>OZ007586.1:222308055-223558055 GCA_963931845.1 Maratus michaelseni
AATAAATATTTTTGTTTCATAAACATTGTTTGTGTTATTTTTTATGGAAATCTATTTATAAATAAAGGCCAGTGTTATTAATTTATATATTATAATTAATTAAACAAAGAGCTTTTATATTAAAAACAAATATTTTAACACTAGAACTACCATGAGCCGTCATTTTGACGGCTACCAAATGAATATATTTCGATTAGAACCAGAAATTTCTTTTTAAAATAAATTAAATATAAAACTCACAGAAATACGTTAAATGTATAAGTTAAGTAGTTTTAAATAAAATTTCTGGTGTGAAATAGTTTTAAAAAACTTGAGTAAAATTTCCTGTAGCTCTAGTGTTAAATTAAAAATATCAGTTACTACAGCAATTTAAATTGTTATTTATAAAAGAAAAGATAATAAATACATTTGTGAAATTCTAGAAATTAATTACAAAGTTTATTTTTTAAATATTCTCAATATATAAATATTCTCAATACAGTCTTTGTTTACTTTTTTTACTGATCGTCACCTCCGTAATATATACGTTAAAGCGTACTGATATGTATTGAAAGATCATGTCTGTTATCGCCTATAGATGGCACTGTACTCTGGGAAAAAGTGACTTCCAATTTCTGTATGGGGAAAACGTGAATACGATCGGCATTTAGTATTAAGGAGGTAGTGATACAATCGAAAATGGTAGGCTAATTAATAAAGCGAAGATTACAGATAAAAATTAGTGGTAGCCCAAAGCTTTTAGTTACGAAGCAAGCAAACTCTTCAACCCCGAGCGGCGTTCGGGAAAAACTGTTAAGTGGTTAGTTCCAATATAATGCATTTATGTCCTTCGAAATACCACAGTTTTTGGACATTTTAACACTTAACAAACAAACAACTGGTCATTTGACTGTTACGAAATGAAAATATGTCGATTCGGACCAGTTTTTTTTTTCATGAAATAAATAAAATACGAAACATGCAAAGCTAAGTTAAAAAGGAAAGTTAAGTACCGTAATTTCCGGCGTATAATCCGCAGCTCAAAGAGTCGTTTTTCGACCCAGAAATATTATTTTATAAAATGTAACTTAAAAGATCGCTGTAAATATTTAACTACAATTATTGAATAAATTTTCTGGGTCGAAAAACGATTCTTTGAGCTGCGGATTATACGCCGGAAATTACGGTAGTTTTAAATAAAAATTATGATGTGAAATATTTTTTTAATAAAATTTGAGTAAAATTTCCGGGATGATTAATGTTAAGGGTTTTTCATTTAATCATGGCTAATGTATGTAACCCTCCGCCTAGTCTTACCAGTAGGTTATTTGTTTAATTCAGAATATTTTATTCACATCACCTTTTAAAAATTAGCCGTATTCTCGCATTACTTAACCTGTCATTGAATAAGCGAATATCTCTACTTCAAATAAGTGGTGGAAGTAAAGTAATCTGAAATTTAAACAAGAACAAAAAATCATGCGTCAAGCATAGACTATAAAACCCTTTCCTACAAATCCAGAAAACTGTAACGCAACTTCACCGTTAAATAACGTGAAAAAAGATATGTAACTAAACAGTTTAGAAAACATATATCGCTGTGAAAAATACAGTTTTCGAAATTACGTTCCAGTGTCAAAAAAGTAGAATTATTTTATAAAGCCCTGTATATGATCAATAGATGTGGATATACAGCATTATAAAATTTAATTCAGTTAGAATATTCACATTTAGCAATTTTCTCCGATCGATGGAAATGAACTCAAAATCCTTTGTAAAGCCCTGTATATTATCTGAAGATTTTTATACACACCACATTTAAGTTAAAAGGCAACTTAAAACTCACTCGCAGAAATTACCAACCGTAAACGACAATGTATCTCTTTCTTTGCGTAACCCTGTATATGAATTTATTTATATTCCACAAACTTATATCAGTATACTAAATATATTATACTTCAGTAAGAAAATGTGTAACACAATTAAAAACTACCCTTAAGCCATTCACTCCCATAGTCTGTAATACTTACGGATTCCCTTGTGTAGCCCTATATATGATCAACCGAGTTTATAAACACAAACGTACTATGAAAAAATTTAGTTAAACTTAAAATCGCAAACCAAAGTTTAAAACGCACTTATCACACATAGACTGTAAATATCGCACATGTACTGTAACCAATATCTTTTGTGTGTCCCTGTAAATAAACGCAATACACACCACACTTTCAGGAGAGCAATTTATTGGAAACCTCAGTAATGCATATAATTTTCATTATGTTGGAAATAGTGAAATATCCCCAAATTACACAGCAAACGATTTTCCCCCATAGAACAATGTGTAGCAGAATTCTTTTGTTTGACCCTGTAAATAAATAATTAATGCTTTGCACCCCATATTCTACAAAAAGTATGTTTTAATGCGCTTCATAATTATATATAAATTTCATCATGTTTTAAATGGCATAGCACCATCCAAATGCACTTGAAACGATTATTTCCCATTGACTGTAATGTGACGGAGTACTTTTGACTGTCCCTGTAAAAAAACTATAAGTGCTACACACTTCAGTTGAAATATAGAACAGGCTATAGTAAACGACAATAACATACCAAACTTTCAGGGCGATCCGAGTATATTTACGCGAGCCAGACAAACAGAAGTCATACTTTTCAACTAGGTTGGGAAGTATTGAAAAGTAGTCTGCTAGCAACACTGCTTCCGCATACCAGACGGGTCTAATGGACCCTACTGGTTCTTTCAAAATGACTATTCGAACCAGAATTTATTTAATAAAATAAGTTAAATATAAACAACAGAGAACTAAAGTAAATGAATAAGTTTTATAGTTTTAAATGAAAATTCTGGTGCGAAATGTTTTTATCAAGGTTGAGTAAAATTTCCGGTAGTTCTAGGTTTAATGACAGATAAAAAGTCGATCATTCGTGATTTAATATATTATTAATCTCTAATGCATACACACATCTGCCAACTATTACGAATTTTTGTGGCTATATATTCCACTATATTTAAATATTTAAATTTGTATTATTTAATTTTGATTTTTTTTTGCGAATAAATTTTACTGTTATAAATAGTGGCAGTGATAATTTGTAATAGTTGGCAACTATTTGTGTATTGAATCCGTATCGCGGAAATTCTATTATTTTATTTTCTAAAATACCTGGTTGTTGATATAAATACCCTAATATAGGGGAAGATCGGGTAGCCCCGGACACGTGGATAAATTGCAAATAAAAAACAAGTGAATAAAATTTCTGCTTTATTTTATACGTAAAATAAAATTACGAGCTTCTTTATTGATTTTAATTAAACATTGCTAATAATATCGAATTATTTAACGAAATATACTGAAATTAGTTTGGCTTTATTTTTTGGGTGTCACAAGAAACGGCGGGTAGCCCCGGACATATTAATCAATGGTATACCAACCTTTTTTTGGCTTTACAAACATCACAATTAAAAGAAAAATCCGGTGCATCTATATAAACACAATCTTCATGGGCCCAGTCTTTGCAATCCTGGCACTGAATCCAGTCTTCTTCAAATGTTTCTTCGCATAAGATGCATTCTCTTTCGTTTTTTCGAAAATTTATTGGCGAAAACAAAACACTCACTCACGACTAACTTACTCGGCACCCACATCGCAATTAAACTGTTTCGACTCTAGAGGGCATTCATTTACAATAACCCTTTATTTACGCAACACTTTGAATTTCTTCGAAATTGAAATGTCCGCGGTTACCCGCCGAAAGCGGGTACCCGACTTTCCCCTACCTGGATTGTGATTATTGTCCTACATATAATTTTTTAGCGTTATAGTATTTTACATATTAAAATATAATTGTATGTAGGTATTTCACATTTACACCTCCGAGAATATGACGAATAAGAAGGTGAAAGTGTCATCAGTTATTTATAAAAAAAAAAAAAAAAAAAAAAAAACGAGAATAATTAAGAATTTCTCGAAATATGGAAGTTTAAATTATGTCATGAGGTTTTCTTTTCGAATGAAATTTTTGTAATATATTTAAATTGTCATTTATTCCATTTCTGTGAAAAAAGGGATTGTACAGTTTTGATTTTCTCGAATCCCGATAGATGGCAGCACTACAGAAGTAAAATTGACGATTTTTTACAACTAACTGTTTACTATGTCTGAAAAAAAGAAATAAAGAACTTTTTATTAAATGCTTAATTTGTATAACTTTAATTATTATTATGTTTTAAATATTCGGCTAAGATGCTTTACACTCACGCAGAAAAAAAAAATAATCGGTTAAAAAAAGGAAAAAAGTCGCCAAATTTAGGGGATTTTTTCCTTTACTGGCAACCTAGCCATTGTATTAAGTTATTCGTTTGGCGCGGTCTTGAAAATCACGCCAACCAAAAAGTCGCCAAACTTATGTTTATATGTTTGCGTGAGTGTAAAGCTCCAAATATTCTGTTATATATTTTTGCTATATGTATGTATTAATTTCCTTTCATTATTTTTACTAGATTTTTCGTGAATGGGCGAGACTGTTAATTAACACAAATCGAGTTCTGTTTTTGTTTATGATTCTGAGAGTGATGTAAAAATTCTGAAAGTCTAATTCTAAATCAAATTTCTGCTACTTTTTTATTAAAAATGTAAAAAATATGAAAATCTCGCGTCTGATTATGTGAAATTATGCCTAAATTTATTTTATTTTAAGAAAACAATTCTTCATCAGAAAATGCTGCTGTTTTAAAAGAATCTTCTGTGATTATTCCATGCTTCAAATTGAAATTCTCGTTCTGATTAGAAAATCACTATTTTTAAGTATTGTGTTATTCGACAAAGGTAACTAGATAACTAAGGAGACCAAATTTGCTGCACAAGGAATCTGATAACCGGCACAAATCAAGGTGCGTATCTTATTTTCTTTATCTTATTCAGTTTAGAATATTCCTGATTTTACTTCGTATTCTTTAAAACTATACAGATATAAAAGGGAAATAGTAAGAGTTATTTTAAGTTTAATAGTGTCATTTCCTTTCGAAATGAAAAGGCAAAAGTAATTTCATTTTGATTAGGTGATAATTTTGTCTGTTCTTTAAGACCCTAAAAGTGTAATGAAAAAGAAAACATGTAGTTTAATTCCTAAAACTGCGATAATTTCATATAAATGCATCAGAATGCGATTATTTCCTTTTTACAGGTTCCAGAATTAGACATTTAATAATAGGTGAACTTTATAAGCATATTTCTGAGATAATAATTTTTTTAACATCTAAACTAACTCCAACAACGAACTTCAAAAAGAGAATAAGCGATTAATTATCTGGAGGGCAAATGACTCTATATTCTTAAAAGTATCTCTATCTAAACTAATAAAAGAAAGTTTCGATCTGTGTGTGTGTCTGTTGGCGATGGCTAGGAAAATCTAACCCACCTAGAAGCCTAAAAAATTAGATTTAGGTAGTCCAAACCCTCTCCTGATGCACCTGAACCTCAGAATTTTAATACTTCAATTATTTACTGAAATATTAATTAATATCCACAAAGAACTCTCATCAAAAATACGCTTTTTTCTCTTGGGTTGGTTGCATCGATTCTTCACAGAAGTAATTACATAAACCAGAGTAGCGAAGATAAGGATTTCTAACTAAATAGTGTCAATATGGATTGAAGTTATAAGTGTGGAGCCATGCTAATGTCGCGCCACCTGCACATGACAAATTACACATACGTTCCCTTGTTTGAAATATTTTCCAGTCACGTTTTTCTTCATGACAATTAGTCGGGTTTAAGTTTTTTTTTTTTTTTTTTTTTTTTGTACATGACATATATTATTATGATAGAGATTGTTAATACATAAAACTTTATTTAACAGATTATTTTTTATATTTGCGGGAATGAAGAGGGGCAAGGGTCTAATTACATTTAGCTTCAAGATGTATATAGATAAATTAAGCTTCAAGATGTATTCGAATAATAGCCTAAGCCAAATTTCCAATTAAGTTCCTAGCTTAACCAAATGAATCAATCTTATCTTTAAAGATGTATTGTGATCCTCCTAATTAGTTATTTGCTGAAGGCCACTTGAACAGCACCTCCCCCCCCCCGGACCCTCCTTCAAGGTTTTTTCTCTTTTTCTCTAACTATGCTCCGTTTCCATATCTCAGCAACTATCTTTCCGATTTCAACGCAAGTGATTCCAAACATTATAATTAACTTAATAGTCACTCTTTATAACATTAAACTAAATTTATGAGTAGCGGTTACCACTATTTCGGAATAATAGTTTAAGCGAAATTTGCAATTAAGTTCCTAGCTGAAGCAAACGGACGAATTTTGAAAGATGCATAGTGGTCCTCCTAATTAGTCATTTGCTGAAGGACACTTGAACAACCCTTCCCCCCCCCAGCCCTGCCTTCAAGGTTTTTTCTCTAACTATGCCCCGTTTCCATATCTCAGCAACTATTTTTCCGATTTCAACGCGAGTGATTCCAAACATTATAATTAATTTAATAATCCCCCTTTATAACATTAAACTAAATTTATGAGTAGCGGTTACCACTATTTCCGAATAATAGTTTAAGCCAAATTTGTAATTAAGCTCAAAGCTTAAGAAAACGAACGAATTTTGAAAGATGCATAGTGGTCCCCTTAATTAGTCATTTGTTGAAGGGCACTTGAACGTCCCCTTTTCCCCGGGACCTCCTTCAAGGTTTTTTCTCTAACTACGCTCCGCTTCCATATCTCAGCAACTATTTTTCCGATTTCAACGCGAGTGATTCCAAACATTATAATTAACTTAATAGTCACTCTTTATAACATTAAACTAAATTTATGAATAGTGGTTGCCATTATTTCCGAATCATAGTTTAAGCCAAATTTGTAATTAAGTTCAAAGCTTAAGCAAACGAACGAATTTTGAAAAATGCATAGTGGTCCTCCTAATTAGTCATTTGCTGAAGGTCACTTGAACATCCCCTCCCCCCCGAGACCTCCTTCAAGGTTTTTTCTCTAACTATGCTTATCTCAGCATCTATTTTTCCGATTTCAACGCAAATGATTCCAAACATTATAATTAATCTAATAGTTACTCTTTATAACATTAAACTAAATTTATGAGAGCGGTTACCACTATTTCCGAATAGACGTGTAAGCCAAATTTGTAATTAAGTTCAAACTTAAGCAAACGAACGAATTTTGAAAGATGCATAGTGGTCCTCCTAATTAGTAATTTGCTGAAGGGTACTTGAATATTCCCTCTCCCCCGGGCCCTCCTTCAAGTTTTTTTCCCCGTTTCTATTATAAAGTATTCCCCGTTTCTATATATCAGCAACTATCTTTCCGATTTCAACGCAAGTGATTCCAAACATTATATTTAACTTACTAGTCACACTTTATAACCTTAAACTAAATTTATGAGTAGCAGTTACTACTATTTCTGAATAATAGTTTAAGCCAAATTCGTAATTAAGTTCTTAGCTTAACCAAACGAACGAATTTTTATACATGCATAGTGGTCCTCCTAATTAGTCATTTGCTGATGGGTACTTGAAAAACCCTCCCCCCCCCGGCCCCTCCTTCAAGGATGTTTCTCTAACTATGCTCCTTTTCTATATCTCAGCAACTATCTTTCCGATTTGAACGCAAGTGATTCCAAACATTATAATTAACTTAATAGTCACCCTTTATAACATTAAACTGAATTTATGAGCAGCTACTATCCACTATTTCCGAATAATAGTTTAAGCCAAATTTGTAATTAAGTTCCTAGCTTAAGCAAACGAATGAATTTCGAAAGATATGCATAGTGGTTCTCCTGATTAGTCATTTGCTGAAGGGTACTTGAATATCCCCTCCCCCCCGGGCCCTCCTTCAAGGTTTTTTCTCTAACTATGCCCCGTTTCTATATATCAGTAACTATCCTTCCGATTTCAACGCAAGTGATTCCAAACATTATATTTTACTTAAGAGTCACACTTTATAACATTAAGGCGGTATTCAAAAGAAATATTTTTCCACGCTCAACAACTCAAAATTTTGAGACACATTTTCAGACTCATTTTTTAAAATAAAAACATGAAACTTGGCGGCGTGATTTATGAAGACATTTATAAGGGCCCCATGTTTTTATTTTTCGTTCAATTAATTAGAAATTGATTTACAGACAATTATTTTCACAGTACGATGTTTTTTTTTTGTTTCCAGCGGTATCACTTCGGGAAATTCCGTTCAAAATGTCCACTTTGACAGCCTTTTTAGCACTTTCCAACCTAGTTGAAAAGTGCTTATGACTTCGGTTTGTCTGGCCGTCTGGCCGTCTGTCCGTGCTCTAACTCCCGTAAATATGCTCGGATTGCTCTGCAATTTTTATATGTTATTGTCGTTATCTATGGCACGTTCCCTATTTCAACTGAAGTGTGTAGCACTTATAGTTTTCTTACAGGGACACTCAAAAGAATTCCGTTACATTGCGGTCTATGGGGAAAAATCATTTGCGGTTTATTTTAAAAATGTTTCACTATTGTAAACGCATTGAAATTTATATAGATCACTAAGATGCATTAGAAGAAGCTTAATATGGAATAGTAGGTGTATAGCACTTAGAGTTACTTTACAGGGACAGTCAAAAGAATTCCGTTACATTACGTCTATGGAGAAAAATCGTCTGCGGCTTATTTAAATAATGTTCCACTATTTTAAACGCATTGAAGTTTATATATATTACTAAGGTGCATTACAAGAGGCTTACTACAGAATAGTGTGTGTATAGCAGTCATCGTTTATTTACAGGGACACACAAAAGAATTCTCTACTGTCTGTTAACAATAATTCCTCGAAGTGCGTTTTAAGTTACTGAAAGCGATTTTAATTTTAACTCGCTTTTTGTCTATTACGTGGTGTGTATAAATTCTGTAGATCCTATATACAGGGAAGCACAAAAGTTCGCGAACACATTTCCGTACTATTTAACTCCAGACGGAGAATTTTAAACTGTGCTACGCGTTTCCTAACTGAACTAAAATTTATTATCCTATGTAGTATATATACAGATCTATAGATCCTATACAGGGCTGAATAAAAGTATTCGGATTACTTGTCTTTTAGCTTATTAAACGGTATGATTTGTAAAATTATTTTGGAAGCGTTGGAAAGTGTTACATAACGCGATTTTAATCTTAACTAGCTTTTTGTCTATTACGTGGTGTGTATAAATTCTGTAGATCCTATACAGGGCAGCACAAAAGTTCGCGAACACATTTCCGTTTATTGACAGAAACTCCAGAAGGAGAATTTAAACGGTGCTACGCGTTTCCTAACTAAACTAAAATTTAGCATCCTATGTATATATACAAATCATATACAGGGCTACATAAAAGTATTCGGATATTTTTCCGAATATTGTATATATTGAAAATTCCTGAAATTACGTTTTTAAATATGTTATGCGTTTTCCAAATTGTTTACTTAGATGTCATCTTTCAGCTTATTAAACGGTAATGATTTGTAAAATTATTTTAGAAGCGTTGGAAAGTGCTATATAATCTATGCTTGACGCATGATTTTTCGTTCTTGTTAAAAATATATTCTGCATTTATCAAAAAATCGAGACAATACGGGCATTTTAAAGTTTCTGAATAAGAGAACTTGCCAATTGAATGCATTTTAGAGCAAAAATGAATTTACCAATGTGTCTCAAAATAAGCAGTTTGGATTTGAATACACCCTTAAACTAAATTTATGAGTAGCGGTTACCACTATTTCCGAATAATAGTTTAAATCAAATTTGTAATTAAGTTCCTAGTTTAACCAAACGAACGAATTTTTATACGTGCATAGTGGTCCTCCTAATTAATCATTTTCTGAAGGACACTCGAACATCCCCTCCCCTCGGCACCTCACTCAAGGTTATTTTCACTAACTGTGCCTTATTTCAATAACTGGGCTAATAATGTTTCCAATCTTCTCGAAACCAGCTCAATTTTGTAGTGTGCCTACTATACAGTTACGTAGGCAGCGGGGACTTGCCTCAGAAGTTCGTTCGGAAGGAGGTTTGTTTAGAACAGAATGCTTCCCTGGCGGTGGTAGGGGGAAATAAAAGATTTTCCAGAGCGTACGAGCATGCCCGGTATACGGTGCCGAAGACATCGTAGACCGTGGCCAAAGTTTCTTTTTTTAAGGGATTTAAGTTTATTACAGGGGATCGGGCAACGCCGGCGGGTCAGCTAGTAACTATAATAAAGAAGAAAGTTTGTGCGTGTGTGCGTGGACTGTGTTCTGAAGAGAACGCTGCACGGAGAGCCAAGGCCTGATTACCGGTGGGGAAAACTCCCACCAGTAAATTTAAATAGACGTTTTCGCCTTATTGAAACTCAATATTGCAAAATTTCTCTAAAAGAAAAGCAACAATTTCTATTATTTTTTACCGGTGGATGTTTGCCACGCCGGTAATCAGGGCCTGCCAGAGAGCTACAAAATTTGGTGGGAAGTTATTTCTATGAATGTAGTTTCGCACCTCGAAGCCCGATTTTGGAATTTTAGTTTAGATTTCTTTAAATTAAATTTTTTATGCGATTTTTAGCGGTTTTGTACGTCTTGCTGCGATTTTTCCACATTAGTAACAAAAATCCGGTTCTAATCTTTTAGCCCAATATAGTAAATTTCGTTCTCTTTCCAATAAATTTCATTCGGAAATCGTGCAGCGATTTTTTTTCTTTTGCCACTATGAAATTTTCCCTAGAATGCTTGATTGGTTCGGTTGTTTCCTCCATTTCAGCCTCAATTACGTCCAAAATAGTCATTAACTTTTCTATTTAGCTTGGAGAGGGTTGATAATTCTTTAAAGATTAAAAAACGTGATTTTAAAAGAGAAGGGCAGTTTATGAATTATTCATGTTTGAATTTTTTGATTAGATTTTTGATTTAATTTTTTATACTTTTTTTAGCGTTTTTTGAAGATTTGCAGCGTTTTTGTTTCAAATGACGTCACGAAACGTGCATTGGAAGTGAAGCACCGTTGGAGGGTATTGTGAGGAGGGTTGTGATTGGTAGATGTGAGAATTGTAGGCACGGCTAGAGGTCAACCAGGCAGTTGTGATTGGCGGATGAAAAGGTCATTAGCTGATTGCAATTTATAGCCCATCTATAGTATAATCTATAGCCTATAGTAAATTTTGTTCTCTTTTCAGTAAAAATTATTCAGAATTCTAACATCGATTTGTTGAATGCAATTTTTAGAGTTTTCATGTACGTGACGTCATTTATGTTTTGATTTCAGAAATTGGCAACGATAACTTACCGTATTGGCATTTTAAAACAAAAAAGCGTCATTTTGTTGCTGTTTTAACCACGTCATTTTGTTTCTGTTTCAAAAGTTAACGATAATTCTTAATGTTAAAGGTCGTTGGTTTAATTTTAAATGGAGAGGAGAGTGTCCGGTCTTAATTTAAATATCGCATTAATGCTTTGTTCGAAACTCACTCCTCCCCCCCCCTGCCTCCCAAATCAGAACTTTTTAACATTGGTCGGATTCAAACGAAATTTTTTCTAAGATTTTTCTCCGGCTCTCCAGGTACTAAATAAACTTTGGTATCATTTTATCAAACCATGGTTATCACTATTTCAGAACATAATTACCAGAGGGGGGATTTATTTTGTCGAGTTCTATGGACCCGATTTCAATTTGAATTGGTTCATTCAACTTAACAAGAACGAATTAAGATATATATAACTAATTAAGATACAGATTTTGCAGCCCCTTGCGGTAGAAAGTAGAATTAAATAAATTTTCAGCGCGGGCGCAGAATGTCTGCTATATAGTGTCGTAGGAAGTGGGGACAAGTGCCGGAGTTTCGTTCGGAAAGAAATTTGTTTAGAACAGAGTACGTCCCAGTCGGAGGAAAGTGGAAATAAAATATTTTCTATCTAAAATTGGTCCCATTCAAACGAAATATTTTCTAACATTCTTCCTAGATTCCCCAAGTACTAAATAAACTTCGGTATCATTTCTTCCGACCTTTGTTACCACCATTTATGAATTTTAATAACCAAGGGAGAAATTTATTTTCTAGGTTTCTATGGGCCCGATTTCAACGGGAATTGATTCATTCAACTTAACAGATCTAATTAAAATATAGATAGCTATGCAAGACATAGATTTGGTGCCCCCTTTTGGTGGTAATTGAAACTAAAAGATATTGCAGTGCATGCACAGAACGCCTGATGTACGTTGCCGTAGGCAGCGGGGACGAGTGCAGAATATTTGTTCGGAAAGAGGTTTGTTCAGAATAGAATGTGTCCCCTGGTGCTGGAAACTGTTACTGAAAGATTTTGCAGCGAGTGCAGGCAGCAGGGACACGTGTCGGAAATTTGTTTAGAAGAGAATGTACCTCATGGTGGTGGAACTGAATGATTTGCCTGCGCGTGCGCCGAAAATGGCTATTATCGAAACCTCTAAATAAAGTTTCGATCTGATAATCCCAGACAACGAAATATTCTCATTTTCCCTCATCCTCGAGTATTAAAGAAACTATTGGAGGTATCGATTAGAAACTCACAGTATGTACGTAGTTTGTTTTTGGGATTCCGAAAATGTAAATTTTGTGAAAATCGGACGGTAACACGTTTTAAGTTTGACCAAAAATTGACCCGTTTTGAATTAAATGATCCAGACATTTGAGAGGGTGTATTAACAATTTTTTTGGGGTCTGCTTCGAGGGCTGCTTCAGGGTCAGTCTCTCTATTTAATTTCCTAAAGACGAAAGTGTTGCCAGAGTAACAGTTTCGTGCAGCGATTTTTAGAGTGATTTCGCGTTTCGTATTATTTTTTGGCGGGACCGAGGAACGCCGGGGACCAGCTAGTTTAGAATAAGTCTACAAATAAATGTGACTTATAATAAATACGAGTAATATTAAATTGTTCAAATGTTGCTGTTTTTCTATTAAGAGCATACACTAGTGACGGAAAAAACGCTCAAGATAATGTTAAGTCTATGGGAAGGTTCATGCGCGATTTGCCGCTCGTTTTTTAATATTTTTAAATGCTTTTTTTGCATAGGATAGCTGAGGCCAATCTCCAACGTTGTTAGTTTTTACTTTTTCAATTTTTGTTGCAGTTTTTTTATAAGCGGGCATTTTCAATTTTGGAACCGCTTGCAAGCGGTTCTGAAAGTGAAGGTACCCTTATATAAAATAACTGGAAAGAAAATCAAAACAGTAAAAACTAATAACGTTGGAGATTGACCTCAGCTATCCTATGCAAAAAAAAAAAATTAAAATGCAAGAGAGAAATCGCGCTAGAACCTTCCCATAGACTTAACATTAGCTTGAGCGTTTCTTCGCGTGACTGGTGTAGGCTCTTAAGAGCCTACATCAGTCACGCGAAAAAACACTCAAGCTGTCCACCTCTGCTGTCCAAACTGTTTTGCTTAAAAATTATTACTATGTGAAGAAACAAGGTATGGTTTGTGCTCTCAGTTTTTTATTAAATGTAACAAATGTGATTTTTGCAAAGCGTTCTGTTTGTCTAAGAAATACGTTCATACATCTGAAATAAATACCAGATTAGTTTATGGTATGCGTCAGATAGGAAGAGGTTATTCTGCAGCATATAAATTATGTGCAACATTAAATTTTCCTCAGATGAGTCAAACAACATACACTTCTCATGAAGAAAAACTGTTGAAACCTGTATCTGAAGTTGCAGAAGGTTCAATGAAAAATGCTGATGACGACATAGTAAAGAAGCAGCAAAATGTCTAGGATGAGGATACTTTAAAATGTGAGGTTTCTGTGGACGGTACATGGCAGCGAAGAGGCTTATACGTCTTTGAATGGGTGTGTTGCTGCGATTTCCATGGACACAAGAAACATTTTAGACATAGAAGTTATATCATTGCACTGTCTAGTCTGCAAAAAGCTTCAAAATATACCGAGTAATCTCGAATATGAATTGTTGAAGGATGATCATATATGTCAGTGCACTTTTCAAGGTGCTTCCGCAAAAATGGAAATCATTGGTGTATCACGCATATTTCTTCGATCTGAAAAGAATCGCAATATTTAATACACTGATTATATTGGTGATGGTTATTCAAAGGGTGTGTGTAATCATGTGTGTAAACTATGTGTGTAAACCATTTGTGTAAAAAACACGTACGGTGAGAATAGTATTTAAAAAGTGGAATATTTATATTGATCATGTTTAAAAACGAGTTAGATCACGCCTGAGAAAATTAAAATCCAAAACTAAAGGTCTCTCAGGGAAAGGCAAATTGACCGATAATTTTATAGACAGACTACAAAATTATTATGGGATTGCTGTAGGCAGTAACGAGAGAAATCTGAAAAAAATGCAACAGAGATTGCTGATTTGTTTCACTATGCATCCAGAAAAACAACCAATGAATGGACAACGTTCTCCGGGGAAAAACAGTTGGTGCTTTTTACAACGGGGGCTGGTACATAAATCACCAATTAAGGAAAAGTATGCTGGATTACCAAATGATGTACTGACTGCGGTAAAACCAGTATAGGGTAGTCCAACCAATAAGTGAACAGCCCCCAGTGAATGAACAATTATTAAATATTTTAATAGAATAAGGTTTGAAAACCTCCCCACTAGTAAATTATCATGATGGGTTTATAAAAGCCGTAATTCTTTAAAAACGTGTTATAAGTTATTTATACAAGGTGTAAAATAAATAACATAATACGAAGCTTAAGTTTTTTTAAATTGATCTCTGCTCATTCAATGGAAAATTTTGCGTTCATTCACAAGTAAGAACTGGTCATTTACTTGGGTTTTTATAGCTTTTTATTAAGACACCTCTAACATCCCAAACAAATAAAATACTTTTCCTTTTATTATTTTTTAATCATTTGTATACCAAAACATGTATTTGCACTGTCAGACACCAAAAGGTACTGTTTATTAAAATATTACAAATCTTTTTTTTTTTAAATGTTCTTAAGTGTTCATTTACTGGTCGGACTACCCTACTTAGAATTATGTTCTAGAAAGCTTTTGATGAAATTTCTTCTTGGTAAAACACAAAATGCCAATGAAAGCCTAAATGGCATATTATGATAAATGTTGCCGAAATAAGTGTTTGTCTAAAAAATGAAATTTGGGGCATATAATGCCGTTATTGTATTCAATGATGGATTCCAAGGCTGTTTAGAGGTTTTCAACCAACTGAATATTAATAATATTGGATATTTTACAGTGAAAGGTTATAAACACCTTGACGATGATCCGTGATTCGATGCGGCATTTACTTTCTGAATCAAAAAAGTGAAGAAAAATTCTGAGAGCTCATTTAATGCTTCAGAAAGTAAAGAGGGTGCAGTTTACAAATCTGGAGCATTTTAGTACCCGGATAATTGTTTTAAGATAAGAAATAAGTTATTTTTACATTTTTTCCAAAATGTTTTATACTTTTCGGCCTGTTTTTGGCTCCAAAATTGCGATTGTATGCCTGTGCAACCAGGAAATTTTGACTAAATTTTACTTCGCATGGTAACCCTGTAGAGCAGATTGCGCTTGTTTTATAAAATTAAGCATTATGTGTGTTTTATAAAATTAATCATTGTGCGTGTTCAAAAAAATGTTTTGTGCATGTTTGTAACAAAAATTGTGTGTATTTTATAATAATATTGTGTGTGTTTTCATAATAAAATAAACTGTTTCATCTATACTAATAAAAGAAAGTTTCGCTCTGTGTGTGTGTCTGTGTGTCTGTGTGTGTGTCTGTTGGCGATGGCTAGCAAAATCTAGCCCATCTAGAAGCCTTCAAATTTAGATTTAGGTGGTCCAAACCCTTTTCTGGTGCACCTGAATCTCAGATTTTCATATTTTGAAAATTAGAGTAGTTATTAACGAAAAACTGATCAAAGATCGCAAATAAAAAATCACTTTTTCGAAAAGAGTTCGCGCATGCAAAGAAGGCATTTATTCGTTCCTCCGTTAAAAGATGAAACAAAGCGTGGATCATATCATTTCTTTTTAAGTTTTTCTAAATTCGCCATGGGCAAACGGCTCGAAAAACGGAAAAACCGTCTACATATTGTGAAATAACATACTTTTACGTCTCGAACGATCTGGTTGATTTGAAAATTTTTTACATTTAACCCTTTCAAAAAAAATCAAAAAGCATCGAATTCATGTTTTTTATTTTCTGCTGTTTTCTGAACCTTGCATCCACCGGAATACAAAAGATACGGAAAAACGACGGTCACCAAATTAAAGATCTAAGTTTGCCCTTTTCAAGGCCACTATTGGTTTTAAAAAATATGAAAATTAACCCTTTGAAAAAGTATATTTTCTGTATGCTGTTTTGCAGTTTTTGCGATTTTGGCAATTTTTAAAAATTCACATCAGCGGTTCAGAGAAAGGTACAAAAAATTAAAAATACCAGTCAATATCTAAATTTATTCCTTTTTCGATATATGTATTTGTTTTAGAAAAATACGAATATTAAACCTTTGAAAAAAATTCACGCGCAGGACTCACTTTTGTGAATTTCGATTTTCTGCGATATATAAAATCTGGCATCGGCTCTCTAAAATAACCAAACAAAAAGCGAACGCACTTAAAGACATCTACATTCTATCGGGTTCAAGCAGAAACCTTTAATTAAAAAAAATGCACGTTAACGCTTTCGACCTTTTTTACCGTAAGTCAATTTCGCTTTTTAACTATTTCTCCTATCTGTAAAAATCAGAATCGGCGTTTATAAACAAGAAACGAAAAACTAAAAATACCGCGCCTAATCTATATCCCTTTATTTTTTAAAATCTGTTTATTTTTTAAAAATTTTAATTTTAACCCTCCGAAAAGAAATCCTTTCCAAAACTCACTCACGCGATTTTCGTTTTTCGGTCCAGGTTTAAAAATCAGCATCGATTCAGGAAATGTGAATACGGACAAACAGTAGACTCCAGATCATAGACGCGGTCATTTTCTTCAAAACTCACGATTGGGTTTTAAAAAATATCTACATTAACCCTTTAGAAACCGATCGATTACGTAACCCACTTTCGCGATTTCCGCTATTTTGGCAATGTTTACCCGTGGTTAAATTTCAATTCTACTAGGAAATTTGATTGGGTCGAGTGTTCTGAAAAGGCCTCTTCCTGAACAGACTGCGCCCCCTGGTGGTGGAAGGTGGAACTATATGAGTATATCTGTGTCTATGGACCCGTTTATGATGGGGTTTGGTTTAAGTTTCGTATAGAACAGATTATTAATATTTTTGGCCCGTGCAACGCCGGGCGGGTTAGCTAGTAATAAAATAAAACTAACATGCTGTTTTCGCAAGCTAGGCCAAACAGTTACCCGAAAGTAGGTTTTTCTCGCTATAATGGCGCAAAACAAAAAACGCGCCAACCGCGCTCCGTGTGCGACACCTGTTCTGATAAAAAAAATGCATGAAATGCCTTGAAATTATGTATACATGTACTACAAATGTTTATAATGAACTATGCTTAAGGTTTTTATATTTATTATTGTTTTATTTACTTTAATGTTATACCAGGTTATAAACGTCTAAACAATGTTAGAATATGCGGTTGATAAAAAAATGAGATTTTTTTTTGTAGTATCAGAGTGTATGGAATTCTATTTCTGTTATAATTCTTATGAGTTAATTTTCCTGAAACTATTTGACACATCCAGTAAGGCATATTGACGTAACGGCGATGTCACTGTGAAGTCACAATGTGACTTTGTTACCGTCGATGTGAAATCAGAGTGATGTGAATGCGAAATCGTTATGGCCGTTATAGAGCTCGTGTCACTTTGTGAAGTCATGATGTGACAAATTTTGTGAAAAGTAGTCATTTGTGACGATTTTGCCATTAACTTTGTGACGAATCTGTGACGGAAGCGATAATGATTTAAAGTCACACTGAGAATAATTTGTAAAAAGTATGACATTTGTGACGATTCTGGATTAGCTCGGGGAACTACATTTTATCCGAACACGACCCGACTTGATTGAGTCAGCTATTTTATTCGATAGGCAGGATTTGAATTTTGCATCGAGTAGGGCGACCAGATTTAATCAGATTTCCGTCCCGACGTTATTGTGCCTGCTGGTGTCTTTTTTATTTTGTTTTTGGCTGTAAGTAGAATTCTTTTTTAAATATTTCCTCTCATTCTCAAAGATTTTTAAAATTAACATTTTGGTCACAATTATACTTCAAAATATCATGACTTTTTGGTCACTATGGGACTTCACAATATGGGTTTTTTTTTTTTGTCACAGTTCTCATGTTTCGTCCGTGACATGCAATAACGTCACAGTGATTTCACAAAAGTAAAAAAAATGTCAGAATGATAAATGTCACAATGAATAACATGAATTCAAGTATTCTGTCTTTTCTAAAAAGTTTTCAGAGGTTCACATTTTAATGACTATGTAAAGTCAGTGAAGGGTGGCATTTTTGTCCCAGATGTGACGTCACTGCCACCATGCTTGCTATATGGGATTGCTTTCTGTAATTATAATACAAAAATTATTGAAAATAAATTGCGGGTTGAATGTTTTAAATTACAAAATAAAATGATTTCGAAACAGCAGAACTCCCGTTTCAGACCCCCAAACTGCGGACTTACTAGTTTCATTACTACTATAAATATAAGTACTACTTATAGTATTTTGTATATATAGTTACTTGTGAAAAATGAAAAATGAAACATTTAAGACAGAAATTAATAGATTATCAAAAACTCGTGTGATTAAAAAAATTGCTTTTATTTGAATTGGGAGGGCTTTGAGCCCACGAGCTCCATCTTTTCTTATGCTCTTCAACATTAATCCGTGTTTCCTGATTGACTTGTCAGATTATAAAATATTTTAGACAGAGTAAATAATAAAAATAATAAAAATAAACTAGGTTAATATTAAAGATTTTATTAACCACACGAAATTAGCACATCTTCTTTGCGCCTGACGAAGAAAGATAAAATTCTTTCGAAAGGCCTTGTACAATACTTATTTTTATGGTGTTATTAAGAACATTTCTGCCTTTATTTATGCATCGCACCAGTTTGGCAACGTGTTATTACGGTAATGTAATATGCATGCGAAGTGTAACAGATATTATCCGCATTTATTCGCCTATATTCAGCAATATTATATATTTTAATTATAATGATTTTTAAACTTACTTAAGATTCTAATTCAAGGATAAAGCTTAAATATTGATTTGATAAAACCTTTGATGAGTGTATATGAAATTTTTCTCAAACCACCAATATATAGTTGCGAACTTTTACGTTTTCTTTCTTAACACTATATTTGAATAGAAAAATTTGTCGTTTTTAATCGCCAAAACTTTAGATTAAATAAGATAATTTCTTCTTTTCAAAAATAGTGGTAAGAAAAAAGCGTAAAATTTGCAGCTATGCTGATATCAACTGTGGTTAAATAAAGACGAATCGAACAAAACACAAAAGAAAAATATAGAACAAAGATATAAATATTATATATATTGTATTTAAAAATCTTGTATTTTTTAAAGTAAAATATTCCTGCAGATATTTTCACTGTGTTTATTTACTTTTTTTGTTTGACTTCAAAATTTTGATTTTATGATTTCTATTTATAAGAATTTTTGATTATCCTACTCAAAAGATTAGGAAAAAAAATATTCTTTCTCCTTTTAAATTATATTTTGCACTGAAATTCTCTTAATTAAATAGCGGAAGAATTAATTGCATTTTCTTTAAATCTGAATTTATATATTGAAAGAAACGTTGTATAATTACAAATGGATTTCATACGATCATTAAAGATATAAAAGAAATTAATACAGATTGCTCTTCAAAAGTAAATTCAGTGTTTTTTTTCCGAGCTTTTATTTTGAAAAGAAAATATTAAGTTTTATTCAGTATTCAGATTAAAAACATAATTAAAGGTATAATTATTTACAAATAATGTTATGTAATTTTTTGAACGACATTAACCCTTAAATTGAACTAGTGTTATTTGAAACGTATAATATATTTCATACATATGTATATACATAACATACTTTTACCCTATCTTAAAACTATTGTAACTTTTCTCAATTAATTTACAATTTTTTATATTATTCTTCTTTATCTTTTGCCCTTTTTAAAAATCTAATTGATTTCCAAAGTTTTCATTTTGGCATTGCGCCAGTAAAAATTATGTCCGCTATATTTCGATAGAACTCGCTTTCTAACACTTTCCAACCTAGTTGAAAAGTATTTATGACTTCGGTTTGTCTGGCCGTATGGCCGTCTGCCGTCTGTCCGTGCTGTAACTCCCGTAAATATGCTCGGATTGCCCTGCAATTTTTATATGTTATTCTTGATATCTATAGCATGTTCCCTATTTCAGCTGAAGTGTGTAGCACTAATAGTTTTTTACTGGGACACTCAAAAGAATTCCGTTACATTACGGTCTATGGGGGAAAAGTCATTTGCGGTTTATTTTAATGATGTTACACAATTTCAAACACATTGTAATTGATATATATATCACTAAGGTGCATTATAAGAAGCTTAATATGGAATATGCTGTGCATAACACTTATAGTTACTTTACAGGGACAGTCAAAAATCCGTTACATTACGTCTATAGAGGAAAATCGTATGCGGTTTAATTAAATAGTGTTTCACTATTTTAAACGCATTGATATTTATATGTACCACTAAGGTGCATTACAAGAGGCTTACTACAGAATATTGTGTGTATAGCAGTCATCGTTCATTTACAGGGACACACAAAAGAATTCGCTACTGTCTGTTAACAATAATTCCTGGAAGTGCGTTTTAAGTTGCTGAACGCTATTTTAAATTTAACTCACTTTTTGTCTATCACTTGGTGTGTATAAATTATGTAGATCATATACAGGGCAGCACAAAAGCTCGCGAACACATTTCCGTTTCTTGACACAAACTTCAGAAGAAGAATTTTAAACTGTGCTACGCGTTTCCTCACAAAACTACAATTTAGCATCCTATGTAGTTTAAATACAACTCTATAGATCATATACAGGGCTGAATAAAAGTATTCGGTTACTTTTCCGAATATTGTATATGTTGGAAATATATGTTGGAAATTCCTAAAATTACGTTTTTAAATATGCTGTGTATTTTCCAAATTGTTTACTTAGATGTTATCTTTCAGCTTATTAAACGGTAATGATTTGTAAAATTATTTTGAAAGCGTTGGAAAGTGTTACATAATTTATGCTTGACGCATGATTTTTCGTTCTTGTTAATTTTCAAATTGCTTGATTGGTACCACTTTTTGAAATGGTATAATTCGCGTTGTTTTCGACCTTATTTAATCTGTCATTAAATTAGGCGAATTTTACTTTTTCAAAAAACTGGTGGGAATCAAGAAAACAGAATTAAAAAAGTAGGCAACTGGCAGCACTGTTTCGCCATAAAGATGTATTTCTTTAAATGCCGCCTTGACTAATTTGAGAGTGCTACATTTTTTGTGATGAGATGTTAATAAAGAAGTTGGAACCGAACTGTTTTATTCTTTCTCGTTGAAAACACCGAGGATTTTCGACGATTGACTTCACTGTTTTTTATTCACTGGGTTCTACGGTGGCATGCTTGCACTGTTACTAATTATGCTCGCTCATTTAAGTGGCTGTACGATTCTATTTTTAGTTATGAAATCTACGATAGTCTAGCTGCAAATGAGTATATATTTCCTCTCCAACGACATTTAATTTTTGATCGTTTGGAGTGTAACATCCTTAATACCAGGGCTGCTAAGTGTCCAGCTTTTTGGATACCATTATTTTAGTACAGAAAATGTTTTCTTAACTTATGAAAGCGTTTTAAAAGAACAACATTTTTTCGAAGAAAATACTGGAGTACAAAATACCGGAGACTTGGAATCTCTGCTTAATACATTGGCTGTATAATATTTTTAATGCCTGCTCACTGAAATAAAACAACTTCTGCAATCACGTGATTACTGTACGCTGCTTAAATGAATCGCATCGTATACATCTTACATATATATTTTTCTATTTTTAACAATGTGTTTGATCTAAATTATTCCATACTTGCAACATAAAATTTTAAACATGTTACTAGATGGAACCCGTCAAAATTTGACGGCAAACAACTTGATAATACCATAAAAGTAAAATTTATAGTTGCTTTAACTTGACAAATTTCATAGTGGGGAGCATAATATGATTAAGTGGTCACAGACTTTTCCATCGATAAATCACATGAGGGGTGTATGCAAAATTTAGAAAAGTACACCCTTGGGGGTCAAAGTGGGGGGATGGACATGGGAGATGCATAATATGATTAAGTGGTGACAGACCTTTTCAATGATATATAACATGAGGTTGTGTGCAAAATTTAGAAAGTACCCCTTGGGGGGGGGGCAAAGTGAGGAGATGGACACCGGAGATGCATAATATGATTAAGTGGTCACAGACCTTTCCAATGATATATAACATGAGGGTTGTGTACAAAATTTAGAAAGTACGGGGGGGGGCAAAGTGGGGAGATGGACATCGGAGATGCATAATATGATTAAGTGGTCAAAGACCTTTCTAATGATATATAACATGAGGGTAATGTGCAAAATTTAGAAAGTACCCTTTGGTGGGGGCAAAGTGGGAAGATGGACATCGGAGATGCATAATATGATAAAGCAGTTACAGACCTTTCCAATGATATATAACATGAGGGTAATGTGCAAAATTTAGAAAGTACCCTTTTGGGGGGGGCAAAGTGGGGAGATGTACATCGGAGATGCATAATATGATTAAGCAGTTACAGGCCTTTCCAACAATATATGACATGAGGGGTGTCAACAAAATTTAGAAAAGTATCTCTTGGGGGGGGCAAAGTGGGGAGATGGACATTGGAGATGCATAAAATGATTAAGTGGTCACAGACCTTTCCAATGATATATAACATGAGGGTAATGTGCAAAATTTATTAAGTACCCCTTCGGGGGAGGGGAAGTGGGGAGATGGGCATCGGAGATGCATAATATGATTAAGTGGTCACAGACCTTTCCAATGATATATGACATGAGGGGTGTCAACAAAATTTAGAAAAGTATCCCTTAGGGGGGTGGGGGGGCAAAGTGGGGAGATGGACATTGGAGATGTATAATATGATTAAGTGGTCACAGACCTTTCCAATGATATATAACATGAGGGTTGTGTGCAAAATTTAGAAGTACCCTTTGGGGGGGGGAAGGGGGGCAAAGTGGGGAGATGGACATCGGAGATGCATAATATGATTAAGTGGTCACAGACCTTTCCAATGATATATAACATGAGGGTAATGTGCAAAATTTAGAAAGTACCCCTTCGAGGGGGGGGGAAGTGGGGAGATGGGCATCGGAGATGCATAATATGATTAATTGGTCACAGACCTTTCAATGATATATGACATGAGGGGTGTCAACAAAATTTAGAAAAGTATCCCTTAGGGGGGTGGGGGGGCAAAGTGGGGAGATGGACATTGGAGATGCATAATATGATTAAGTGGTCACAGACCTTTCCAATGATATATAACATGAGGGTTGTGTGCAAAATTTAGAAAGTACCCTTTGGGGGAGGGAGGGGGGCAAAGTGGGGAGATGGACATCGGAGATGCATAATATGATTAAGTGGTCACAGACCTTTCCAATGATATATAACATGAGGGTAATGGGCAAAATTTAAAAAGTACCCTTTGGGGGGGGGGCAAAGTGGGGAGATGGACATCGGAGATGCATAATATGATTAAGCAGTTACAGACCTTTCCAACAATATATGACATGAGGGGTGTCAACAAAATTTAGAAAAGTATCCCTTGGGGGGGGGGAAGTGGGGAGATGGGCATCGGAGATGCATAATATGATTAAGTGGTCACAGACCTTTCCAATGATATATGACATGAGGGGTGTCAACAAAATTTAGAAAAGTATCCCTTAGGGGGGTGGGGGGGCAAAGTGGGGAGATGGACATTGGAGATGCATAAAATGATTAAGTGGTCACAGACCTTTCCAATGATATATAACATGAGGGTAATGTGCAAAATTAATTTAGAAAGTACCCTTTGGGGGGGGGGGGCAAAGTGAGGAGATGGACACCGGAGATGCATAATATGATTAAGCAGTCACAGACCTTTCCAACAATGTATGACATGAGGGGTGTCAACAAAATTTTGAAAACGTGCCCCCCTTAGGGGGGGGGGGCGGGATGGACCCCGGAGATGCATAACATGAATAAGAAGTCACAGCCGTTTCAACTTGCAACCTTTTTCTCGAAGGCATTTGACAATATTAAATTTTTTTTTACCCAAGACAATTTAACGATATTCTTATTTTTTTTTGCGTAATTCGTCAAACGTTCATGGAAAAAATCAGGAAATTCGCTAATCAATAGTTGATAAATTATAAAATTCAACAATCGATAGCAGTAAAATTGGTCAATCGATAACGGAAAAATCACGAAATTCATCAAATGGTCTCCCGTAAAAAAAATTGTCCTGCACACTGATGTGATGATCAAAAGGGTTTTGAAGTATAGGACAAAATTAGCACTTGCCAAACAGCGAGTAATACTGAAAATTTGGCAATGGACTTTATTGCCACCACTGGTCAAACATAATAGTCACACTCACCAATTGCGATGATTGAATGGAAAAAGATTTTTTTTCTCTGCTGTCGCGCGACAAATTTTGAAACCATTTGGTAAATTTCATCCCCGAAATTGGCAGATTGTGAATTTTTTTCTCGAAGAAATTCGACGATATTCGAAAAATTTTTCTCCCGAAACCAGTTGATGAATTTTGCGATTTTTCCACTGTGTAGATTAATGAATTTTGCACTTCTTCCGCTATCGATTGACGAATTTCGAATTTTATCGAATATCGGTTAACGAATTTCACGATTTTTTCCATGAACGAACAAATTGCGCACTTTCTGCTAATTGACACATTTCGCCCTTTACAATTCAGTCAATGAGTTGAACGTTGTTTCTTTCGAGAAATGTCAGGAATGAAACAATGATTCTTTAGGTTGAATTTACTTCGTTCGATGCCCCATGGAAGAATGTGTGCGATGCAGCAACGGGCGTCACAGACTTTTTAGGGCACCTGCAGACTAAAAACATCTAACCAATCTTCGCGGGGGGAAAATAACAGATTTTGTCAAATGATTGAGGAAAAAACACTACTTTATCAAAGGATAATGGGAAAACATGACTTTTGTTAAAAGACCACAGAAAAAACGTAATTATGCAAAAGGATCGCGAAAGATAAGCAAATTTTGTCAAAGAATCGCAAAAAAGGAAATTTCACCAAAAGATCACGCTTTTTTACTAAATTTCGTCTAAAAATTGCGGAATAAAATGTATTTTATCAAAGAATTGCTGGAAAATGCGAATTTCGTTAAGGATCGTGAGAAAAATGCGAAATTCTTCAAAGGATCGCTGAAAAAACACTAATTTCGTCAAAGAATTGCTGAAAAAACATGAATCTCGCCCAATAACAGAAAAATCATGGTTCATAATCATTATATCTAGTAGTATATGTAAATACAGTTTGTGATATAAGACAAAATTAACATTCACCAATCGGCGAGTAATACTGGAAATTGGTGATTGATGTTATTGCCACCACTGGCTAAACTTAGTCACACTCGCCAATTGCGATGATTGAATGTAAAATGAAATTTTTTTTCCCGCTGTCACTCAAAGAATTTTGAAACCATTTGGTGAAGTTTTTTCCGAAACCATTTTGTGAATTTCCCGATTTTTTCTTCAAAATCATTTGACAAAGAGACTTTTTTCTCGATGGCATTTGACAATATTCAAAATTTTTTTACCCAAGACAATTTGACGATATTCTTAATTTTTTTTGTGCAATTCGACAAATGTTCATGGAAAAAATCATGAAATTCGTTAATCAATAGTCGATAAATTGGGAAATTCAGCAATCGTTAGCGGTAAAATCGTAAAATTTGTCAATCGATAACGGAAAAATAATGAAATTCATCAAACGGTTTCCGGTAAAAAAATTGTCTTGCACGCTGATGTGATGATCAAAAGGGTTTTGAAGGCATTTATTTTATTTGTTGTATTGTGTATAAATACCTAGGTGGAAACAGTTTGCTTATTTTGTCAAATGTTTCAACAATATTCGACCCAATACGCATGCATAAAAAAAATCTTCCGGTAGGACCGGCCAATGAGGTGAAGGTCTATTACGGTCTCTAGAAACGTGTTTGGGATCATCTCCTGTTGTTTTTTTCTTGCACTTTGCGTTAAACCTAGGAAGGTATTTATATAGAACTCACTGTGGAGTGTTTAGAAGGTATTTATTTATTTCATTTATTATAATTTGTATGAATACTTAGGTGTCCATTTCGGATTTACTGTTTAAAAATGAATTTAGGCTCTTTTAACGTTCGCGAAATCAATCCCGATGGAAATTGTCTTTTTAGATCTCTATCATTTTGTTTATATAGTACAGAAAATGATTATTTAAATGTATGTAAAAATATCGTAGAACACGTAATACAAAATTGGACCACTTATAGTTCGTTTATTATCGGGGATGAATCTTATGGTGTTCCGATTGCTAATGAAGACAATTATGTAAATATATGGTTCTTCATAGAGGTATATGGTTCTTCACACTTCAATAGAAGCATTGTTTAAATTAATATAATTCTACAAATATGATGCAGTTTTAAAATATCGAGTAATGATTAATACTGTCAAAGAATATACTCATATACGTAATTAAGTTTTGGTACTTCTCTATTATCTCATCGACCACTTTTCATAAAAAAAAAACTATCGCCAAATAAATGGGAGAACGTTGTCATTGGAATATCAAAATAAATAAATAAAATATAAGAATTTAAGGATACAATTGTTATTTTAATTAATGAAATAACTAATAAATCAAATAAACATAATGAAAAATACACGCAAATGTTGAATTAAAAACCACTTGATGACATAAAAAACACGTATAATGTTTTCGACATCAAGTAAATGGGACTGCAATTTTGGCATTTAATCATACAGTTTGGCGATAGTATTTTGTTATGAAAAGTGGTTGATGGGATAATAGAGAAGTACTCAAGTTTTTTATACCAAGTTTGAAAATTTATCTTTTTTTGACATTTAAAAAAAAATAACATAAAAAACCATTACAAATTTGCCCATTTAAAACATTCAAGATTTGTATATATACAAACAATACAATGTAAATATTAATATTGTTACATGATACATTATATACATTGTTTGCATATATACTTCTTTGTATACATATATTGTTTGTATACATACAAACAAATATAATGTAAACATTATTCAAATATTAAGAGTTTGCAAATCAAAACATTCTAAAGATTTGTATACATACAAACAATATAATGCATACATACTCTTTACAAATAAAATAGCCCACTTATATAATGACAAAACTTTTAAATCAAATAGAGATAATATATTTCTGTTTTGTTATGAAAAGTGGTCAATGGGATAATAGAGAAAAGTACCTAAGTTATTTATACCAAGTTTGAAAATTTATCTTTTTTTGACATTTAAAAAAAATAACAGAAAAACATTACAAATTTGCCCATTTAAAACATTCAAGATTTGTATACATACAAACAATACAATGTAAATATTAATATTGTTACATGATACATTATACATTGTTTGTATATATACTTCTTTGTATACATATATTGTTTGTATACATACAAACAAATATAATGTAAACATTATTCAAATATTAAGAGTTTGCAAATCAAAACATTATAAAGATTTGTATACATACAAACAATATAATGCATACATACTCTTTACAAATAAAATAGCCCACTTATGTAATGACAAAACTTTTAAATCGAATAGAGATAATATATTTCTGTTTATTTTATAACTTATATTCAGATGCTCAGATTCTGCTTTTTTCGAACACATAATAATAAAAATATTACTACCGTGCGTACTGTCTTTTGACATTATATTTACATAATCGAATTCATTATCAATCGGAACACCATAAGATTCATTCCCGATAATAAACAGACCATAAGTGGTCCAATTTTGTATTACGTGTTCTACACGTTTGAATAATTATTTTCTGTACTATATAAACAAAATGATAGAGATCTAAAAAGAAAATTTCCATCGGGATTTCGCCAACTTATGAGCCTAAATTCATTTTTAAACAGTAAATCCGAAATGGACATCTAAGTATTCATACAAATTACAATAAATAAATAAAATAAATACCTTCTAAACACTCCACAGTGAGTTCTAGATAAATATCTTCCTAGGTTTAACGCAACGTGACAACAGAGATACGATCCCAAACACGTTTGTAGAGACAGTCATAGACCCTCACCTCATTGGCCGGTGATTTTTTGACGCATGCGTATTCGATCGAATTTCGATTGAATAGATTTGACAGAATTACCAAACAGCTTTAAATATATGGATTACATTAAATGTTGCATCAATCTTTCACACCAAATTCCTCCCAATTCTTGCACACTTATGATTAAAACATTTAATATTAAAATGTATTTCAGATTTTTTGTAAAATTCTTTCAAAATTACACTTTTTTATTAAATTGAAAAAAGGTTTTGCAATACATATTTTAAGATAATCTTAATTTTCAATCTAATTAAGGGGTGTTCAAGCTGCGTCTCGCGGGCCGCAGAGCTACCACAAGTTTCGTACAGAACATTTCTCCTTATTTAATGACGGAAATTTGGGGATTTTATACGATGAAGTTTTTTCCCTGAAATATTGGCAACAAACGGTTTTCCAGCAAAACAGTAGATCTAATTATCCTGATGTAATAACCTGTTCTAACTATATACAAATAAAAATATTCTAAAGGAAAATATTTTTGAAATCATAAAAATCATTGTAAATTTGGAGTATGGCTTGTCGGTAATTTTATTTTTTTATGCATGTTGCACATAGCGTTTGGTGTTTGCAGTTACCTATGTTTATGTCGTTGGTTAATTGTTTTCATGTAACTGCTTTCATCGATTGATAATTTCTATGGCCTACACTTTTATGCCAAAGTTCAACACAATCTTTATTGTTTACGCAATTTTAGCGTGATTCGTAGTTTTATAATTATTTAAACCTCCTAGCACCACGTTTTAATTTTTCATGAGAGTTCTTAGTTTTAGATGATCTGAAACAGAAATTAAATAAAATTATTCTACTACGTTTCGGCAGAAGCTTTTGTTTTATTTTATTTATTATGTTTCAGTTACTATTTTTCTCTGGTTGGAAACATAAAAAATTTCAAAACAAAAATAAATGGGGTCAAAAGAGACCCCAATAGTACTAGGGGGTTAATACTTTAATTTCATACATATTATTGATTATTATACATTCTAGGAAGATTCTTCCGTTGAATATAAAATTACATTTTTTTTCAAATACTAATTTGCAGACGTTCAGGGTAGCTTTGCTAACAGAGAGAAAGTTTGATTTTATCGGGATATACACTACATCTTTTAGGTACCGTAATTTCCGGCCTTTAATCCGCGGATCAAACAATCATGTTTCGACTCAGAAATTTTATTTAATAATTGAAGTCAAATATTTACGGCGATCAAGTACGCTACAGTTTATAAAATAAAATTTCCTTTTCGAAACATGATTGTTCGATTCACAATTACGGTAAATTTCCTGGTTTTCCTTTCGATGAACCTTTCCTTTCGAAAAACCTTTCGATGTTTTTGTATAATCGATGTATTTCGATGTTTTCATACTGGGTCTCCTGAACGTAAGATGTTATAATAATGTTTCCACTGGAGATGAGAACGTAAGTGTTTTCGATGTATTTAATTTTGGTGAATAGTTATTTGCTGTTTGTAATATGAGACGATCTACTACTGTAGATTATTCAGGTCTGTTTACCTGATCGGTCATTTAGAAATTTAAAATCTTGTTTTGAGTACAATTTCGTGTCTTCATGAAGTGTGTGTTTTGTATTATGCTAAGTGATTGACTTTTGATTGTTTTTGATATGATGATGATGATTATTTTCAAAGCATAGGGATGAATAATACTGTTTATTTTTGTTTCATTGGTGATTTGGTGTAGATGTGTTGGCAGAGGCGTAGCGTCAAGGGGGGCACGGGTGACTTTACTACCAGTATTTTTATATTCTATATTTGGCCTTATTTATTTCATACCGTTCAAAGATTAAATAAGGCTAAATGTAGTATATAATTATACTGGTAGTAAAATGATCGTGCCCCCCCCCCTGACGCTACGCCACTGTGTGTTGGACATCTTATATTTTAGATACCAACATTCTCTATTTGCGTGGATCGTCATTCTGCAATATGAGCAGTGTTTACCGTCATTTTTATTATCCGTGTTATCTAACGATTCCGTGTTACTAGTTCTACGATTATATTCATCTGTAAGCTTGCTTCGTATAAAATTCGTGTAGAATTATTCCTCCAGTCTGACTTCAAGAGCCGTAATTACTGTCTCATAAGTAGGAGATAATGAGCACAAAACAATACAGGTATCGTAGCTAGCTACCATGTCAAAATATTGAACGTGAAAAAATAAATTTTTCATTACTTTTAAAAATTAGCCGATTTTCACCACTAAATTTTACTGGGTTTCAGGGTTACAACATCACCAGGGTTGCCAATTTGGCCTGCTTTTCCATTGAGACATTTTGAATCCATACCAGTAATTTAAAATAGAAATTTTTGCTTTATATAATGGCAGCCTATTTCATAATGCCTTATAGTAAAAATTTTTCTCTCAAAATTTCCGGTATGAAATCGGCATCTCGGAATAAAAACGAGGCCATACTGGGAATTTTATTAGTATTTTTATTAGGCTAAGAATTCTGATAAAATTTAGTGGTGACAAACGGCTCATTTTTAAAAATAATGAAAAATGCATTTTTTCATATTAGATAGTTTGACATGGTAGCGACGATATGTGCAAGCCATCAATATTTTCTCCGATAGTGAAAAGTTCATCTTAAAGAAAACATGCTAATTGAACAAAATAGTCTTTTTGAAATACATTTAACAATAAAGATATCAAATAATTAATAAAATATGTATGATAAAATAAAATGTTCAAAATAATTATTCTCATTATCAAAAGATCAATACTTTAATTACCGTAATTTCCGGCGTATAATCCGCAGCTCAAAGAGTCGTTTTTCGACCCAGAAATTTTATTCAATAATTGTAGTTAAATATTTACAGCGATCTTTTAAGTTACATTTTATAAAATAATATTTCTGGGTCGAAAAACGACTCTTTGAGCTGCGGATTATACGCCGGAAATTACGGTATATTTTATAGCAGATTTAAAATACTGAATTTCAGAGAATTACAGTTATTAAATTACTGAGACAATGGTTTTACATGGGGGTTAATGTAAAAATGAGATTTTTTTGCAGTATCAGAGTGTATGGTATCCTATTTCTGTTACAAGTCTTAAGAGTTAATTTTCCTGAAACTATATGACACATCCCGTAAGGCATATTGACGTCACGGCGATGTAACTGTGAAGTCAAAAAGTGACTTAGTTACCGTCGATGTGAAATCAGAGTGACGTGAATGCGAAATCGTTATGGTCGTTATAGAGCTCGTGCCACTTTTTGAAGTCATGATGTGACAAATTTTGTGAAAAGTAGTCATTTGCGACGATTTTTCCATTAACTTTGTGACGAATCTGTGACGGAAGCGATAATGATTTGAAGTCACACTGAGACTAATTTGTGAAAAGTATGACATTTGTGACGATTCTGCATTGGGTCGGGGAACTACATTTTATCCGAAAAAGTCCCGACTTGATTGAGTCAGCTATTTTATTCGATAGGCAGGATTCGAATTTTGCATCGAGTAGGGCGACCAGATTTAATCAGATTCCCGTCCCGACGTTATTGTGCCGGCTGGTGTCTTTTTTTATTTTGTTTTTGGCTGTAAGTAGAATTCTTTTTTAAATATTTCCTCTCATTCTCAAAGGTTTTTAAAATTAACATTTTGGTCACAATTATACTTCAAAATATCATGACTTTTTGGTCACTATGGGACTTCACAATATGGGTTTTTTTTGTCACAGTTCTCATGTTTCGTACGTGACATGCAATAACGTCACAGTGATTTCACAAAAATAAAAAAAATGTCAGAATGATAAATGTCACAATGAATAACATGAATTCAAGTATTCCTGTCTTTTCTAAAAAGTTTTCAGAGGTTCACAATTTAATGACAATGTAAAGTCAGTGAAGGGTGGAATTTTTGTCCCAGATGTGACGTCACTGCCACTATGCTTGCTATATGAGATTACTTGCTGTAATTAGTAATATAAAAATTATTGAAAATAAATTGCGGGTTGAATGTTTTAAATTACTAAATAAAATGATTTCGAAACAGCAGAACTCGCGTTTCAGACCCCCAAACTGCGGACTTACTAGATTCATTACTACTATAAATAGAAGTACTACTTATAGTATTTTGTATATATGGTTACTTGTGAAAAATGAAAAATGAAACATTTAAGACAGAAATTAGTAGATTATCAAAAACTCGTGTTACTAAAAAAATTGCTTTTATTTGAATTGGGAGGGCTTTAAGCCCACGAGCTCCTTCTTTTCTTATGCTCTTCAACATTAACCCCTTGGGGATGAGCGACACGTGTACGTGACGCATAAGATGCTCAGAATCCTCGATTATTCCCCCCAGTTACTTTTTATTGTAAGCTTTGCCTTATTTAATGACAGCATTTCTGCGATTCAATTAGCCGAAAATTTCTGTATTGAAAAACTGGTGGTAAAAAATTAAAAATTCTGTATAGGACGCTCGTTGCGAAGGGGTTAATCCTTGTTTCCTGATTGACTTGTCAGATTATAAAATATTTCAGACAGAGTTAATAGCAAAAATATTAAAGTAAACTAGATTAATATTAAAAATTTTATTAACCACACGAAATTTATTAAAAGCAGCTATTTGTAAAAATTTAGTTCTTATTATATTCCGATAAATACAATTGAAAAATTAAATTTGATTACTTTGCTGTTTAGTTAAATTAAAAGATTTTATGTCGCTATGAACATTACTCAAATTACACATTTAATAATGGCCACATGGGGCGTTCACGACTGGAACTAGACTAAGTAAGCATTCCAGTAATGGACACTGGTCCTAAAATCTTTAAAAAAAGTTAAGTTGCGTAATTGACCCTTAATATGTAAAATTCATAGTTTTCTATTACTATCAAAAGAAAAACATAATTTTTTTGCAAGAAAATAACGAAAATATCAATTAATTAAATAAAACCAACTGGCTCAGTAAGATTTTCACTGAAAACTATGGAACTCTGATACTTTATTTTTTGTTTCCAGACTAGTTTGATTAAGATTGTCAGCAATAAAACAGATTATATAACATGCAAGGGAGAGCAATGAAAAAGTTAATAAAGGATGAATTCGGTTATTTTTTTATGTAAATCAAAAACGTTGGGGTGTGTTCATTACTGGCATATTTACGCTTAAGTTTTATTGAAATGTTTTAGAGAATGCAAAATATGTTATTTGAAGCCTTTTTCATGAAAAAAGTGTGCATGTATGGCGATTCTGCATCAGGTCGGGTGAATATATTTTATCGGAACTCGAGCTGAAATTATTAAATCAGATTGTTATTTATTTTTCTTGTTGCAGGTTAGATTCGGATTAGAATATTGCATCGAGTCGAGTAACCAGATTTTATAAAAAACCGGAGCTGGGCCTGGTTCGTGTAAAACCTGTATTTCCCACCCGATGCAAGACTCTAATCCGAATCCTAGTTACAGCTAAATGAAAAAGAACCCAGCCGACACAATAAAATCGGGTCAGATTCTCTTAAAATCTAGCCACCCGACCCGATGCAAGATCCAATTCTGTCTAAAAAAACTGACCCAATAAGGTCGGGTTGAGTTAGGGTAAAATTTGGTCACCCGACCCGATCAAGGGTCGTCACAAACATCGCACTTTTCACAAATTGGTCATACTGTAACTTCACAAAGTAATCACAGAGTGACATTACAAAAAGCTTAAAAACGGGCATAACGACTTCACATCCAGGTCTTTGACCACATCCACGTCACGTAGCGTCATATCGACAGTCACAAACTCACAACGTGACGTCACAGTGACATTTCTGTGACGTCATAATGCTATAGAGGCTGTTTCTTCTTTGTTTCCATCCTGGTAACAAAGAAAAAAACAGGTTAGAATTTTAGAATTTGTCTCCTATGTTGCGATGTCACCTCGGTGTGCAGCCTGCCTCAGAAAAACATATTACTATCAACCCCTGACCTAGCACAGAAATATTATTATACTTTGTTTTTGTAGAATGAGTATCTTCGACTTATTAACACATTGTAAGGCAACGAGAATTCTCGTGTTTATTCAAATACCATCATTGAGTAAGGGCGTGGCTTCTATCATACACGATATGCATTTATATCATGTTGCACATATTTGTTTTAGTTTGTAAGATATTTGATATTAAATCCGTACATTGAAAGATATTTACTAATGCATAAACTGGAGAAACCTATCTAGGAAACCAATTTACAAAAGACTTTCAGAAGAGGGAAGAGCTCTGAATGTTTAAAAGTCAGATTTCACAAAAACATATCGATGTCAATGTGTTAAAACGAAGCAAATCTGTGTTCTTAAATACTCTTTCAGTCAAGAAGCTTATCTTGCATATTAAATTACATTTAATATAAAAAAGATTCATTATACATTATTATTTTGAAATTCTATAATATATTTTTTTCAAATATTACGCAGCAGGAAAAGCTGTTATTTTATTCAGATTTTTTTAATAATTTACTTTGATTTGCCATATTAAAGCATGTCAGCCCTTTTAATATTAGGTATATAAGTCAAATAAATAATAAGGAAATCGTTGAAATACGAATTAAATCGAAATACGAAAATAAAATTTTATGATGATTAGAAATTTTAAACTTTGTAACCCAAGAGAATAGTTATGAAAACATCCTTCATTTATTTTTATATATAGATTACATATTTACATTAAAAAAAATATATATCTAGCAGAGATTTTATTAATGGTATTTTAGTAATCACAAATTTAAGACTGCTTTTTATTTTAATTTTCTCTTTCTAATTTTATTGGCATCAGTTACTGTTTAAAGAAAAGTCATTTCTTTAATGTTCCTCCAACATATAAGAAGATTAATGCAAACTACATTTTTATTTTGTTTAATTTTTAATCATCAAAATGAAATAAATTCAGTTTTAAAAATTTGTGGTTGTTCTGATATAGAGTTAAAAACGCGTAATGTGTCATTATCATAATTCAATGTTAATTTTTTTAAAAGAATATATAAAGTGCAATATTTCTAAATTTGAGGTGTCGTTAAATAATAGTACAGTCTAACTTGTTTATAATTAGAATGAAGGAACCACAGAATTTGCTCATTACAACCAAGCTGTCTCATTAAGTTTAAATTCTCAGATTATAAAACTCGAGAAAATAGTAATTAATGTTCAGTTAAATTGTTAAAAATCCCAAGATGATTACGCTAATCCTGCATTATTAAATTTATAAATTTGCAGTTGGGAATAAATTACTAATGGTAGCTTCACGCTAATTTTTATATTTTTCAATTCTTAATTTTTTAATAGGTTATAATTCTAAGAAATAAATGGAGGTATCACTGAAGAAATTGCGCTTTCCATTATTTTAACTATGAAAAATTAAATTTTAATTTTTAAAAAGAATTTACATTTGAAAAGCGAAATAAATATAGATTTAAATTGAAATGAGCAAAATATATTTATAAATAAAAAAGATAATTTGTTTTTCCTAGACAACCTTAAAAGGATTTTGTGGTCAGATCTAACTACAATATCTTAAATTATTTTATCTAGTTGTACATGTTTGCAGTAATAAAGAGCGAAGCTAAAAGAAAATTGTCACCTATATATAGAAGGTCATTATCCGTATTTAAATAAATAGCCATTTCTATTTCTTAGCAAATCTAATACAGTAGAATCTGCCAAGTTGGAATAGATTACGTTTGAACATGCTTTACTAAATATAAAATAAACCATTTCATACCAAAAATGTGCCTGCATGTATATGCAGGGACCAGAGCTTTCCAAAAATTTCTACTTTCGCTACCACTATTATGAAACAGTAAAATTTTGGGTATATTTTTGTTGCAGGTGTTAAAAGGAGTCTACGACGAAAAGTTTTTTTAAAAATAGTGGTAGCAAAGGTAGAAAAAATTAGGATTGCTAAGAGCCCGGTATATGATAGCTGGATCACTTAAATAACATTCATGTAATATCATCTTTCACATCTGATTATTAATGTGTCTATTTACACTAAATCTAGATTGACAGACACACTTACATCAGAATGTTTGATACACTAAAGTCGGAAAAGTGTTTAAAAAAATCTTTGTGCTGATTGAGACGTTACAAAATAAAATTTTACGAATGCTATACATTCGTAGCATTGTCCAATACGTTTGCAAACAGTTTAGACCAAGGAGGGTGAACCTTTTTATGTGCGCTTGACAAAAATTCACAAACAATATCTATGAACATTGTCACGTGCCCAGTGTTGCCAGTAGGCTACTTTCTTTTAATTCAGATTGCTTGATTGGTACCACTTTTTTGAAATGGTATAATTTGCGTTGTTTTAACGTTGTTTAATTTGTCATTAAATAAGGCGAATTCTACTTTCTTAAAAAACTGGTGGCAATGAAGAAAACTGAATTTAAAAAAAGTAGCCCGCTGACAACACTGCACGTGCCAAAATTGAAATAAAATATTTTAAAGTATATGCTGCCTGTACACAGTGGCGTAGCGTCAGGGGGGGGGGGGGGCACGATCATTTTACTACCAGTATAATTATATACTACATTTAGCCTTATTTAATCTTTGAACGGTATGAAATAAATAAGGCCAAATATAGAATATAAAAATACTGGTAGTAAAGTCACCCGTGCCTCCCTTGAGCCCCACCAGTGGCTGAGAGGTTGTGCTCTCGAAGCTGGTAGACGGGAGGTGCTGGGTTCGATCCCAATCGCGCCCGTCGGCCTAATCGTTCGGAGTTTTCGTGGTTTTCTTCGAGCCGTGGATTTATCCATGCGTAAATACGGATTAGGTTCCCTTAGAAAGACCCCCACGAAGGGCACTCCCCCCGGGCCTATATCCCTCGTGTTGATAATTGGCCGTCAACAATCAACCCAACCCAACCCGTGCCTCCCTTGACGCTACGCCTCTGCCTGTACACTCATTAATAGAGTCAGTTGCTTTCATGATCTAAACAACTAAGAAGAAAAAGACAAATTGCAATTTCTCAAAGTATTGTTATCAAAAATTCATTTAATAAAATTTTGATTCGGAAATACGTTATCGGAAATCATTAAGTGTAACGTAGTGTAATAATTGAAAAAAAAACTAAGAATTTTAACTTCAGTAATTTTTAACATATTATTAATGCAATATCTAACTTATCCTAATAAAAGTTATTAATGAGGTTTCTGTTGAACGTCCGATTCGAAAGAGAATGCTTTATTTGGGTCATGTTTTGTTATTCTTAGTAATATAATATGTAGCAAAATTATGTCCACGTCATTTTATTGCGTGACTGTTTTATAAAATTCATTAGATATAAAGAGTTTTAAACTCATATAAAAAGACAAAATAGTTGGCTGCATGTTGGAAACGGTCCATGTCGTCACTGAAAAAGAAACATTCCCAATGTGTTAATTTATGTAAATATAATTGAAATCTGTTAATAGTGTGTACGTCTTAAACAAAATTTTATGTATTAAAACAAAAAGAACTAGTCGGATGTGCCAATCTCAAAACTTTCTTCTATCTCACACAGGTTTCGCATACACTGAAAACGAATCAGCACAAATTTATATCAAGGTCTAACTGAATCTAAAGTTGTATTAAATTTCGTGCATTAGTTCTTGAGATATGACTATCGCTAAAATCGCGTAAATCCTGAAAAATGCAGCATAGCAGCGCCGCCTGTTGAGAGATTTACACCAAAACGCAATCAACAACAACGTATGTCAATGTCTAACTGAAACTGAAGTTTGATGAAAATCTGTGCATTAGTTCTTGAGATATAGTTATCGTAAAAATCATGAAAAAAGTAGCATAGCAGCGTTACCTGTTGTGCTATTTACACCAAAACGTAATCAGCGTCTATGTATGTCAAGGTCTAACTGAATCTGAAGTTTGATGCAAATCAGTGCATTAGTTCTTGAGAAAGAGCTATTTGTAGCGTATATTTAATTTTCCTGTGTGTTTTACATACTTACAGTAAAATTATGAGCAATTTTAACACATTGTTGATCGATCACGAGTATACTCCTGTTTGTATAGCTGCCAAGTTTTAGTCTAATTTGCTACCACAACTTTTGAATACTAATATTTACTCTATGTAATTACAGAAATCTGCAATAAAATAAGAAGAAATTTATTATTAAAAAATAACGGTAATAAAAAGGTGTAATAAAAAAGCGATTGTATATTAAATGGGCGGTCAAACAAATTGGGGGTTGAGTCATTGAGTTGTGATAAAACTATGTCCGTAAAGTGTGAACACTCAAAATGCATGATGGTTGAATCTGAAAATATGTTATATACTTTTCAAATTAAAACAAAATTTCTTTATGTGCCCTTATGATGCAGTTCAACTAGACCTTGTATTTGTAGGATATTATTGTTTCGAAGCGATCGTTTACATACCACATTTTAGTGTTATTTAACAGTTTAACAGTTTTTAAAAACCCTGCATAATTAACCGATTTATATCATTAGCGCACATATGCGTGCATTTCAGAAATGTTCTTTTAATTCAGAAATTCTGAATAGTATTTTTTTGGTTTTTCAGATTTGAGATGTTTCGTCATTACATAAATTAAAAATTCTTCTTTCTTAATTTCCGGTAAGGACTCGAAACTTCTGAATAAAAGAGAAATTCCTTAAATGATTCATATATGCGCTTGTGCAGAGCTGCTAACTTTCAGTGATTTTTTGTGACCAGAAAAAAATTTAATAGTAATTTTTGACTGATTTCATTGAAGAATTGGGCGATTAAAAAAGGAAAATTTATTCTTAAATTTTAGTGGTAAGAAAAAAGCATATACCGTAATTTCCGGCGTATAATCCGCAGCTCAAAGAGTCGTTTTTCGACCCAGAAATTTTATTCAATAATTGTAGTTAAATATTTACAGCGATCTTTTAAGTTACATTTTATAAAATAATATTTCTGGGTCGAAAAACGACTCTTTGAGCTGCGGATTATACGCCGGAAATTACGGTATGTTGGCAGCTATGATGCAAATGTGCTAAGACTAATTATACGTTACAACCTACCGTTGTCAAAACAAAAGGCTATAACCAAACTCAACCAGTTCAATACCTGTTTATCTGTCACCCCCAAAATGTAAAGGTATAATTTGAAAGAAAATAGACCCAATTAAACACGATCAACTGCCTGATGCTTGCATAATACCTCTCATGAGGCCAGGTGCTTCTAATCAATATTATAGGCAGTACAGATAAGAAATTATTAACTAGCAGGACAAATAGGAAATTCTTAACTAGAAAGAACGTTTAGAAGATGTTAAATCTAATAGAAAAATCAACTGCATTCGCCCGGTTGATCAATAAAGAATCTTTACAACGACAGCAGAGTTGCTTGTGGTTGGAAATTTTATTTTCCATTTGTTAACCATAAATCCATTGAAATTTAACATTAAATTAAATTAAAAAAACATCTTCATAGCTTCAAACTTTTACGCCTTTTGTACTGCTATTTCTGAACAGAAAAATTTGCTTTATTCAATCCTAAGTTTTCGATGGTCAAATAAGACAAATTTTCCTGTTAAAAAATAATAGTAGGAAACAATCGTAAAATTCGTCAGCCGTGCATCTGCAATGAATCTGGATCCTTCGAATTACCGTAATTTCCGGCGTATAAGCCGCAGCTCAAAGAGTCGTTTTTCGACCCAGAAATATTATTTTATAAAATGTAACTTAAAAGATCGCTGTAAATATTTAACTACAATTATTGAATAAAATTTCTGGTCGAAAAACGACTCTTTGAGCTGCGGCTTATACGCCGGAAATTACGGCAGCTATTTTATGTTACGAGATTTTTGGAAACTTTGAACATAAAAATAAAAACAAGAATCATAATTATATTTGATACTAGCAGATGACGCCTTTTGGCTAGTCTATAGTTCACAACATTGTGAGGGTAGACCTTGATAATGACACCAGTTAGTGTTGAAACTAGTCATTTATATTTTATTTATTTTTGATGTTTTCAATCACCTTTTAGCACTTCAGATCATTTATTTTGATAGTACAAGTGGTTTTAGATATATCTCTAAAAACTATCATTATTTCTTTTATCCGGCTTTAATTTTCAATTATTCTATCAAATATTTGATGAAAGTATCTTAGGTATTTGGAACATCGTGCGGCATTCCTTTAAAACAAATCTTGCGTTCTATTACTATACAAATATAAACGCTTAATATTGATGAAAACAAAAAATAGTACTTCTATATTATACCTCAAAATGATTTTCTATAGCTTGCGGAAAAACGTGATTGAAGAGTAGAATTTTTCTAAGGCGGAAAAGTCTTCGGTGAAATAAATATTTTGTCTTATTCTCTTTATGGAAATAAACGTTTAAATAAATGCGTATATGATAAAATTTCTTTTTTACTTAGCTGCACTGGATTTGCAGTAAAATTACAAAAATAAAAAACTGAAATTTTCTTCATATGTTTTCTCCCAAACGCATTTATCATTGTATCCGAATTATTTATACTATGCATTTAAAAATGTGTATTCTTCTGGGAAATGTTTTAATAAACATACAACTGATCCATTGTTGTTCAGGAAGATTAAAGCTTTTATTTCATATTCCTTATGTTTATAAATATATTCGAAAACGAACTGTATTGGAAATTGAATAAATATATTTTAAATCCTCATAAATCACAAGAATAACAGCATAGCATTAAAATATAAATATATACATTTTAGGCAATCATGGAAAGAATTCTGTTATTTTTAAATTATAGTATATTATTTCCGACTACGAAATTGCTTTTTTAAATTTAGATATAAATAGCCTAATACCAGATTAAATACCCAAAAATTGTCATATCACTTTCTAAATACTATTAAACTATTTGTTAAGAGAGTTATTTCTGTTTTTTAATTCAAATTGCTTGATTGCTAACAATTTTTTTAATAGTAATAGATTTCTTATTTAATCTGGCTTTGTAAAAGGCATTAAATAAAGCGATTGTAGCTATATAAAAAGTGACATCAATTCAGAAGTCTGAACAAAATAAAAATGCCAAATTGCCAACAATGCTTGTCAGGAAATCCTACTCAACTGAACACACTTTGTGGAAGGAAATTCTGCTATTCGGATAATATGGCTCAATGCCATTCACAAATCCTGCCATCCAATATAGGGAATATATAATACCACAGTTTTTGCGAAAATTTTTCGTAAAATTTTCCTAGAAAACTTATAAGAACAAATTACTAGAAATTACTGGTGGGAAAGAACTTGTACAGTTTGAATAGAAAGATACACCCCTTTTTAATAAATATTTATGAACTCTGCTACTCCAACTCAACATGTCCTTTCCCACCACTTTTTTTCGAACAGTAACCGTCCCTTAATTTAATTGCAAAAAAATGCTAGAAAACTATAACTAGGATCAGAACTTGGAAATAATGGCGGGGAAGACCATGCTCAGTGTGAATAGAAGCACTCATTCATGTTAATATGAAATACAGAGGATGTTTGCACATTTTTTTATTCGATTTTGGGGTTGTTTTTCAATGATTAAAATGTGAATATTATTATTTTTTAAATAGCCTATCTGATAGTCTTTATTCTGGATTCTAATTCTCCGTCATGCTTTCTACGATAAAAGGTTTTTTGTAAAATTTACAGGAGAATTGCTTCCCATTCCTCTTTGCAATCTTTCCTAAGTCCATCGCGGTTGTTTTGCGCTTTGAAAGAGCTCTATTCAGCAAACTAAATGCGCAATAAATCATAATTGAAACGTCAGGTGACTTCCTAGGAATATGTTGAAAGGTATAAATGTGTGCCTGTGTGCCTGTGTGATGGTAACCTGTGTGAGTTTTTATTTTTTTAAAGATTACATCTGTTGTTTTTGAAGTATGAGAGGTGGCTTTGCTTTGGTGCAGTTTCACTCTTTAGAAGTCGTTGAAATAAAAAAAAATGATTTTTTAATGTAAATATCGGATGTAACACATTATCTTAATAGTAGGACGAACTGATTGTAAAATTTTTTGTCCCATATTCTTATTTTTATTTACTCATTACCAGAAAAATTTGTGACAGTCATAAATCCTCATCTGAAACTTCGTTTTCAGCCTTGAAATAGGGTCTTATTTTTCATGTTTATTTTTCCATTTAGCGTTTTTTCCCATGTATAAGTACTGATTTTCGAGGTAGCCCTTTCCGATTAATAGTGATGTTTATTTTACACTTAGAAATTTTTATACTAAGCGCTTTGCAATCATTTTAAACTTCCGAATAAGAATATTTAACAAAAAAACATATCCCCTGATTTTCAGCTTGTTTGCGTGCGCCATCTTGAAAGAAGAATAAATTTGAAATTATCAAACAATAATATAATTACAAATAATAAGTTGTTGTCAGAATTTTTCCGCACAAATAATTCCAATTTTAAATCAATTATCAAACGTGTCTAAAAATGTGCGAACAGCCTCTGTATATTTGCAAGTTTAAAAATCAGGGTGTATACCGCCCTTGCTTTTATGTGTATCAGTATATCCGAAAAGTAATCTATTCCTTGTTTTTTGGTAGAAAATTAAAAATTGTAATGTTTGTTTGCGATTGCATATGGTCAGATTACTATTACAAGGCTTCCAAATGGTCCGCTTTTTAAATACCAGTGTTTTAGAAAAAATTTATTTTTAGATTTTTCTTGCAAATTTTGCAGAAACCACCTTCGGAGGAAATTTTTTTCGGAAATGTTGTAGAAACCTAGCATGAAAATTTCTATTAAAAATATTGGTATTCAGTTGGCGGACCCTTTGGGAGCCCTGCTATTAAGAAGAATTGGTAATCAAATGTAGAGATCCCACGCTCCCTGAAACAGTAGACCGCCTATTCTGGAAAACTAACTATACCAAGGAATACGTCGAATGATGGTGGAACTACACAGACACATCCATTGTAATTTTCTTAAATAAGATAACTGGCAGTTATTTCTTCAAAAGAGCGAGTAAACCCTTTTTTGTTATTAGTTGTTTACAAAGAATGCAACGATTAATTTTATTTCTGTATTCTATGCATAAGTGACGACTTCCCAAGCGCGAAGTAGACAATCAGGCATGTCTTTACTACTGACTTTAAAAAGTTTTTCGCCTTATTCAATCACTGTGATTAATTATGAAAAAATTAACATTTAAAATTAGTGATGGAAGTTTGTCTGATTTGCCTCCTCGTCACCCCGTTCAAGTCGCCTATGATCTTCCGAAAATGTTAGAATACCCTTTTATAGAAAACTCTTGGTGCATTAAAAATTTTAAGAAGCGTGCTTTAATAAATTAATGCAAATAAAAATGATGAAAATAAAGTGTTTTTTAAAAGTATTTTTTATATTAAGAAACGCTTTTTAACACTTTCCAACCTAGTTGAAAAATGTTTATGACTTCGGTTTGTCTGGCCGTATGGCCGTCTGCCGTCTGCCGTATGGCCGTCTGCCCCTGCTCTAACTCCCTCAAATATGCTTAGATTGCTCTACAATTTTTATATATTATTGTCGCTATCTATAGCATGTTCCCTATTTCAACGGAAGTGCGTAGCACTTATAGTTTTTTTACAGAGACACTCAAAAGAATTCCGTTACATTGCGGTCTATGGGGAAAAATCATTTGCGGTTTATTTAAATAATATTTCACGATTTTAAACGGATTGAAATTTATATATATCACTAAGGTGCATTACAAGAAGCTTAATATGGAATAGGATGTGGATAGCACTTATAGTTACTTTACAGGGACAGTCAAAAGAATTCCGTTACATTACGTCTATGGAGAAAAATCGTCTGCGGTTTATTTAAATAATGTTTCACTATTTTAAGCGCATTGAAATTTATATATATCACTAAGATGCATTACAAGAGGCTTGCTACAGAATATTGTGTGTATAGCAGTCATCGTTCATTTACAGGGTCACACAAAAGAATTCTTTACTGTCTGTTAACAATAATTCCTGCACTCTAAAATTGGAAGGAGTGAGAAGTTGACTCTTTGGAAGAGTGAGAGGCATTTTCACTCTTTTAGGAGTGAATTTTATAAATATGCACTCTTTAAAGAGTGGAACTTTCCACTCTCTAGAAAAGAGTGAAATATCTCACTCCGTTGTCGAGAGTGACTGTTCACTCCGTTGACAAGAGTGAAATATTTCACTCCGTTGAAGAGTGAGGAAAAACAATTTTTTCCAATAAAATCACAAGATGGCGCCAGCTCACGGATGAGAATTCGAGTAATCTCCGTTATCGAAACGAAACACCTAAAATGAAATCCTTTATATATAGTAGCACGATTTAAAAAAAAAACTGATAAAGGCATTGAAATAATAAATGAATCGATAGAATTATGGACACGAAATATATTTTATGCTTTACAAATTGCAGGATTTGCCAATGCTAAGAAAAGTGTGGGAAAAAAATATTTGAAGTAAATTTATGCTTAGCTGCAACACAATTTTGCTTCTATTTTATAAACAGAAATTTAATATCTCTGAATGCTAATTATTTTCCTCTTTATTTAAATAACCTATTCTACATATTTTATATCATTTCTAACCTCTTTATGAATATAAACAAAATATAACTATACAGATTAAATTTTCTGTTATTTTTAGCCCGTTTGAAATTAAACATAAGAGAAATGAAAAACGTTGCATTTAATCACTGATTTTATAACATTTATTATAGAAAAAAAAAAGAGTATAAATGTGTCGGAAATAATCTTAGGAAAAATTTAACAGCTATAATTTAAGAAAAAAAAAACGCTTTTTACCCTGACTGAAATTTCCCCCCTAAAAATTAGTTTTGAAAAGTAAATTTGGGGGCCCCTTTGTATTTCAGTGAGTAAACTTCGGCTTCACGGGCCTATTTGGTAAACAGGCCCTGGGCCTCGGACAATCTTAATCGGGCTGTAGTTATGGAAACATTATTAGCAAGAAAAAAATGAATGAATAAATAAATAACTGCTTTGTTGTAACGGAATTTTTGTCATAGCGGAAATGTACAGACGGGTGTTCGCACATTTTTTAGACGATTTCGGCGTTGTTTTTAACGTTTAAAATATGAATATTGCTTTCTGAAATAATCTGTATGATAATCTTGTTTCTTGATTCTAATTCTGCATAATGCTTTCGATGGATATCGATGAATGTTTTCGATGTAAGATAAATTTGCGATAGTTATAAATCCTTACTTGAAACTTTGTTTTCCGCCTTGAAATGGGCTCTTTTTTTCCCTGTTTTTTTTTTTTTTCATCTGGTATCTTTTTACTATGTATATGTACGGATTTTTGGAATAGCACTTTTCAATCAATTGCTATGTTTATTTCGCACTAAAAAGTTTTTATATTATGCGCTTTGCAATCATTTTAGACTGTGGAATTAGCATACTTCTGTTCGGAAGAAGAAAAAAAAAACGCAAACGCATCTTCCCATTCACAGCTTTTTTAGCATGCGCAATCTTGAAATAAGAATAAATTTGAAAGTATCAGACGATAATATAAATTACACATAAGTTGTTGTCAGAATTTTGTCCTCTAAAAGAATTCCATTTTTTTAAATAATTTATCAATTTGTCTAAAAAATGTGCGAACAGTCTCTGTATTATATGATACAAAAAGAAGGTTTCAGTTTCTTATTTACACAGTTGAGAAACACCGTAAATATTTATGATTTCTACACATATTTAATAGTAAGTGTGTTCGAATATCACAAAAGAAACAAAGCTAAAATAATGTAAGAGCTTTTTTAATTGTAAGCGGCTGTAGCAAGCTGTAGGTACCAGTTCTCGTCCGAGCGCAGAAGTCAAGCAGCAGCGAGCTCGGTTACTATTGGGAGGGTGACCGCCTACGATGAGTTTCTCTTTTTTATTCTAGAATTTTAGTCACTCCTGAAAGATTGACTATTTACTCCTATCAGGGGCGAAAAAACTCACTCCTGAAAGAGTGAGTATTCACTCTTTCAGGGAGTCAAGAATTTCACTTTTTCCTAGAGTGAGTAGTCACTCTAAAGAGGTTGGGCAAATTTTGACTCTGCGATAGAGTGAATATCCACTCCTCCGGAGTGAATAGTCACTCTTTCTTATTTAGAGTGTGGAAGTGCGTTTTAAGTTACTGAACGCGATTTTAAATTTAACTCGCTTTTTGTCTATTACGTGGTGTGTATAAATTCTGTAGATCCTATACAGGGAAGCACAAAAGTTCGCGAACACATTTCCGTTTATTGACAGAAACTACAGAAGGAGAATTTTAAACTGTGCTACGCGTTTCCTAACTGAACTAAAATTTATCATCCTATGTAGTATATATACAAATCTATAGATCATATATAGGGCTGAATAAAAGTATTCGGATATTTTTCCGAATATTGTATATGTTGGAAATTCCTGCAATTATGTTTTTAAATATGTTATGCGTTTTCCAAATTGTTTACTTAGATGTCATCTTTCAGCTTATTAAACGGTATGATTTGTAAAACTATTTTGGAAACGTTGGAAAGTGTTACATAATCTATGCTTGACGCATGATTTTTCGTTCTTGTTTAATATTTAAACACTTAAAACTCTCTTTAATTCTTTGCTCGTAAAAGTATAAGCTAGAAGTCTTCTAGTTTTCGACCTCAATATCGTTTGTTACCATAAAATCCGAATGATAATCTTCATCGTATTTAGTCGCAAAAATTTCGGTTATTGAATAAAGTAATATTTTTCTATACTGACCTGTTGTATGCGGGGCCAGAGTATTAATCCTTCTAGTAGAGGCATTCAAAAAAGAATTGCCTTTAGACAACTGCAGAAAATATTCTAACATTAATAAAGAAGAAAGAAAAATCATCCGTCAAGCATAGATTACGAGTCACTTCCAATATACAGGCTCCCACTGATTCGCTTTTTAATACGAGTTATTCCCAGAAAAAAATTCTTGGGGGGGGGGGGGGAGCATTTCATTTGCAATAGAAATGAACTTCTGGGTACGTCTTTGCAAAATTTTCGAGAGCAATTCAAGAAGATGGTGTTGAAGAGGATGTCAAGAAGATGGTGTGGTCAAGAAGATAGTGTGGTCAAGAAGATGGTGTCATTAAAATAGTGGTGTTGAAAACACGGTCCGAGCCCTGAACACCTTCAGAATACTATAACAAAACTTCACTCAAAACTTTAATAAGATAAAAAATGATGTATAGGTAAACAAGTGTGTGTGTGTGGGGGGGGATGACAAGGGATGACCGCCTCGGGAACCCAGTTTTCGCTTTAGAGTGGTCTAGGTAAACAATTTGGAAAACGCATACCATATTTCAAAACCCAATTTCAGCAAATACTATCTACATTCAGAATAATATCCGAGTTATTTTATTCTGCCCTGCATACGATCTATAGATTTATGTACAGTACATACTACATAGTGCGCATAAATTCAGTACAGTTAGGAAACGCATAACACAGTTGAATATTCCCCTTCAGCAATTTCCGACAATAAGCGGAAATGTACACTAATTCTTTTGTACAGCCATGTATATGATCTGTAGAATTTCTACAAACCATGTAATATGCAAAAAGAGAGTTAAAAAAAAGCATGCCACAATTGAAACCGCATGTCCAACAATTATCGCTCATTGACAGTAATAAAACCAAATTCTTTTGTGTATCCCTGTTCAATGAACGATAAATGCTATGCACACCATATTCTATATTAAGCATCTTGTAGTGCACCTAATTGATTCATATAAATTTAGATATGTTTAACCCCTTAACAGTGGGAGGTTTTTTGACACCATAAACTAAAAATAGGCACAATACGCCACTTTTTCCGTACTAAAATATTTGCTTTATGTAATTGAATGCGATGTCTGCCGATTAATAAATAGAAGATTGCGTTTAAAAATTACTGGTGTGAAAAAGCTTTTAGTAATAAAACAAGCAAACTTTTCTTGCCCGAACTGAGTTCGGGCTACACTGTTAAGGGGTTAAACATCATTAAATTACACTGCAAACAATTTTTTCCTATGAACCATAATGTAACGGAATTTGTTGAGTGTCTTGTAAACGAACTGTATATGCTACACACTTCATTTTCAATACCGAACATGCCCAGTTACATGGCAATCCGTGTATATTTATGCGAATTAGAGTGCGGACAGGCAAACTGAATTGATAAACACGTTGAACACATGTTGAAAAGTGTTAAAAATAGAAAAAGAAAATATTGGTTTTCAGTATAGCAAAATCCTAAACTAAGCGAACTTCCATAAAATAAGCTTATTTTCTAGAAAAATGTTTTTGATTAAATTTCTACGAAGTGTTTTTAAAATTTATTATCCTTGAATTAAAATGTATAATAATTTATGATATCAAGTTTACACCTGACCGACTGAAGCATTTTAAATGAATAAAATACTTCCGTTTAAATTCCTGATGTTCAACATAATGAGAAATTTCAGTTAGCTGGTTAAATAATAGCTAACAATTTTGCGTTACAAAGCATTAGAAAATTTTTATGTTCAATTATGCGAATACATTTATTTATTGAACCGTATTTAAAATTATTCAAAGATTCAAAAAATTCTACTGTTTGCAGAAGTAATTAACGACCCTTCTTTTAATTAAAACTGAAATGTAACAACGATTAAATAAAACAAATTTCTTCAGAAACATATTTTTAAATTGACTATTTATTTCTCCTAAAGCATGACTTAGAAAGTAAATACGATATTGCTTTTGAGATAACATGCATTTTAAATAGAAAATAGAGCGTTACAGGCTTTTTATTTAAAACTTTAAGTTTAAAAATAGAAATTAGCACTTTATTTATCTAAAAATGTAAATTGAAATAAAGAAAATCAAAAGAAAATCATTATTACAAAGTAAAATGCTTATGATATATTTAAATGCAGTTTGAAAGAAACTTTAATATATCTTTTTCTCCAGCATGACGCTCATCAATTTGTCTTGTTATAACTTGTTTTTCGCATGTTTACAATGCTTATATCAACGCAAAGAGAAAGGGTTTCAACAACTGAGCGTGAGACCGCAGACATACCAGTAATTTTAAGTAATCTTAAAAATTTTCATTCGAAGCATTTGAGTTAACTTTCCGGCATTAAATAAGGTGAATGTTACTCTACAATATTTTTGGTATGTCTGCGACAGCCAGTTAAGTTGTTGGGTACCCAGGCATAGAGAATCCACTGTGCATGATTTTATTTTCAAACTGTATCCTAGAGCATGGCTGTCGAACCTGGGAACTGCGGAGTAGAATTATTTCTGAATTGTAATCTTCAATACATTAAATCGTCTTTAAAAAATATATAAATCTAATCTTCTTTAATGGTAAAATCTGCGTTATTTGGCTGCCTTGATGTAGGGAAAGAAAGGCGAACATGAGTACCGGAAGGGCATTGGAAAATATTCTTCCATTTTATTTTTAATGAAAGAAATTCTGAGATAATTCTGAGATTAAATAAAATAAAGAAAACTTTTCAAATTGCGGCAATTGTCCTACTACCAAGCTGATTTACCCTCCCTGACATAGAGTATATCTACACTACAAACATTAAACATTTGCACTATTTTAAGATTCGTATTTTTTAAATACCGATCACATTTTTACATACCACTATTTTGAAACAAACATCTTTGTCTTAGATTTCTATTACAAATATTCTAAAAATATACAGTAGTGGCCGAAATTGTGGAAATTTTTAAAAAAAAATAGTATTTTTCAGTTTGTATGGCTCATAATATCACTTTCTGTTTAAGTAATACCATAAAACTATATATCGGTGAAAAATTTAATAAAAACTGCAATGAAATAAATTTTGTTCAATTATTAGTATTTTATCAAAAGTTATAGACAAATAAAGAAAAAAAAATAGACCCAACTTGCTTAAGTTAACAGGAAGTAGCTTTCATTTATTTGAATACAGCTAATAAGCATGAGTGTTTACAGAGCCAATCAGATGTGATCCTGTTTTGACAGTGAGTTAATCAAGTAACAGTAGGATTTAACTGTTCTTGTCATGTTTTGGAGCTGTGGAGAAGATATTTGCAGTGGTTTATGTGATTGATATTAGAGTTGGATCTAAAACATAAGAAAATTAAAGAAATTTCACAAGGAGTTAACTGGACACCTAGAAAGCAATATAAAATAGTACTATCAAGTGAACAAGGTTACAGTTATGAAGAAATTAGAAGGGAAATTGGTGGAAATGTAACAAAATATGGTTTTATAAATTTTTGAAGTGGTATAAGGAGACTATGCCACTACAAAATCAAACTATTAAAGACAGGAAAACAGCAACTGGTGATAGAAGAATAAAGAAACTGTGCATAGTTGACAGAAGAATATCATGATGTATTCAAGGTGAAATGGCACAAGCCAATGTTATATTGAGTGCAAGGACTGTTCGGCGCAGACTGCATGAGTTTGGTTTAAATCCTAGAATTTCACGAAAAAAAAAGGTCTCTTCAACAAAGGTTTAAATACTTCAGTCACAACCGAAGCTTTCTGCACGTGATATTGTAAAAGATAATGAAGCACTTATATTTCAACAGGAATCAGATTCATATCATGTTGCTAAAGTATGAGATGCAAAAAGTGGTTTCAAGATAACCAAACCCCAGTGTTGATATGGACAATAATAGCTAACAATAATAGCTAAAAATTTTGCATTAGAAAATCTTTATGTTCAATTATGCGAATACATTTATTTATTAAACCGTATTTAAAATTATTCAAAGATTCAAGAAATCCCACTGTTTGCCGAAGTAATTAAAGAACCTTTCTTTTAATTTAAACTTAAATGAAACAACGATAAAATTAAACATACAGAAACATACTTTCTTCAGAAACATACTTTTAAATTGATTATTTTTTTTTATTTGGGACCCAGACCTTTACCCAATTGCAAATCTATAGAACTGACTACAGAAACTTGTTCCACAGAAGCAACCCAGCAATAAAATCCAATTAACAGAAACAATTATTCAACATTGGAACCACGTTATTACAGATTCAGAATTAAAAGACTTAGTTTACTCCATGGGAAAGCGTTGTAAGAAAGTAAATAAGAGTAAATGGTACCCAACTAAGTATTAATTGAGATTGTACTAATGTCTGTATATACATATATAATTTTTTCGATGTTTCACTTTTCTTCATTATAACTGCTATTTTAATAAACATTCCTTATTGCATTACATTTCTGATTATTAAATTATATTTCCATTGGTACATAATTTTAGTAGCGGATGGGGACAGCTTAATGCAACAATGTTAAAGAAGCGCAAGCAAAATAGAGGAAGTGAGAATGGAATCTCGTTGGGATTTCTTTAAACTTGGTTTGAAGCAAGGGGGGAAAAAGCTTTTGCTTTTGTACTAGCGCTACCTATCGAAAATACTTTTTGTAAATTGCCACAAAACAGAATAAAGTCAATGTTTACTTCGTGAAAGAAATTCTCATAGGAACTGTGTAAGTAGTGAGGGCTCTGCCACAAAGCATACAGGTTATGATTGGGAAGAATCTCTCGAGATTTCTGATTGTTCGAATGCACGAAACTCATTCAAGCAGCGGTTAGTAACATATATATGTACGCTTCGCGTACATTAACCGAAAAAACCCCCTTCAATGCATGAAACTCGCTGTGAAGCATTCTCTAGAATGCATGAAATTCATTCAAGCAGCGGTTAGTAAATTATGTATATGTAGGCTTAGTGTACATTAACAGAAAAAAAAAACCCTGGATACATGAAACTCCCTGTGCAGCAATCTCTAGAATGCATGAAATTCATTTAAGCAGTGGTTAGTAACTTATATATATGTACGCTTTGCGTACATCAACAAAACAAGACTCCTCTGGATGCATGAAATTCGCCGTGCAGCAGTCTCTAGAATGCAAGCAGTCCATTCAAGCTGCGATCAGTAATCTGCGCACAAAAATCGGTTTACAGCAATCTCTAAAATGCGTAAAATACATCTTATCAAATAAAATCAACAAAAATGCACTTACCTTTATTTCTCATCTTTCGTTTTTTTAAATACTTCACAGGGATTATCGTTCTATGACATACGACAAAACGTCAAACCATTAAACTTCACAAAACACATTCCACAAACGTAATTCAACAAATCCGACTATACGACACACAATAAATCAACCCACAGACAATAGAACCCTAATGAAACGAACATCAACAAAACAACGTTCCGAAGTTGGCTAGGGATTTTTTTGTTTTTCCCCATATCATTATGCTACACTCTAGTTCACGCATACACATTAAAATCTCAAAAGGCAGTCGAAGTTTTAACATTATTGCATTAAGCTGTCCCCATCCGCTACAGTAGCGTAGCCAGGGTGGAGGTCCAGATGCTCTTGATACCACTAATTTTGTAAAGTTTTCTTTGCCTTATGTAATCGGAGAACTTTTTGAGATAATCAAGGTGGAAGAAAACTTTACAATTTTATTGGTATCCAGAGCGTTTGGACCCCCTCCCTCGCTACGCCACTGATCCGTTAGTCATAATTTTACGGTATTACTTAAAATGAAAGTTGTGTTATGAACCGTCAAACTTCAAAAATGCACCTTTTCAAAAAGTGTCTAAAGAATTTTTGCCACTACTGTAATATAAAGATTTCGGGCTCAAATTCTGGTAGATGAATCTTAAATCTCAAAAAGTGTTACCGACAATCTTTCTCGGATCTCACCCGATAAACGTATATAAAGGGTTAATTATCGTATTTCCCTTTTCTCCGAAAGCAGAGGCGTAGCGTCAAGGGGGGCACGGATCACTTTACTACCAGTATTTTTATATACTATATTTGGACTTATTTAATTCATACCATTCAAAGATTAAATAAGGCTAAATGTAGTAGAATATTATACTGGTAGTAAAATGATTGTGACCCCCCTGACGCTACGCCACTGTCCGAAAGAATATAATTTGACTGAGAAAGTTGGCAAATGCAATCCAAATCAGGGTGGGTATTCTTCTTACATTTGTGTATCACTATTTTCAAATAGTAATCTTCTCCGAAAACTATTATAACTATGCAAATAAATAAATCGAAGTTTGTTGTTCAAAAATATTGGCCCTATATTTCTCGGATATAGTAAGAAATGTACCTAGTAAGAGTTGAGAATACTACATGCCAAACCTGGATACCTACTACTGTTTCCAAATACAAATATTTGTTTTATAGTATATTGTAAGCACCCAGTCAGTGTTCGTACGATTTTTGCACAATTTTTAATAGAATTTTTCTATTTAATATTTAAAGAGCAGAAATTGTAGCCGTCTCGTTTAATTGCCGGATTTGTAATACATTTCTGTATTTAATAAAGGCGAAACATTCTATTAAAAATTATGGTAATAGCGTACGAACCCTGCCAGTCAAAAAGGATTACGAAAATTTTTAGAAGAGCAGCGATGTTTATGTTCTGTATTTCGAATACTACCAATTTCTGATTTAAGGTCAGAAATTCGATGGTTAAATAAGTCGAAGATTACAATTCGGGAATAGTAGTATTCAAAATATGGAACAAAAGCACACTTTGAAGAGATTCTCTACAGTTAAATATTTAGTAGATCTAGCAAAAAATATATCTGTCTTCTGAAATAAACACCGAATTTGCTTTTTAAATGGAAAAAATAACTTTTCTTTTGTAATGTGGGTTTTGTAAAACAGTTTTGAAGTGCAATGACACCTTCTATGTGAGTGAATCTTTAAATTCAATTTGAAACGCGAGCTACAACTGTTGCTCCAAAAATGCCATGTGCCAAGTGTTTCATGCGTGAAGCATTACCAGTTACTTTTCCCAATACAAATAAAAAAAGTTTTAGTGCGCTTAGCTTGACCAAATATTTGTACTTTTTAAACTTAATAAATAAGTCGAAATACTCCAAATTTTTATGTAGAAATTTAATTTTGAGAGGAAATTATGTGTGAATTTAATTTTTATATGAAAGATCGTAAATATTAAACTTAAAAAAATCTTCTAATTGATCATGCTCTATCGGTGTTTTTCATAGTAATCTATCCCGTTTCTAAAGATATGGACTCTATTATAAGCAGAATGGATTGGTATACTATAGTGTATACTTAGTATACACTATATTTTACATGAGAGAATGCTCTATCTATAACAACAGTTTCCAAGAACTCTACCGCGGGACGCAGCGATATCAGTAAATTCTTATGATAATCTTCACCGAATTGAATTGCATAATATGAAATAAAGTTCAGCAATGAAATAAAGCAAATAAAACTGTATAAAAAAAGTGGTAGATATACGGTCCACGGTTGAGTTGTTGGAAACCCCTTATGGATACGACACCTGCGAGCACCACTTTTAAAGGGGGTGAGGGATACAGGTAAATTTTCACCACTTTTTACGAATAGATATTATTTTTTTTTGTTTATTTTTTGTTTATTTTTTTTTTTTTGCGTTGAAAGAGATTCAGCGAAATGGCGATTATTATTATTCAGAAAAAGTTGTGGAAAACTACCTGCGTCACTATTTACGCTACGGCGACGTTACCACTATTTCAGAATATAATTATTCGCTTTATAGAATGACTGAAATTTTCTATTGAATAAGACAATTTTCAAAAATAGATATAATAAAAACATGACAAATATGTCCTACCAGTGTAACATCAGCATTACTAAAATTATTATACTTTGAAAATGGAAAAAATGTGATTTTTTCTGCTTTGAAACGCGAGAAGCGCGACTTTAAAGTAACTTTTTATTTCTAGTTTTATATTTTTGCAAAGTAAAGTTCTAAAGTAAAAAGTAAAATATCAACCAAATCTTTGAAATAAAGAGAAATTCCAACCACAAAAAATTCTCTAACTATGAAGCTCAATTTAAATTTTACGGTACAACGAAATTTTGTATTATACAAAAGTTATTACACTATTTTCTGATGAATAATTCGAACCAAAAAATCAACAGAAATGACACGATCTTATATTTGAATACTAGAATTTCTGTATTGTACATTTTACCTTATTTAGTCGCAGAATTTTTTAAAGAATTTTTTCATTCGAAAATTTGCAGAAAAATATTGAAAATACTAGTATTTAAACGTAAAGCCATGTTATTTCTCTCGATCTTTTGGTCGACGTATTCGCCGGTAAATACGGCAGTTAAGATAATTAGTATTAAATCCTATTAATAGAAAATAAATTCTAATTTTATTAAGAAATTTTCTTAAGCAAATGCATTTCTAAAAAGAGACAAAGAAAACAACTAGAATAATTATCTGAATGAAATGCTTTTGAAGTTTTAAATAAAATTGGAAATAAGATAAATTGATGCAGAAAATCGTTAAACTTTCGCCTTAAATTGCCCATTTCGTCATCAAATGTTTCTAAATGTCTCTCAAGTTACAACTACGTCTTTTCCTTTTTCTCTTAAAGAAAATGACGAATATTGGATTCAGTGGAAAAATAATGATCTTTTCGTATATTGCTTTTTATGTTTTTATTATATTCTGTTGCTTTAATACTAGGAAATTTACTTTTCTATATGAAAAATATCTTTTATTACTCAGTACAATTTCGATTTTAGTAATCTTTCCATTTATAGAAAGGCTTAGCATTTAAATTTTTATTAACTTTCATTTGTTTCCAGCAAAATGATCCGGTTAACACTAAAACGGCTGGGAATTTTACTCAAGTTTTATAAAGATATTTTACACAAGAATTTTTATGTAAAACTATTCAACTTATTTGACTTATTTCTGAGTGCTATACACACGAGTACACACACACACACACACACACACCTATATATATGATTTATTTTATGAAAATATTTATGTTTTGAATTGAAATGTATTTATTTGGTACCGGTCAAAACAACCGCTATGGATGTTTTAGTGTTAAAGACAGTATTCAGGGTTTGTACGCTGTTATCACAAATATTTAATAGAATTTTTCTATTTAATATTTAAATAGCAGAAATGGTAGACGTCTCGTTTAATTGCAGGATTTGTAATACTTTTCTGAATTTAAATAACGCGAAAAACTCTGTTAAAAATTGTGGTAACAGCGTACTAACCCTGAGTTTTAGTATGTCTTATTGCCGTAATTTCCAGCGTATAATCCGAGGATCAAACAATCATGTTCCGACCCAGAAATTTCATTCAATAATAAAAGTAAAATATTTACAGCGATCTAGTAAATTTCATTTTACAAAATAAAATTTCTGTGTCGGAACTTAATTATTTGATCCGCGGATTATACGCCGGAAATTACGGTATTTTTATCTGAGGCAGTAAACTTTCTTAGCCCTTTCAGTGGCAAAATACTTCTGTAGCTAAAATGTTTAAATGATTGAATGGCACCAGGATCTACTAACAAATTTATTTATATCTAAGTAAAAGCTTTTCTTCACGTTCACTGAAATGGCGAAGTTTCATTCAAAAGCTCTTGTGCCAGTGTACATTTTGGTGATTGAAATTAGGTGGACTATATCGTTTCTACCATGTCAATCAATCGAATATGAAAAGATGAATTTTTATTACATTTGAAAATGGGTCCGTTGTCACCACTAAAGTTTTTTAAAATTCTTGCCAGTTTGGCCGTCTTTGTTATTCACAGATGCCGAATTCACACAAGAAATTTTGAGCTTTAAGTAATCTAGAAATGTCTGCCATTAAATAAGGCCCCCCCCCAAAAAAAAAGAAAGAAATTTCTATTTCAAATTTCTGAACGAGAATGGAGGGCAAATTGGTAATCCTGATGAAGAACATTATTAAAATTTAGTGGTGACAATCGGCACATTTTTAAAAATAATGAAAAATAATTTTTTTCACATTCGATAGTTTGGTATCGACGATATACCGTAATTTCCGGCGTATAAGCCGCAGCTCAAAGAGTCGTTTTTCGACCCAGAAATATTATTTTATAAAATGTAACTTAAAAGATCGCTGTAAATATTCAACTACAATTATTGAATAAAATTTCTGGGTCGAAAAACGACTCTTTGATCTGCGGCTTATACGCCGGAAATTACGGTAATATCCCACCACGCTTCAATGTGTTAAATATCGTATTAACCTCTTCGCGACGAGCGTCCTTTACAGAATTTTTAATCTTTTGCCACCAGTTTTTCAATACAGAAATTTTCGCCTATTTGAATCGCAGAAATACTATGATTAAATAAGGCAAAGCTTACAATAAAAAATAACTCTTGGGAATAATCGAGGATTCTGAGCATCTTATACGTCACGTATACGTATCGCTCGTCCCCAAGGTGTTAAATTAAAAATTGACAAATCACTGAAATTGCTATTATACTAATTTTTTTTACAGTCGAACGTTCTTGGTTAGAATCTAATTGAAAGCTCAATAAAATATTAATTTTCATTCATATTAAAAAAATGCCGTTATAAAACAAACATTATACACAAAAATGGTATAATTTTTCAAACTAAAATTAAGTTTTTTGTATTTAAAAGGAAAATCTGCAGAAAACAGGGTTGCTACGTGTCAGGGACTTGAATATGACTATTTTCGAACAGTAAATTTTGCGCTATTTAAACACATATTTCTGACATTATATAAGGCAAATATTACTATTAGGAAATAGTGGTGCTCAGCTCGCTGACACTCAGCATCCCTAACTAACATACAAATGGCCCTCTTTGTCATATTTCATAGTGCATGAATGAAAAATTCATATAAAATTGAAAACAATCCAATACTCCAAAAAATCGGCAGACGTATACTTAGAATTATTGACATATTTAAAATAATGTAAGGCATGGATGTCAAAGTATTGGGCCGTTCTTACCACTCTATCTGTTTAGTTATCTTCGCCTTATTTATTTGCAGAATTTATGAAAGCCACGGAGACAAAATGCTATACTAAAGTACTGGTAAGAAGCGGCTCACAAGTTTGACACACATGATATGAGATGTAATTATGGCCCTACATATTATGCGGTTTTAGTAGAAAATTTCAATGTGAGGATAGAAATTTTGTGATTAAATAAAACAAAAATTGTTATTCGAAAAAGGGGGGGGGGGAAATTGCGAATAATTTATAGGTCCCTAAATATAATAATAATAATAATAATAATAATAATAATAATACGGAATAGAGTTGCTATTGATTAATTATTTAATTCGTTACATTTGCATGGAAAAATAATTAAGAAAATAACTGCCAACTATTCCGCATTTTTTGTTATCACTTTTTCCGAATAGTGGATTTTAACTTATTCCATCAAATAATTTTATAATTAAATAAAGAGAAGTTTAATACTCGGAAGTAGTGGTGACAAGAAAAAGCGGAATTGTTGGTAGTTATGTACAAACAAATCGTAATACTCGAAAAATTCGAATATACATCGAATATATATACGAATAAATTGTATATACATAGCTGCAAACTTTTACACTTTTTTAGTTTCCACTAATATTTAATTTTGTTTTGTCTTATTTAATCGCAGATATCGTCGCTACCATGTCAAACTATCGAATATGAAAAAATGCATTTTTCATATTCGATATAATGCATTTTTCCGATCGAATACGATAGAATGCGATCGAATGCATTTTTCCACTAAATTTTAATAGGGTTTCATGGTTGCAACATCACCAGGGTTGCTAGTTGGGTCTCTTTTTCCATTCAGAAATTTCGAATCCATACCGACGTCGACCATACCACATCGACGTCACGACGACTGTCACAAAGTCACAGTGTGACTTCACAGTGACGTCGCCGTGACGTCACCATGCCTTACGGGTAAGGATGAATAATACTGTTTATTTTTGTTTCATTGGTGATTTGGTGTAGATGTGTTGGACGTCTTATATTTTAGATACCAACATTCTCTACTTTTGTGGATCCTCATTCTGCAATATGAGCAGTGTTTACCGTCATTTTTATTATCCGTGTTATCTGACGATTCCGTGTTACTAGTTCTACGATTATATTCATCTGTAAGCTTGCTTCGTATAAAATTCGTGTAGAATTATTCCTTTAGTCTGACTTCAAGAGCCGTAATTACTGTCTCATAAGTAGGAGATAATGAGCACAAAACAGTACAGCTATCGTAGCTAGCTACCATGTCAAAATATTGAACGTGAAAAAATAAATTTTTCATTACTTTTAAAAATTAGCCGATTGTCACCATTGAATTTTACTGGGTTTCAGGGTTACAACATCACCAGGGTTGCCAATTTGGCCTCCTTTTCCATTCAGAAATTTCGAATCCATACCAGAAATTTAAAATAGAAATTTTTGCTTTATATAATGACAGCATATTTCTTGACTACTTAAAGTAAAAATTTTTCTCTAAAAATTTCCGGTATGAATTCGGCATTGCTGAATAAAGAGGGAAGCCAAACTGGTAATCCTTTTCTTCGCAAAAATTTTATTAGTATTTTTATTAGGCGAAGAATTCTAATAAAATTTTGTGGTGACAATCGGCCCATTTTTCAAAGTAATGGAAAATGCATTTTTTCATATTCGATAGTTTGACATGGTAGCGACGATATCTTCGATTAAATAAAACAAAATTTACATTCAAATTTTAGTGGTAAAAGAAAAGAGTAAAATTTGGCAGCTATGTACGTATAATATTTCCGAATTAATAATTATATAATGACTAATGTATTAAAAACAGTGTGGTCCAACTGCGTCACGCGTGGAATAACTATTTTCTTGCAAAAATCTTCACCGTTTTTAATCGCCGAAATTCTGTGATTAAATAAGGCAAAAAATTAAGTAAATAATTAGTTGTTTCACGCGGGAAGTTTAGTTTGACTACAATATATTAAAACTAAAGCATTGAAAAGAGAAATATGAAACTTAGTCTTATTCCCTTTTGTAAAATGCAGAGCATTGGCTTTGACAAACTTATTACAAGGTGCTACAGATGCCAAGGATTAGACATTTTTGAATAGCACTATTTGCTGTTTGTAATTTTCACCTTTTTAAATCGCTGATTATTGGGAATAAATAAGTGAAAATTTTCTATTTATGAATAGTGGAATTCAAAATACGTAATCCTTGGAATCTATGGGTAAGACAATTAGATTCAATGAATCGTGTCATAAGATGCATATACTTGGTTCGAAGTGAAAGACGAAATGAGCAAAAGCAGTCGATAACATGTTTGCCCACAGCTGAATACGGCGTTGGAATAGGTTATTACAGATTTCTGTTTGTAACACTGTACAGTGGTGCCAGTCTGATACCTTTTTTTATTCAGAGTGTTTGAGAACTACCACTTTTTGGAAATAGTAAAATTCGCATTTTTTGACCTTTTTAATCTGTTATTAAGTAAGGCGAATATTACTATTTCAAAAAAGTGGTAGCAATCAAGTAATGTGTTTTTAAAAACTAGCACACTGGCACACTGCGACACTGTTGTGTGCAAAGGGGTGGCAACAAATAAATGTAACCCTGTAGCACTCACGCAGCGTATGACAGACTCAGGGAATATAAAAAAATAATAATAGACCATGTACTTAATCAGAGGTGTTAATTTCCATGAACGTTTTAAATTCTACTAACTAGTTATATACATTTTTTTATAAAATGGTGGAATACAAGCAATCTAAATTAAAAAAAAAATTAGCCCAGTGGCAATACTATTTATATAATGATACGCATTGCACATTTTCTTTCATTTATTAAGTAAAAAGGCTGGTTCAAATACGTTTATTTTACTAAAAAATTCGTAGATGTTGGAAGCCAAGCTTAATTACTTAACCTCTTCAGGGGCAAAGGACTTTTGTAGCTAAAATATTGAAATGATTGATTGACACCAGGATTCACGAACGAATTTTTTTTTTTTTAAATAAGTAAAAGCTTTTCCTCATTTACCTCATAAATTTAAAATTTGGTTAGAAAATTCTGGTGTCATAGTGGCATTTTGGGATTAAATTTAAGTGGTATATATTATATACCGGTGCCCTTCAAGGGGTTAAAACGGCAAAAGTATTTCCATGTGATGATTTTATGACATGATTTTTCTCATTTTTTGAAACAAAATGTGCATGACAATCCTTTTTAGTGTTACCAATTGGGCACGTTTTAATTTAGATTACTTAATTTCTACCACTTTACTTGAAATAGTAATATTCGCCTTATTGAATGCCTTAAAAATTAATAAGGCGACTACTACAATTAAAAAAAATGATAGCAAGCAAGTATTCTGAGTACAAAACCCCGCTAAACTAGTAACACTAATTCTTTATTAACCTTCTAACATTCTATATTATTAACATTTTTACACCTGAATATTTTTTTCTCATCTTCTGATGCGATATACAATTTCCAACAGCGCTGAAAGAAATCAGATAAGTTATACAGACTATGTAATTGCACACCGCTAAACCATATCAATTAAGTACTTTTTATTTTTTTCATAATTTTAAGATTATGTTTTTTAGGGATACAGTCTAAGTCGCTTATACATGGGTCGCAGCGTCCTATATTTTTTATATACTTGCTGACAAAACTATTTATCTATGTAGTATATTTATTTAATATGTATGATTCCATACAAAGAAAATTATTCTGCTTCTATTAATAAATACCGTACAACAAATTACACGAAATGAAAATTATTTTTAGAACGTTATATTTAAATATTTATTTAGCATTAAAAATTTTGAAATCAGAAGACTCATATTGAAGTCAGTGTTGCCAGTGGGCTACTTTTTTAAAATTAAGATTGCTTGATTGACACCACTTTTTGAAATAGTATAATTCGTCTTGTCTTCGCTCTATTTAATTTGTCATTATATAAGGCAAATTTTAGTTTCTACAAAAACTGGTGTCAATTAAGAAAAGTGAATAAAAAAAAGTAGCCCACTGGTAACACTGATTGAAGTAAGAAGTAGCACAAAGTAAATTTCACGATAAAACGCTATTCCCAGTTCTCTGAAACTTTTCCACTACGTGCGGTCTTATTTTTGTACAAGTATTTTCAGGCTTTAAGTAAATACAAACTTGCATCATCTTCTAAAGAAGCATTATAAATGTTCCTTATTTTCATAAACAATGGTTAGAGTATTACATTTTTGATATATTTTTATTTTTTTATTACAAAACGTTTTCTTTTTTTGTGTGTATCAATTTTAGAATGTTATTTATGTTGAACTAAATTGTTTTAGAAGTATTTGCTTTTATTTATGGAAAGTAAAGTTTTTGTTCGCTGCATTTTATTCATATCTCTTAAGAATGCACATATTTAAATTATCTATTTCAAAAGATTCTTCGACACAATTTCTCTAGCAAAAAGATGTTTTAGAACGGTAGTACAATTATGAAAAATTGCAATGATGTGCAACTTCATGCTTTGATAATTCAGTTAACCTTTGAGTACGGTTTGGTACATATGAGTCCCAGTGGAGTATTTTGTACTCTGTTAGTAGCCAGTTTTGTAAAACAATATCTGCCACTTATAGAATTACATAAGGATAATTTCAAGAGACATCTGCCACAAACAAAACTGTTTGTAAATTGTGGTACTTGTGAATATAAAAATAGTCTGCAGTCGTGGCTCGTAATCAAAAATCGGTTGACCTTTTCTGAACGGGCGTCATTTAGCAACATTTAAATGTTTAATACCAGCAATTCCGTACAGTAGTTTGCGCTTTTTTTTCTATTAATATTTTCAAGGAAGTATTCGATTACACAATGCAAAGTTTATGACAAAAATATTCTGGTACTAAAAAGATTAAAAACATAGTTACCTCATGTAAGACGTATATCTGTCCTGAAAGCGTTAAAATTGTCAATGTTCAAAAATTCACTATAATCATTTACGTTCTCCTAAATAGTACTTTTCCGAAATTTCCCCTTTTTTTATCTCCCTTGAAATGTGAAAACAGTGTAAGATTACAGCAGAGGCAAAATTCCACGAATATTTTAGTATAGAATTTTTCGCCTCATTTAAACGCAGAAAGGTCTTTAAATACAAGGGATATATTTTTTTTATAAAATACTGCCAGAATTTGCCTCTGCGGTGTAAAAGCGGGGTTCTACTGTTATTTCTAAAAATGTATACTTTTTTTGTAACTTCATTTGAAAATTGTCAAAGCGGGATCGTGTGCTGCCAGTTCAGCGGCTTTCATTTTATTCAGATTACCGTAATTTCCGGCGTATAATCCGCAGCTCAAAGAGTCGTTTTTCGACCCAGAAATATTATTTTTAATATGTAACTTAAAAGATCGCTGTAAATATTTAACTACAATTATTGAATAAATTTTCTGGGTTGAAAAACGATTCTTTGAGCTGCGGATTATACGCCGGAAATTACGGTACTTGCAGCGGCGCGCCAGCGAATGTCTGTGTACAAAATTGGCGCCTTACATCCCTCCTCTACTCTCCTTCAACATAAAAATAAACATTATAAAAACTTTTTAATGATTATGAATGTACAGCTGCCAACCTTTAGGGCGTTTTCAGGTCATATAAACGTATTCTGAACAAGAATATATATATAATAAAATGTGTGTTGTTTCTATACGGGTCTTGTTTGATTTCCTTTATCAAATAAAATTTCTGAGTCAAAATATATTTGACTTGAAATATGAGGAAGGTTGGCAACTATGTAAAAAACACAAGACATACATAAAAACCTGTTAAAAGTAGCTGTATCGGAATCCTGCATTAAATGTAAATATTTCATTGTCCCGGTGAAATGAATACAATACAAATGCATGCCTGAATGAAACACGAAAATCTGTTCAAAACGGATTGTTTATAATATCGTAGCAGGTTTTACTATATATTAATTATAAGTTTTTGTTTCATTTGTGTATTAATCTCAAAGTCAACTTTGCAAGACATTTTAATTTTCATCTCACTTCAGTATCACATCCTGAAATGTGCAAGTTAATAATGTTAGATTACATGCATATTTTTACACAAATCGGGGCAAACCAATAGCGACAGGAAGGATACATTTCCATCGTGAATGCATTTCGTAGATTTTGTATTGTTATGTACTTCAACTTTCGAATACAGTGCTTAAGAAAAACTACCGTAATTTCCGGCGTATAATCCGCAGCTCAAAGAATCGTTTTTCGACCCAGAAAATTTATTCAATAATTGTAGTTAAATATTTACAGCAATCTTTTAAGTTACATTTTATAAAATAATATTTCTGGGTCGAAAAACGACTCTTTGAGCTGCGGATTATACGCCGGAAATTACGGTACTTTATTTATTCATTTCGTTAGTGATGCTCCAAAATGTTCATTGCATAATCCTATGTAACCATCATGTCTCCTGCTAAATGGCGTAATTTTAACGAGTGTGAATTTTACAATAGAGAAATTCTGAACTTTTTGTGACATCTACAATCATTTTAAAGTACGTTGTTGCTGGCATCGTTCGTGTTTCATTCTAACCTTGTTCGTTAATTCGATTACAAAGGATTACGCATTTTATATTTTACATAAAATTCTTTTTCCACATGTTTCGTAATCGGGAAAATTTCAATGAATGAATTATTTAATAAAGTTTCATGAAATAAAGTTGCTATAGGCAACTGCTGAAGTAAAAGAGAAAAAAAATAATTATTTTTGATTAACAAAAAAAATATGAAACTGAAAATTTAAAATGATTTATATTTTTCGAAAAGATGCACAAAATTCAATCACAAAATATATAGAAAATGTAGAATGCCTGACATATCGTCGCTACCAGGTCAAGCTATCGAATGTGAAAAAATGCATTTTTCATTACTTTTAAAAATGGGACGATTGTCACCATTAAGTTTTAATAGTATTCTTCAGCAGGGTTGCCAGTTTGGTCTCCGTTTTTATTTAGAAATTCCAACTCCATACCAGAAATTTCAAATAGAAACTTTTGCTTTATTTCATGACAAACATTTCGTAATTACTTAAAATATTTTTTTCTCTCAAAATTTCCGGTATCAATTCGGCATCTCTGAATGGAAAAGGGAGGCCAAATTGGCGTAAAGTACTGGCGTCCAGTAAAATAACAAGTTTTATAAAAATTTTTGTGTTTTTAATTGAACTTTTAAATTAAGAACATATTAAAATATTTCAATGACCACCTTTATTTGTTTACTGGAAATACTACGAAGTATGGTGTGAGTTTAAACCCTCTACGCTGGGTGCATCATACTAAAAATTAAAAAAAATATATTCCAGCGGGGGGTTGCGAGTTGCGTGTGTTATTGCAAGTGCATGCGCAGTATTATGTACTATTTACGTATGTAACTATGCTCTTGGCGGTAATCATTTGAAGGAAAGCATTCTGTTTTGTAAATTGACAGTTGACTGATTTTTTGTATAGTTTTCTGCACAGTTTGACTTAACACATTGTTTTTCGCCTTTTAAACATGAATCTCTGCCTATGGGAGTTACATTTGTATGTTACATTATTTAACAAAAATGTTTTATCACTTTGTGTTTACCGTAATTTCCGGCGTATAATCCGCAGCTCAAAGAGTCGTCGACCCAGAAATATTATTTTATAAAATGTAACTTAAAAGATCGCTGTAAATATTTAACTACAATTATTGAATAAATTTTCTGGGTCGAAAAACGATTCTTTGAGCTGCGGATTATACGCCGGAAATTATGGTATATTATAAATGAATGTGTATAATAGTGGTATTGTCTCTAATCGAACTATTTATATGCATAGTATTCTATTTGTAGAAATACAAACTTTGTGTATGCTTTTTGAGAAATAATGTAGCATATAAAACGCAAAAGTACCGCCCATGGACGTAACTACAGATCTCCAAAAGACGTGAATTCATGTCTCCCGTACAGAGCCTCATTATCAACGGTAAAACTTCCAAATTTTGTTCTTATTCAAGACAGCAATTTTTCGTGAATAGGGCACAAAATTCTACTATTATTTAGTGGTGAAAAATTTTCCCGATGATAATCAGAATCTGCTCCCGTCCTCAATGTGTTAACCCATTAAGGACCGAGTTATATTTCTCAATAAAATACAAATATTGCGATTCATACCACTTGTATATTATAGCAACAAAAAAGTGACTTTTTCATGGTGTTTCTTGCATCAAATAAAGCGAATATTTATCCTAAAAAATGCTGTTACCTTAAAACCTGGTGTAAGAAACATAATGTTGCGAGAACGCAACATCAGTCTTTAACATTGTTCTTTAATAACGTTTGGAAAGTTTCGTAAGTGCCATATTTTAATTCATTCAGAAAACTGAATTAGAGTTAATTAGTTAAGATATTAATCAAATATCAATTAATTAAATATAACTCAGTGCACTGAATGAATATAAAATATGTCACTTACGAACCTTTCCAAACGTTAATCAACAACAATGTCGCCAAACTGAGCCGAAAACTGTACAAAAAAATCAGTCAACTGTCAACTAACAAAACACAATGGTTTCTTTCAATTGATTACCACCAACAGCATAGCTACATACGTAAACTGTACATATAACTGCGCATGCACTTACAATAACACACACAACTCACAACTGCCCCCTGGAATAAGTTTTTTAATTTTTTGTATGATCCACAAAGCGTAAAGTGTTGAAACTGACACCAACTGTTCATCATATCTCATAGTATTTCTGGTAAACAAATGAAGGTGGTCATTGAAATATTTTGATATGTTCTTAATTAAAAAGGAAAGTTCAATTACAAACAAGAAAAATGTAATAAAACTTGTTATTTTGCTGAAATAAATCAAAAGAAAATAGCCATTATTTGTATAGTAATATTGCACATATGTAATTTTTTTTTCAGCGAAATTCGACCACTGGTTTCGTCACAATGCACTTTTTTCCAAAACGCACATTAAGGGTCATAACTGTCCATGGTTTTCAGATATATGCTTCCAAATTAGTGGCAGGAATGCAAAACTCTAGGCGTCAATGGGCTGATTCCCACCACTAAATTGTATTAGTATTCTTCGTGAAATTTTATTAGTATATTTCGCCTAAATTTTATCAGTATTCTTATTAGGCGAATAATACTAAAAATTGAGTGGTGGAATCGGCCCATTGGCGCCAAGATTTTCTCACCCCCGCTTGGTAGAATCAAAACTCTTTTGAAAGGCTATAGATTTAGGTAGGAATTGACCTGGTTTACTCAAAGGCATATTTTAGTATGAAACCCTGATATACCCTTTTACCTTATTTAATCGTATAACGTTCAAAGACTATATAAGGATAAATTTAGTATATAATACTGGTAGTAAAGTAATGCGGCATCACCTGAAGCTCTGCCTCTGATATTTATCGTAATTAAAAAAATTCTATTGATGTTTAGTACTTTCTTAAAGCTCTTATAACATATTTTCCAAATTTTCTATTTATTTTATACTAACTTAATTACTCCAGTCTTTTTATTTTGACGGACACTTATTTTGAATTACATGAGATCTCCCAGATTTTAGATGCGAAGATGTCTGAACTTTTGCGATATCAAACAATTAAATATATCCAAAATTTACTTCAGGATATGGTCTCCGGAAAGGTAATACCGGTTGATCAAAAAATCAACTTGATTTTGAACGATCATTGTCATAAAAATCGGATCAGTCACCATTGGCAAATTGCCTCATATTATCAAAGGTGAGTGACTTTGTACTAACCTCTCTTAGAGGAAAAATTTCTCTTCTTCTCGCAGTCAGTTACGGATTTCTTGCCAGCCTGAAGAGCCCTCCGTGGCCGAGTGGTAAAGCCACCACTCTGCTAATCGCTTGCGAGCGTAGGCGTCAAGGCGACGGGTTCAACTCCCGTCACTTCCGTTGCACACTCACTGTGGAGGTCTGGGCTGCAATCCTTCAGTAATGTTATTTCCTTTTGTCTATCCAGTCCTTTTCTCGACAATGACTTATAAGCGGATATTTGTATCAAGCGCACAAATCAGATGTATGTTCTCAATAAAACAAACAAACCAGCCTGAATGTAGCCGCCTAATTCCGCTCCTGAACGGACACTCTAACGAGGGATTCGTATCAGTGGCGTAGCCAGGGTGGGGTTCCACATGCTCGGCATACCACTAATTTTGTAAAGTTTTCTATGCCTTATGTAATCGGAGAACTTTCTGCGACAATCAAGGCGAAGGATATCAAGGCGACTACAATATTACTGGTATCCAGAGCGTTTGAACCCCCCTTCTCTGGCTATGCCACTGATTCGTACAGTAACCATGGAATCTGTCAAGGGGCCCGCACTGTTGACACCAGATACGCCGGCAAGCGATTATTTGTCCCGTGTGCCGACAAGGAGCGTTCTTTGAACGAAGCAATACAATTACCGTAATTTCCGGCATATAATCCGCAGCTCAAAGAATCGTTTTTCGACCCAGAAAATTTATTCAATAATTGTAGTTAAATATTTACAGCGATCGTTTAAGTTACATTTTATAAAATAATATTTCTGGGTCGAAAAACGACTCTTTGAGCTGCGGATTATACGCCGGAAATTACGGTATAAGAGAGCACAGAAGTGACACATTGGTGAGCTCATTTAATAAATCTATTGTACCGTAATTTCCGGCGTATAATCCGCAGCTCAAAGAGTCGTTTTTCGACCCAGAAATTTTATTCAATAATTGTAGTTAAATATTTACAGCGATCTTTTAAGTTACATTTTATAAAATAATATTTCTGGGTCGAAAAACGACTCTTTGAGCTGCGGATTATACGCCGGAAATTACGGTAATTCTTGTAAATCATCTAGTTGGTACCCGTATATTCCCCCTTTCTGTTATTTTCTGATTCATATTCCTTAGTCCAATTTGGCTTTAAATAATAATTTTAATATCTAAAAAAAATCTTTCCCTAAATGATTATGATTTTGATAAAAATAATGTAAGTTAAGCAATGTTTTGTCTATCTCTTTAATTTATTTTTCTCATCCCCCTCCATTAATTGTCTGATATCATATATTGGTGTGTTTCAAAATTATATTATGTTGCTCAGTTAAATTTAAAATATTATGTTTCCCTAATAATTTATTGATAAGATAAAAAAATATAATTAAAAATTTCAGCAAAATTTCATTTAATAAAACTGTTATTTTGGATTTTGAATTTGATTATTTTAAATTAGTTGAGTGAATTCTTAATTATTTCTTTCTGAACCAAAATTTTGATTTTATCTTCAGGGTCAGAATATTGAAGTTTTTTTTACAGATACGCAATTTTCCTTTTACAGGTGTTCGCGATTTCGGTTTTATAAAGCGAGACATTTTCTTAAAACTGAAAATGTGATTAAGTTGTTTTTATTTCAAAATTGTTATTTATAATAACATTATATTTTATTGGCTATAATGGTAATCTCAATTTAATGTGGGATTTTCTTTTTTTCCAAAACTAATTGTTATGCAAATTATTTTACTTTTATGTTAATATAACTTGATTTTGGAATTTCCATTTTATTATCCTGAATTTTAATGTATGATCTTAATATAGCAGTTAACCCTTGAATATGAGGAATTTAAAAAACATTCGGACCTGTACTAGTGTGTCTTATTGTTCTTCGTTCACAACGCCGAAGGGATACATTCATTTGAGTCCTATTGTTATGTACTAGTCCCCATCGGATTACCTTTATTTCATAATGTTTCTATTGCGACAATTAGCACAACACCACACACTTTTATAACCGAGAATCCCGCTTAATAATTGATTACTGCAATTTTGATCGTTTTGAACCTGTAGTCAAGGTTATAATATAACAAATTATAAATTGTTTCCTTTGAACACCTTAACTTGTGAGGATTCTCTAATTCACTAAAGAAATTAATTTTTTTAAATACTTTTAAGCAGCAAAACAGCGTATTCAGGAAAAAATGAACAAGAAGCAAAAATAAAAAAATATAGTTAAATTTAACATTAACAATTACCAAATTTTATTTTCACAAATACTGTTTATAAAAACAATATTATAGTTATAAAAAATGAAAGTCATTCAGAGATGCAATAAATGCTTAGACGAAGATTACTCTTTAATACCTGACAAATTCTTATTTAAAATTATTTTTCAAAATATAATCTTAAATGTTCGTACAAATTCTCCATGTTGCTAAATATTTGTTTAGATTAATGTACAGAGATTTTTGTATAAAGACAAATTGAGCATCTAAGGAGAGCAACATAAGCATAAAAACCCTACGTATATATATCATTCAGACAAAAGGATATTTGATACATAAGTATGAATTTGAAATAAAATTCCATCAAAGTAAATCTTACTTCCTTCCAGGTGACCTCTTTCGCATTCATCGTTCAGGAGTCTTGTGTATGAAAATTGTCAATGAATTATTGATCCAGTGTCGAATACATGAAGCTATGTGCGGTACTATAATATTCAAATAAACACTGAAAAAAATTGAATCTGCAGAGCTGCCAACTTTTCAGATTTTTGACTACGGCTATTTTAGAATAGAAACTTTTGCTACGTTTAGTCGTAGAAATATGCAATTTATTAAAACGAAAATTTCTATATACAAATAGTGTTAATTAAATTCTGGAGTGTTGGAGGCCCTGAATCTGCATATATTTGTCTTATTTAGGTATTAAAAAACTAAAAAAATTGAAAAATGAAAATTCCTCTGGTAGATCTGATAGATGACGAATGTGAAAAGTTAAACATTGGTAAAAGTATCCAGCGCTTTATCTATTTTTCTTTCTAAATTTAGCAAAATACTGGTGAAAGATAAATATTGATACAGGCAGTGACGTGGTAAAAGTACGGTGCTTGATCACTTTACTACCAGTATTTTTATATACTACATTTGGCCTTTTTTAATTCATAACGTTTAAAACTTAAACAAGGCTCTGTATATGGGAAATTTTGTTTATTAGTACAGTAGTTTATGTTTTAAAAATATTACCGCGATTGAAATATTTAAAGCGTTTTATATTTAAATAATGTTAATTATTTCTAAAGTATGATATCGAGAGGTTTTAATTACTTTGGAATAGAAAAATTTCAGTAGTTATCTTTAATACACCAAAAATCACTTCATTTCTAATCCATCTAAATTATTTTTATAAAAAATACATATTCAGCGCAGTTAATTCTATCCCTAAAATTGAAAAATATAAAAGCTATATATAGTAAAAAACAATTTATCTCTAAATTAATTATGATGTTCGTTTTTGATTAGCTGTCAAAAAAAATCTAAGAAAATCTTTAATTAATGTTTTTTTTTTCGATATCTTTTTCTCTACTGATAGATTTTTGTTAAAATGAATTAAGCATATTTATTGTTTCATTGATAAGGAAAAGCGTTGAATCAATAACTTATCAGAATTTTCCAATTTATTTATTGATCATACTTTTTTATACATGTATACGTTATTATCGTTCATTTAAAGTTAAGTCAACTACAAAAGAAGTTTAAAATTGATAAAAAAAATATCTCGATGTTTAGCTAAGCATATCTAATAAGAGATATCTGTTTAGCATTAGGACTTTTGTTTTAAAATATAAGTTAAATAATTTAAAATATTATTTTCTTGTTTATTAGGAATTATGTTGTTTTTTGTTTGAGAGTATAAATCAATTGGATATTTGGGCAGTTAACAATAAGAGACAAATCATTTCTTGTCGGAACTAAAACAAATTGGCAATTTAACCAGGGTCGCAGCCTCCTAAATCTTCTCCATCACTATTTTCAAACAATATTACTCGTGTTAGTAATCTGTTACCACAACAGTCAGCTGTTACTTTTTTTCGAAGTAAATTAAACATGTTTTGGACCAGAAAGTTTGTTTAAAAAATAAAATATTTTAAGTACAAAATTGAAATTGATTTATTGCACACAAGCTAAGCAAATCAGCTGTGACAGACATGTCACAGATTTTAATGAAAGTCTGCATGTAAGAAGATCATATTTACTTTTGAGTAAATGCAAAATAGTTGATTTCAGGATTGTTTACTTAAGTATTAAATCTTACATTAAAGTTGATACCCAAATCGAAATTTAGGCTGTATAGTGTATACTTCAAGTTTCACAATCTCAGGAATGGATAGGCAATATGAAAAATCGTGCATTAATTAAGACTGAATAATAGTCAGTCATACCTTGGCATAATTTAATATTATTGTCTTTTTATTTCTTAATGAGAAAAATCAGAGGATGAAAAATTTTGAGGGGAAAATTGCGATATTGCTACTACCTGATTGAACATGACGGAAATCCAGAGGTGCTAAGATCTCACTAATCTTCCGTAATATGTGTGTTAATTTGACACAGGTTTAATACGTTTCACACAAGAAAATTTTTTAAGAAATGAAATGAAATATATTCCACGTAGAAATCTGAAATTAACACCAGAACCGCGGTGAGGGGCCAATTTGACCCGTAGCAAATGATTAATAATTGATTAAAACCAGAAATTTCTTTACAAAATAAGTTAAATCATTTACCGCATAAAAATAAAGTTAAATAAATAAATTAAATAGATTTGAATAAAAATTCTGGTGCAAGGTATTTTTATAAAACTTCAGTAAAATTTCCCGCGGTTAAATAAATAAAGATTCGTCAAATAAATTTTCTGGTTCAAAACGTTGTTAAATTGGGTCAAATTAACCCAGTAATTACGGAAGATTAGTAGGAGCTTGGCACCTCTGCGAAATTTATTTCACATTATAGATAAAAGAGACTAATAAAAATAATCTCATAAAATAATTTCCATGAGAAACTTTCACTGTTGCCTGCAGTTTATTTTTGTCTGAATAATATTTTAATGTAGAGTAGAATGGAACAAATAATTATATAGTAATCATAAATTTACATTAATCACAATTATCAGCAAAATATAAAAACATGAAAAGAGTTTTCTGGGAAATCCCGGACAAATTTCAATTTCTTCATTTGTTTCCTGTGTATATGACAAACAATAGTGGCTTAGTATTGTGACTGATATTTCACCAGATACAGGGTTCGTACGCTTTCACCAGAATATTTTAATAGAATTTTTAAATGCCTTATTTAAATGCCTTATTTAAATGCAGAAAAGTATTACAAATCCTGACATTAAACGAGGCGTCTACAATTTCTGCTATTTAACTACCGTAATTTCCGGCGTATAAGCCGCAGCTCAAAGAGTCGTTTTTCGACCCAGAAATATTATTTTATAAAATGTAACTTAAAAGATCGCTGTAAATATTTAACTACAATTATTGAATAAAATTTCCGGGTCGAAAAACGATTCTTTGAGCTGCGGCTTATACGCCGGAAATTACGGTATTAAATAGAAATAATCTGTTAAAAATAGTGGTAAAAGCGTACGAACCCTGCAGATAACCGTGATTTTTTGTGAAGTTTATGAACCCACATGGACCTTGATTACAGTTTTCGTTGCCCACTATAGATAATCTATGTTCGATTCCACTTGTAAATATACATATTACAGTACCAGTCCTATCAACATCACCAATAGGCAGATCTTACTAAATCAAACAACACACATTTAACCAGATGGCGGAAATATTATAAAAGAGATTCAAATAATCTGTCGTATAACTCGTGACTGATTTTCTTTTTTTTAGTTTTTTTATAATATTATATGTTTATAAATAAGTTATCTTCAATGAATATCAGATAAAATATAATTCAATTTGATAATACTATTTTGATGTGTTTTTACTTTGATATTGATTTATTTAGTATATGAATATGAATATATTACATTAAATGAGTTTGAAAGTCCTGGTTATCTACATATGCATATTTCATATCCCATACGTTACTGAACATAAAAATTATAAGGTAAATATGCATATTAACGTTTTAGGAAACAGTACTGCACTAATGCAAGTCCAAAGGAGCCGTTCATATAATTTAAATAAATTTAAGTTAAGACCATTTCCAGAAACTTGTGGTATCTGCAAGCAGAAAAAAAATATTTCATTTGCAAGATTTTGTCACAAACATTACACAACTTTGAAGCCTTACTCTACACAAAATAAACAGAAATTGTCTAATTGAAATCCAGAACATAACCTGGTCGGTCTTTTTTAGAGATATCACGATTGCTTACAAAATATTAAAAGCACAATGTTATGAGATAAAAAAAATATTGTAAATCTATGTAATACATGTCATCATATAGAATGGCCATAGAATGTAACAAATATTATCTTTTTGAACGTGACTATGTTATGTTAGGAATTAAAGGCAATCTCGATTTTTTACAGGTATATCGTGGGCATATTGACCATTATGTCAATAGAATATTGTTGATGTCTGCATTTTCTTTCATTGGATTTTTTGTGCCAACATATATGGAAAAATTGTGATTTTGTATGTTTTTTAAAGTTTCTAAGCTATTTTGAAGATGAAGGAAATAAACAGCAACTTCCAAACATGAGCAATGCGATTTTCATATTTAATACTCCATTAGTCACCAATTTCACAGATGTTTTTAAATTCCTTTGATCCTGATACTGTTTTTTAATTTTGTCAAAATTGACAATTTTTCAATTTTTAGAACTAATTCAAAATTAATCAGGGTGTTAACAAATTATTATTACCAAATAAATAAGTAGATAATTTTCCAGCGATTACAATATTATAATTTTTTTTATAAAATTTATATTAAGTAGTTTTCAAGAGACGGAAGTTCAAACTTGCAACTTTGAGAAATTGCATACATGCCGTTCTATGTCACAACTTTTTAAATGTCCAGAACCGTTAAATTATTTCATTCATTCATTAAGATATTTTTCATGACTCCATTTGTAAATCAATTGAATCTACAGGGTGTCCCAAAAATGACGGGTGCATTTGAAAAAAGAAATATAAAAACAGAAGAACATACAAATGCACAATTTGCTATATTCTACTTGGAAAATCAGTAAATTTTCAGTCACACTGAAATTTAAATATAGTTACAAAGTTTGCCTAAAAATGGCGCTGCTAAGTGGGAAAACTAAAAAACTGACTGAACATTTTGCTAAAAAAGTCTGTAAAAATAAAATAACAATATTTTCTATATATCCACCAAGGGGAGTAACAACATGGCGCAGTCTGAGAACAAAATTAGCAGAAGCCCGTGCTAACGCTACAGCCGGAATCCTCTCACATGCAGCAGAGATATGCTGTTCCACTTCGGCAGTCCTTTGGCGATACATATGGACTTTAAGGTATCCTACCCCCCCCCCCATAGAAAAAAGTCATAAAGGTCAAATCTGGCAAATAGGGAGGCCAATACATGTGGCTTCCCGAATGCTTTGAATAATGCAGGGCAATAACACGATCATCGAACTGTTCGTAAAGGAAATGAAAGACTTCAGCTGTTCGGTACAGGCGGGCACCGTCTTGCATGAACCACGAGGTATTCCCACGGTCCTCGAAGGCATTTTATACAGCCAAAAAATTACCCAGTATGTTCAGGTAGATCGCTCTGCAGTAATCGGTTGGTGTCGGAAAAAGGGTCTAATAAGTCTTTGGAGGATATTGCGGCTCAAAACATGAGTTTTGGGTGACGCAGAGATGATGGCACGGTAACATGAGGATTCTCCGTTCACCAAATGCAACAGTTTTTGTTAATGACGAAGCCGTCCATGGAAAAGTACGCTTCATCAGAGAACCAATTGTTTCCCACATCGATTTTGCCAGCATCCAGCTGCTGTAGAATAGTGTTCACGAATGTCCCACGTGCATTAATGACAACTGCAAATAAGTGTTTATTAGGTCGGAATCTTGTATACAAATAAGTGGAGGCTGTGACGCATGATATGGTGCGCTGACATGCGTTGTATTCTAGCCTGAGCTGCAACACGGCGAAAGGAAACCCGTGAACACTCCTGTATCACTTGATAAACTATTTCAACATTTTCATGTGTAACTGCCGAACGCAGGCACCCGACATTTCCAGCACAATCATCATTAACGTTCCTTGTCCTTCGAAAATGTTCATACAGAGCTTTTATTGTATTCATTTTCGGTTCTTCTGTGACATAAAACTTTTTCTGAAAACTGCGCCTTGCTTTAACAGTAATCTAGTCTAGGTGGTGAAATTCTAAGACAAGAATTATTGGTTGTTCTAACAAATAAACCATATTTGAACAGCAATTTGAATCTCGGAGCATCTCATCCCACTCTAGCAGCAGGATGACGAAGCATAAAATGGAGATCTGACGGAGTGCTTTTTCTACAGCTTTCGTAGATCACGCTATCTGTAGACGAACTTTATAATTGTATATGAAATTCTATGTGACTAGCAATTTATTGGTTTTCCAAGTGGAACGCAGGAAATGGTGCATTTATATCGCTTTCTGTTTTCTTTATTTAATTTTTCGAATGCACCCGTCATTTTTGGAACACACTGTATGCACCAAATTTATTTAAAATCTGTTACTATGTGACCACAATTTGTTTTACGTTTTTTCTCAGTTTGTATGAAATGACTCAGGAAGAAATATTTTATTAAATATTTTTTTCTGCTTTAAGACGTTTATGTGACTAAAAAAAGCAGATGGTAACAATGCTATTCCAGAAGTTAAAGAAACCTATTTTGAAGATTATTATTTGAAAAATATGATACAGATTGAATATAGAAAGAAGTCTGATATATATATATATATATATATATATATATATATATATATATATATATATATATATAACCTGCTTAACTGTCTCTTATTTTCAGCACGTTCATTTGAAGCTCCGTTAATACAGTGGCGTCTAACGCGCGTGTAAAGGGCCTATTGCCACCACCTTTTCGAAAAAAAAAAATTCTTTGATATATTTAAGGAAAAAAATTACGTAATTAAATAAGGCTAAAAAAACTATTGAAGAAAAATGATGGCAATTGGCACACGAGTTCATGATATAATACCTCATTTTTTTACAATTTCCCCCATTTTTCGCTTTAAACAAATTACAACAGTAATTGGCATGACAATTTATTTCACTGCAAAGTAATGAAATCTTTGTCAATGTCCCACAGGACACAATTAAATTTAATCAGAGTGTTTTCCCATGTAAGAGAAGAGTATGAAGATTAAGGTTTTAATAAAGGTGTGCCTTTATTAACATTTATAATGAAACATTCATGATTAAATACTAGAATGACACTTTGAAATGTATTGTATTAAACAACAAAACTTCATTACCTAAACCTTATTGAACAATTCTATTTTTGTTGTCTTGTCTGATCACAGCATTTTACATTAATTTATATATTTAAAATCGATTAATCTCATTAGAAGTATGTATTGGTTTATCAGTTTGTTTATCAATTTGTTTATGTCCATCTATAGATTTGTCCTTCCATGCGTGTGTATATTTATATATCTGTTTTTTTTAAGAGTATAATGTTGTTGCTATTAATGTATGCAGTTTAATTAACTATAAAATAGCATATAAATGTCTTTTTATTTATTGAAAAATATAACATGAATAATCTTTTATATTCGACGTGCCTTAGAAATTCTAAGGAGTAAGCGCCGCTTTTAAAGATTAGAAAAATTTGCCTAATATTTTCTTTTCTTCAGATCACAGTTTTTTCTGCGATTAATTGCTTAATTTATAGTATTTTTTGACAATGAAATAAGGCGAAAAATTCTATTCGGAAACTGTGGTAGACCTGTATGCACCTTGTACATATCGTCGCTACCATGTCAAACTATCGAATTTGAAAAAATGCATTTTTCATTACTTTTAAAAATGGGCCGGCTGTCACCACTAAATTTTAAGAGTATTCTTTAGCAGGGTTGCCAGTTGCGTCTCTTTTTACGATCAGAAATTTCGAATCCACACCATAAATTTCAAATAGAGATTTTTGCTTTTTTTAATGACAGACGTGTCGTAACTGCTCAAAGTAAAAATATTTTCCGAAAAATTTCCGGTTTGAATTCCGCATCTCTGAATGAAAATTAAGGCCAAAGTGGCAACCCATTCTTCACAGAAATTGTATTACTATTTTTACTAAGCGAAGAATTATAATAAAATTTAGTGGTGACAATCGGCCAATTTTTAAAAGTAATGAAAAATGAATTTTATCATATTGGACAGTTCGACATGGTAGCGACGATATGTAATGTACACTTTTATAATTTTTCACTTTCTTCATTGCTGTCTGAAAATTAATGATGCTTTCTAACGCCGCTCTCTTAAAACGTTTCTCTCTCTCTTTCTCTTTATTATGATTTAACTATTAAAAAATACAACACTCATTGTATATAAAAAAACTGTTTTGAATTAGTAGATAAAATACAGTCATTAACAAACGTATAACAAACGTAAACAATATACTTCAACAATTACATTTGACTTCAGCGATTTATTCATTAATATTATTTTAACGGATTTACGTGCTACTGTTAATCCATTACTTATAGAATATTACCAATATTTTCATTTACCTGATAATTTTCATAATTGATTACTTTGAAACTTTATCGCATTTTTATTCTATCATGATAATGTTTTCCAAAATATGCCAATTTTATTCAGCATCAGGGAATCTTAGAAGGTGCAGCCGCATCCAACATGTTATCCGACTTATATATTTATTTCTGTGAAAGAAATTTCAATAACAATAGTATTTTACTCCATAGATATATAAATGATATAATTGTATTTTCTCTAAAAATGATAATCATTATGTGTCTCTTCCTGTAGCTTGTCAACATAATCTAGATATTAGTACTACCAATTTAACTAATCTAGTAATAATTTTGTGGGTGTTAATATTAATATTCAACCTAATAAATTTTTAACATTCAATATATATGGTAAGATAAATCATATTTCATTTAATGTAATTAATTTTACTAAAATTTGATTCCAGTCTATATTCCTTAAAATCACAGTAATCTAATTAAACGTTTACTTTATTTCCAACATATAAGGCTAAATGCAGTAAATTTAAAACTAACAGTACATCTATATAATTACCCCCTTTTTTATTTTGTTATGGATGAAACATTAAATATTAATTTTCATTTACTAGTTTTGACAAGAATTATATATACAAAATTATAAAAACCGAAAAGAATGCTAAGGGGTGTGGACAAGAATTGCTGAAAAAATTATAAAAACATAAAAAAAGTAGAAGAAATATATGAAGAAATACACAAATAAAACGAAAGAAAATAATTTTATAAGTTCTCACCAAAAAAATTAATACAATCGAAATGCCACTAGAGAGGGTTGAGGTAGAAACTGCTAAAAAAAGTTTAAAACATATATAGTAAAAAAAGAAAAGGCACTTTTTCTTTTCTGCACTTATATGCACTTTCATAATCATATATCTTATATTATTATACATGATGTTACCTTATTCTTGGTTATACTCGTATCCTCTTAAATTAATTTACCAATATTTATTTAATATTAATAAAAAAATCTATATAATCATTTCTAATATTATTTTATTTATATATTTATTTTATAAATATATATTTAATATTAATCGAATATCTTCACATTCATCATTCTATATTCTGTTTAATAAAATTAACTGCTTACTTTCCTTTAATAATTTTTATTATATTACTTTTTAGCCTGATTTAATTTTCATATAATTTTATTACTATCTAGATTATTAGTAATGTATTTTCAGTTATATTTTTCTACTCATTTGTTTCACACCTATATACTTATTACATGTATTAAATTATATTGTATTCGGTACAGAATTTGTACTCAGAAACTATATAAGTTAGAGATTTGAAAGTTTGTGTACTTACAGCTGAATACCTCATGTCACACGACAAATCATGAAATTTTGAATTAATCGGTAATTAGTCGAGTTATTAATTAAAAACTCATTAAAAATCCCATAAAAAAAGAAGCTCATATATGATATCAATTTTGCCTAGATAGGGATCCTTTGTCGAGGGTAGAAGGAGTTGGACCCCGACGAGCGGCTTGCTGTCACTCAAGATTTTCACATTCAAAGTGATAAAACCGCAGGGATTTGCCAAATAAAGATTCCAGTCAGAAATTTTTTAAAACTATATACAATTTTTTAAAACTATATAAGATACGAAATCTAAAATTGGTATATATACGCAAAAACATATTCTGTTTAAGAAATTCTAAAAATCGAAAAAACCTACTGTTAACTTTTTATATCACCAAAAATTATTTATTTCATATAATTTCGGATACAAAAGATAAAAAAAAAACAATGCTTAGACTAATTAAAAAAAGTACTCACAAATTTGAAGGTATATTGGAATTTTTAAAGCTACATACTTGCCAAAGGCTTTTTAAAAATTAAAAAAACGCGCTCCGAAACAGAAAATTTATTTACTTAAACGTGTCTTGGGTCTGTGTGGAAGTAATTTTAAATATCCTTAATTTCATTCAGTTAAAAAAAATTCTGGTTCGAAGTAGTTTTTTTATATTTTAAAAAAACGGAGGTTGAGATGTGTGAACTATATAAGGTAGGGCTTTTAATTTTTGTATATATATCGTCACTATCATGCCAAACTATCGAATGTGAAAAAATGCATATTTCATGACTTTTAAAAATGGGCCGATTGTCACCACTAAATTTTTAGAGGGTTACCGGGTTACAACATCACCAGGGTTGCTAGTTGGGCCTCTTTTTCCATTCAGAAATGTTGAATCCATACCAGATATTTAAAACAGACATTTTTACTAGAATACATAGTGTGGAAAACGGCTACAAAAAATTATTAAAAAATTGAAACCGATAAATGTAGAACGATGCTGAGAGGATAACGGGTCGATCGCAGTGACATCTTCTAGCAGTGGCGTAGACGGGGTGGTGTGGTCCAGATGGTTTAAATACCACTAATTTTATAAAAATATTTTTGCCTTATCTAATCGGAGAATTTTCTGCGATATTGAAGGCGAAGAAAACTTTATAATATTACTGGTTTCCAGAGCATTTAAACCCCCCTCTCTCTGGCTACCCACTGTCTGCTAGCTCTTTTCAACGCAAACATTGTATAAGAATTGAAATGAGAAAACGATTCAGCTGGTGGTAAATATTTTAAATAATTAAAGTATACCCTATTTCCTTTGACTTAGACAGTGATTTTCCTAAGCTTTGAAAATATGAATGATATTGATCATGACCAAAAAACGTGATACGCATTCTTTTGTGCCTGGTTGCAGTACTCAATACAAGACAGCAAACTAGAAACTATCCCTATTTAGCATACCAAAGAATGAATCTCTGCTAGAAGAGTGGAAAAGATTAATTCCCTGATATGATAAAAAACTAACTTTAAAATCAATTACATTACACTTACAAGAAGATTTTATTAACAGAAATTATATTCATGTTGTCAATAGTGACGGTTACTTTTGCTAGAGGTAAATCTATTTTTAAAGCAGATGCCGCTGCGATCGCCCTATTATTGTACCGCATCGTTGCACGTTTATCGGCTACAGTTTTTTAGCACTTTTTAAAGCGCTACCAGTTTGGCTTTTTTAAAATTCCGAAATTTCGCATTCATACCAGAAATTCTCTATAATGTTCTTTTGGTTCCTTAATGGCAGATATTTCGTGACTTCTTAAAGTAAAACTTCTTGTATCAGAATTTCCGGTTTGAATTCGAAAATTTTGAATTAAAAAACGGTAAAACCGTTTTCCACACTATGTATTCTAGACGCTGTACTATGACTGAACAGCCGTTAGCAATAAAGTTTTGAACGTCATTACGTTTCTGGCAGAAAAATGTTTTCTTCAAATTTATCATTGTCGCTGGCAATTGTTTGATCTCTTAATAATCAAAATTACTCCAAAATTGCTTATGAATAAATAATGTACAAAACTAGTTTAGATTTTGCATGGTCAATTTCTGAAAAAAAATGTGGGTATTTTCCGATGAGCAATACGCATTTAACAATGTCCTTAACATAATTGCAAATAGAAAATGACGGGGAAAAAGAATTTGTCTTCATTAACCGGAGGTATGTCTTAAGCGGAGATGCATTAACGCTAGTCCACTGTATAAAGATACGCGGTGAACCAAAAGTCTTGCCCTTATTTTAAATATTTATTGTGCCCAAACTATTATAATTTGACATATGTTTGTTTGGATACATTGTAAGTGCGGTTATAATTTTTTTGTAAAACCGCGTATCTCAGCAAATTTCAACGGGTGCCCACTTGGTTGCTCGGATAATGTCTAATCGGTATTCCAGTTCCCACTAAGTGTTTTTTAACATGTCTTTTGTTACAGTACACACAGCAGCTTGTATCCTAGTCTTCAGTTCTTTGACGTCAGCAACTGGAGCACTCACACTAAACACTTACACTAGGCCTCCCACTTCTGGGAAGATCAGTAACGCTGCCTGTTTCTTTAAACCTGTCATACTATCGCTTTATTAATTTTCCACCAGGAGGGTTACGTCCATAACAACGTCGAAATGTTCCCTGAACATTAATGGACAATTTCGTTTCGTGAAACAAAAGCACACATTGAGCTTTCTCTTGAATCGACGCCATTTCGGCCGAAAATAATGTCTTCCTTACAAATGTTTCCCTGAGTCGCTCTTGAAGGAGCAATCGCGCCATCTATTGCACAAAAAACGACTAAAACTGACCTATACAATAATACAGTGATGGAACAGTGGCGCAGCAGAGTACCAACTGACACCGCTAAATTTAAATATTATTCTTCGTCCTATTTAAAGACAGAGTTTCTGAGATTTTTTTAATGCGAATAATACTATTAAAATTTAATGGTGACAATCGCCCAAATGGTGCGCCACTGTTCCATAACTGAATAATACAACAAGTTACATTATTATACAATCGGTTATTTTGTAATGAATTCTTATAATCAGACTTTTGGTTCACCCTGTATATAAAGTGAGAGAGACAGAGAAGGAGATTTTTAGAGAGCCATTACTGTGTTTTTAGAAAATAACATTAATTTTTAGACAACAATGAAGAATTTGAATTTATTTGTCATTATATTACATTATTCTTCGAACTATTTAATAAGAAAAATTCTGAGGTTAAATAAAACGAAGAAAACTATTCCAGAAAAGTGGTGGCAATTAGCCTTCTTGCACCGGGTTCGCCGTCCATGATCTTTACGATTTTCCTCCTTTGTCCTTTTAAAGAATAGAACGGCCACAGTTGTCATTTTGACCTGTACAAAATAAATACATTTATTAATACAATTCGTACCAGAAATTTCTTCATAAAAAGTAAAATATTGAAAACACAGAGATAAGTCTTAAAAAAAAAAAAAAAAAAAAAAAAAAAATTAAGTTTAGTTGTTTCAAATAAAAATTCTGGTGTAAAATATTTTTATAAAACTTTAGTAAATTAGCGGCCTTTCTAGTGTTAAAACGGCAGTTGACGTTACAATTTAATTCGCTGAAAATTAATTAAATCATCGTATCTTCAACATGAGATCTATACTAATAAAAGAAAGTTTAGCTCTGTGTGTCTGTGTGTGTGTGTGTCTGTCTGTTGGCGATGGCTAGGAAAATTTAGCGCACCTAGAAGTCTGTAAATTTAGATTTTGTTAGTCCAAACCGTCTCCTGATACACCTGAGCGTCAGAATTTTAATATTTTGAAAATTAGCCTAGATATTAATTAGATTATCATTAACCATCGCTTCTAAAATATCATCTTTTAAATCAAAATGGCGAAAGAAACTGACTGGCGCATTGAATTTGCAACCGGAAATGAACGAATTCGAAATTATTTAACTAATTAGCTAATTTTAAGAAAACTAATTGCGATATCAATTCGGAAATTTCTGAGCATATGTATAAAAATATTCTGTGTCTGACTGTGTGATTTTTGAAAAATTCGGTTGGTAATTTTTTTAATTTCTGCAATAAACTGCCAAAAATCTGCTGGCGCCAGTGAAAACGATCCCAGAAATTTTCAGACAGGGATCGGCTTTCATTAAAAACTGAACTATAAAGAGATCTGTTTCTCTGGCCGATCCCTCTCATTTAGTTTGCGAAAATGAAAGGAAATAATTGCCAAATTTTACTAATGAACAAATATTTAGGTAACTAATTAAGATATAGATTTGAAATTGAGGTCGGGAAGGGGTGTGATCTGCTGGCTATTTTAGCGTAGCGTCTTCGTTATGTTCTAATTGTCAGAAAAATGTAATTCTTTTTTTAATGATCGCGTTAATGTACGTGACTGTGGTTCTCTTGAACAAATTATTCATTATATTTGCGGGTATGGGGAGGGAGGGGGTTAACGCCTTTCTCTGAGATTGTAATTATCTCGGGCCCGGGCAACGCCGGGCGGGTTAGCTAGTTATAAAATAAAATATTTGATAAATCTTTCGATTTTATAAAGAACACAAAATGTATAAACAAATAAGCACCATATATCTGGTAAATAATAATGACGATACGTAACTATTAATTGATTTATACTTAACCTCTAACAAATAAATTTTATGTTTCTCCTAAGGACTTGTCAGTTTACTGACAGAGAAAGAAGGAAATTGCTGCCTGCTTTTCTATTATATTAAACATTTCCATACATTTTACTTAAAGTTAGGAAAATATATTAAAATGAAAATGCTGAAATGGAGATAAGCATTCGCAATATTCAAACGAAAAAAAAAAATCCCTAAGCAGAAAGATTAAGTAAATATTTTATTTTCATTTCAATATTTGTATTTTAACAGTTTATTCTTCATATAAATATTTAGATTATGAAATATTTTATTATTGAATATTTTCCTTAAATAATTTTAATAATTCTGATTGTAAGGGAACTCGATCAACAGAAAAAATATTACAAAAAAGACATGGTGTTGAATGAATTGGAAGATAGCAATTTCTGTTTTGGAATTATTATTAGTTGGTTTAACATCCAGGTGCAGACATAGTAGAAGTAGGTTTAGGAAAAAGTTCTGTAGTATTTTACTACATAATTTTAATATCTATAATACCGGTAAATTTGTAATACCTGATCATTTCATTATACCTGCTTACTTTAAACTGATATGTAAAATTGTCACTAGCGGACCGGGACAGCTTAACCATTAAAGACCGATTCAGACCACTTTTATATTATAGCAACGTAAGAGCAAAGCCATTAAATAATAAGCCCAGTCAGATAAATGGGAATCTTTTCGCAAGTTGAAAATAGCGCCATCTAGCGGTTGGGAGTGCTGCATTCGGCACCAAGAATATTTTAATAAAATTTTGCTTCTAAAATTAAAGCTTAAAATAAGGAGTTCATATTTTCTAAGAAAGTCGTTTGTAAATTCCGGTGTCAGTCAGTAATTTCACATTTTACGAACATAATTTGTCTGTGCCGGAAAGGGTTAATTGCATAGTGATGTAAATTTCCATCACTTTTTATTTAACTTTTAATAAATAAATCAACTTCTTCGCCACCACTATATTTATATAGAAATATTAATCCAGTAAATTTCCACATTTTTTTTTTCATTATAGTTTTAGATTTAATGTAAAAGATCCCAATAATTAGCAAGCTTTTAAAGGAAGTGCAAAAACAAAACATCGATAAAAATCGTATAAAATATCGATATAAATAAATCGTATCGTTTCTCTGCGACCCACTTCTGTTTTGTCCTCCTTCCGCAGCAGAGGTTTGGCGCTAGTGTGTCGCTAACAAATTTAACACTATCTAACTGGGCTTATTATTTAATGGCTTTGCCTAAGAGTGACTTTACCGTGGTGTTTCTTGCATCAAAAAAAGTGAATATGTATCATAAAAATAAACTGGTGTTACTTTAAAACCTGGTGTAAGAAACATAATGTTACGAAAACGTCAGTCTTTAATGGGTTAATGCAATAATGGTAAACTTCGACTGCCTTTTGAGAATTCAATGCGTAAGCGTGAACTAGATTGTAGCATAACGACATGGGGAAAAAATAAGAAAATCCCTACCCGACTTCGGAAGGTTGTTTTGTTGATTATCGTTTCCTTAGGGTTCTATTTTCTGTGTGTTGGTTTATTGTGTGTCGTATAGTTGGATTTGTTAAATTACGTTCCTGGAATGTGTTTTGTGAAGTTTAATGATTGGACGTTTTGTCGTATGTCATAGAAAGATGAAATCCTTCTGAAGGATCCTGTGAAATATTAAAAAAAGAAGGAAAGATGACAAATAAAGGTAAGTGCATTTTTGTTGATTTTATTTGATAAAATGTATTTTATGCATTTTAGGGATTACTGTAAACCGATTTTGGTGCACACATTACTGATCGCAGCTTGAATGGATTTGATGCACTAACACCAGAAACTGATATAGAAGGATATGTTTTAGAAATTGAGGAATCATCCTCCCCCCTCCGTTTTCTTACCTGCTGTCTAGAGTCGATAGACGATGCAGAGAGGGAGGGTGTGAATTATTTTACATGAGCGCGAGAAGTGTTTGCCTCTGAGTCTGTGTTTTAATTGTTTTATTTACTAAGACATTTATGGTGAGACTGGTACTTCATATACCTGTTTAAAACTTAAGGAACCCAATTATTATTTTTTATTTACTAATGAGAATATTTAATGTTTTATGTAACAGTAATAAAATTTCTTCATTTAAAATCTTATTTTCAATTCATGCCTCGCTGCTACTTCATCTAAATCCTAACATCGACAATTATTACAGCATAAAAAGGAAAAGCTTATCTAAGATAATAATTTTCAAAGAAGAGGGTGGAATTCTACTGTTTTTATAATAAATCGTTGGTTAACAATATTTCATGTGAGAAATCGGTGGAATATAGCAATATTTAAAAATATATATCTTTCATAACGGAAATATACTTGCAAATTCTTCAACATCCACCATACAGATTCGACTTAGCCCCAAGAGATTTTCATCTGTTTAGTCCATAAAAAACCATCTTGGAAGCAAGATGATGTTCACAGATGATGAAAAGGTTCAACTTGAAGTCCTAATGTAGCTGAGATAGCACCACAAAGAATTTTATGCAGTTGGTGTTGGGGAACTGATAAAATGGTGATATAACCCAGCAAAGAGAAAAATGATGGGCCATCAGCTGGAAAACAGATGGCAGCCAGCACTGCCATCAGCGATAAAATGCAATGGTGCCATTACTTAAACCTGTCGAAAACTGTCCGCGCGGAATGCAGCTGGCCCATCAGTGATGGCCAGCAGCATGCCAGTATTGGTATGCCATCACATTACTTCAATCCAGCACTTTTCCTGCAGTGCTAGCACCTATCCTACTGCTATTACTTTGCTGGGCCAGTACTTTTAATCCACCACCATCACTTATCCTGCAATGTTTATACAGTTGTAAACCATCAGTCAGCTTTTTTACAGGGTTCGTACACCTCCTGGAATTTTGCGAACAGGAAATTCTTCGGTACCAGTATTTTCTTACAGAAAATCTCTCCTTAAAAGAAGGCGAAGCTTCGCGAGTTTAACCTAGATTTCCTTTTCTATAAAGAAAATTCCTTGATTCGTACAAACCCTGTTTCATTACGAGCAGACATTCCCCCCAGCGGTTTTTGTAAAGCCGCCATCATCCATCGGGGTATGACGGCTACATCGGGCCATCATCCAGTGCATGGGAAATATTCATCATATCACATTGGTATAACAACACAAGAAAATAACTTTTCTTTTTTTTTCCCATTTAAAACTTATTTTCCTTTTTAAAAATATTTTATTCTTATCCGCAAACATATATACATAAAGACTGCCAAACATATATAACATCATAAAAAGTTATGCAAGCACAGTATTCCTGTTTTATAATACTTTTCACACAAGTTCATTGCATTTATTTGATATATGATTGTACAATGTACAAACAGTTGCATACTAGGGATCAATCTAGGATAAATTAACAATGTTTTTTGTGATTATTTAAATATTTTTGAAAAAATGTAACTTTAATTTTAAGCATAAAACTTATTTATTTAAATATGAAAAATAATTGATAATATAGGATGAATTCTATTGGATTCTAAAATTATATGGTAAACACAAGAAGAGTGAGAAATTTCAGTAACCCATCCATCTACTTCACAAGTGTGCTTCAAATCTGTTTTATGATTAATTTATACTTTTTTTTCAAAAGATGTTTGGCTTCGAAAAAAACTTTTTTAGTCAAAAGTACAAACTATAACGTTTCTATATGACCTCTTACAATATACAGTAAAAAGAAAATAGCATTGTGACCGATCTTAAAGACACTTAAAATTAAGATTTTAAAAGAGTTAAAATGTTTCATTTCTGACAGAAATCGTTACATTAATACATAGAAATTTTATAAAGAAAAATAAAATGAAATAAATTTGTCAAGATAACAATTAATACAATATTTTTATAATAAGCAAAATCAAAATGATTGAAAAGCAAAATCAAATATTAATTTTACCATTAAATTTATTCTTCGATAAATATTTGATAGTTTACTATTATGCAAATATTAAAATAGAAACTATTTTGTCGTGTTTCTTAGCAAAAGACGCCGTAATCTATCGGCGTTATAATTAAGTAGTTGATGTTATAGTTAATATCAATCAGCTTTTTCTTTGCTATGAAAATACATACCAGTTTAAAATTTATCTGGAAAATTTTTCTAATAACTGAAAGAAAAAATATTTTGGATATCATGGTTTTCGAAGTGTAAAAGAAATGTAAAATAAAATATTGCAATAACGAAATTACAAAATGTTCACGTTAAGGTTTATAAAATTTTATGTACTTACTTTTCTTTGTCATTCATTGTTAATATTTGTTATTGTTCTTGATCACAATCACAATGTTCGTAATGGTCGCTAATAAAAGAATAAAAATTCCAGAATGAAATTCCAAATAGCCAGATTTTTGCCAAACGATGAATTCCGAAATACTCAATGTCTTCGATGTCAACGCCACCTAGCGTAAGGGTTCCCAGCAATAATACTGCAAAAGTTCGTGCACTTCCATCGTGTGGTGGGCCAGCGAATGAGATAAAACAGAGGCCGATCACAATTTTATCTGATGATTTCCAACAGTAAAGTAGACTGAAGCAGTCCAGCAGTGGTCCTGCAGTGGTAGACCATTAGCCAGCACTTCTCCATCATTGCCAGCATCTATCTTGATGCTGGCCAGCAATTTCCTCTTTGCTGGTAAGTGCATAAATATTGGTGGAGAATATGTTGAGAATTAAAAAAAGTTTTGAAGTGAATATCATTGTATGTTATTATTTAATTACACTGGTTTACAAATTTAAACTTTTTTTATATACTTTTGATGAAACACCTATTTTCTTATTAGACTACCTCTTACTATTGAAAGACGGTATTTGAAAAAAATCTATCACGTCACATTTTTAAAATTTTTACATTTTTCAATATTTACAGTTTTAATTCTATAATATATCTATCACGTCACTTTCAACCTACCCGCATTGTCAACTTGGATTCTATATTCTGTTTTCTTGTGTTTTTGTGAACTAAAGTGGTTTTGTTTTTGATAAAATGCCTAATAGAGTGTGTAAAATAAATTTTGATCGTTTTTGTTACGTTTGTGAACAATTTATATTCGCAAAAAAAGGAAGACAGATATCAGAATGTCTTAAAACAGCATATTTGCATTATTTTGGATTCTCGGTGAGTAATCAAGATAAAAAGTGGGTCCCATATGTTTTTTGTGAAAGCTGTAGGCCCACTCTTATATGTTTGGCATCGGGAGAAAAAAAGTATCTTCAATTTGGATCACCAATGCTGTGGAGAGAACCTCCAAATCACGAAAAGGACTGTTATTTTTGTTTGACAAAAACTGCAGGCTTTAATTCAAAAAATAAACATAAAATTCAATATCCTGACATTCCATCAGTCTCAAAACAGACATCACATTCGGAAACTCTGCCACATCCCGTATGTCCAGGTATGTCTAGTGCGAGTTGCCAAGATAGTGACGATATGTTTATGGAGGATGAAAACGATGACGAGTTCATAATCAAAGGTGATAAAACGTCACATTCAATAAACTAAAATATGTTGAACGACCTTGTGCGAGACTTGAAACTATCTAGATCTATGGCAGAGATTCTGGCCTCTCGTCTAGAACAGTGGAACTTATTGACACCAAATAACAAAATAACTTATTACCGAAATCGAAGTCAAATTTTCCGCAGTTATTTCACCAAAAATTATTTTTTTTGCCATGATATTCCTGGACATTTTAATGCGATGAATCAAAATTATGATCCAAATGAATGGCGTTTATTTATCGATTCATCTATATATAGCTTGAAAGCTGTATTACTTCATAACGGTAATATAAAACCATCTTTACCAATTGGCCATGTCGTAAATAGTAAAGAAACATATCAAACAATGTATATTTTAATGAAAAGGATACAATATGAACAGCACAACTGGAAAATATGTGGTGATTTAAAAGTAGTTATTATGTTACTGGGCTTACAGGGGGGGGGGGGGTTATACCAAATATTCATGTTTTTTGTGCCTGTGGGATAGTCGAGCTACAGAACACCATTACATAAAAAAATATTGGCCTGTTCAAAATGAATTTACTCCAAGAAAAATGAATGTGAAATATACATCTTTAGGGGATCAGCAAAATATAATTTTGCCACCGTTACACATTAAATTGGGCCTAATAAAAAAATTCGTCAAAGCCGTGTTTCCTCAATACAAACAGTGCTGCTTTTAAATACTTACACAAGATTTTTTCAAATATTGCAGACGCAAAATTAAAAGATTGAATTTTTATCGGTCCACAGATATGTAAACTGATGCAAGATAAGCACTTTGAAAAACTTTTATCTACTAATGAAAAAAATGCTTGGGATTCTTTTAAAACAATCGTCCATGGATTCTTAGGAAATCACGGGATTCCTTTAAAACGGTCGTCCATGGATTCTTAGAAAATCATAAAATATTTCTGTTTTATTAAAAAACTATCATGCAATAGATGTGAACATGTCTCTGAAGATATATTTTCTCCATTCACACCTGATTTTTTTACCTGAAAACTTGGGCGCTCTGAGTGACGAGCAGGGCGAGCGTTTTCACCAAGACCTTATACTTTTTGAAGACATACACAAAGGTTTTTCGTACGAAAGTATGTTAGGGAACTAATGCTGGACTATTTTAAGAAAAACGAATCAAGAAAATTATAAAATAAAGAGTAAAATCAATCATTTCTAATTTTTTCTATTTATATTTCATGTTATTTTAATTTTTAAGTATTTAATAAATATTTTTTAAACTAGACGTGACAGATTTTTTTACAATAATTTTCCCGTACTCAGTGCACTAGAATCTATGAAAAAATACACATTTCGGCGAAAGTATATAAACTGTGTAAACCAGTGTTATCTTTTGTGACTTACTTAATGACTTTCCCTCGTATATTTATGGTGTTTTTACTTAATTAATATAATTACATGTTATTTTGCATACTATGTATAATTATTATATTACTGTTTTTATTTTCAATTTCATACTATATTTACCTAGCATATTATGGTTGCGTAAAGTATATAATTGGTCACATCATTTATCTGGCTGAGTGACACTTTAATGAGTGCAGTCTGGCCTAAAATGCCGGTTGTAACTTAATTTGAAGTTTTTATGACTGGATATTTATGGGGTTGTTGGTCATGCTTTGTGTGAGGCCACTTAATTTTCAGTGAGGAGGGAACCAGACTGGACGCCTGGATGTCTACAGGGCCCAAGTGTCAAGAAAATATCTGTCCACTGAACAGTATACTGTGGGGTGTATCAGCTTGAACTGGATGGTTAAGGAATGTAGGTGGGATTGTTAGCCCACAGTAGCCATTCCAATCTAAGTATGCAAATTTTAGGTACCTGGAGAGCCCAGCCCACTTTTGAAGAAAGAGGTGTTGAAAAATAAAGAGTAATCACTTGAGGTTTGACTCTGTACGAGAAAAGTTTTGTTCGTGAGAGGTCAGCAGTCTTTCGAAAATAGTCTTCTAGACTTCTGACGAACAGTGGCGTAGCGTCAGGGACACGATCATTTTACTACCAGTATAATTATATACTATATTTAGCCTTATTTAATCTTTGAACGGTATGAAATAAATAAGGCCAAATATAGAATATAAAAATACTGGTAGTAAAGTCACCCGTGCCCCCCTTGACGCTACGCCTCTGCTGACGAAGATGACATTTTTCCCTCGAGACTCATTGTGTCGACTTCTCTCTAGAGAGAACTAGTTCGGTGATTCTCTCACTATAATAAGTCATCGCTTATAAAAGTATAATATTAGATAGTTATTGAGATTGTGCGTGAACAGAACGAGAAATTCTTTGCTGACTACATGTAGGTTCTCCAGTTTTCCTAGTACACGGGCTCAAGTTACATGGCCTCGTTTCTCTGGTGTTTCCAAGCGTTATTAGGTATGCATCTGTTTTTAATTTCTTATCTATGAGAAGTGTGTACCTCAATATTTTTAGTGTATCACAAAGCAGGAGAACATGTCAATTTCTAATTAATAATTTAAATGTCTTTAAAGCTATAAGAATCTTTGTTATTATTTCTTATGTTAATTAGAAAAAAACTTATTCAGACTTATTTCAAATGGTGTTCTTCTATGGTTTTTGTATATTTTAATATGTTTCTTTTCTTAGTGAATAATGTAAATAAATTAGTTATTTGTTTTCAAAAAAAGATGTCATGATTTTTAAGTGTTTAGTAATTAATTTTAAAGCTTAAGTATTTTTCAGATTTCTTTAATTTAAGTATAAAAATTTTAGACTAATGTTATCTTTAGGGTTGTTTTGTTAAACGGGGGGGGGGTGGTTCTTTACATTCCAATCAAAATAAGGCTAAATGTTACATACGCATCATAATACACAACGCGATGGCATTTTTTTAAAAGTCTCTTTCTTATTTTAAACTTTGGTATCTAGCTAGGTAATGATCACTAAGTCTTCTGTAAACAGAAGCCCCTTGAAAGATACCGGGTGTCCCAAAAATGACTGATGGATTTTAAAATTCAATAACTTGCAAACGGTGACAGATATTAAAAAAAATTCTTGCAGGAGGGTTATGTATGATGTCAGGAGTTTTCTTACTGTGATTCTTGATTTTAGTTCGAATTCCAAACAATAGATGGCGCAGACAGCGATTGATGTTCAGTCGAGGCCGAAACTGACCCCCCAGAGCATTGTTGCACCTCTCTCTGAATACTAGGCCTGCGCGCTGACAAAAATGAATGCTGTCGCAGGCGGATTTTTTTCAAAGTTTGTACGGTTTCTCGAACTTCAACACCAATAATATCTAAAATTTTTCTTAGACTAATTTGATCTTAGAAAAACTAGGCGAAGAAAACTTTTAGAAATTATTGGTGTTGAAGTTCGGGGGACCGCTCATACGCTGAAAAAAAGCAGCCCTAGTATTCAGGAGGCGGTGCATCAATGCTGTGTGGCATCAGTTTCGGCCTCGACGGAGCGCCAATCTCTGTCAGCGCCATCTATTGTTTGAGATTCGAACTAAAATCAAGAATCACAGTAAGAAAACTCCTGACATCATACAGAACCCTCTTGCAAGATTTTTTAAAAATATCTGTCATCGTTTGCAAGTTATTGTATTTTGAAATCCATCAGTCATTTTTGGGACACCCGGTAATTCCTAAGGTAAAGTAAAGGCGCACCCATGTGTCCACATTGTCATTTTGTTTGTCTGACCATTTATCATGTTTTAACTGACTGTCCGGGCCTCCGGCACTTGTATAGAATATATTTTAATTCATCATCACCAATCTTGACAAACCTCATTTTGGAGACACCTCATGGGGCACTCATTCATTTTTTAACACTTTCCAACCTAGTTGAAAAGTGTTTATGACTTCGGTTTGTCTGGCCGTCTGGCCGTCTGCCGTCTGGCCGTCTGGCCGTCTGCCGTCTGCCGTCTGCCGTCTGTCCGTGCTCTAACTCCCGTAAATATGCTCGAATTGCCCTGCAAATTTTATATGTTATAATCGTTATCTATAGCATGTTCCCTATTTCAACGGAAGTGTGTAGCACTTATAGTTTTTTTACAGGGACACTCAAAAGAATTCCGTTACATTGCGGTCTATGGGGAAAAATCATTTGCGGTTTATTTAAATAATGTTTCAATACTTTAAACGCATTGAAATTTATATATATCACTAAGGTGCATTAGAAGAAGCTTAATATGGAATAGGGTGTGCATAGCACTTATACTTACTTTACAGGGACAGTCAAAAGAATTCCGTTACATTACGTCTATGGAGAAAAATCGTCTGCGGTTTATTTAAATAATGTTTCACTATTTTAAACGCATTGAAATTTATATAAGGTTCATTACAAGAGACTTACTACAGAATATTGTGTGTATAGCAGTTATCGTTCATTTACAGGGACACACAAAAGAATTCTCTACTGTATGTTAACAATAATTCCTGGAAGTGCGTTTTAAGTTACTGAATGCGATTTTAATTTTAAATCGCTTTTTGTATATTACGTGGTGTGTATAAATTCTGTAGATCCTATACAGGGAAGTACAAAAGTTCGGGAACACATTTCCGTATTATTTAACTCCAGACGGAGAATTTTAAACTGTGCTACGTGTTTCCTAACTGAACTAAAATTTAGCATCCTATGTAGTATATATACAAATCTATAGATCCTATACAGGGCTGAATAAAGTATTCGGATTACTTAGATGTTATCTTTTAGCTTATAAAAGAGTATGATTCGTAAAATTATTTTGGAAGCGTTGGAAAGTGTTACATAATCTATGCTTGACGCATGATTTTTCGTTCTTGTTTTAAAACATGCTGGCTCTTATTTTGAGATATAGTTTTTATATATCCTTCATGTTTTATTAATAACAATGTTAGTTTATACTTGTTTAACTTGACATGTGGATGGTGTTGCTCCATTCAGATTATATTTCTTAGTGTATTACTTTTACTTTTATATTTCATTTTTTTAAACAATTCTTAATATTTGTTATATACGCTGTATTACTGTATCCGGATGGGTACCCCCATCCAGATATTTTTCCCATTAAAATTTGTTTCCCTTATGGTTTTTGTTTTGGATTTTTTAATATATTTTTCTTAACTTTTACTTTGGCGCAGCTTATCCCCAATGGGACCTTGTGCCATTAAACTTAAATCAACCAACCAACCAACACCTTATTATAATTATGTGTGATGACTCTTTAATTACGGACATCGAGTTACCGGCCTTCAGTAGGCTATGTCTAGAACTTGCCAGCATAGATAGACCTTTAACCCTTTCCGGCACAGACAAAGTCTGTTCGTAAAATGCGAAATTACTGACTGACACCGGAATTTACAAAGGACTTTTTTTGAAAATAAGAACTTCTTATTTTAAGCTTTCGTTGTAGAAGCAAAATTTTAGTAAAATATTCTTTGTGCCGAATGCAAGTTTGGAATTAAAATTAGGTGTGCCCGGAGTGGGACCAATGTGCCGGAAAGGGTTAACTTTGTTGGTGCCTAGTTCCTTGGAGAACGTGGGTTAGTTTAAGCTTCTATATGTTGCATTTTGGGGTAATTTAATTGCATTAAATGTTTAAAATTAAAACTTTAAATTTTTTATACTTAAGTATAGTAATTTAAATTTATGTAGGTCGAAATTATTATGCAATTAATTTATAAAAGTAAAAAAAAAAATATTTTCCTTTGATTGAGATAATATTATTGCTTCCATATTTAAAAAAAAAGTTTTTTTTTAATGACAATGTTGTCCTGTATCGTAAGCAAAGATTCGTGCAGTTTTCATATAAGGGATTCAGCCATGTCAAATTCTTAGAAAAATATTATTCAAGTGTACTTGGTGTCTACAAAGTGTTTTTTTTTAATAATTTTATGTATCTTTACGTATGTGTTTTACAAGTGTGATTTTTACAAATAACATGGAACAGAGGCGTAGTGTCAAGGGGGGGGGGTGGAGGATCACTTTACTACCAGTATTTTTATATACTATATTTGGCCTTATTTAATTCATACCGTTCAAATATTAAATAAGGCCAATTGTAGTATATAATTATACTGGTAGAAAATGATCGTGCCCCCCCCCCCCCCCGACGCTATGCCACTGATATGGAATAAATGGTGAAATTTTACAACACTGTTTAATTCTAAAAACAAAGTATTGGGAATTATTTAATTTTTTGATTATGCAAAAATATTAGACATAATATTGCAAATTTTGAAAAAAAAAATAAAGTAGATACTGTGGTGAATAATAAAGTTTTTACAGGATTTTGAAAAAAAAAAGGTAATGAAAAACAATAATAATGTGAGAAACAAATAAATAATGAAAAGTTTTTGGTTTAGAGTAAATAATTAATGAAGACTTTCACTTTAATTAAGATTGGATGTGTACTTGTGGAAAACAATTTACAAATTTTGAGAAAAATTTTCTTGTTCTCATGAAGAAACATATAGAATTTTTGACAGAAATATTGAGTGTGAATTTCTATTTTTTCTCCTTTTCATTTTTCTGTGAATACTATGAGAGAGCACTAGTTCGGCGAACCTCTTTCTATAATGAGTCATCGCTTATAAGAATAAACCTAGATAGCTATTGAGAGTGTGTGTGAACAGAACAGGAAATTGTTTACTGACTATATCTAGGATCTCTAGGTTTCGTAGTACACGGGGCTCAAGTTACATGGCCCCTTTCCTCTGTTGTCCCCAAGTGTTATAAAGTGTACATCTGTTTATGATTTCTGATCTATGTGATGTGTGTACCTCAATATGTTTAGTGTATCAAAAAGCAGGAGAACATAACAATTTCTAATAAATAATTTAAATATCTGTAAAGCTGTAAGAATCTTTATAATTATTTCTTATGTTAATTGGAGAAAACTTATTCAGCCTGAATTCAAATTGTATTCTTCTATGGTTTTGGTATATTTTAATGTTTCTTTTCTTAGTGAATAATGTAAATAGATTAGTTATATGTTTTCAGAAAAGATGTTGTCATAATTTTTAAGTGTTTAGTGATTAATTTTAAAGCCTAAGTATTTTTCAGATTTCTTTAATTTAAGTATAAAAATTTTATACTAATATTATGTTTGGGATTGTTTTGTTAAACGGGGGGTCCTTTATATTCCCATCAAAACAAGGCTAAATGTTAGTTACGCATCATAATACACAACGCGATGGCATTTTAAAAGTTTTTGTCTTATTTTAAACTTTGGTATATAGCTCTAGGTAACGATCACTAAGTCTTCTGTAAACGGAAGCCCCTTGAAAGATAACCCCTAAGTTAAGGTAAAGTTACACTCAACACCTTATTATACTTATGTGTGATGACTCTTTAATTACGGACATCGAGTAACCGGCTTTTAGTAGGCTATGTCTAGAACTTGTCAGCACGGTGTGTAAATTACTCTCAAACACGTTGTAATGTGTCATGGAAGAATGTCTAGTTCTAGACTGGTGCAAACAGTCTATTTCTTTGGGCTTCGTAGAAAAGCGTCTCTCATTCTTGCAACATTTTCCACAGATATGCCTGGTCGCTCTGCACTTCTCCATTTACAAAGACATCCACTGCTTTAAAACTGATGATACCACTTTCGAATTCTCTTAGCCGTAGGTGTATTAATTCGGTACTTTTTTGAGACATTCACGCTGAACGGTGATTACAGATCCATATCGCGCAAACGACAGCACACAAAAAGCTTTCTGCTCCGCGGACACGATTTTTATTTCTGCAGCTGAAAAGCTTCTAAAACAGCTGTCGTCAAATAGCTTCACCAAGAATACACGAGAACACATCTATTGTTCACAATATAAAACTTCCATATTTTCCCTTTGTAGTCATGTATTAATTGCCATTATGTGTCGTTTATTTTTGAAAATATGGAATTTCGAAATCGGACGATTCATCTTGAATAACACTGTATAACATTGAAGGTAATAATAAAGCGTCTCTACAAAACACAATCTCTTGAATTCAGTTTTTTGTTTTGTTAAAAAATACATTTTTATAGTAGTATTCTTCTAGAACTTCTATGTTGGTTGATAATTTGAAAGAAAAATATTCATTACTTGTATTGTTTTTCAAAATGATCTAGAACAGTGGTGGTGAATCCGGCATGTCAGCGGATCAATTGTCAACAATATTTCGGAATAATAATCTTCGCCCTATGTAATGAAATAGTATCTGCGATTATGTTAGGCGAAGATTTTTATTATGAAATGCTGGTGACATTCCCCGCTTGAACGTAGAAATATAAATTTTCCCAGAAATATAAATTTTGAATTAAATTACAAACAGAATCCTCAATTCAGTTTTAACACTTTCCAACACATAGTTGAAAAGTGTTTATGAATTTGGTTTGTTTGTCTGTCTGTCTGCCGCCTGTCTGTCCTCTAACTCGCGTAAATATACTCGCTTTGCTTTTAAACTGAAATATGTTATTGAGGTTTACTGTGGAATGTTTGGTACTGAAAATGAAGTGTGCAGCATTTATGGTTCTTTTACATGGATATTAAAAATAAAGCCGTTACATTACGCTCTACGGGGAAAAAACCGTTTGCGGCGTATTTTAATGATGTTATAATATTTTAAACACATTCAAATTGATACATTCGTCGATACCATGTCAAACTATCGAATATGTAAAAATGCAATTTTCATTACTTTTAATAATGGGCCGATTGTTACCACTAAATTTTATTAGAATTCTTCGTCTAGTAAAAATAATAATGGAATTTCTGTGACGAACAGGGTTTCCAGTTTGGACTCCTTTTTTATTCAGAGATGCCGAATTCATACCGGAAATGTTGAGAGAAAAATTTTTGCTTTAAGTAATTATGAAATAGGCTGTCTTATAAAGAAAAAATGTCTATTTTAAATTTCTGGTATGGATTCACAATTTCTGAATGGAAAAGGGGGCCGAACTGGCAACCCTGGTGATGTTACAACCCTGCAACCCTCTTAACATTTAGTGGTGACAATCGGCCCATTTTTAAAAGTAATGAAAAATGCATTTTTTCACATTCGATAGTTTTACACGGTAGCGACGATATCACTGAGGTGCACTACAAGGTGCTTACTTTAGAATATAATGTGCATAGAATGTATCGTTCATTTACAGTGACACTCAAAAGAATTTTGTTAAATTACGATCCATGGGGAAAAATCGTTTGCAGTGTATTTTAACGAGATTTCACTATTTTATACATATTCAAATTGATACATACATATCACTGAGGTGCACTACAATATGCTTATTGTAGAATGAGGTATGCATAGAATGTCTCTATCATTTACAGGGACACTCAAACAATTTGGTTACATCGCTGTCTATGAACAATAATTTCCGTTTTCAGTTGTAGTACGCGTTTTTGAATTTAACAAATTGTTTGCATATTAATTGGTGCATATAAATTCTACAGATCACATACAGGGCTGCTCAAAAGATCTTGCGTGCATTTCCGCTTATTGATGGAAATTGCGGAAGCGGAATTTTCAATTGTGCTATGTATTTCCTCACTCAAATAAATTTTAGCATACTGTGCAGTATACATACAAATCTATAGATTATATACAAGGCTGCACAAAATAATTCGGATATTTTGTTTGACTACTTCCAGTAATTTCTGCAATTGAGTTTTAAAATTTGTTATCCGTTTTCTAAATTGTTTACTTAGTAAACTGTGACGTTTTGTTAGGGTAGTCTGAATGGATTGGAAAGTGTTTCATAATCTATTCTTAGCGCATGATTTTTCGTTCTTGTTTAATATTTGTTCAACTTTACGTTAAACTGTATTTTGCATTTCAGCACTGAATTTTTGAATCGTGAAAAAAGGCGGAACTGCTATTTGAGTGAACTTATTTAAAAAATTTTCTACGAGAAACAAATTTGTAGAATGCATAATCCCTTGTGAAAAACATGTTTACCTATGAAATGCATTTTAAGGTCTATAACATGTGGTATTCTGTTGAATAAATATGTATTCTAAGTAACTTGTAACGGAGAGGGAAAAGAAAGTTTGAGTTTATGGGGCACTAAAATCATTCATTAACATTCTAAATTTTGTAAAAAACAATCCCGGAAGAACATAAGAAAGTTGCTTACTCTACTAATAAATAACGACATTCTTATTATTAATTTTGCATAAGTTATAATATTAGACATTGAAAAAATTCGAGAATAAGTTAAAATTACAAATTCTTTAAGCATAAAATTTAAACTATAAATTTCTTCTGAAATCAAAAAATGTATGCAAATTTGAAACCTATTTTGAATGTTTCATACACTTTTCTTCAAGGAAAAATAACTTTAACAAACCCTTCGTTAGCGACTTGTATTTTGTAAGCACAAAATAATGTTCAAACAAGCGTGGAAGAAGGTTAACGGGATTTTTTTTAATGCAGGAAATGTATGACAAAGAAACTTTTCATGAAGGTAAAAATATATATTAATATTCTATGAATATATAAATTAAGAAAAGACAATCGAAAATATTCTTTTGAAATTAAGATTTACATCAAAATAAGCTTAATTTGTTTACTTTAGGTAAGAAATACGAAATAAGTTTCTCTTTTAAGCCTTCTGCTTTATTTTTCAAGGATGCGTTAAAATAAAATGTTTATTTACTGAAGGTCTTTGTTTATTGTTTTATATTGAGTTAATTATTTTTGAGCAAAAATAATTTTATAGCATCAGAAAAACAGACTAGAACATTTATACCCCTATTTACGAAAAGTACGCCTTAATTAATTAATTATAGAATTCTGAGATTAAATAAAGCTAAGATTAGTAATAGAAAATAGTTATACCATATAAGCGGTGTACTTGGCAGCTATTTACCACAGACACATACTTGTCAGCCTTCCGCTTGTTTTAAACAAAAAATATACTCTGAGTCAGCAATTTTATTTAATTAAATGTGCCTTCCTTTAAGTGGTAGTAATTTGAAGTCTTTTGGTTTCATTAAATAACACATTGATGCCGAGATACGGGAATTTCTTCTTTTAGACTTGTGTAATTCCGCACACGAGTGGTATTTTTGCATTTTATGTGTTACTTTTTTTTCTTAGGTAGTATACACAAAATTCGTATTTTTACAATTAGAGTAGTATTTATTTAAATACTGCGAATAGAAACAATATCATTATTATATACATTCGTTTATAATATAAACAATAAAAGAGAAAATCGCTTTGTTAAATTGTGTAACATGCAAGTATAACATCCATAGGCGGATATTTTTGTTTAAAAGACAAAAACAAGCCGTCACCAATGCATTTAAAAAAATCTGGTTTAAAGCAAGGTTGCCAGTTAGGCCTCCATTTTTTCAGATATTCCAAATTCATACCAGAAATTTCGAATATCAATTTTCACTTAAATTTATTACATGCATTTCGAGATTATTTAAAGTAAAAATTATTTTTCGTAACATCCAGTATGATATCGGAATTTCTGAGTAAAATTGGATGCCAACTGGAAACCCTGGTTAAAAGTAACTTTTGTTTTATTTAACGAAAGGGGAGCGACGCGACGTTGACAATTCTATACAGATAAAGAACTTAGATAGATAACTTCGTGTAAAAACAATTTTCATGGAATTTGGTTAGTTTGAACTATCCAATGTGTCGATTGCTTCATTTTGGGTTTATACGGAAAAATGCAAGTTTTTGCATATATTACAATGTTATAGGCTTATTTTGAGGCACGGGAATTGAATCTTTTGAGATTTTCTTTTTACCACTCGACACGAGCACCCTTTTCAGCTTGATTCAAATTGTATGGAATCTAACATGCACAGCCCTTTTCTTAGTTGAAAAACACAGCTGTCGAATTTAAGGCTTTTACACACCACTATTTTTCATGAGAAAAAATTTCTTAGAATTAAATATTGCACATTTTTCTGCTAAAAATTAGCGGTAGGCAAAAGCGTAAAAGCTGGCAGCTAAGCAATTAATCATAAAAAATTGAATGCACTTGGGTCCTTGAAATGTTCAACGATGCATTATTTTCGTCAGGGCCCGCTTATTGCAGGGACACACTTCCACTATGAAATTTCAAATACTTTATTTCAAGAACTTTTCCGTAAATCTTGAAAATCTGTTTGATTCTGAAGTATCGGATTATTTCTTATCCTGTGCCTTCTGAACATAAAGGGAAGTTATCCAGTAGTAGTCCTATTAGAACTTTTTAGGTATTTTCATTACTAAATAATAATATTCGTTGTATATATATACAACATTTGGAATAGAAATCTACCACAATGAATATTATTTGAATTTAGCAGTATCCAAAACGGAGATTAGTGGGAGCTTGGAGAATCATGGGTAACTCTGAAGTTTTTCGGGGTTACAATATATATTCAAAATCGTTTTCTGCTGTTTGAAGGAACGTTTGTCAATTTTTTCACAGTGTGTTGGAAGGAATGAGCTGACAAACGTTTTTACTTATTAAAATACAAGACGCTTCAATCATGCCTCCATGTCGTAAATTGTATTCTTTAACAATAATGAAAATTTCTATAAAAGGTTTAGTTCAGATCACATTTTATTTTTAAAAGTTTTTCACTTAAGATAGAAAGAGAAAGAGAAAAAAATGTTAAAACGTACAAAAGAAATTTTTAAGCGATTCCGCAATACGAGGGTATTGAACGCCGCATTCTCGGGACGTCACTTCCAAAACAATGCTGAAGTAGAACAGGATGTACGACAATTCCTTGCACCGAATGTTACCGGAGTGCTTTCTTCAAACTGATTACACGCGTGCAAGGTGTATAGTTTATGATGCCATGGTGTACTGTTTTTGGAAATAAAGTTTCCATGTGAAAAAATGACGAAACTTACTTTCGGAACGTCCCTCGTATATATTGCAAAACATAGTTTCAAATAACATGCAATTGTATTACAAGGTCAAACTAAGTTCCAATGCTTATTAGAGCAAAAACATTTGAAAATATGAATGAAATCTTTTAATTATTGAAAGGAGTCATGAAATAGATTCCGTAGGTATTTAACACTTATTTTAACTTATTTAAAAATATTAAATACCTTATTGATACATATACAGGGTTCTTGTTCTTACGCTGTTATAACAATTTTTAATACAATTTTTCACCTTATCAAGGTGCGTACACTCCTTAGAATTTCCAAGTAGTCTGGCACCAATTTTTCTGATTAGAAAATTTCTATTTAATATTTAAATAGCAAAAATTGTAGACACCACGCTTAATTGCAGGATTTGTAATACTTTTCTGCATTTAAATAAGGCGATAAATTCTATTAAAAATTGTGGTAAAAGCCTGATATTTTATACCTATAAAATTGATTTCAAGTAGGTGCAGGTTAATATTGAAAAAAAAAAATATTGAATTAAGATCTTTAGACAGTGCGCTTACAGGATTTGTACGAGTGCTTACATTTTTCGATTTATTTAATCACAGAATTTTGCAATTCAAAAAGTCAAAAATAAATTGTTTGAAATAGTGATATTCAAAATTAAGAAGAACCTGTGGAAATACTGGCTTTTATTTAAAAATTGTATTGCATAATTACCAGAGATTTCAGCGGAAGTTTTATTGAAAAACTATTATTTAAAAATATTGTATTTCTGCTCAAGGATGGTATTTAAGTATATATACCATAATTTCCGCCCTATAATCCGTGGATCAAATAATTATGTTTGGACCCAGAAATTTTATTTAGTTATTAAAGTCAATATTTACAGAGATCAGGCAATTTGCATTATATAAATAAAAATTTCTGGGTCAAAACATAATTGTTTGATATGCGGATTATAGGCCGGGAATTACAGTATATTTTTGGTTTGTTCATTCGTGTTTATTAATCAATATAGTGACGTAATCCCATTATACATTATATTCATTGATATGTTAAACTCTTTTCCTATTTATTAATTATTTCTATGCAAATATGTGTGCAGCTGAATCTTTCTTTGTATATAAATTAGCTGATGCTTACACATGTAATTTAATTCAAGATAAAATGTGTAGATATATTGTTTATTTAGTTATATATACTTTAAAACGAGACGTTTATTTAAACATGTACAATAAATAGCATTAAGTACAATCGCCATTAAAGAAAAAGAACAAACAGTGTTGCCAGTAGGCTACTTTTAAAAAAAATGCAGTTTTCTTTATTGTCACCACTTTTCTGAATTAGAAATATTCCCCTTATTTGATGACAGATTAAATAATGCGAGAATAAGGCCAATTGCACTATTTTAAAAAAGTGGTGGGGATCAAAGAATCTGAATTAAAAAAAGTAGCCTACTGGCAACACAGCACAAAAAACAAATCTTATATAAAATACTTTAAAAATATTAAAACTTTTAATAGCAGTCCAAAAAACTTTTAAATATTGCGCATACTTTCTGATGCTAGAAGAAAAAATAAGTATGAATAAGAATATAAGTTAGAGCCGTACTCAAAAAGAGGCGATGATATGTATCGATTAATCAGTGATGACTTTCGTTTTGACAAATGAGTTTTATGTTGCTCCTAAGGGCTCGTGAATTTAGCGGCAGAACAGAAAGGAAATTGTTGCTGAAAACCACTCTCGAATTATTTGTGCAGTTTTGCATATGTTTTTAAAGTATAGTATTTCACAGGAAACTTAAATATAAATAAATGTACCGGATATTGAAAAAAGTTTTGCAATTATAAAAATTAAAAAATATATTTGTTTTGAGAATTTTCATTTTGTAACGATTTATAGATGTTGAAATAAATATTTAGACTGTTAAATATTTTATTGTTTAATGATTTTATTTAAAATAGTGATAATAATTTATACTGAAAGTATCTTAGATTAGCGTGTACGAAATAAAATAAAAAATGTAATTGTGTTGAATTTTTCGGATAAAGCAAGATTTAAAAAATCTTTTGCAAAATGAAAGCATGAATTGAGAAATTCCTCCCAAACACAGTATTGCAAGTTTGATACTTTAAAAAAAAAGCTACATTGCTAGCCAAAAAGCTTCCATTTTTTTAATAGTGATATTCCATTTATTTAAAGACGGATTAAATAACGCGAAAAGAAGGTGAATTATACTATTTAAAAACCATGTAAAACAGGTAGCTTAACTGGCAACAATACCCAAACTGATAACGGATGCTCTCAGCCAGTTCACACCAAGACCTCCTTATAATAGTATCAGACCTCTCAATCAGCAAGTTGCCTTTGACCGCTATACTTGTCCTGCTACTAGCGCCATCAATCGTCAGTAATAGTATTTACGACACGAAATCACACGAAATTTTTTCACAGCTCCATTTGTTCTATGCATTTGCTTATGAACTAGTAGTTTTCCTACCACTAAAATTTTATAGTAAATTTTATCTTATTAAATTGACAAGATCACGTGATTACATGACGAAAAAAACTCTATTAAATTTTAGTGGTAAGAAAAAAGCGTAAGAGTTGGCAGCTATGCGGTAGCAGACCAGCTAGATTTTTCTATTATATTTTTGGATACCAGTTTTTTAGTAGAGACAATTTTGTTTTGTTTGATCGGAGAATTCTGGGATTTAAAAGAACAACATTTTCTCTAAAAATATACTGGTGTTCAAAAAGCCCGAAACATGACAACTGTGCGGTAGTATCCACCAGGCGGCGATACTTTCCGGAGAAAGTCAATTAATAAGTTGGCAATTACCGCGGACATTTTCTCCCATAGACTTTCTCCGGATTGTCAAGTCTGATGTATGATAAGGGAGTCTTGGTTCACACATTGCTAAGCGAAACGCGAGTTTACGTTTTTTGAATAATTGGAATTCCGCCTGTAGACGGTACTTTTACATTTTTTGTGCTACATTATTTCTCAAAACACATACACAAAATTCGTATTTTTACAATTACAGTACTATGCATATAAATACTTCGATTTGAAACAATACAATTATTAAATACAGTGTAACAAAATTGCCGTTAAAATGCGGAAATTGTACTGGCGATCCAGATGCCAGTACTATTTCCGTATTTTAACGAAAAAATTTCCGTAATTTCCAGGAACATATTATATTCTTTTCACAAAAATTTCCTTTTTTTTTTCACATTTTCCCAATAAAACATTTTCGTTTAAAAGACAAAATATAATTTTTCAAGAACAAAGTTGCATCTATATGAATTTCAATCATTACTTTTCAAAGACACATTTACATCAAAGACAGAATTTTTCTATTTATTTCAGACAAAAGTAAACAAAGAATACATACCTTCCACAGGATACGAATCAGAGAAATGTCCTCTTCCAGAGTATCGCCTTGACCATTCACTCATGATTACACAAGCTGCGTTTTCAAATATCGTTACTTAATTTAGGTGCCTTTTATGAAGAACGAGCAATGTGTTAAACATGGAACGTAATTCCGGCAGATATAGATTTTTTTTTCTATTGAGTATAATTCTGAACGTTTTACACATTTTCTTTCCATAATTTTGAATATTTGACTTTTTAAGTTCAAGCTTCATAAAAGATAAATTTTTAGCCTTTAAAATATTACATGCATGAGGGAATGTATTAAAAGTATTGATTGCTCCTTTTTGCAAGATAAAAAAATATATTGTAATATTATTTGGTTGAATCCTATAATAAGCAAGACACTTGGTGCCATCACACTAATTTATTTATTTATTTATTTATTTAGTTTTTTTTTTTTTTTTTTTTTTTTTTTTTGCAAGAATACTAACATATATTTTTTCAAACATGTACTTTTTCGAATTATTTGTGTGATGATCTAATGTAAACTCCAATAAACATAATTACTTCATATACATAGTATTAAAATAAATTTTCTTCATTGCGTATTACAACTTAGACAGGGTTCGTACGCTGTTACCACAAATTTTAAATAGAATTTTTCTATTTAATATTTAAATAGCAGAAATTGTCGCCTCCTCGTTTAATAGCAAAATTTGTAATAACTTTCTCCAATTAAATAAGGCAAAAATTTTATTAAAAAATTGACCACAATTTTTAAATAGAATTTTTCTATTTAATATTTAAATAGCAGAAATTGTCGCCTCCTCGTTTCATAGCAGAAATTGTAATAATTTTCTCCAATTAAATAAGGCAAAAATTCTATTAAAAAATTGACCACAATTTTTAAATAGAATTTTTCTATTTAATATTTAAATAGTAGAAATTGTCGCCTCCTCGTTTAATAGCAGAATTTTTAATAATTTTCTCCAATTAAATAAGGCAAAAATTCTATTAAAAAATTGACCACAATTTTTAAATATAATTTTTGTATTTAATATTTAAATAGCAGAAATTGTTGCCTCCTCGTTTAATAGCAGAATTTGTAATAATTTTTCCAATTAAATAAGGCAAAAATTCTATTAAAAAATTGACCACAATTTTTAAATAGAATTTTTCTATTTAATATTTAAATAGTAGAAATTGTCGCCTCCTCGATTAATAGCAGAATTTGTAATAATTTTCTCCAATTAAATAAGGCAAAAATTCTATTAAAAAATTGACCACAATTTTTAAATAGAATTTTTCTATTTAATATTTAAATAGCAGAAATTGTGGCCTCCTCGTTTAATAGCAGAATTTGTAATAATTTTTCCAATTAAATAAGGCAAAAATTCTATTAAAAAATTGACCACAATTTTTAAATAGAATTTTTCTATTTAATATTTAAATAGCAGAAATTGTGGCCTCCTCGTTTAATAGCAGAATTTGTAATAATTTTTCCAATTAAATAAGGCAAAAATTCTATTAAAAAATTGACCACAATTTTTAAATAGAATTTTTCTATTTAATATTTAAATAGTAGAAATTGTCGCCTCCTCGTTTAATAGCAGAATTTGTAATAATTTTCTCCAATTAAATAAGGCAAAAATTCTATTAAAAAATTGACCACAATTTTTAAATATAATTTTTCTATTTAATATTTAAATAGCAGAAATTGTCGCCTCCTCGTTTAATAGCAGAATTTGTAATAATTTTTCCAATTAAATAAGGCAAAAATTCTATTAAAAAATTGACCACAATTTTTAAATAGAATTTTTCTATTTAATATTTAAATAGCAGAAATTGTCGCATCCTCGTTTAATAGCAGAATTTGTAATAATTTTTCCAATTAAATAAGGCAAAAATTCTATTAAAAAATTGACCACAATTTTTAAATAGAATTTTTCTATTTAATATTTAAATAGTAGAAATTGTCGCCTCCTCGTTTAATAGCAGAATTTGTAATAATTTTCTCCAATTAAATAAGGCAAAAATTCTATTAAAAAATTGACCACAATTTTTAAATAGAATTTTTCTATTTAATACTTAAATAGTAGAAATTGTCGCCTCCTCGTTTAATAGCAGAATTTGTAATAATTTTTCCAATTAAATAAGGCAAAAATTCTATTAAAAAATTGACCACAATTTTTAAATAGAATTTTTCATTTAATATTTAAATAGTAGAAATTGTCGCCTCCTCGTTTAATAGCAGAATTTGTAATAATTTTCTCCAATTAAACAAGGCAAAAATTCTATTAAAAAATTGACCACAATTTTTAAATAGAATTTTTCTATTTAATATTTAAATAGTAGAAATTGTCGCCTCCTCGTTTAATAGCAGAATTTGTAATAATTTTCTCCAATTAAATAAGGCAAAAATTCTATTAAAAAATTGACCACAATTTTTAAATAGAATTTTTCTATTTAATATTTAAATAGTAGAAATTGTCGCCTCCTCGTTTAATAGCAGAATTTGTAATAATTTTCTCCAATTAAATAAGGCAAAAATTCTATTAAAAAATTGACCACAATTTTTAAATATAATTTTTCTATTTAATATTTAAATAGCAGAAATTGTCGCCTCCTCGTTTAATAGCAGAATTTGTAATAATTTTTCCAATTAAATAAGGCAAAAATTCTATTAAAAAATTGACCACAATTTTTAAATAGAATTTTTCTATTTAATATTTAAATAGTAGAAATTGTCGCCTCCTCGTTTAATAGCAGGATTTGTAATAATTTTCTCCAATTAAATAAGGCAAAAATTCTATTAAAAAATTGACCACAATTTTTAAATAGAATTTTTCTATTTAATATTTAAATAGCAGAAATTGTCGCCTCCTCGTTTAATAGCAGAATTTGTAATAATTTTTCCAATTAAATAAGGCAAAAATTCTATTAAAAAATTGACCACAATTTTTAAATAGAATTTTTCTATTTAATATTTAAATAGTAGAAATTGTCGCCTCCTCGTTTAATAGCAGAATTTGTAATAATTTTCTCCAATTAAATAAGGCAAAAATTCTATTAAAAAATTGACCACAATTTTTAAATAGAATTTTTCTATTTAATATTTAAATAGTAGAAATTGTCGCCTCCTCGTTTAATAGCAGAATTTGTAATAATTTTCTCCAATTAAATAAGGCAAAAATTCTATTAAAAAATTGACCACAATTTTTAAATAGAATTTTTCTATTTAATATTTAAATAGCAGAAATTGTCGCCTCCTCGTTTAATAGCAGAATTTGTAATAATTTTTCCAATTAAATAAGGCAAAAATTCTATTAAAAAATTGACCACAATTTTTAAATAGAATTTTTCTATTTAATATTTAAATAGTAGAAATTGTTGCCTCCTCGTTTAATAGCAGAATTTGTAATAATTTTCTCCAATTAAATAAGGCAAAAATTCTATTAAAAAATTGACCACAATTTTTAAATAGAATTTTTCTATTTAATATTTAAATAGCAGAAATTGTCGCCTCCTCGTTTAATAGCAGAATTTGTAATAATTTTCTCCAATTAAATAAGGCAAAAATTCTATTAAAAAATTGACCACAATTTTTAAATAGAATTTTTCTATTTAATATTTAAATAGCAGAAATTGTCGCCTCCTTGTTTAATAGCAGAATTTGTAATAATTTTCTCCAATTAAATAAGGCAAAAATTCTATTAAAAATTGGGGTAATAGCGTGGATGGCGCCACAAATATTATCGGTTTTACTTGTAATATCATCAATGTAAAATCAACATTTTACCAATTTGTGGAATGATGTATACCATTCGATGTATTTTCAATATAGAGCCAGATTCAACCAATATTGGCATTTTCTTTTGAAATATGTCCAATTTAATGCCAATATTTGTGTAATTTTCTCTTTTCTTTAAAAATATTAGCAATGGAAAGACAGCATTGGTGTACTTGACACTAATGTAGTTCTGTTCGAAATATTTCCAGTATAAAATGAATATTTATGTAATATTGATGTTTCATTGAAAATAATTCCGCCGTAAGACTTACATACAATAATACTCAATATACTTAATATACAATAATTAATTATTTCGCTTTCCAAACACAGCTACTATTTTAAATATCATTTACGGAACTTGTACTGTTTTGAAAGCATTACAAAAATATTCCGTAAAATTTACAGAAAACGTTCTGCATTTACACGAATTTTAATGTCAAAATGTCCATTGCGGAAATTGTACTGTTTTCTTAGAAATATGTAACTGTTCCGTAAAACTTTACGACAAAATTTGTGTATGTTTACGAATTTTGTTTTACAGTATGCATTTACAGAGAAAATATTTTGCTAAATAATGAAATTCAGAACTTCAGAAATTTTTCTAAACGTTCGGAAGACATCGAATACTTATTATTTTAAATTGTTGTTGAATGAAACTGTCTTATTATTATAAAATAAAAAACAATAGTACAATTTTTCTCAATAAAGTATAACGCTCATAGCCTGGGCTTCCTATTTAAAAGACCAAAACTAGTCGTCACCAATGTGTTAGTTTAAGTAAAATTTGAAGTTTCTATAATAACGAAAATAAATCTGATGTTTACGAAAGCATGTAATTAAAAATAGTATACAATTTGCCTAAATGCCTGACTGGTATAAAGTAAGCTGCGCCGCCAGACGCCATGATGGGCGCCCGGCGCGTAGGCGACCACCGAACCCAAGTCCTGAGGGACTTTTATCGCGCCAGCAGGAGATGCCTCCCACGGCGCTTCGGCCGGCCGGAGGACCGCCACCTGTGGACCCTCCAACCTTAAACCCACGTGTCGACGACGTAAGCCGTTGCGATACGCGGTGAAACCCAGTAGGGGAGTCACCACGAGACACTTGGGGACGGGCCGGCGTCCCCCAACAGCTTCGGAGCTGGGCACCCAGAAGGGAACCAGGCCCTAGGCCTTGAGTCGGGTTTTTCCGACCTGTACTTGCTTTACCAGAACTCGAGGAATGTGAAAACCTACAGAGGTGGTCACAGTTCCCTCTCGTAGTGGACCATGCCTGACTGGCATACAGTAACCTTTGTAATGCTCTTCATTACCATGTTCTTCTCCAGATAATACTGCGATTTTTTACCCCCTTTCGAGACAATTGAGTATAGTTGGGTAATGTGAGTATAAATTGAATTTTGTTTTATAAAATTTAGCATTATTTTTTAAAAATTATTTAATTTATACCATATCTTTATACCTTGTTTCACACTGACACAAGTTCTCATTGTTTCAGTGTGAAAAAGTTTTAGACAACCAAGATACATCTCTAAAAATGTTTTTAATTGTATTTTTAACAGATGTCTGAGTAGAAGCATCAATTTGAAAATCACGCTGTTTCAAAATACTTTAACCAACAGCTTTCTATTTCCATCTTTATGTTACATTCGTTTACAATAATTTGAACTTAAAAGTTACTTAAATGTTAAACTTAATGAACTTAAATGTTAAATACCAGTGCTTAGTATATACAGGGTTCGTACGCTTTCATCGTAATTTTTTAACAGACTATTTAACTATTTAAATGACAGAAATTGTAGACGCCTCGTTTAATGGAAGGATTTATAATACTTTTCTGCATTCAAATAAGACGAAAAATTCTATTAAAACATTCTGGTGAATGCGTGCGAACCCTGATATAATTGTATTTTTAAAATGTGGGGTAATTTGGGTATAATTTTGGGTCTAATTCTAAAACCAATCCTATAAACTTATCTAGTTAATCTTTTTCAGATATGCTTTACGAACCCTGTTTAAATAGATACACCAAATATTTCAGATAATATGCAGAATAAGAAACAAAACATAATTGCATGCACCTTTACTAGGATCAATATGTCGGAATTCATTCCTTTGTTAATAAAACATTTTTGTCTAATTTATAACAGAGATGGAAATTAATATAGATATTTTTCTAAACTTTCGGAAGACATGGAATACTTAATAATTTAAATTGTTGTTGAATGAAATTGTGCTATTAAAATAAAATAGAAAACAATAATACAATTTTTCTCAACAAAGTGCAGACCCCTGAATAGGCTTACGAAAAGGATGGCTGACGTAGGAAGATTTTGTAAGTCTTCGTACGGTCCCTCGAATTTGTGTATAAATTTTTCCAAAATATTTTCCTGCTATTAAATAAGTCAAAAATTACTATTAGGAAATATTGGTACACACATTTAACCTATTAACGACAGAATTGTTTTTCTCAATGCAAAAATTGCATTACACCAATTTTTCAGAATACCATCTTTTGTCTCCCTTTATCACGGAGTTTCTATCATCAGATAAAGATAATATTTCTCTTAAAAAATACTGGTATACAAACAACAAACTGGTTGGCAGCTATTACGTGACCATATGGTACCGCTAGGTGTTAATGTGTTAAGGGAAAATATAAACGCTGAAAAATATTTGCCTACGGCAGCGCGCATTACTAGCATTCATAGAGCTGTATGCATTCAGCTATTTCTTAACAAAGGCATATTTTGGGAATTTGTTTTAAGCGGAAAGTTTTGGGTGTTTTATTGTGAAATTTTGTGCAATAAATGGCTTTATCTTTATTGTTTAATGTATTATCCATTTTTCCCCAGCTTTAACCCATTAACAACGACTTATTTTACAATTCTTTTAATACCTGTATAATAGTTGACACCAGTTTTCCCATACTGTTATTTTAACTGATTGAAGCTCTGATAGTTTCACATTAAATAATATGAAATTTTTTACTAAGATACTGGTGTTCATATTTAAAACTTTCGTATCACTTAAATGGCAAGTTTTCGTACAAACCGGCATTAATGAGTTAAGCTGCATTTGGGATTATTTCAAAATTGTGTTAATGTGTAACAGAGCTGGACAGACGACAAAAAATGTTTGACGTGAATTTTAAAAGCCCTTTCTACAGCAAATGATTTTTGATCAAAAAGAGTTCGAAGAGAGCAAAACGAATAAAAGTCAAATAGAGCAATATCTGGTGAGTATACTGCGTCTACTACAATATTTAAGCCTACATTATGTTTTTTTTCCGATGTTGAACGACACATGATGCAATAGACATCAGCGTTTATCTTCTGATTCAATGAAAGATATTCATAGTAAAAAATAACTTTGTAATTCCACTCGACGCGAAGAAAAATATATTGTATAAGGACATCGGATTTCGCTACTTGTTTAAGGGACACTGAGAGTTAACTCCACATTCTCTTGTGCACCATGTAATCATATATATAATCCATTTTTATATCCAGTAATAATTATATTTAAAGATGTGTCTGTTTTATGTTGTTTCAGAGGGATATTGTACTCCGAATCAGTGTCAGTGTTGCCAGATTGGGGTTTTTTTTAAATTCAGATTGTTTGACTGTCACCACTTTTTTGAAATAGAAATATTCGGCCTATTTAATGACTGATTAAAATTCTGAAAAATAAGGCGAATTATACTGTTTTAAAAAAGTGGTGACTGTCAAACAATCTGAATAAAAAAAAACAATCTGGCAACACTGATCAGTGTTGCCAGTTCGCTACTTTTTTAAAATTCTGATTGCTTGAATGCCAGCACTTTTTTAAGTGAAAATATTCGACTTATTTAACGACAGCTTATATAAATCGATAATAAGGCGAATTATGCAATATAAACCCTCCGCCTACCACACGTGTTCATTCAAAATGACTATTCAAACCAGAATTTGTTTTGTAAAATAAATTAAATGTGAACCGCAGAGAATTAAAACAAATAAATAAGTTAAACAGTTTGAAATTCTGGTTTGAAATGTTTTTAATCAAAGGTGACTAAAATTTCCGGTAGATCCAGGGTTAAAAAATTTGTGGCAATCAAGGAATCTGAGTTAAAAAAAAGTAGCGAACTGGCAACACTGCTCTGAACATCGATCCGTGTATAGAAATTTTACGGAACCGAAATATAAACCGGTTCGTTAGTTTTTACTTTTTCGATTTTGGTTCCAGTTTTTTAATATAAGGGTACTTCCACTTTCAGAACCCGTTCCAATCGGTTCCAAAATTGAAAATGTCCGCTTATAAAATTAACTAGAACGAAAATCGAAAATGTACAAACTAACAACGTTAGAGATCGACCTCAGCTATCTTATGTAAAAATAATCATTTAAAAATATTAAAATGAAAGCGAGAAATTTGAAAATAACCTTCCCATAGACTTAACATTAGCTTGAGCGTTTCTTCCCGTGACTTGTGTAAGCGCTTAAGAGCCTACATCAGTCATGCGAAAAAAAACGCGAGAGCTAATAATTTTGGTTACAGTTTTTTCTAAGCGGATATTTTCAATTTTGGAACCGGTTGGAACCGGTTCTGAAAGTGAAAGTACCCATATATAAAAAAAACTGGAACCAAAATCGAAAAAGTAAAAACTAACAAAGTTAGAGATCGACCTCAGCTATCCTATACAAAAAATATCATTTAAAAATATTAAAGTGAGAGCGAGAAGTTTGCTAAAAACCTTCCCATAGACTTAACATTAGCTTGCGCGTTTTTTCGCATGACTGATGTAGGTTCTTGAAGATATCATAATTAGTCACTGATGTTACTCTGAAACTTGTGACTTCACAATAACGTCAAATAGACTAGCTCTGCTAATAAAGCGTTCTTACTCTAAAGACAAAATTCATTTGTTAAATGCAATTTATTAGTCAAGCAATCAGAATTTAGTATTTAAAATACAGAAGTAATTCCGATTTCCTCTTTAAAACTACTTAAACAAATGCATTTCTTTAAAACTCTCACAAAGAAAACAACTTGAAAGATTGGCTCTGAGGAATGTTTTTGAAATTTTAATTAAGATTAGAAATAAGATAATTTGAGTAGAAAAGTCCTTAAAACCATTTCTTAAATTGGCCATTTCGTCACCAAATATTTTAAAATGTCTCTCAAGTTACAATTACTTCTTTTTCTTTTCTTATTAACGAAAATAAAGGATACTGGATGTAGTTAGAAAATAATTATCCTTTCTTATTTTACCGTTATATATTTTTTTTCACATTTTTATGCTTTAGCTTAATAGAAATGATTATGCTTGGAAATTGATTTTTTATAAATTGTAAAAGATTTAGAAGTTAAGCTTTTCATTTTTAAAAAGACTTTTGTTATTAATTTTTAGTAAATTTAATTTTAAAATTAAAAAAACACTTTATTTTAGCATTCATATACATTTAACCCATTCGCTGCCAACCACGAGTATACTCGTGGTTGTCAACATTCGAAATAAAAGTGTATGATAAAAAAAAAAAAAAAACCTGTCTAGCCACCACTATTTTAATATGTTAAAAAATACTTTATTTAATGAAAAAACTTTTCTATTAAAGTTACCAAATATTATCTTTCAGAATTTTTGGTGGGAAACGAATTTCAGTTAAAATATCAAAGACTCCGCCCACATAGTTTCGGCAGTTAATGGGTTAAATTACTGTAACTCTTTCATGTGCAAATTGCCAAAATTTCTGGCATATAACCCGCAGATCAAACAAAGATGTTTAGACACAAAAATTTTATTTAAGGATTGAAGTCAAATAAGTACTGTGTTCGACAAAGGAACATTTTAATAAATACAATTTCTGAATCCAAACATATTTGTTTGATTCTCGGATTGAAATACGGTATTTGTGTTGCTAAAATGTTGAAATAAATTAGTTCCACAAGAATGTGCGAACAAATTGATTTGAAAATAAACGAATGCTTCTCTTCACGGGCATTATAAAAGCAAAAACGTTTTCCAAACTTTTGGTACAATTTCGGCAGCTGGGAATTAAATTTAAGTGGTAAAAATATGTATTACTGCCCTTGGAATAATTAATTAGAAATGAATTGTTATTCGGCGCTCATAAAAGCAACATGGTATCAATAACAGTAACCTGTTTAACAAACAATAATATAATTGTATAATGTCCAAATAATGTCAAACAAATTAAGGGGGCAGATGAATCGACCCTTAAAACTCCTTTGTACTTTATTTAAGAATTAGAAATCGTAGTTCAAAGTATCTTTCGGTGTAATGATCTCCTTAGTATAAATTATAACTTGTTACAATTCCTCTTTTTCCAAGAGAATCTACACAACTTCCTTATTTAGTCCAGTAGAAATAGCGCAAAAAAGGGGCTTGCCTTACAAAAATTCGGGTAGTTCTGATTTTTGGGTATGCTGTAAAGGTTGACCCTCCAATAAAAAAACCAAGTTTTCGACCTTCTAGACCTTGTGCGTTTTTCACAATATTGAAAAATCCAATATTTTTCGGCACTTTTTTCGATTTTTCTTAAATAACACAATTTTAGTGCATTTTACAGAAAAAGCACTGTTACCATTTTGTAGAGCATAAAATTCTCTACAACATGCAGTATTCACGTTTGTAAATTGTCCAAATAGGGGGTAAAATACGGAGCTGGGAAAATAGGGTTTTACATTTTTTCCAAATTTAACCTATTTTCCCGGCTCCATATCTTACCCCCTATTTGGACAATTTACAAACATTAATACTGCATGTTGTAGAGAATTTTATGCTCTACAAAATGGGCAAAGTGCTTTTTTTGTAAAATGTACTAAAATTGAGTTATTTAAGAAAAATAAAAAAAATTGTCGAAAAATATTGGTTTTTTCAATATTTTGAAAAACGCACAAGGTCTAGAAGATCGAAAACTTGGTTTTTTTATTAGAGTGTCAACCTACAATAAATGAAACTATCGACTATCTCATGCTCTAAAAAGTTGATTATGACAATTTTGTTTCTAAAATGCACTAAAAGTGGGTTATTAAGCAAAAACTAACGTCATTTGTGGATTTTTACATTTTTTCTAAATTTAACCTTTTCCCGGCTCCATATCTTACCCCCTATTTGGACAACTTACAAACACGAATACTGCATGTTGTAGAGAATTTTATGCTCTACAAAATGGTGAAAGTGCTTTTATCTGTAAAATGCATTTAAATTGAGTTATTTAAGAAAAAAAAAGTGCCGAAAAATATTGGTTTTTTCAATATTGTGAAAAACGCACAAGGTCTAGAAGGTCGAAAACTTGGTTTTTTTATTAGAGGGTCAACCTTTACAACATACCCAAAAATCAGAACTACCCGAATTTTTGTAAGGTAAAATGCTATTTCTACTGGACTAATTAGCAAAATGTTGTCAATGTGCCATTTCTTTAAAAATTCAGCTTGCTTGATTGGCACCACTTTTTTGAAATGGTATAATTTGCCTTGTCTTCGCCTTATTTAATCAGACATTAAATAAGGTGAATTTTACTTTCTCAAACAACTGCTAGTAATCAGGAAAACTGAATTAAAGCCCACTGGCCAAACTGATTAGCTGTACCACTTTCAAATTTTATCCACTCCTGACCAACCTCTTGATAAATCGTTGGTGTTCCCATTGTAAGTGCAGATTAATTGTTTTTTCTGCTTTTTGAGTTAATATTACTACTTACTTAGAAAATTGCTGAAGTAGATGATTAAGTAACCCTCGGCTTCTGAATACTTGGCATATGCATGACACAAAAATGGCGGCTGTCGTAAGCGAATTTTTTTCAGCATTTTTATGGTTCCTTGAATTTGAACACCAGTATATTCTTAAAGTATTCCTTGTCTTTATTTGAGTGTAAAAAATAAGTTTAAGAATACTTTTAGAAATTAGTGGTCTTAAAACTCAAAGACCATAGAAACGCTATAAACAAATCTGCCTACGACTGCCGCCATCATTGTGTCAGCACTTAAGGCCCAGTATTCAGAATGCTGTGATGTGATATACTTTCATGTTATTTCTCTTGATCTAAAATTTCTATATCTTCAATCATGGAAAGGAATCAGTTCAGCTTTACCGTTATTTCCCGCAACTAATCCGTGTATCAAACGAAAGTGTTTAGAACAGGAAATATAATTTATTAACATATAACTTACTTGAAGCTATTACGTAATTGATTTCAATTATTAAATTCAATTTCAGTGTCTAAATATGTTTGATTTATAAGTGGATTATACTCTGGAAATTAACGTACAACCATTTATTTTGAAATTTCTGTCATTAAATGAAAAAATATTACATTTTTGATTTGTAAGAAAAATGACCACTCATTTTTGAGTGGTACTCATTATACGGAAAAACCAGCTAGGTATGCTTGACGGGAATCAATTTAGGATGAATTAATTTAATCCTGTTATTGATCTGGTTGTCCAACCGGCGAACAGTGGTCTCTAATTGCGATTCATGTGGCCAAAAATAATTTGAGGCTTTTCCAGTGGTTGTATGTGATTCATTTTTGATTTTACAATGTTCTAAATGATATTACATTGTGTTAGATTCAAATTAAATATGATTGGGGGTGCCGAGGGAAGGGCTGGCAGGGGAAAAGGTGTAAGTTTTTATTAAATTACAACTTTCTTTTTCTACAACATTTTCTTTTTACAGGGATGAGAATTTTCAACACCAAAACAACTCAACACCAGAAATAAATGTTTTCTGGTGACTATTTCCTCTTTTTAAAAACAAATCATCTAAATTTGTAATTAAAATTTACATTCCTCCCCCCACCCTCAAAATATATAATTTAAAATCATTAAAAAATTTATTTTTTTCCCTACTTGCTGTTACTACGGATAAAGGACGCAATAAAGGATATAAGTAATCAATAAAATACACAAATAATGAATCAGATAAATTCTACCCCACCTCCACTCACACATGCGAAATGTCTACTTCTTACATTTGCCCCTATAGCATAGAAAATGTTAAATCTTTATATATTTAAAAAAGTATTTGACATTTGTATTTACTATGAATTAATAATAAATCACCCAATTCATTAATAAGATTATTTCCAAATTTTTCGACCCCCCCCCCCTCTCACTCTTTTGCCTATGTCTGTCATACAATGCACAATACCTTTGAAATTCTAATAAAGGAAAGATTCTGTCTTTGTTTACTGTTTTTCTAACATTAAATAAATAGCAATTTATCTAAATTTCCCTTACCTCTAAAATTTTCGTCCCCCCCCCCTTTCTCCGGCATACAATGGCTAAAAACCCTAAAAGTTTTTTAATTTTTACAAAGTATTTGCTTTGTTTGTTATTTTTTAGCTGTAATTAATAAATAAAAATAAAACCTGTAAATTCAGCCTCCACCTCCTCTTCCTCCCTCCAGCATTTATTTTTAATAATTCTTTAATAAATGCTTTTAATAATCTATCCCTAAGTTTTTATTTAAAATAATGCTCTGTTCTTTACTCTGTACTTGCAATAAATAGATAAAAAACAACTATCTGATTTTATTTCCCTCCATAAAAATTACTCCTTCCTAACCCCCTCTTCCTCGCATTCAAAGTCTAAAATCTTTAAAAATATTAATTAAAATTCTGTTCCGTTTGTGACTTTGCACTTAAACTGAATAAATAGTATTCAGCTTCCTAAATTCACCTACGAAAGTGTCGCTTCATCCTTTGTCCCTTAATAAAGGAAAGGGGGATTTCTAGATATTGAGGATGGAGAGAAGCAATTGAAAATATTTCTTTTTTCCAGCTGTTTGGTTAGATATTCTTACACTTGCTTTTGAATATAAAGCGATTTTAAAACCTTTTATCTAAAAATAATATAAAATCTTTTTTTTAAATAACCATTCAAAAATGCGGATTTAAATATTTCAAACAACCGCAAAATTTCATCCCAAGAGTTGAGTGAAATTTTCATATCTTTTTTATTTTATATCTTTTTCCTTTCTTATTATAAGTAAACAAATATGTTTTTAAAACATGAAGTTATTGCTTATACATATTTAAAAACAATAAATATTAGTAAATGAAAATGACTGCTTGCACTGTTAACTACAGATGTAATTACTAAATTTAATATAATTTAATGCAATACTTATACACATCATAAAATAATAAAAATTTCACTCGTAAAATAAAAAAAAAATTACCTAATACAACATCCATAGGCTAGACTTTTAAACCCATATCGACTTTCTGGTTAACATATTTCTCTAGGTCAGCCGTACTCAACCTTTTTTTCTCGCGGGCCGCAAACATATATTTGTAACGTTAGGCGGGCCGCAATACACTTATATAATAATGTAAAAAAATATAGATTTCTGTAGCAAATGCGTGAACATTGCTGTTTTGAAATAGTGGTATAAAACTTTTTGCTGCCAGTTTTTTCTGCGATAAATATTTAACCCAATAAGCCTTATTAGCTATATGATAAGTATAAAACGTAACAATAAAAAATACAGTAATTCCAAATTCTCAAAAAAAAAAAAAAAATCAAGGGATTTTTTCTAATAGTCAATTTTTTTCCTCAATGCAAAAACGTTTTTTTTTTAATGTAGAAATATATAGTGCAAATTAACCCCTTAATCGTCGCGCCCTTTAAGTGTAGGCTACTGTTTTAAAATTCAGATTGCTTGATTACCACCAGTTTTTTTAAGTAGAAATGTTCGTCTTGTTTAATAGACAGATAAAAATAATGCGAGAATAAAGCCAGTAACACTATTTTATAAAACTGGTGGGAATCAAACAATCTGAATAAAACAGGCGTAACCTATGCTGCCCGTGAATGTCTCGGGCGCGACGATTAAGGGGTTAAATTAATTTGGAATAATGTTTGTTTAGTGTTCAGGATTAAGAAATGTATACAATATATACATTATATATAAATATACACTACTGTAGCTCAAGTAAAACTATATGTAAAAAGAACTTTGACTAAGGAAGCGACATTTAAGATAATTTAAGGTAATTTTAAATTAGTAATTATAAATAACAAGAAATTGTCTTTCCATAAAAATATATAAACAAGAACGAAAAATCATGCGTCAAGCATAAATTATGTAACACTTTCCAACGCTTCCAAAATAATTTTACAAATTATTACCGTTTAATAAGCTGAAAGACCACATCTAAGTAAACAATTTGGAAAACGCATAACATGTTTAAAAGCTTAATTTCAGGAATTTCCAACATATACAATATTCGAAAAAACATCCAAAAACTTTTATTCAGCCCTGTGTATGATCTATAGATTTGTATATATACTATATAGGATGCTAAATTTTAGTTTAGTTAGGAAACGCGTAGCACAGTTTAAAATTCTCCTTCTGGAGTTTCTGTCAATAAACGGAAATGTGTTCGCGAACTTTTGTGCTGCCCTGTATATGAAATACGGAATTTATACACACCAAGTAATAGACAAAAAGTGAGTTAAATTTAAAATCGCGTTCAGCAACTTAAAACGCACTTTCAGGGATTATTGTTAAAAGACAGTAGAGAATTCTTTTGTGCGTCTCTGTAAATGAACGACGACTGCTATACACAAATAGTAGTAATACACACAATTTGTAGTAAGCCTCTTGTAATGCACCTTAGTGATATATATAAATTTCAATGCGTTTAAAATAGTGAAACATTATTTAATTAAACCGCAAACGATTTTTCTCCATAGACGTAATGTAACGGAATTCTTTTGAGTGTCCCTGTAAAGTAACTATAAGTGCTATGCACACCCTATTCCATATTAAGCTTCTTGTAATGAACCTTAGTGATATATATCAATTACAATGTATTTGAAATTGTGTAACATCATTAAAATAAACCGCAAATGATTTTTCCCCATAGACCGTAATGTAACGTAATTCTTTTGAGTGTCCCTGTAAAAAAACTATAAGTGCTACACACTTCAGTTGAAATAGGAAACATGCTACAGATAACGACAATAACATATAAAAATTGCAGCACAATCCGAGCGTATTTACGGGAGTTAGAGCACGGACAGACGGCCAGACAAACCGAAGTCATAAACACTTTTCAACTAGGTTGGAAAGTGTTAAAAAGCAATGAAAATATAAAAAACTTTTTATACACATCTCAATTAATTTTATAAATAGTGATAAATGATTATGTGTCTCGGGCCGCAAATAAACGGTCGCCGGACCACATGCGACCCGCGGGCCGCAGGTTGAGTATGGCTGCTCTAGGTAATAATAGCTCAAGAGATTTTTCTTTGTTTTGAGGGTTGACTCTACATTTTCTGCAACTAATGTTACCAGAAACTGCAGTATGATGAGACGTTGTATTCAATGTTGTATTTTACATGTTTTAAAGTTTTATTTAAGAAAATATTTCTTTGTGTAATTCGAAAAAATTGTAAATAAATATGAAATCCATATATGTAAATAAGTCCACACTAAATATTAATTTAAATTTAAATATATAAATAAATTAATGCAATTAAATCTAACTCAAACAATAAACTGCCAAAAAAATATCGTTACTGAAAAACTTTACAATAGATTTACATAACGGTAAGTGAAAAAAAAAAAGAAAGTTTAATCAAAGATATTTGTAAGTAAATAAACAATTTTTCAAAAAATTAGTAAATTTGACGAATTGAATGATATTTTGCAGTTGATGAAATTTCCTATGCCGGCATATTGGTAGCATTCAGTAAAAATATATATAAATGAATTTTAAAAAAAAGTCAAGCTTCAATATTTGTTTTCAAATATAAACGAAAATAGAAAGGGGAAAAATGAAAAAACCGACAAATAATACCTAAATAAAAAATTCGTCCCCTGCTATTAACCTCCCCCGCCAAATTAAAATTAATTTAAATTTACAGTGCTCTGTTAATTAAAATGTTGCATTGTATAAAAACAGTCAATTTTTGGTCAATACGAAATCTGGAAAGATCTTAAACCCGATAACTGATTTTTGACTTACCATAATTTCCGGCGTATAAGCCGCAGCTCAAAGGGTCGTTTTTCGACCCAGAAATATTATTTTATAAAATGTAACTTAAAAGATCGCTGTAAATATTTAACTACAATTATTGAATAAAATTTCTGGGTCGAAAAACGACTCTTTGAGCTGTGGCTTATACGCCGGAAATTACGGTATATCGGAATATGCAATGTCCACAAAATTTTTATTTTCTTCAAACTACTAGTTTTCACAAAATCGCAAAAAATCGTAATACATCTATCTCTTTAGATATGTTTTCAGAAAGTCTATTCTGCATTTTGAACTATGAAAGCTTATAGGACTCGGAAGGACTTTTGTAGATCACATTTTATGAACAAAAATGCCTTATAACTATGTATTTTAAAAAATCCCCCTTTTTTAATTTTCGAGATAATTTGGAATTCAAAAATAAAATTAAAGATGTAATTTAATGTTGAATTGGAGACGCATAATGAAAAAAAAACAGCAAAGCATGTGAAATGGGCTTAATTTGCGTTTGAATGTGGCGAATTTGCCTGAAATTCACGCCACAACAAGAATCGTTCAAAACTTCCAACTTCACACAAGGAATGAGAATTTATGTGTGCTTATAAAACCAAAATATTTAAGAGTATAAATCTTCAGATACTTCTGAATACTCTGGAATGTATTTCATTTCGAAATTCGAAACTTCGATTTTTAGCCATATAATCGCGATTTGGGATCACTTTGCGACGGCACGAAGAGAAACCACTATTTTCAAATGGAATTTTTTTATTATTATTCTGTTCTTATTTTATTCTTTCGAATACAATTCGTCTTATTTAATGTTAGAAATTTTGCGATTAAATAATGTGAATATTTTCTTCCGAAATAGTGGTGACAAAAGGTTTCAGGCAAAATTAGTTATTCCTGTGGATATTTATAGGATCAATATCCTTTATCTTTATTACATTATTATTGTAGAAAGTTGTTAACCTTTTGTGTTCGTAAGTTATTTAAAAGAAAATTCATTCACCTTTGAGTAATTCTGTATCAGAAAATTTTCAAATTCTAAATTCACTGATTAAATTTTTATTTTATTTTCTTTTTACTCTTTCTTTTTGCGTTAATTTCCTTTTTCCTGAAATATATTTCTATGTTCTTATAAAATGACAGAAGGTGAAAGTACGTATCTAAAATTAATTTAAACTTTTTCTACGTTGCAAAAAAATTCAATTCCTTAATACCGGCAGTGTAACATCTCTAAATAAAGAACACACTTTTAAGGTCTTTGTCATATCATCCTCCGTTGTCTAAAGGTGCCTAGTAGCGAGACGGAGTGCAAACTTTTAAATTTACGATACACAATATCATAAATAACATTATAGATTCGGTAAAAAACAAATGCTGAAAAAACATAAAACTTCTTACTTTACTTATAAATTATTACATCCGACTTGCTCGTTTTTCATCCACTGTATTTTTGGACACAGAAAAAAAATATGTGAATGAGATTAAAGTAAAAATTCTTCAAGCGTAAACTTTGAGCTATATATTTTTTCATGAAAGTAAAATCAAAATATGCAAATTTCAGACATATTTTGTATATTTTAGGATTTTTCTTCAAGGAGATATACATTCGTTAGCATTTGTATTTTGTAAAATAAGGAAAAATTTGTGTTGTAACTAGCACAATATACGTTTACCGGGAATGTTTTTCTTTAATAAACAAAATAATTTACTAACAGTTTTTACAAGAAGAAAAAACAGATATTTATTTGTTGCTGTATAAATATATGAATTCCGAATTGATAAAAGAAATGTTTGTTTTTATATCAAAGTTTTGCTTCCAAATGAACTTAATTTGTTTGTTTGAGACAACAAATTTCAGGAATATCGGTGCTTATTCAATTTTACAAGGATGTATTAATGTACAATGTATATATTTAAAGCAAAAAATTTTTTAGGGCACTTTTTGATAAATTACGTAATATAAAGAATTTTTGTTATTATGAATAAATATATATCGTGTTAAACATTTTGTTTCCAATAAAGTTTAAACCGATTAAACTTTAAAAAATTCGATTCAGTTTAAAATATTTATTTCTTTATATAGCGTTGCTTGGAAAGTTTCTCCCGTTTGGGAAAACCAATTCGTACCGGAAAATTCTGCCCGTTAATTAGTAGACATTAGATATCGGAATTAATGTCTAATAATTAAATAATAGAATTTTATGGTGCAAACCAAAGCCATTAAATAATAAGGCCAGTCAGATAGTGTTAAATTTGTTAGCGGGACACTAGCGCCACTTCATCTGCTGCGGAAGGAAGGCGAAACAGAAGTGCGTCGCAGAGAAATGATACGATTTATTTATATCGATATTTTATACGATTTTTATCGTTTGTATCGATGTTTTGTTTTTGAACTTCCTTTAAAAGCTTGCTAATTATTGGGATCTTTTACATTAAAGCTAAAACTATAATGACAAAAAAAAATGGGCAAATTTACTGGATTAATATTTTTATATAAATATAGTGGTGGCAAAGAAGTTGATTTATTTATTAAAAGTTAAATAAAAAGTGATGGAAATTTACATCACTATGCAATTAACCCTTTCCGGCACAGACAAATTCTGTTCGTAAAATGTGAAATTACTGACTGACACCGGAATTTACAAACGACTTTTTTAGAAAATACGAATTCCTTATTTTAAGCTTTAATTTTAGAAGCAAAAATTTATTAAAATATTCTTGGTGCCGAATGCAAGCATCCCATCCACTAGATGGCGCTACTTTCAACTTGCGAAAAGTTTCCCATTTATCTGACTGGGCTTATTATTTAATGGATTTGGTGCAAACCAATTTTCTCAAACAGAAAGAACTTTCCGAACAACCCATTATTATTAACGGAAAAATAAAACTTGAAATGATCATACAGGAGTTCAGAAATGAAAGGACATATTTCTCAAAATAGAATAATAAGCAAACGGTAACAGCTGTTAAATTTACTTTTGTAGGAAATGAATACATATTTGGATATTACTAAGTATGCAACTTTCTCTAGTACCAAATGTCATGCGGGTGCTGCAGTGTCTCAAATTGTAATAATTTTCAAAATAGCATATAAAAATGGATGACTCAATTTTTTTAAAGTTTAATGGGCAAAAAGATTCCCTAGAAGTTTCTCTTGAAAACATTCTCGATAAATGTTGTGAATATAATAAATACCAGAGCAACATTTTCTATTTAACATTTTGATTACGCAGTTGGGATACCGTACACCGCCCTCTTAATACGTGGGTCATTTTTGTCATGGGCTTGAACTCAAAGCTAATTTTGACCGAACATAGCTCGGTTTTCCCTGCTCGTAAAATATAAATCACACAAAAATAAGTTAAATAAGAAAATAAATATTTTTAAATAGAAATTCTGGATTGAAATATTTCTTTAAAGTTCTGTAAAGTCCCTGGTATTTTTAGTGTTAATAGACATGTTTTCTTTTGTGATAAATGTGAGAGCATCAAGAAAAGTGCGGAAAAAGCAGAGTACTTCAATCAATGACACTGTATAAACTCGCAATCGCAGTCCAAAATTTGAAGCGTTAAGTTAATGCTTCTAGCGAGTATAATGGAAACTTCTAGCACTGTTCTTGATTTTATCACATTTAAAACAAAAGAAAACGTATTAAAAGTCTCATTAAAATATACTTCAATTTTTTCAAAATTTTTAACGGAAAAATGAGTTTGGTCAAAGATAAATTCTCTGTATTTTTTACCAAAAAAAATACAGGATTGCATTGAAACAATTGATCAGATTTAACAATTAAGTAGAAAAATAAGTAGTACGTATAAGTAGTATATGTCTAAGTAGAATAAGAAAGTAGAAGTGAGTAATGCATCTCCTTGAAACAATCACTGTAATATATTTTAGTTTTATGGAAGAAATTGCCGATACATTTTCACATGTGCCATATTCATCGATGGTTGTGCTGTGTATTTCTATGTTTAGGGCTGGTGAGTATTTTTCTTTTTTTCATTCTTTCCGTGCGGAGAACGGTTTTACCGCCAGTAAGCGTTAAATCACAAAACAAATAAAACTTCTTTACCAATCGTAAATTCTTTTAAATACGTATTTAAAGCATTCGGATATCTGGTAAAGTATTAGAAATAACTTTAAAACAAAACTGCCATACAATAAAAATGTAATTGTGCAACATTTTGTACAATCGCAGTTACAGTCAAATTTTTATATTTATATTTCCTTCAGTACATTTTTTATGTACGTTTTCGACAATTTAGAGGAGATATCTCCCCCTGCATCTCCTCTGCGTACGCGAATGTCACACCGTGCAGAAAAGAGGTCGTTATTACACAAGACCAACACAAGTCATGCACGATGTTGACAGGTTATAATTTAGAATTTGTATGGCTTTTACACTGATAATAAAAATTTGTAAACAATTAAGCATAGCACATTTAACAAACCTATACATATGAATTTATACTGCTATTAAAATCTAAACTATGGATACTCATTTAACTTTTTCTAGGAAAGGATAAAACTGAGCTGCGCCGCCAAGCGTCTACGGGCGCCCGTCAGGCACGTCAACCGCCGATCCCAAGTTCTAGAAAACTTTCACTGAGCACGACAAATTGAGTTCCTGTATGCTCTACAGCCGGTGGGGGTGCCGCAACGTGCTGACCACCCCCGTTCTCCCAAGAGATTGACGACATATGTCGCTACAATTTGCGGTGGAACCCATCTTCTTGGGAAACCACGGCATTCACATTTGGGGACGAGCCGGACACCCAAAAGGGAACCGGGTCCTAGGCCTTAAGAAAGGTTTCCCCGACCCACACTTGCTTTACCATAGCTCGACGGATGTGAAGATCTACAAAGATAGTCACAGGTCCCTCTCGAAGTGGATTTTTAGGATCTTATGAATTGTTTTTTAAATTCTTTCAATGTGGGAAAAACAGCAAAAGTAATAAAAATCCCGTAAAAGCGTCAATTTTCGTGTAATATTTTAAGTAAATGATATTGAATGTCGAAAACATAGCTGCCAACTTTTATATTTTAATAATTCCACTAACATTTAATAGAAGTTTTGCCTTATTTAATCGTCGAAATCTGTGACTAGTTAAAGCTAAATTTACTATTAAATTTTAGTGGTAGGAAAAAAGCGTAAAAATTGGCAGCTATGCCAAAGAACGCAAGTGCCTCATTTTACTTCCATTATGGTCGTTCTTAACTAATCGGTACAGCAAAATAACACAGGATCTTTGTAACAATTGAACTTTCTCACTCTCTTTAAAATCAATATAATTCAAGACAAAACATTCGCCAGTGGGTGATAGAGCATATTTTATGGAAATCGAGTGCAGTTTTTAAATATTTTATATATTTTGTTCCCCCAAATTTAATTGTATGAAGCTAGTTTCGAAGTTTTGGCTACATTTAGGCATGGTTTTATGACAGAAAAATTTTGAACGAAATTGAGAAATTTGCGTTGAAAGAACTTCCTTGTCAGAATTCCTTTCTTAAATAAGTCGAAGAATTTTTCCGAAACAGTGGTGGCATTTGGCGTTCTGACAGTTGAATTCGTGGTCTTTGGTATAGCAAAACGAAAAATGGTCATACCTTAGTGCAAATGTAAGTCCCGCACGCGGTCCGTTTTTTGAATGCCACATTTTTAAAATAAAACTATTCTGTTTAAGTTTCTTCTGCAAATTTTTCAGCAATCTACCCCATAGGTTATTTTTGTTGAAAATTTTGTAAAAACATAGCACGAAACTTTTTCTTAGAAAATGCTGGTATTACAAAAATTAACTAGTTGGAACCCTGCAATCGCCTTTCAAACACACATTGATTTTGATTTCCTTTTTTAGAAAGCAGTTTACATTTATTTTATTTAATGAATAAACACTGTTAAGTATTATTTTTCGTAACCTATTGTGATTTACTTAGTATTCAATGATAGTCTGACAAAAAAAACTTTCTTCGAGGCCAAATTTATCTAACTTTCTTAAGTAAAAAAGGAAATTTTGAAATTTCAGTATTTCAGTTTCAATCAGACAGTGGCTATCTGCAAATAACTCATTAACTAACACCAAAAAATAAATTTTACTGTACTACTAAGAAAAAAATTACTTTATTCAAGTATAGGTTATATAATTTATAACGTATAAAATCAAGACCTACTGCTTTGCATTAATCCTCTCATTTTATTTTCTTTACGTATGCTATATATATTTATTCATACCAAAATTTTATACAGTTTAATTTTTTTTAATTCTTAAATCACCTACTGCTAAATTTTATGAATATTTTCACTAGGAAAAGTCAATACATTTTCACGAACTTTATGCGATGTTTGCTTTAGAATTAATATTAATTAAAAATTGTATAACTATAAAAAATTCCATGGCATGGATTATGTGAAATGAAAAATATTTTAGACGCAAGCCGTTTTGAATTTAAAGGGATACACATCATTGTGTATTCCTTTATACACACCCTTGGATACACATCATTGTGCGCCTAGGTGCATAGAGGCTACCATGATGAAACCTACTTTAGACTGCTTGGCTTGACACTCTTCACCTTATTGAGAAAAGAAACTCTCTATGCAGCTGAGTAGCATTTTGTGTTCTGTTTTGACGCGCTATTGGCATCATACATCTCTCAACAGCTCTGCTGTGATAGCACGTTGAAAACCTTGCCTACGCTGACGTCAACAATTCCTTGTTTCTTGGAATTGATTCCGCATTTTTCAGTTTACATTCCTTGCCTCTTCAACAGATTCCGCTACACTCCACTGTGTTTGTATTTAACCTTTTTTACTCCACTGACACCTATACGGTGACATACTAAGTGTAACCACCGCCGTCTTAATACTAGGCCTGAGCGCTGACACAAACATTGCGGCAGTCGTAGGCGGAATTTTTCAGCGTGAGTACTGTCCCTTGAAATTCAATACCAATAATTTGAAAAGTTTTATCCGCCTTATTTTTTTGAGATTCGATAAGTCAAAGAAACTTTTAGAAAATACTGGGGTGTAAAATTAGGGACCGTGCAAAGGGTTAAAAAAATACGCTTACGAGCAACGCCATTTTTGTGTCAGCGCTCAGGTCTAGTGTTCAGAGGACGGTGGTTTAACCTGCAATGATTGATTGACACCAGAATTTTGGAATAAAAATTTTCTTTTTATTAAGTACGTGAATAAAAGCTTTTACAAATTCTCAAATAAATTTGTTTGTAAATTCTGGTGTCAATCAATCATGTCAGGTTAAACTTAGTATGTTACCGTCAGTGGAATGCAAAAGGTTAATCCAGTCTCAGGGTAATTTGCCAGGTAATAGATTTAGGTAAATACCGCTGATTTTTTCAAAGTGTCTTTTCTCAAATTTTGCCTGAATAATTGCGTATACAAACGAGACAGTGAAAAAGTTAACCTTTTACGAATTTGCGATTTTAGCACTTATATACTTATTCTGGTATCTGATGTCATGAACGTTGATTTGCGTATAAAGATTTTTTCTTCAGCATTGTGATGCACCTTAGACTTTGTGTTTAACTTTTGTAAAATTATACTTTTATTTTTACGCTTGTTATCAGTAGACTTATATGCATAATTTAGGTAAAAAAATGTTATCCCCTGATTATTTTGAGCAGTGTCGCTTTCAGTATGAAAATTTCAGTAATGAAATTATTGTGTTAATAAAAGTAAAATCATATTTATTATTAAACTAAATGAAATACAAAAGTACGATAAGACATCTTGGAATGAGGGACAGATAAAAAACGATTCAATTGCCTAATAACTCCGTTCTTGTCTTATTTGAATAGGGATTTATGAAAACCTTTTTAGCACTTTCCAACCTAGTTGAAAAGTGCTTATGACTTCGGTTTGTCTGGCCGTCTGCCGTCTGGCCGTCTGGCCGTCTGCCGTCTGGCCGTCTGTCCGTGCTCTAACTCCCGTAAATATGCTCGGATTGCTCTGCAATTTTTATATGTTATTGTCGTTATCTATAGCATGTTCCCTATTTCAACGGAAGTGTGTAGCACTTATAGTTTTTTTACAGAGACACTCAAAAGAATTCCGTTACATTGCGGTCTATGGGGAAAAATCAGTTGCAGTTTATTTAAATAATGTTTCACTATTTTAAACGCATTGAAATTTATATATATCACTAAGGTGCATTAGAAGAAGCTTAATATGGAACAGGGTGTGCATAGCACTTATAGTTACTTTACAGGGAAAGTAAAAATAATTCCGTTACATTACGTCTATGGAGAAAAATCGTCTGCGGTTTATTTAAATAATGTTTCACTATTTTAAACGCATTGAAATTTATATAGATCACTAAGGTGCATTACAAGAGACTTACTACGGAATATTGTGTGTATAGCAGTCATCGTTCATTTACAGGGACACGCAAAAGAATTATCTACTGTCTGTTAACAATAATTCCTGGAAGTGCGTTTTAAGTTACTGAACGCGATTTTAATGTTAACTAGCTTTTTGTCTATTACGTGCTGTGTATAAATTCTGTAGATCCTATACAGGGCAGCACAAAAGTTCGCGAACACATTTCTGTTTATTGACAAACTCCAGACGGAGAATTTTAAACTGTGCTACGCGTTTCCTAACTGAACTAAAATTTAGCATCCTATGTAGTATATATACAATTCTATAGATCCCATACAGGGCTGAATAAAAGTATTCGGATATTTTTCAGAATATTGTATATGTTGGAAATTCCTGAAATTATGTTTTTAAATATGTTATGCGTTTTCCAAATTGTTTACTTAGAAGTTATCTTTTAGCTTATTAAACGGTATGATTTGTAAAATTATTTTGGAAGTGTTGGAAAGTGCTACATAATCTATACTTGACGCATGATTTTTCGTTCTTGTTTATTTTCAAATTCTACATTTATATTTAATTTATTTTACATTTATATTTACCCAAATTATGCTGCGTACATTTAGACAAACGGTAACTGTGCATTTTAGTAATTTTTTAAGAAAAAAGTACAAAAATGCAAAGTAAATATTTGTTATAAAAATGAAACTACATGCATCTATGCACTCTAAATGTACACATAAATAGTCAAAAAATATTATTTTTGCTTAATTATAAGACTGAGTGAAGTACAGTTAAATATGTGTAATTACCCATTCTTCCCTTACATCAATATTTTTGTAAGAAAAATATAATTAGATCTTTCAATAGAAATTTATACTACCTTTAAATGAATTAGTTTAATTAACTTAACAGTAATTAACATTTTAATTTCCTAGCGACAGAGAAAAATTTTGTAGAATATGTTTATTTTAATGAATTTAATGAAACACAAAACAAATTACAAAAGAAAGCGAGTCTCATTATCAGTATTACCATTATTTGTATTTAAAAAAAAATACAGATTTTATTCACAAGATTCACGTCTTTGTAATTCTTTCAGCAGCAAGTCGGCATAATATTTATAAATTAGATTATCTCTTTCTTGCAAATAAGCAATGCAAAAGTGTTGAACTATAAGTAGTTTAAGATATACAATTGTAAGAACGTATACCGGGTGATTATAAATAAAGTTACGATTTCAAAAATCGGTAATTTTAAAACTACTGGTCAGAATGACTTGATATTTTAGCAGAACAATCGTGAGGCAATGGAATTTTGTTTGGCGAAGGAAAAAAATAGTTCCAAATTGTGCCGATAGATGGCGTTGTCAGGGTAATGTCAGGGGAAAGACCAAAAATGTATTCTTGAACCCTTTCCGGCGCGGAGTAAATTTGTTTGCAAAATGATGAAATAATAGACTGACACCGGAATTTACAAACGAATCCATTAGTAAAAAGAAACTTGCTTATTTTTCTGGTTCTTAATGAAAGGAAAATTTTAATTAACTACCGGGTGATTATAATTAAAGTTACGATTTCAAAAATGGATAATTTTAATTAACCCGGCGTTACTCGCGCTAATCGTACGCACGCATGTACTCGCGCCGGGCCTGCGAGGCCCGTTTACGGATTTATATGTCACGCAGGGCATTAAACACCATATTAAGCATTAACTAACAACATAATTTAAGACACTGTTTAGAGTAGTAATTTTAATTAATATTTGTATAGAATCTTTAAAAAAAAACTTACCAAATTTTATGTACAATTGATACACGTAAAAACAGAATGTTCACCACAGACATTTTTTTTGCATTTTATACAACTTATTTTAGATTTTCGGTCCTTTGAACTTGGGCAAATATAGCACTTTTTCTCTCAGCAACTTTCTGTTTTTTAGCAGGAGGGCTTTGGGAAGCTAGTTTTTCTTGCAAATGTCGAGGTAGACATGTTACAGTGCTTCTCTTCGCTGTGTGCTCTTTCAGCAAATCCGTTGCAAGAGCTCTCAAAAAATGACTACGCTTCTTGTGCTCTAAGGATGGATGTTTTGAGCATTGGAGTAATACTCGAGCATTGATTGCAGCAGTATTCAAGACAGTGGCGTAGCGTCAGGGGGGGCACGATCATTTTAATACCAGTATAATTATATACTACATTTAGCCTTATTAAATCTTTGGACGGTATGAATTAAATAAGGCCAAATATAGTATATAAAAATTCTGGTAGTAAAGTGGTCCGTGCCCCCCCCCTTGACGCTACGCCTCTGATTCAAGATTGTATAGAATAAAACCATCGGCCATCTGTTGCTGATTCTTGCAGTTGAATACGCTGCTGACATTTGGCCCACCACATCAACAGCTCCTTTCGTCAAATTATAAAACGTTATTATCTCAGGCTTTTTTGCCTCACCTGTTGTTTGGTCAATAGCGTCGTCATTATGCATTGTGGATAAGAGGTTAACAAATTTGTTTTTTTTAGGAACATACGACACTAAAGTCATGTCTTTCTGGAATGCAAACAAGGATGAATGCACCTTGCGATTTTTATTGTTCACAAACTCTTTCGGTATTTCTCTCTTGTTCTTCCTTATGGTGCCCACTAGAGTAATGTTTTTCTGAAGAAGATATTTTGCAAGTTCATAACTAGTATACCAGTTGTCGACTGTTACATTTCTCCCAGAATTTAAGTTTTCTGTTAACCTTTTCACGACTTCAACTGAGTTATTTACGTGATACGGACCTTGGGGCTGAGTACCTGTATAAACTTCTAACTTGCATGTATAGAAAGTTCTTGCATCAACAAGAGCGAAAATCTTTATCCCATACCTAGCTGGCTTTTTCGGCATGTATTGACGAAATGAACAACGTCCTCTAAATGGTTCGCGTTTTTCATCAATTGTAACATAGGATCCAGGTATGTACAACTTCTGGCAGTTATGCACAAATGAATCAAAAACATACCTTATTGGGGCAAGTTTGTCCACTTCTTTTCTTATTTGCCTATCTCTAACATCATCAAATCTTATACATCTTATAAGAAATAAGAAACGATTATGGGACATGGTCCTATGAAATAGTTCTAGTCCCATTCCATCAGTGCGCCATAAATCTCTTACATGCGCAATAGATGATTTATGTATACCACATAAATACAGTAATCCAATAAAAGCTTTGATTTCAGAGAGTTCCGTTTTATTTGCATCGCGTTCCCTCTGAAAATTGCCACTGATAGTGTCAATATATATATTTGTACAGGTGACAATCGTATTCAAGATGTTTTCATCCAATACTAAATTCCATGACTCAATAGAGGAAGTTACGTCTTTTGCCTCTCCAATATTTCCAGGTAATTTTGAAATAATACTAAATATATTCGTGCTAAAGTTCGAAAATTTTGACGAAATTTTGTTTTTTTCCAAATCGTCTTTCCATCTTTTCCAGTAAAACAATCATCTGAATTAGATTCAACAGCATCCTCTTCATCAGACTCGATTTCTTCTTCCGACGATGTATCATGCTCACTAAACATTTCACCGCAATCAGAAAATGCATCATTTTCTTCGATAGATTCCTCATCCGTCGATACTTCTTCTAACAATGTTCGTAATCGTTCCATTTCTTCATCATACGTTAATTTGCGAGCCATATTGTGCTCCGAAGTCGATGCACTTCAAACTCGAAATGAGAGACACGTTTACTCGCGTCGGGCCTGAGAAATCCGAAAATCAAGTTTTCCTCCGAACGGAATAAAACAAAATTCCGAAAACACTTCCTTTGTGTCGAAGGTCACATTGAACTCAGCTAGACTGGGTGCAGCCCATTTCAGCATTAAGGGGTAGGGTTTACGGAGCTTTAAAAAACTGTTCGGGCCTCGGAAGCCCGGCTCGAGTAACGCCGGGTTAAAACTACTGGTCAGATTGATTTGATATTTTAGCAGAACAATCGTGAGGCAATGGAATTTTGTTTGGCGAAGGAAAAAAAAAGTTTCAAAATGTGCCCATAGATGGCGCTGTCTGGGTTCACATTGTCTGAAGATATGAAAATTACTAATACGTGACATGCGCACCGCAGACATAGCAACCATAAAAATGCAGAGCAGCAGCTCTTTGCCTGAATGCTTCATCATGACTCTGACTATGAAGGATCGCGCTCTGCTCTTGAAGCTTTTTTATAAGAACGATGACTGTGCACTTACAGCTATTAGGAAGTTTCGGACATTAAAATCCATAAAAAAGGTCCAATAACAACAAATGGTCTGCAAAAAATGATTGCTAAATTCAAAGAGACCGGTTCATTTGACGTTAAACGGGGTAGAGGAAGGAAACCAGTTTCAGCTGCGGCAGTGGAAGATGTGGCTACAGCATTACAGGAACATACTGACAGTGATGCTGGAATCAGCAGTGCAAGGGGGATTGGCCGAATGCTGGATATGCCGAACAGCACGGTGCGTAAAGTCCTACGGAACGTCTTACGCTGTTATCCGTACAAGATAACTCATGCGCAGGAGTTGCTACCTGCTGACCTGGAAGCACGTCAATCTTTTGCACTACAATTTCTTGCCCGGATGGAAGTGGACAACGGATGGCCATGGAACATTCTGTGGTCTGACGAAGCCCACTTTCATTTGCAAGGTTCTGTAAATACGCAAAATTGCAGGATATGGGCGACCGAGAATCCGTCCCAGCTACAGCCATTACCTCTTCAGTCTGAAAAGGTCACTGTGTGGTGCGGAATAACGGCAGCGTTTATCGTCGGTCCATTTTTCTTCGAGGAGATCACACCTGCGGGTTCCGTTACCTGCACAGTTACTGGCAAGCGGTATGAAGCACTTTTGCGTAACCATGTTCTTCCGGCACTTCAACAGCGTCAGTGTGTGGATCGCATAATATTCATGCAAGATGGCGCTCCTCCGCACATTGCACTGTGAAGCAGCTACTGAGTGATAATTTCGGAGATGATAGGATCATAAGCCGCCATTTTCCAACAACGTGGCCGCCACGTTCCCCCGACTTAAACCCGTGTGATTTCTGGCTTTGGGGGTACCTGAAGAATGTTGTTTATAGCGGGCGGATTCAGAATCTAGCCGACTTGAAGGCAAGCATCACACAACACACCCATTGCATTAGTACAGATACCCTCCGATCTGTTGTGGAGCATGCCGTTTTGCGCTTCCAATTAGTAGCGGAACAAGGCGGAGGGCATATTGAGCAACTTATGCCTTAATAATCAGTAAGGTGTTTGTTCCATGAAGCTCTTTTTTTTTTTTTTCATTTTTTGTCATTATCGCTGTCGTTGCTGTAAACACGTAGTCTTGTCTTTTCGCTAATAAATTTTTAGTAAATCTCTGAACTCTATTTTTTTCCTTTTGGAAACATCATTCCTATGTTTAACCCTTTAACGGGCGGTGGTCACAAAAAAGGACACCCAATTTTAATTCTAAAACTGACAAACGGCACCAAGAATATTTAATTAAAATTTTCCTTTCATTAAGAGCCTGAAAATAAGCAAGTTTCTTTTTACTAATGGATTCGTTTGTAAATTCCGGTGTCAGTCTATTATTTCATCATTTTGCAAACAAATTTACACCGCGCCGGAAAGGATTCAAGAATACATTTTTGGTCTTTCCCCTGACATTACCCTGATAACGCCATCCATCGGCACAATTTGGAACTATTTTTTTCCTTCGCCAAACAAAATTCCATTGCCTCACGATTGTTCTGCTAAAATATCAAGTCATTCTGACCAGTAGTTTTAAAATTATCGATTTTTGAAATCGTAACTTTAATTATCAGGGTTCGTACGAGTACCGTTACTTTTCCAGGTGACATACCAGTATATTTTTCTAAGAAAATACACCAAGTTCAAGCTTGCGAAATTTCCCCTTATTTAAGAAGAGATTATCTATAAGAAAATACTGGTACCGAATAATTTACTGGTCTTAAAATTCTAGGACCCGTACGAACCCTGATTATAATCACCCGGTACATAGCTACCAACTTTTATTCCTTTTTGTTACCACTGCAATTTAATAGAAATTTTTCCTTATGTAATCGCAGATTTTGGCGATTAAGTAAGGCAAAGTTTGCTAACTATTTGTAGTGGTAAGTAAAAAGCGAAAAAAATTGCAGCTATTCCTTTACGTGGAGACAATTATTTTCTATTTATTATTTCTTAACAGATAAAAATATAATTCGAATTTAACATTAACAAAATTTAGCTAAACGGAATTAGCTAAAGCATTACCTAAACAGGACCACTTTTACTCTTTTTCAATATATATTAATAAAAAAATAACTATTTCATGAAAATTTAAATAAATTTTTATGAAATAACAACACTAGAATATTAGTCTAAAACGAAGAAAGAATATTAATTATTTTGTAGCCATGTTATATATTATAATATTTGTAAACATATTTTGTTAAATCAAATTTAACTTTTGTAAAATAATACTACAGAAAATATCTAAAATAAAGAAAGATTAATTAGGTTTTTGATTAATTAAAATAAAATACCATAATTTCCGGCGTATAATCCGCAGCTCAACGAATCGTTTTTCGACCCAGAAAATTTATTCAATAATTGTAGTTAAATACTTACAGCGATCTTTTAAGTTACATTTTACAAAATAATATTTCTGGGTCGAAAAACGACTCTTTGAGCTGCGGATTATACGCCGGAAATTACGGTATTTTATTGTATTTTATTCTGTTTTATTAAAGTAAAATCTTTTATATTGGTATATATTTCAAAATGGTGAAACTTTTATGGAATGATGTATCACCTCATGACAACCTCTCTGAGCATCTGTGTGTTTTTCTGCACTTCATAAAAATGCTTTTAAAATCTAGGTTAAACTTTTTTTTTTTTGCGATTAAGTGCAAATATATATTTTATATCTCTTCATGAAAAAATTTATTAAAACAAAGTTTTGTTAAAAATAATTTTGTGTTCGGAAAAATTATGTATCTTTCATTAAGCGGACACACACAACTACGTAGGGTATACGGTGACGACTGTAAAAGTGTTTTTATCTATAACGGTTTCCATTCTAACTATATTCATGGATGACACTGGTCTGTTATTTGAAAAGAACTATTTTCAAACTATAATCTTCGTGGTATATTATATTTTTACAATATTTTCAATATAAATCTACCATAAAGATAGTTGTTTGGAAATAGTAGTATTCAAAAAGCAGAGAAGAGGGAACTTTGAATATTGCATTCTGCGACAGCAGGGAAAAAAGGATACAGAAGGGGAAAACTTTTAATACTGGTTACTTAGTTGTCAAGAGTTACGGATTTTGAATACCATTTACCTTTAGGGAAAAACATGACTTCTTTTATCGCAGAATTCTGCTATTTAAGAAGTCATATTGTTCTAAGAAAGTGGTATTCAAATTCCGAAACACTTGGCACCTATGTGGTTATTTTCAGTTTTAACTTTTCAGTCAACACCTAAAGTGTTCGATTGTTACAGTTGTAATCTTATTAAACTGCCGTGCGTTAGTTAATTTCTAGCGGTTATAAAACTTCGCTCAAAAAACATCTATTGAACAGGGGTACCACAGGTCTCCCTTTTGCATATCACTATTTACGAGCAGGGAAGACCGAGCTATGCTCGGTCAAAATTAAATTTGGGTTCAAATATCATGACCCATGACCAAAATGACCCACTAATTGAATTTTCTCGAACATGTGACTTAGCCCAACAGTCTTCTCGTGCCCGAAAACTATACGATGCAAAATTTAATGTAAATAGTCTGAGCCGTTTTTCAGATAAAATAGCTTGACTCATAATGACCCATGACCAAAATGATCCACTAATTGAATTTTCTCGAACATGTGACCTAGCCCAACAGTCTTCTCGTGCTCGAAAACCATTGGATGCAAAATTTAGTGTAAATTGAGCCGCTTTTTAGATCTTGACCCACAATGACCCAGAAATAACCAACTAATCGAATTTTCTCGAACATGTGACCTAGCTCAATGATTTTCGCGTGCCCGAAACTCGTAGGATACAAAATTTAATCAAAATCGTTAGAGCCGTTTTTTAGATAAAATTAATTTCACCCGTTTTGACCCAAAAATGACCCACTAATCGAAAGTTCTCGAACCGGTGACCCAGCCCAATAGTCTTCTCGTGCCCGAAAATTGTCGGATACAAAATTTCGTCAAAATCGTTGGAACCGTTTTTTAGATACAGTTAGCTTGACCATGACCCAAAATGACCCAAAATGACCCACTAATTGAATTTTCTCGAACATGTGACCTAGCCCAACAGTCTTCTCGTACCCGAAAACCATTGGATAAAAAATTTAGTGTAAATTGAGCCGCTTTTTAGATCTTGACCCACAATGACTCAGAAATGACCCACTAATCGAATTTTCTCGGACATGTGACCTAGCCCAATGATTTTATCGTGCTCTTAACTCGTATGACACAAAATTTAATCAAAATCGTTAGAGCCGTTTTTTAGATAAAATTAATTTGACCCGCGTTGACCCACAAATGACCCACTAATCGAAAGTTCTCGAACATGTGACCCAGCCCAATAGTTTTCTCGTGCCCGAAAATGGTCGGATACAAAATTTCGTCAAAATCGTTTGAACCGTTTTTTAGATACAATTAGCTTGACCATGACCCTAAATGACCCTAAATGACCCACTAATCGAATTTTCTCGAACATGTGACCTAGCCCAATGGTTTTCTGGTGCCCCAAAACGGTAGGATACAAAATTTCGTCAAAATCGTTAGAGCCGTTTTTAAGATAAAATTTGCATATATATATATATATAACCACACACAAGATTTGCTCGTGTTAAAATATATGATAAAGAAAAATCTTTGTGGTACATTTATATTGCAAACATCTAGATGTATTAGATTAATTTTTGATACAATCTAGTGTAATCACGTTATCAGCGTTTACTAGAGGTCCCATTACCTGTGATTTATTTTGTTGTGCTGATTCAGATATCAGACCATATGCTATGATCATGAAGGTTAACTGGATGAATTAGTTGAGCCATATTCGTTCAGGATTGATCAGTTGGTAGGGCGTTGTTAGCTTCAGCCAAGGGATCCCGGGTTCGAATCCTGGCCCGGAATTGTTCTCTCAGTTTGGAAGATTACATCTCATGTAGATGTATACCACGAGGATTATTGTTTGGTAAAAGTGGTATTAAAAAAACGGACCAATATGAACTCTGATTAACATTTTGATGCCCCTGCATAGAAAAATCTGATGAGTGTTCCGCCATCTTGAATAACGTTTTTCTGGCATTACGTTCACAGTAGTATTTAAAATTTTATTTACAACTTTTTCTTTTATTTAATCGAAACGCCCTGGGACATGGAAAATATTCTTCCTCAAACTAATTAGAATCAATATGCTACATATTAAAAGTACCTTTTATTACTGGTTAGACTATGTCATGTCTTAATTTGAAATTTCCATGTATTTTTGATTGCTAAAAATAAATAATAAATTAGGTAACAGACACCGTCATAGACAATGTATTATTTTAAATGCATTTATATATTTATATATTAACAATATATATATATATATATATATATATATATACATTCAAAACTAAAATGTAACAATTGAAGGCTAAACACATTTGAGTTATAAAATGCGATATATCTTAAAGCAGATTAATATATGTTCAAGTATAACAAAATAAATAAAGTTAATAATTTTTATGTATATTAATGGAAAGTGCCTTTCTGTCTTCTTCTATTAAGGGGTTACATACTTTCTCAACTTTAAAACAATCGAGTATTTTTCTGACGGAAATTAAATTCTTATAGTGTGTAGAATTATCGGCAAAAATATTTAAAGTTATATCTCAATTATTAAGGAAGATATGAGCAAAAATGTGAGCGCGCGTACGATCGATAAAACAGACCTTACCGAAAAGATTCTACTAAACATTCGACTCCCTTTCAAATGAGCAGATTAGGACACAAGAGTGTTCACAGTATAGCTCAGAAATAGCAAATTAAGTGTAAGTAGAAAAAAAAATTATATCAGTATATTTTTTTCTTCCAAAACTTTAAACGCGATTATCTGGAAACTACATTTTTCAAGATGGGCAGCATGATAACTTGAATATTTTTTAATCTTTTTGGATAAAAGTTGCGCTCATCTACGAATAATTAATGTCTAAGGGCCTTTGAGTCATTTTTTGAAAATTTAAAATTTTTAATATTTTTCTAATAAGTTTAAAGGTCAAAATTTTAGACGAAAAATGATTTTTCTTTTCCAAAATGCGGAATTTTCTTATTTTTCAAAAATTAAAAAAATTGAGCCGATGGCCTTAGCTACGAACTTATTTTACAAGAAAAAACTGAGATTTTAATATTTTGTTGTTTCTACAGGAAGTTAGGATGCTGCCCATCGAAGCCCGGATATTTTGGTACAGGTAGACTCGGCACCAGGTTTCCGAAGTAATATGTGACCAAATTTAACAACAACAAAAAAAAAATTAAATACTTTAAGCAATAGAACAGAACGTTGAATTATTAATTTTTTAATTAATTTTATTCCCTTCCAAAAACAAAATCCCAAATATATCAATTTTTCGCCGCCGAGAACATATGTAACCCCTTAAATAAGCTTCGAACTCTTCATACATCAGGCACACATCATTGTTTATCAAAGTTGTGTTTTTAGGACGAAAAAGCTATTCAATCTTTTTCAAACCATGAATTTGGATGAAATTACCTTTCTTATGAAGTCAATGAAATGTCTACATTATACAAACGACAAAAAAATATTGAATCGCAAAATTATAATATAATGTATAATATAAGTATAATAATGTAACACATTACGGACACAAGTTCTCATCTTTTAACCCCTTGAAGGGCGCTAGTACCGTAATTTTGGGCCTATAATACGCGGATCAAACAATCATGTTTTGACACGGAAATTATATTTTATGAAGCGCGTAACTTACTAAATCGCTGTAAATATTTGACTTCAATTATTGAATAAAATTTCTGGGTTGAAACATGATTGTTTGATCCGCGAATTATCTACCGGAAATTACGGTATATTATATATCCAACTTAATTTTAATAACCAAATGCCACATTTTCACCAAACTTTAGAAATACATTTTTGCTTTTATAAAGTATGTGCAAAAATGCTTTTAACTATTTTCAAATAATTTTGTTTGAAAAGCTTGGTGTCACTCTATCGTTTCGACATTTTACCAACAGAAATACTTTGCTTTTTAAAGGGTTAAACAGAAGGCCCGCCTATGGGTGCTATACATGCATGATATATTACTTAAAAATAATATTTTTTCTGTTCGTGTTTATATTACAAACTAAATACATGTAAGATAAGTCAAAATGTGTGAAAATCTTAGCTTCTAGAGAACGATTTGAAAATTATAAAATTTTTGTCCCACTCCTCCTTCAAGTGCTGGAGGTGAGGGAAATTCATCAGAAGTTGAAGAAAAGTAGAGACATTTACATTTAAAAAAATATTATACTTTCACAGAGCTAAGATTAATGAAAAGATTTGAATTTATTTATTATTATGTTTATTTATTACTATTTATTTATTACTATTAACAGCTGAATTATTAAAAACATTTTTAATTGAAAAATCTCCTTTTTCATAGATCAAAAGTAAGGCAGAAAATTCAATTTTGAAATCGAATTTGATATTTTTCACGAAAATAGCTCCAAAATATGAATAAGATGTAAAATTATGAAATTAAATATTTGTGCCTGTTTGGAAGAACAAGAGAAAGAAATAGTTCATCTCCATCCCTCTCTTTCAGTGTCCTATTCCTCGTTTATTTTTTCTTTGATTAAATTAATAGTAAATTTTGCCTCGTTTAATCACCGAAATCTAATGAGTTTTTATTAAATAAGGCAAAAATTTCTATTACATTTTACCGGTAACAAAAGACCGTACAACGGTGTAACGTCACAATGGTGAGAAGTGGAAGCGGGCACAATAGTTACCGAAAGGTGACTTCTTTTATTCATCACATAATAACGTTCAAGTCATCTTCAGTTTGTGACAGACATACTACATTCTTAAAAATTGGAGCAAACTGTCCAGTCATTTGACCGTTTGTATAGAAAACGGTTACATAACCGTAATTTAAATCTAATCTGACCATATTATTGCCCATATTATGGTCAGAATAGAGTTAAATCACGGTTATGTAACCATGTTCTATAAAAACGGTCAAATGACTGAACAGTTTGCCGCAAATTTTTAACCGTGTAATCTACTGTAATGATTTCTTATTTGATTAATTTTAAAGGAATGTATTAATATATTTCTTTATATTTTCATGTTTAAAAAAAATTATACCATATGTAAAATACGTTTAGCAAGATCTGTTAAATAAACTTTAATTTCAGAAATGCTACGCATAGATTTGTTTACAGATAAAACTCTTGGCTGAGTTTTATCTTAATATATTATAATTAATATAAGTGAAGATAACATGGATGATATTAAACAGCCGTTATGAGTGCTCATTTTAATCAATTGTTACTAAGCATTGGTTCGAACGACTAATTCAGAATTTCCTGGAATAAGACTGTTAATTCTATACATTTCACTGTATAATATCTCAGAATACATTCTTTATTAAAAGTGGATACAACAGATGGTAGGAAACTTTTGGATTTTGCTGAAGATTTATGGTTGAGATAAAAGTTATCTTCTGAGGTAATAAATTCTGTGGAAGATAAACATTGATATCAGTAAAACATCTAATGAAAAATTTTCGTATTTTATGACAGTTACGTGGCTGGTTTGAAATACATGTTACGAATGAATTATAAATATTTCTATTAACATAGCTTCACGTTTAATTTTTACGGAGTTTATATAACATTCTAATATAACTGAATTATTCTTACGATTAAAGAATGTAAAATAACTGAATACATGTGAAAAGGAAACATTTAAATACATTGGTTGTCATCTGTGTATAAAATGCAGATTTTAGTTTTGACATCTGAGATTTTTTCTTATTTACTTCAGAATCCTTCCGCCTAAATAGCTACTATTATTGAAATTGATATTATTATTGTTTATAGCATTACCATTATTTTTATTACAAATAAACACGTATAATTTCTACATTTAAGCGATTCACAATCGCTGCTTCTAGGTCGCCGTATGTCGTACGTACTAAAAAATTTTCCTTGCTACGTTATTCATGGCTTTTTTACCACTATTTCCGAATAGTAAATTTCGCTTTACTTTATGACAGAAATTCTTTTATTACATAAAATAATAAATATTATTTGAAAATAATGGAACTTTTCTCATATTATTGTCTCTGATTAGTTTATGATGTTTAAAAAAGTAAAATTTTTGGACCCAATTTCTTAAAAAAAGCTTTTAAGTCGTTAAGCGTTCGTGTGTAAATTAATCAAGAAAAACTTCATGATTTAAAATATCAAAATCTCTGAAACAATAAAACAATTTCTGAAAATACTGCAGAAGTAGTAATGTGCATTTCAAAAGCAATGAATGTTAGTGAAAAAATTCGGTAGCTCTAACACATTTTATCAATTTTTAAATCCATTTCATACTACACGATTCATAAATTCTGAAAATGTAGAAATATTATTGAATTATTACACATAACATTAATATATTAAATACCGTAATTTCCGGCGTATAATCCGCAGCTCAAAGAGTCGTTTTTCGACCCAGAAATATCTTACTTATAATAAAATCCAAAGGCGAGAAAGTGTCTGTAACGGTACCGGGCTGTACCACTCTGGTCTGCGAGTCGATCGTAGTTAAACGCCATGTTAGGCTTAATGAAAAACATATACTAACATATGACAACTAAATGTTAATTTCTTCTACGTGAAATCATGCCTGTTCTTCATATTTTCACATATAACATGTATATCTTATCCAATTATAATGTATTAAATTCCAAATTAAAAATAAGCTGTTATAGACATCAGATTACTAAATATAAACAAACAAGCACTGTTGCCATTCGGAATTTTCGAATCGTGAAACAAATGAATGACTCTTTGAACGCTTCAGTAAAAAAATGTAGGTTAATTATCTGATTCTGTTCTTAAAATATTTGTAAAAGCATATTAAAGTCTTTAAATATTTTAATTTTGTTTAAAACCTTCAAAAACTATTTTTGTAGTCATCTTTCGTCAATTAATATAAACAATCGAACTTTGTTAAAAATACAAGTTAATATTTGCATTAATTAGCATATTAAAATTTAATGTGACTTTTTCAGAAATTACATTTCACTTTGCTAAATTATTATTATTATTATTTGGAAAAAAAAAATGTGGCGAGTCATTCATCAAAATTAATTGTACTGTACAGATTGCCAATTAGCAACGTGTGTTTTACTGTTTTAACATCTTTGTTGATCTTTTAAATGCTGTTTTAAACACGCGGTTGTGGATCATTCGGGACTACAGCCGTGCAGCTATAGGTCTCACCCCCCCCCTTTCAAAGTTCAAACATGCGGTGGATTTGAATCTGTTCAATCAAATCAGTTTTTATTGTTTTTTATATAGTTTAAAGATCGTTTTAGCAATGCCTGATGAAAATGATGAAACGCCGATTGAACGTAGACGGCGATTAATTAGAGAAAAACAGTCAAGGTGGTTTGCTTGGCAATCACAAGCAACATTGGACCGCATAAGGGAAGATGGCGCCATCTACTCTTAGATAATGTAAACAAAGTTTGAAATTTTGTTTCCATCGTAAATAAAATTATTTTTTTCTTATGAAACGTAATTAAAATATAAGGAATAAATAGTACAGAGTAATTTCCATTTAATTTTGCTTATATAATCAAGAAATGAGCTATGTGGTGAGTCAAGCTCTTTAGAAACTCATTGATAACACTTTTTTTACAGAAAATTTCACTCATGGATTTTTTATTTATTTATTTTTTAATGTTTAATTTGAATGTTTTGTCCATTCGTTGAACTATTTCAAAAACTGAATATTGTGTCAATATCCTGTCATTTTTGACGGGTGGTATATACTAGTTATTTTATAAAATGTAACTTAAAAGATCGCTGTAAATATTTAACTACAATTATTGAATAAAATTTCTGGGTCGAAAAACGACTCTTTGAGCTGCGGATTATACGAAAGAAAAAAAGGTACATTGCGGCTTGCGGCTGTTTTTTTTTTTTTTTTTGCTCACATCGTATCAACAGGAACTGCTTACTGCCGGGCGAAACTTGCACCAGTAAATTTTAATTGAAAATTTCGGCTTATTTAAACGCCGCATGCGAAATTTATGTCATAAATAAGGAAACAAATTCTATTCATTTTCACTGCTGGAAGTTTGTACCGTCGGTTTTATAAACACAATGATATTGACAGGAGGATTGTTTACGTTGCAATAATGAGGCGGAATCGAAGGGCCTCACTTAGTGTTGCCAGGCTGCTTTTTTTTAAAAATTCAAATTGCTTCATTATTACCAGATTTTCGAAATAGAAATGTTCCCTTTATTTAATGACAGATTAAGTAAGTCGAAAATATGGTGTATATTACTATTTTTAAAATATGGTGGAGTTCAAGCAATCTGAATCTAAAAAAGGGGCGGGCTGACAACACTGATGGCATGACTACCGCCGAGGCAAACTTCCACCAGTTTAACCACCAAAACAATTAGATATTTCTGCTTTAATTGACAAAAATACTCCATGAATATGCATAGTTGCCAACCTCCCGATTTTTTTCACACCAGTATTTTTATGAAAAAGTATTTGTTTTGTGTAATCTTGCAATATCTGCTATTTAATAAAGTGAAAAATTTTGTATGATTTTACTGGTATTCAAAAAATCGCGAGGTTGGCAACTATGAATATGTTGTTTAAATAAGGATAACATTTATATTCAAATTTAGTGACAGAAGTTTGTCCCAGCGCTAATCAGCCCTACGGAATCGGTTTATAGTTGAAGCTTAACCATTTTAAGGCTATTTCAATGTTTATTTAATGATAGTTTCCATGACCACAACGAGCACTTCTACAACATTAACAACAGAAATCTATGACAAAGATTATTATTTTTTAAATAGTAGTAGCCGGAGAACAGGACAATGCCGACCCTCTGCTGTAGCTGGTACTTAAATTAAATCCTTTAAATAATATGAAAAAATCCTGAATAAAGAATGTATATTAAAAAACTCAGACTTTTAATCATTTTTTCTAAATTTAGCTATAAAAACACAAATATGATTTATATTGGCGTATAACGTGAACTTTTGGAACAAGAAAATTGGTCAAATTTTATATGTGCGTGTTATACGTAGTGTATAAAAATGAAAACTTAAAATTTAAGCATAACATTTGACATTTCTGTATTATTGAGCAAGAGAAAACGACGTGGTTATTTGAAAGAACGATAGTACGACTCCAAATGATTTGCTTGGATTCAAGCAGATAGACTTGAAGTAGCATAGGCCTTTCCATTTACTCATTTTCTTTAAGTTATATAGATTATATACTTTGTATTATATTATATTTCTACAGAACCATGCATTTTGTGTCATTTGAACCTAAAAAATCATTTACCGTAAATTCCGGCTTGTATTTCGTGTTTGAAAAATATGTTTCAAAGCATAAATGTTACTTTATATATAAAGTAAAATAAATACCAACGATAATTAAATTACATCAGTTATCACCAGAGCAATTTTACTTAGAGCCTGCACAATATGTGTTAAATTTCGTTGCGCTCCCTAGCATTACGTTACTCTTCTGCGGCTTGTTGTCAAAACTAAAGCACTGCGTGTGCATCATATGTACATATTTTTAAAACGTACATTAGCGCCACTTTCCCCTTCTGCGGAGAGTTCTCAAAACAGAAGTTCATCGCAAAAATAAATAAATAAATAAATAAACTTAGAAATTTATAAGTTTCGATATCCGCGGTTTAAGTTCACCCATCCCACTGACTTTACAGAAGCGTGCGTTTTAAATTCAAGAACCACCCAAGCCATTACATATTAAGCCTGAGCAGATGAAGGGAAGAAATTTCGCAAGTTGAAAATAGCGCCCTTTTACGACTTATAAATGAAAAGTATAAACCATAAAAATCCCAAAGTGAAATTGAAAAACATTAATCGAAACGACAAAAGTTAACAAAACGGGGTGTGGCTCACTACCCCTTCACTGCTATTCCTATACGCTGATACGAAAAGGGTGGCTGTCATTGGCAGGTTATTTTCAGTGTTAGTAGGGTTCCTTCAAGATTATTCTCTATCGTAGTTTTTTTTATATTTAACCTGTTAACTGGGTATGACGAAGTATTTCGTCATACACGAACTATTACTGCAATTGGCATGACGACATTTTTCGTAATGTAAATTTGCCGTAATATTTTGAACGTTTACATCTACCAATAAATTTTTAATCGAAAATTCCGTCTTATTAAAACACCCTATTCATGCAAAATTTCTGCCATGAATAAGGATAAAAATTCTATTCTTTTTATTGGTGGATGTGTGCCCCGTTTTTAATCAGACCCTGATGATATTACTTATCACTATGAAGGAAAAAGTCACCATTCTGAAACGAGTTGAACAAAAGTTTATTCCTTGGTTAACAGGCTAATAAGTAAAAGAATGCTTTTAGAAGTTATTGGTGTGAAAATTCTAGGGACCGTACAAATGAAAAAAAAAAGAAAAAAAAATCCGCAAATAATAGCCGCTATTTTTGTGTCAACGTCTTTTTGTGTCAGCGCCTAGTATTTAGGAGTGGTGTGTGGACACCGAATTTAAACCACAAACTTCTGCCAAGACAGTGGGTTGCACAGCCATTAATGATAAGCCATTATATGATAAGCCTGAGAAGATGAATAGAAGAAATTTCGTAAGTTGAAAATAGCGCCCTCTTACGACTGGTATTTCTTTTTGTATGCTGCCAAAGGATAAACCAGAAAAATCACAAAGTGATATTGAAACATACTAATCGGAACAACCGGCAGCTAAGAGACGTGTGGACTCTGGATTTAAAACACACGCTTCTGTCATGTCAGTTGGATGGGTGATTTTTAATGGAGGATAATGGAATTTATGTATACATAAATATATATGCGACGAACTTTGGTTTTGAGAACTCACCGCAGGACGAAAAAGTGGTGCTCATGCATGTGAACAAAATTTGCATATGCTGCGCACGCAGCGGTTTAATTTTTAACTCCGACCGCAGAAGAGAAATTGGCGCATTTTTTAAACCTTTGGTAAATACGGGTTAGGTTTTTTTTTTAAATAAAAATTCTCCTCCCACGTACTGCAACCCCCACTGTCACCTTCGGCCTACAGCCTTGCACACATAAGCGAGCGTAACACCTCCAAATACCTAATTTAGACATCATATTTGAATATTTCGCTAAATTCTACTTTTTCATACCAAAAGGTTCAAAACACATTACAATGCAGGTAGTTTTTTAAACATAATTCAATTACTACTTGTTGGAATGAGCTGTAATTTTGCGTCGGTAAATTTGACACTGCTAGACATCGAGGTCTGTTAAAAAACGTCATCGGTAAAAAACCACATTTTTCTCGAAAATTAATTTGAAAAGCATATATATTCAAAATTAAATTTTGAAAAATATATGAATTGTAATCTATAAATTTAGAAAAGTAGATTTGTATGAGTTTCAAATATACAAATCGAAAAATACAGTCCATTCCACCAACTGTTTTAATTTATGCTTAAAACTACCGATATTGTAATCCGTTTAGCAAAGATTAAAAAGGAAGTGAACATTAAGAGTTTAGAACTTTAAACCCGTATAATTCCTAAATTACTTGACTGAATTATTTCCCGTTTAGTGTACAGACGAAAAATTTACTGGAGAATACATATGTGGCATCAAAATTAGATGTCCGTACTGAATATTTTAGAGTTTGGTGCAATTTCCGTACTAAGACGATTTCTAAGTAAATTTAGTTATAGCATCGACGTATCATTACTAATCAATTAGTACTAGTCACATTTCCATACGATGATTTACGACAGACGCAGTAGGAAGAAACAATTTTTTTTCAGCAGTTCATTTTAACCCCTTAAGGGGCAAAGTACTCTTGTAGCTAAAATATTGAAATGATTGATTGATACCAGAATTCACGAACGAATTTATTTTAAAATAATTAAAAGCTTTTTCTCATGTACCTTATAAATTCAAAATTTGATTATCAAATTCTGGTGTCATTGTGGCATTTTGGGATTAAAATTAAGTGGTATATATAATATACCGGTGCCCTTCAAGGGGTTAAGGTACAAGTACAGGCCCGCCACTACTTAATAATTTCCCGTTTCGTATCCGAAGGTAACAGTTACTAAAAAATCTAAATATGAGGTGTTCGCATGGAATATTTCAGAGTTTGGCAAAATTTCAGCATGAAGATGACCCTATATTTAAAAGTGTGTAATAACAATTAGTTGTAATTAAGACGAATCACTTGATACCAGTAACATTTTTAGACGATGCATTGAGGCACTATTAGTACAGTGTTATCAGACGCGTAGCGTCAAGGGGGGCACGTGTGACATTACTACCAGTATTTTTATATTCTATATTTGGCCTTATTTATTTCATACCGTTCAAAGATTAAATAAGGCTAAATGTAGTATATAATTATACTGGTAGTAAAATGATCGTGCCCCCCCCTGACGCTACGCCACTGATTGTTATCATTTTATTTTACCCGGACTGTACATCTGAGGTGGAGAGAGATTTAGGTATAAATCTACTTAGCCTAGTGATGAAAAAGATAAGTAGCTGCGGCCGACTATCGCTACTAAATTTTATTAGTTTTCTTTGTCTTATTTGTTGACAGAATGCCTGAAATTTAATAAGACGAAGAATACTATTAAATTTTAGTGGCTAGAATCAGCCCACTTATATGCATCTTTTGCACCACTGTCAGCCTTACAAATTTTTAATGCATTACAAATATTTTCATCATTAATTCACTTAATATAGTACTTTATTTCTCTTTTCGGTGTTCTTTTGTTATTTAATCAATGCTCAATATTGTATGAGTGTTACAATTTTTTGTCTAACAATAAAATTCAAAAATATATTGAAAATTCAGCAATACATTTTCTTTTATATTTATGGAATACAAGGAAAAACCACGATGGAGTTACAGGAACGAAGATTAAATAACATAACACAAGTCTTACACACAGAAAACGTAAAATACAGTGTGATAAAACAAAGTGTTTATAATATTATTATTTTTTTAATTATTTTCAGGAAAATAATGTCAAGCGTACTCATATCTAAATCGTATTTGAAGCCTATTGATATCGTACCTCGCAGAAATCTCAAGAATTAAACTTTGACAATGTGTAAACTAAAGCCCTGAAGATAATAAACATTCACGGTAAAATGTAAGTGTCTTCAACCTGTGACCCGCGGTTATCAGAGACCCTAAAAGGGACTCCTGGAAGGGTTAAAACTGCCCTGATGTGGGTAAAACTAGTAGGCACAGTAGGATTCAATTTTACTACAGTGGCGTAGCCAGGGTCGGGGTCCAGATGCTCTGAAACCCCTAATATTGTAAAGTTTTATTTGCCTTAGCAAATCGGAAAACTTTATGCGATAATCAAGCAGAAGAAAACTTTACAATATTACTGGTATCCAGCGCATTTGGAACCCCTCTCTGCCTACGCCACAGTCTGACTGACCAAATAAATAAATGTCAAATTGAATTTCACCATAAAAAAGTATACAGAAATACGTTTATTTTTATAAGAATATTTTTATAAAAAGACGAAAAATTCCGGTCGTTCTAGTGTTAATCCTTTCAGTGGCAAAGTACTTTTATTCGTAAAATGCTGAAATGATTGAATGACACCAGAATTTATAAACAGATTTATTTGAAAATAAGTACAAGCTTTTCTTGACGTATTCTTGACGTACGCTCCAAAAATGAACCATTGCCCTTAAAGTGGTTAATGCTCATTTCAATTTAGGATTTCTATTCTCCTGGCAAATAAATATTGTTAAGTTGTTTAGTAATTTAATTGATTGCATGTAAGGTGTCTGTTTTCAGGTGGCTATGACCACTTACCTAGAATTTCAAGTCACTGCAGAAAGTGCAAGTGATAGAAAATTTCGATAAAGTTTGACAGAGATCATTATGCCACCGTATTTATCCGCTAAGAGCACATCTTTCTCAATTCCCTCCTGACAGGATGTCAGTAGGCGATTTTTAAAAATATTTTTCTACCAAATTTTCCAAACGATAACTTTCGAGTTCATTATTATTAGAAATCTACGTATGATTGAAAATACTGCATGTGTCCACTAAATGTAAAGAACTTGTTGGGACATAGCATTTTTCGGTTTTCCTTATTTTCTACTTTGTTATTTCAAACTATAACAGTGTCAGCAGTTCACTACTATTGTTAATTCAGATTGCTTGATCGTCACCACTTTTATGAAGTTTAAATATTGTTCTTAAATAATCGCAAATTAAATGTTGCAGAAATAAGCGAAATTACAGAATTTTAATAGTGGTGGCAATCAAGCAATCTGAATAAAAAAAGTAGCAGACTGGGAACACTGAACTGGACTTGATACGTTAGTTGTCTTAACCCTTTGAAAGGCGGTGGTACGAGGGTGGTTGGGAAAGTTCTAGGCCTGAATAATGAAAAAACAAGATTTTTTTATATAATTTCATTTTATTTTTCAATGTAGTCCCCTTGCAACTCAATACATTTCAGACACACTCTTGTGTGCGAATTCTTTAGTGCAGACCATATTATATATACCATTTAATTTTAATTATAAACTGTCAAATATCACAGTAAATTTTTAAATGAAATATTTCTTTTATGAGGAGCGTGAAGTAAAGAAATTCTTTATCCTACAATAAATTTGCTCGTAAATTTTGGTGACATTCTATCATTTCAACATTTTGCAACAGAATTACTTTGCCTCTGAAAGGTTTAACTATAGTTTGATATTAATTCCATTTTCACCAAAATCTCAAATTCGTGAAAAAAGGATGTAGCACTTCCCTGCTTTAGTTATCATTTAGTTAATAAAATTCGTACAGGAATTTTTCACATTAAAAAAGTTTAAGGGAAAACTTGAAGTTTAACGAAAAAAAAAATATGCCATTTAATTTTTTTTCAAATAAAATTCTTCGTAAATTCTGGTGAACTTGCAACATTACAGTAACAGTATCACTGGTCCCTGAAATAGTTAAAAATCTGGAGGTTTGGCAAGTCTGCACAATTTACGAATGGCAATAATCTGAATTCCGAGATTAAATATGTCAAAAATTAGAAATAGTGGTCTTCAAATTGAAGATGCCCTGTTAAGTTTTCATTTCGAATTATACTTCTTCCGAATTCCACTAACAAAATTATTAATAGCTCTGCAATGTTAATTTTATATGTATGATTTTGTATAGGTGGCTACAAAATAATTCAATACATTATATTTTAAAAGCATTTTATTATTCGACATATGGATTATTCCATTTAGCAAATCGATTCAGAGAATTACATATGTCTGATGAATGATTCTTACATAAAGAGTTAGTCACTCTATTATAAATTAATTGTTTGGCTGCGTTTTATGCATAATGGTTTCATTAATATGCTAATTCTAAATTAGTTCCAGTAAAGATCATTCATCCAAACATTTCTATTCGCAGTATATATGCCACGAAAGATTGCATCGAATGAATACTTACAAATATTTCAATACCTATTAGCTTCTATAAAGGACTATTCCTCATAAAAGAGGGAAATGGACGAGGAACTGAATAAATTTAATGTTTCTTTATTTATACGTGGACTTTTATTTCAGTTATGTAATAGTTTGTTTTTCATAGTATTTAGGTGTTAACAAATGGCAGATATATCATAACAGTCAGAGTCTGATTGCCGCATTGAAAATGACACTATTTTTGAATAGTAATCATTGCCTTATTTAACACTAGAACTACTATCAGCCGTCATTTTGAAGGTTACCAAATGAATATATTCCGATTCGAACCAGAAATTTCTTTTTAAAATAAATTAATTATAAAACTCACAGAAATACGTAAAATGAATAAGTTAAGAAGTTTTAAATAAAATTTCTGGTGTGAAATAGTTTTAAAAAACTTGAGTAAAATTTCCGGTAGTTCTAGTGTAAGGCGAATTTGTAATAAGGCGAAAATTATTATTCTGAAATACTCGTAGTAATTTGTCCCTGTGGTAATCAGGATGTGATAACAGTAATAACGTATTTTGTACATTAGATTCTGCGCCGTTTGTGAGGACCAAGGTAGTACTTTTCTTTGCTTAACCGAAAAGTCTGGAACCACTTTTTCTCATAAAAAATGCTCCATCTAATATTTAAATAGGATACACCGCATTGAATCCTAGGATTTGTAATGTTTATCTGAGATTAAATAAGGTAAAAAATTCTATTCAAATATTCTTGTAGAACTGTACGCACCTTGTAGGACAAACTGTAAGAAAAGTCACGTTTGTTGTAAATTTTACGACAGCCTGCTCACTAAAAGATTAAAAACACTTTTGCGAAAGCTCAGAAAGCAGTGCTGCCAACTTTGGAAATTTTTTTTTCCAAAATATCTACCACTATTCGAGAATAGTAATCTTCGCTTTATTAAATGAGATACATTCCGTGATTAAATAAAACCAAACTTTCCTTGCCGGAAAATTTAGCAGATATCTTGAATAGAAAAATCTTCAATATGGCAAATCTATCACAAAGGATGCATTGAAAAGTAGCATAAAACAGGATTAAAAGGAACTTTAACGTATTTCATGGTTTGAACTAAACAATTTCAAAATACCATTAAAAAACAATATTTCTTTTTCGGAGTTTACAAATTTCCGAAAAACTATTTGTTTAGCACTGTAAAAAAATGTATACTCACGATTATTTTCCGTGAATTGCTGCCTTAAGTTTATGTGAAATGTTCTTTTTTCGAGGTAAACGGTCAAATCCAGTAAATTGCATGTTTTTAGGGGCAAAACCCGTTTATCTAAGGGCAAAGATCATTTATCTAGGAACAAAAACGTATTTATATGGATTTTGCCTGGAATCCTTGCTGCAGTAATTTTTCTTCGGCAAATTTACTAACCCATCATACGTAGTATAGGGTAAGTCTTGTAATCGTTTTAAAAATCTAATAACATTTCTTGACGGATTTACACGTTTCAGAGACTGGAGATTCCGAAAATCATATTTAAAAAAAAAATGCCGACGGTCTGTCTGTGTGTCTGTAAACGCACTATCTCCCGAACAAATTCAGATAGAGACTTGAAATTTGGTATGTACTTAGTATGTAATAATGGAAAGAAGTTTATTGAATTTCAGTAACCTCGATTATCCGGAAATATTTTTTCGGACTCTCGAAATATTCGTTCTGATAAAAGGTCTATAAACATTTTCGAAATTGCTTATTTTAAGAAGTGAATATAAAAGGCAATAAAATAACAAATTTTGCATAATGAATGAAGTCGATCGGATAATTAGTTGAGGAGATATTTGTAATTATATTTTCCACACTCTTCGATTTTTCATGACCCTGTATTTCATCCAAATTTCAATTCAAAGATATATTTTAGTTGGAAATGAGATGCTTAATCCGACGCAATAAGCCGTTAGTTAATATGATTATCATTTTTGGGGTTATAAGGCTGTTTCTTTTATGCAATTCAGTAATAGAGCATTTAAAATTTATGACGTCATCAAACCACGATTTTATTCGAATTGCAATGAATTTTATAAGTAGTTTACACATGTTTTATTTTCATATTTTATATTATGCATATCCATGATGGGTAAGTATTACGGTGGCCCCCAACAACTAGTTTTACAATGAGGCTTTGCATCTGGAAAGGTTCCATTCATTACAAAGTAATAAGAAATGTAATCACCATATTAACATTGTGGAATACACCATAATATTTTGGAAGAAAATCAGTGGAAAAATATTTACGAGGTCATTTTAAAAGATTCCTTTTGCAACAGAGAATCTATCTTATCTCAAATATTTTTAAAAGTGTGATTCTTCCTGTATTTTTCATTTAATAAGTTGATTGCGACCTTGTGTTCCATAGCAAATTTTTATATACCGTAATTTCCAGCGTATAATCCACGGATCAAACAATCCTGTTTCAACCCAGAAAGTTTATTTTACAAAATGTAACTTGGTAGATCGCTGTAAATGTTTGACTTCAATTATTGAATAAAATTTCTGGGTCGAAAAATGATTGTTTCATCCGCGGATTATATGCCGGAAATTACGGTACTGGCTGTTTACTTCCACTTTTCTAAGTGTATCGACACATTAATAGAACACCTTCTTCGTGTTTATATACAACATATAGACATACAGATACAGAGATGAAAACCCTCCTGATTTTCTCATTATCAGTTTTTCCAAATAGTAATCTTTGTCACACTTTTTACCATAACAGATAATCTCTTACTTAATCTTTTCTTCATTAACAGGGTTCGTACGCTATTACCACAAATGTTTTATAGAATTTTTCTATTTAATATTTAAATAGCAGAAATTGCAGAAGCCGCGTTTAATTCCAGGATTTGTGAAGTATTTCTGCAGTTAAATAAGGCTAAATCATCCATTAGAAAATTGTGGTAAAAGCGTACGAACCCTGATTAAATAAGGTAAAAAGTTCTATAAATAAAGGTAGTCAAACATATGGAGAGTTGGCGGATCAGTAGATATATTGATGGATAAATTTCTCATTACATAAAAAAATTAAGATGAAAATTGCAGCATTCTTTACACTTAATGCGAATGCATAATACCTATACCCCACGTATTAATGTTATTATTATAATCCTTTAGTGAATTTTTAAAAAATGATCTAAATCTGTCTCGCGAAAAAGTTTAATTAACTCGTGATTTATTTTTAATTAGCATCTAAACGTCCTTTTCTAAAAAAGCAAAACCCCACATAATAAAATCGATTTTTCGAAACAATTGATTCTGAATTAAATCCTGATTAAAATTTATGAAAAAGATTCCTATTTCACACGAGAGTAGTTATCTACAGAAAAAATGATTACTTTGATAGAAAAACAAAAACAAAATCAAAATCTTAATTAAACATTATTAAGCTTCAGATTTCTTTTGGATATGAGATTAAGCTTTGAAATTTTGCTTATTTAATTCGATATGCTCGAGTAATATAGCTAAATTTATCTTATTCCAAGAAACTTCATATAATCTCTTTAATTACAAAAGTTATTGAGTGGCATTTGAGTAAGAAAAAAATGAAGCAAAGATGAAAGCAAAATATGAAACAAATTTCAAGGGTTCATGTACTTAATCATTTTAAATAGTTGAGATTTGGATAAAAATAGTTATTACTTCAAAGAATGACAATATTTAATTATTTTAATCATTCCTTTTTATTACGTTGGCTTACGTAGCAATATATATTATATATTAATAGGAAAATAAATATAACGAAGTAGATAAAAAAAGGTATTTTAATTTGTTTAAAAGAAAGCTTTTGTTGAATTTCCAGGAATATTCTATAAATACATTGGACATCTGTTTGAAATTTGTGCCGCTGCTGGTCTGCAATCAAGACTACGCATGCTCGCTAGTTTTAGCCAACGGCAAAGCAAGGACACTATAGAGTACAGCACTGCGGACGATTCACAGGGTTACCAATTTGGTCTATTTTTTATTCTGAAACTCAGATTCGTACCGGAAAATCCTAAAGAAGAAATTTTACTCTATGTAATCATGAAATTTCTGTCACCAAATAAGGGAAAACACTATTGGTTATATCTGGTATGAATTCAGAATTTATAAATAACAAGAACGAAAAATCATGCGTCAAGCATAGATTATATAGCACTTTCCAACGCTTCCAAAATAATTTTACAAATCATACCGTTTAATAAGCTAAAAGCTAACATCTAAGTAAACAATTTAGAAAACGCATAACATATTTAAAAACATAATTTCAGGAATTTCCAACATATACAATATTCGGAAAAATATCCGAATACTTTTATTCAGCCCTGTATAGGATCTATAGATTTGTATATATACTACATAGGATGATAATTTTAGTACAGTTAGGAAACGCGTAGCACAGTTTAAAATTCTCCGTCTGGAGTTTGTCAATAAACAGAAATGTGTTCGCGAACTTTTGTGCTGCCCTGTATAGGATCTACAGAATTTATACACACCACGTAATAGACAAAAAGCAAGTTAAAATTAAAATCGCGTTCAATAACTTAAAACGCACTTCCAGGAATTATTGTTAACAGACAGTAGATAATTCTTTTGCGTGTCCCTGTAAATGAACGATGACTGCTATACACACAATATTCCGTAGTAAGTCTCTTGTAATGCACCTTAGTGATCTATATAAATTTCAATGCGTTTAAAATAGTGAAACATTATTTAAATAAACCGCAGACGATTTTTCTCCATAGACGTAATGTAATGGAATTCTTTTGACTGTCCCTGTAAAGTAACTATAAGTGCTATGCACACCCTGTTCCATATTAAGCATCTTCTAATGTACCTTAGTGATATATATAAATTTCAATGCGTTTAAAGTAGTGAAACATTATTTAAATAAACCGCAAATGATTTTTCCCCATAGACCGCAATGTAACGGAATTCTTTTGAGTGTCCCTGTAAAAAAACTATAAGTGCTACACACTTTCGTTGAAATAGGGAACATGCTATAGATAACGACAATAACATATAAAAATTGCAGAGCAATCCGAGCATATTTACGGGAGTCAGAGCACGGCCAGACGGCCAGACGGCAGACGGCCAGACGGCCAGACGGCAGACGGCCAGACGGCAGACGGCCAGACGGCCAGACGGCAGACGGCCAGACGGCAGACGGCCAGACGGCCAGACGGCAGACGGCCAGACGGCAGACGGCCAGACGGCAGACGGCCAGACAAACCGAAGTCATAAGCACTTTTCAACTAGGTTGGAAAGTGCTAAAAAAGGTGGCCAAGTTGGCAACCCTGACGGTTAGTTTTGAGTTGGAATATTGTTTACAAAAACCAAAATGCCCGAAAGATTGGTTGCCATTTTTATTTGCAAGTGAAGTATATCTTTTTTACACACTAATTCCATGATGATGATAATGATGATGATTACAAAAAATATCGATTATTATCGAAGGCGGTACCAGTGTAAAATATGAGGATAGAAAGTTTGGTGTGACGCTATTATAAATGTCTCGATAGGAATGTTATGGTGAAATTTGAAAATGAAAAACCGAAATGCCCGAAAGATTGGTTGCCATTTTTATTTGCAAATGATGTATATCTTTATTAGACACTAATTCCATGATGATGATGATGATGATGATGATTACAAAAAATATCGATTATTATCGAAGGCAGTACCAGTCTAAAATATGAGGATAGAAAGTTTGGTGTGACGCTATTATAAATGTCTCGATAGGAATGTTATGGTGAAATTTAGCACAAGACAGGTACCGTAATTTCCGGCGTATAAGCCGCAGCTCAAAGAGTCGTTTTTCGACCCAGAAATTTTATTCAATAATTGTAGTTAAATATTTACAGCGATCTTTTAAGTTACATTTTATAAAATAATATTTCTGGGTCGAAAAACGACTCTTTGAGCTGCGGCTTATACGCCGGAAATTACGGTACCTCAATATCATAGCTACCAACATATACGCTTTTCCTTACTTGCCAACGTTCCGGATTTTTTTTTAAATCAAAAATCATACTTCGAACCAGAAAATTAATTTAATTAAATGTATCCTACTTCTGTGTGGTATTCATTCGAAATTTAGTTGATTTCATTCATTAAATAAAATTTTTGGTTCAAACATGCTGCTGGTGATTTGCAGACAGCTCCTACTAGAGGCCGGTTACAACTGTCAATAAAAGACCATCACTACACATAGAGAAAATAAGGTGTGGGGTGCACCTTTACCATTACTTAATAATTATCAATAGGGGCTTCTGATTGCAGAAGACTCCGTGATCGTGGCCTAATTAGATACTAGAGAATTATGATTAAAGGAAATTAATTTGCGTTGTGTGCTGAGTATCCAATATATGGCAGTTAGATTTTGGGAATGGAGTGTATATAGTTCCATAAAATAATTACCCAAACAACCCTAAATATAACTTTAAATAAAAAAAACAAAATTGAAGTTAAGCAAATTCTAAAGAAACATTAGGGTTTTAGAATTAATTATGCAGCCATTAAATTAAGACAACACTTTTTTTTTAACTAAAGAAACAATTACTTTATTTACATTAAACAAAATAAAAAAACATATAAAAAAAACATAGTAAGGATATGTCAATCAATCCTTTCTAAAATAAACATATCAGAGACTTAGTAAGGATATATAAATTAATCCGTTTTAACATATGCAGCACAGAAAACATAGTAAGAATATATATATCAATCCTCTTTCTACAATTTAACTTATACATTAAAAAAATATTATTTACTAAATGATTCGTTCTCACAATTGAAATTAAACATTACTCATTTTTAAATCCTATATGAACCAGTTCTCCTGCCAAACAAAAAACTACCATTAAATTGGAGCGGTACAAATTTGATTAGGTTGGTATTATATAGTTAAACATCATACCTTAGTCGTTCACCGACAGACTCATCTCCAGTTAGTGGGGAATTCCCGGGTCCCAGGTTGGACCCTGATGCAGGCTGGGGAGAGTGATTCTTTATGGGCCTACCCTCATTCACAAGCCCGGTAGTATCGTTGTTCAGAAACTATTTGCAGCACTCTCTCTCATAATAATATTTTTCAACTCAATCTTTTCAACTGACCACATTCACTTCTTTTTCATCCACAGACTTCTTCGCATGTTTTTCACTCACTGACTCTTTCGCATTTTTTTCATTCACTGCCTCTTTTCCATGTTCTGGCTTTCTTTTAGTTGCTGTTGGTACCTCCCACCTACTTGACTTTTATTTACGACCGTGTGCCCAAATGGCTCAGTGTGTCAATGACCACACCTACCTTCGTTGCTCATAGGAGGAAAGTCCTGCCAATGATCACAGTCTCTCTGGCCCCCTAAAATTATCCAGGCACCACTATGACTACTCGGAATCCTTCAGCCTCGAACTCCCAGTACCACACACGAAGTGTGATTGGCACTCCTCATAAATTTAAAGTCATAAAAGCTTCATAGCCTGGCTCCAGTGCGCCTTCCTCGCCAGACAGCGCTAATAAAACTGTCTGTCACCTTGATAGTTAAATTGATACCCACCATTATACCGCTCTTGAAGTGTAAAGAATTATATATAAAAATGCATAAACATGTATATAACAGAAAACACAATAATTACTAATTGTACATAAATGCAAAGAGAACTATTTACTAATTATAGAATTAAAAAAAAAATAACACTCATTATTTACATATATACATTTCGAAGGGTGTAACATAAAACCCAAAAGGTGGTGAATCCTTTCCACCATCTTCTTCCCCCGAATGCAAATCAGTTGAAAGTCCATGTAAAACGTGGAAAAGTTCAACTGCGGAACCCCCTCTCAAAAGTCCACATAGTAGCACCACTCCCAGCAAGTAGTACTTTACTCGGCTAGATAGTGTCCTAGAGATATAGAAGGGTCCATGCATCATCAAGAAAAGTTTATTTTCCTTTCGCTGAAAATGTCCAGAAGGAAAATATAGACCCTCATGAAGAAAAGTTTATTGATCAGGAGCTGTACACAGAAAAGAAAAGTTTTTGTCGTAGTCTAAGGATATCCTTTGATGCCAGTCCATAATTCAAGGGTGTTGCCTTGATCTAACTTATCTGCAAAAATGTCAGAAACTCGACACTCTCGTTGAGTCATCTGGATCGCCATGGTGTAATCCAGCTCCTTGTCATTTGATTACCAACCATTGTTTATTGTACCAATAGTTAATATTTTTTAGAAAAAAAAAATTAAAAAAAAAACCTGTTCTATAAATATAGAACTAAAATTTTTTTTTTTAATTCCAAAAGGAAAAAGAAAAGCACAAAAAAAAAAAAAAAATCCTACCCTAACAGCAAAGATTAATACATTTTTCTTACACACAACAGGAGTTCAGTCATGACTTACAGAATAGTTACACTGGATACAAAAAGTACTAAAAATATACACTAAATTTACATACTATTTAACATCCCTTAAAATCCACAGTATATTACACAAAACTGATGTGATCATATTCAGCATGACTCTATGCATTGTTACAGTTACAATGTATCTCCTTTGACAAATATCGGAAGAGATTTACTTCCCTACCTTTAATAGTTTTAACGAATTATTTGTACATTTCAATCTTCAAGCAAGTACTAAGGGAACAAACAGCCATATTTTACACAAAGAGCATATCTACACAAATAGCAAACTGTTTCCCTCAAAATTGAACATTGGATAAAAAATAAAAAACAAATTTCTTCTCTTTTTAATTATTATTCTTATTATTCACTTTGCTTAAATATATACATATTGCTTAATAAGATGTACATGACCTCCAACTAACAAGAAAAAAGAAATATATATAAACCAAGACCCCGTCTTCATCTTGAGGTTTTGAACAAAATGAATACTACAATGAAAACAATATTACTCAGAAAAAAGAAGAAATTTTATAAAGTACAGTCTTCAGTACATTTTAATCCAGTAATTTTTTTTTTTTTTAATTTCGTTTCTATCTGCCTTACATTGTATAAACATAAGGTTCACTGCGAGCCTTCCTTGGTTCCCCATACAGTGCTGAGAAACCTGAGGAGATGAAAGAAAGAAAAAGAAAAAGAAGAAGAAACGTGTCCCTTTCCCTCTCTGAAAAAACCAGTTAGTACGCTGAATTACTGCACCTCACCCCTCGCTAATGGGTTTTTAAATGTTCCCATTAAGGGGGTGGGAGGAAAAGAAAAAATCCCCAGCTTCTGCCGTAGATAAGCGTCGCTTGAACTGTTGCTGGTCCATAAAACGAGGTAAGCCTATATTCCTCATTCAAATATAGTATTCTGATATTTACATGCTCTGAAATTTATCATACTAAAATCCGTGTGTAAACTGTGACCCATACACATAAAAATTAAAAAATTCTGTACACTAATAGTGTAATTACGCGAAACAGAAAATCCAGCACGTGGAATCTTTCCGTTGGCGTTTGATACTATCATTCGCAGCCTCTCGTTAACCGAAATACATGCCAGTGGCATCTAGTGAGATGCGTCCCAATGGCGTAAATATAATTTATACCTGTTTCCACTCTTACTTTCTTTTATACCGTAAACAAATTTTGACAATATTTACATGTCATCATTCTAATACCTCGTACCAAATATTAGAAAATCATTGTGCTAGAAATTGTCCGAATTTTGACCTCCTAACCCCGAGGCGATTAACCCGATATCTTACGAGCAGTAGTTATGTAACCATTCTTACCCAAACTAAACTACCAATAATAGATAAATCACTACCTTTTACCAAAAAGAAAAATATACAATTATATATATATATATATATATATATATATATATATATATATATATTTTTTTTTTTTTTTTGTTTACTAATTTAATGGTCCTCTTATGCTGGTGATTTGCAGACAGCTCCTACTAGAGGCCGGTTACAACTGTCAATAAAAGATCATCACTACACATAGAGAAAATAAGGTGTGGGGTGCACCTTTACCATTACTTAATAATTATCAATAGGGGCTTCTGATTGCAGAAGACTCCGTGATCGTTGCCTAATTAGATACTAGAGAATTATGATTAAAGGAAATTAATTTGCGTTGTGTGCTGAGTATCCAATATATGGCAGTTAGATTTTGGGAATGGAGTGTATATAGTTCCATAAAATAATTACCCAAAACAACCCTAAAGATAACTTTAAATAAAAAAAACAAAATTGAAGTTAAGCAAATTCTAAAGAAACATTAGGGTTTTAGAATTAATTATGCAGCCATTAAATTAAGACAACACTTTTTTTTTAACTAAAGAAACAATTATTTTATTTACATTAAACAAAATAAAAAAACATATAAAAAAAAACATAGTAAGGATATGTCAATCAATCCTTTCTAAAATAAACATATCAGAGACTTAGTAAGGATATATAAATTAATCCGTTTTAACATATGCAGCACAGAAAACATAGTAAGAATATATATATCAATCCTCTTTCTACAATTTAACTTATACATTAAAAAAATATTGGTTACTAAATGATTCGTTCTCACAATTGAAATTAAACATTACTCATTTTTAAATCCTATATGAACCAGTTCTCCTGCCAAACAAAAAATTACCATTAAATTGGAGCGGTACAAATTTGATTAGGTTGGTATTATATAGTTAAACATCATACCTTAGTCGTTCACCGACAGACTCATCTCCAGTTAGTGGAGAATTCCCGGGTCCCAGGTTGGACCCTGATGCAGGCTGGGGAGAGTGACTCTTTATGGGCCTACCCTCATTCACAAGCCCGGTAGTATCGTTGTTCAGAAACTATTTGCAGCACTCTCTCTCATAATAATATTTTTCAACTCAATCTTTTCAACTGACCACATTCACTTCTTTTTCATCCACAGACTTCTTCGCATGTTTTTCACTCACTGACTCTTTCGCATTTTTTTCATTCACTGCCTCTTTTCCAAGTTCTGGCTTTCTTTTAGTTGCTGTTGGTACCTCCCACCTACTTGATTTTTATTTACGACCGTGTGCCCAAATGGCTCAGTGTTTCAATGACCACACCTACCTTCGTTGCTCATAGGAGGAAAGTCCGGCCAATGATCACAGTCTCTCTGGCCCCCTAAAATTATCCAGGCACCACTATGACTACTCGGAATCCTTCAGCCTCGAACTCCCAGTACCACACACGAAGTGTGATTGGCACTCCTCATAAATTTAAAGTCATAAAAGCTTCATAGCCTGGCTCCAGTGCGCCTTCCTCGTCAGACAGCGCTAATAAAACTGTCTGTCACCTTGATAGTTAAATTGATACCCACCATTGTACCGCTCTTGAAGTGTAAAGAATTATATATAAATATGCATAAACATGTATATAACAGAAAACACAATAATTACTAATTGTACATAAATGCAAAGAGAACTATTTACTAATTATAGAATTAAAAAAAATAACACTCAATATTTACATATATACATTTCGAAGGGTGTAACATAAAACCCAAAAGGTGGTGAATCCTTTCCACCACATGTTTATTTATTTATATGTTTGCTATACAACATATGTTTATATGCCAGACCTGCCGCTATAATCGGGAGATTTTGGTATTATACTTTTTTGTTGCGACTAAAATTGAACAATAAAGTTTGCCTTATTTGACAGTCAAAATCTGCCAATTATATAAGGCAAATACAGGGTTCGTACGCTCTTAACCCATTTTTTAAAAGAATTTTTCAATTTAATATTTAAATAGCAGAAATTGTAGACACGTAGTTTAATTGCATAATTAGTAATACTTTTTTGCATTAAATAAGGCAAACAGTTATATTAAAAAGATGTGGTAAAAGCGTACGAACCCTAAATTATTTCTATCAGATTTTAGTAATAATAAGAGAGCGTAAAAGTTGGCAGCTATAAAACATACAAAGAAAGGTTTTGCTATTACATTTTGTGCTTTTTTCGTTGGCCAACGCAATTTAGTTTCTCGTTGCCCTATGTAAAATTTATGAATATTGCGAAACGTTCGAAAATTACGAAATTTCCATCTAATCAGTTTTTTTGGTCAAAACACGTATAGTTTTTAATAATTACATACTTTTATTTAAGTAGGAGCATTGAAAATAATCATGAACTTTAAAAGAATAAGTTAATTCATTGATTAAATTTTTTTTTCAAATACTGTAACAGTAACAAGAAAACACAATAACAAGTGGGAACTTACTGGTTTACTGAATGAAGGCTGAACAAATTGAAGAAAATTTAATTAATTACACTGTTGGTCATTAAAATTGCACATCATGAAATCGGCATAAAATAGACTGCAAAATTTGATTGAAATGTACGGTCGGTGTGAAGTAAAAGATATACCACATATACTATAATTTCAAAATTCTCTCAGATAAAAACCAAAATATTCTGTCACTTTCCAATCTATGTTAAAAGAAAGCTTAGAAGTCCACTTCCATATTAAAACTGAAACAAAAGTTAAAAATTTCGTTATGAACACCCAAATTTGTCATCATATTTTGATTGGCAGATTGCAGAAATCTAAGACTAAAAGAAGATCAAGATTAATATTGGAAAGCAGAGATGACAAAACAATCATAGAAGTTGTTACTTATGTGACAATGAGTTATTTCGGAGTGTCGGTTTTTCGTGGCTCACTCTGTACTATCCCTTTATAAGGCAAAACAAAAAAGGAAAATCATGCGTCAGGCATAGAAATTTGAATTGCTTTCCAACACAGTCAGAATGCTATAACAAAATATCACTCTTTAATAAGGTGAAATCTGATATCTAAGAAAATAATTTGGAAAGCGCATAACACATTTGAAAATCGAATTTCATCAATTACCATGTATAATCGTGAAGAAATTCGAAGTAATTTGTGTAGTCCTGTATGTAATCTGTAGATATGTATATATATTACATAGTATGCTAAAATTTAGTTCAATTGGGAAACATATAACACAGTTGAAAATTCCCCATCAATAATTTCGGTAAATAAAGGGAAAATTACTCTAATTTTTTGTGCAACCCTGTATATGATCTATGAAATTTATACACACTAAATAATATGCAAAACATTAGTTAAATTTAGAAACGCACATCACAGTTGAAAGTGCACTTCCAGCATTTATTGCTCATAGACAGTACTGTAACAAAACTTTTTGTGTGTCCCTGTAAATCATCGATAAATACTATGCACAACATATAGTAAGCATATTACAGTACACCCCAGTGATGTATATCAATTTCAATATGAAATAGTGTAACATCATTAAAATACAATGCAAACAATTTTCCCCCATAGACCGTAATGTGACGGAATTCTTTTGAGTGTCCGTGAGAACGAAATGTAAATGCTTCATTTTCAATACCGAACATGCCATAGTAAACTTAAATATATAAATTACATGGCAATCCCAGAATTGCCACACAAGTTAGAGCATGGATAAGCAGACAAACAGACGGCCAGACAAAGCGAATTCATAAACACTTTCGAATTATGTTGGAAACTGTTAAAAATGTAAAAATGTAGTTTAAAAGCTGAAAATATCATTTGATGACAATGAAGGAAATTTGTCCAATGTTCCTTATTTAATATAAAATTCTGCCGTTTCAAACTCGAAAGAAAGGTTTAGTAGCATTTTAAATAAATCGGAAATTCCAACTTTCACCAAACATATTTCATCATGTCTGCATCAAATTCTACCATTCTACAGCTTGAAAATTCATATTTCACTCATTTGTCAAAATTTTAATCAAATGTATTTTTCACTCGCGTTCCGGTTTACGTAAAAGGAATAATGTATCTTTTTCATTAACTAACAATGGATGAAAGATAATTTTTGTTAGAAATACCGTAATTTCCGGCGTATAATCCGCGGATCAAACAGTTCTGTTTCGACCCAGAAATTTTATTTGATAATTGAAGTAAAATATTTATAGCGATCTATTAAGTTTCATTTTACAAAATAAAATTTCTGGGTCGAAACATGATTGTTTGATCCGTGAATTATACGCGGAAATTACGGTATGTTGAATATGTGTTTACATATATTCTTAATTTTGCATGAACAGAAAGAAGAAGCATTTGTTAATATGGCGAAGATTATTTTCATTGTACAATTTCATTATTATTTTTTTTGCATCATTTTGTAATACGAATTGTGCATTATTACATAAAGTTTACAGTTTTTAGGCATGGTTAAAAAAAAACTTAGCACCGACAGATGGCGCTGTAAGGTAGCAGAAACAAAGAATATGTCTGTGGGAGGAAAACAATGGGCGTTATTTTGAAAAACCATCTTCCGTAGACCCTCTGTCGTCATTGGACCTTTTCTTAAAGTCTTAAGTGTCCTAAATCTCCTAAGAGCAGTTGCTGCGCTGTCATTATTCTGATAATACAGTTTCATTAACAACGCACGGTCCGTCAATGGCGCAGTCATTGCGAGGATTTTCGTAGAAAAATGAACACGAGATGTGCGTACTTCACGCTTTTATCGCCAATGTGCTTGTGGCGGGCGCAAGTTCGTCTCCCGACTTTACTGCATGTACAACACCATCTGTCGGTGCGATTTTAAGTTTTTTTTTAACCACGCCAAAAAAATTCCCATTGCTTTGGGAGCATACTGGTGAAATTTTAGGTCATTTGGATCAGTGGTTCTTTTGTTATAGGGTTTTACTTTCACAACTTTAAAAAAATCACGCTGTATATAAAAAATGCCTTATTTTATGACAGAAACTTAATGAAATAAGGCGAAAATTTTCTTTTGGAATTTATGGTGGCAAACAGATTGAAGAGCCCTATTCTAATGCAAGCCCTAAGTAAAATAATCTTCAGTAGTCAGGCTACGCATTGTTACGATGCATAAATGTGCAGTTTATCTGCCCTCCTCCAACGGACACCGAAAGCGATGAATAAATTTGAAGCTCCTCTGGTAGCCAATGTACCCCTACATTACCAACTCTCTCATTGATGTTGCTTACTTAAGGTAAATATCTTTGAATTTTCTTTCGCTTGGCCCGTCATTTGTTTGCCACACAGGTTTTGGTCATTAGTTGAAATGAGGGCAAAGAAATTTAGCAAAGAAATTTAATTGTGGTATTTATTTTTCTACATTATGTTTTTAGAATTTATTTCCGTTTAAATTCGGTTTTCTTTTAAGAATTATTTTCAGCTGTTAAACGATAATTTATCTGAATTGCATAAATGCAAGCTTACCTGCTGCGCTTCACTGACGAATCCTTCATAAAGCGAACTTACTCAGCCCAGTGGTTAGCATGCTGGCCACAAAATGGCGAAGTAACTTTGGCCAGGTTCCCGGATTCTAAACCAGTGGCGTCTGTGGTGACTGTGCAAGGGTGTCAGGGTTTTCTTGTACGAGAACGATAATTCAGGTCACTTTCCCTTCAAAAGTTCCTACCTGAAAGCATCTCCTTTTTAACAATATGGCCAGGCCCTGATTACCGACGGGACACACTTCCACCAGTAAAATTTAATAGACATTTTCGTCTTATTAAATGTAAAATTCGTCTTATTTTCATGCAAAATTACTGCCATGAATAAATGGAAAATTTCTGTTATTATTTACTGGTGTAAGTGTGCCCCGTTGGTAATCAGGCCCTGGATACGGCCAAAACTGATTATTACTAAACAAATGCCATTCCCTTATTAAGCTTAGTATAAACAATGTTTCTTGTTCCTTAAATAAACTATATTAATAAAAAACGGAATTTTGATAAGACTGTACGTAGTAGAAATTCTTCAGTATTTTTCCAGTATTTGGCATCCAAAAACCGATAAAAAACACCACTTACCTTACACGCAATTATTTCAGGTATGTGCGTTCCTTCAGAAGAAAGAAAAGTAATATTCCAGACTACCACAATAATCAATATGAACCTATAACCAGGGGTTAGCAATCTTTTTTTGCTTGAAAGTTGTTTACAGCCATAGATTTCGAAAGGTAAAAATCGCCTTCGCAGGTAAATTATTCCTATTATTATTCCTATTATTCCTATTATTCCTATATTGTCCTATTGCAAAACACTAAGTAGTTTAAAATCCCGCGAGTAACAGTTTTATGATCCCCTGCAATAAACCAACATTTTAAAATGTAGCTTTTTTATTCAAATCAGTAGATTTTCTCCCTCAATCCTTTGGTTACGTGTCAGGAATGGCGACTATTGTTATATTCAATTGTACAAAAAATTACAAAAAAATTTCTTTCTTGAAGATTTATCTTGAAAATATCCAAGTGTAAGTGCCATGCATGGCATGGATTATTTTTCAAAAAGTGGTACGAATAGAATAGAAAACAGTCCACTCGGATACATATGCCTCAATCTGTAATTCAAAGGTTTAAACAAGAAATATCACAGAGGCATAATAATTTTGAGATACAAAAGAACGTTGCTTTATTTTTTGTTGGAAAGAATAAGGAGCAGGGTTGACATGTTAGCTTTCTTTATAGAAACAAAATTTTATTAAATACAGGGTCATTCATAATTCCCTGCGGGGTTTCGAAACGTTATAGTAAAAAAACGAAGACGAATATGAAAAAAAGAAACATATGAAATTATTCCGAAACTATTCAAGTTTTACTTACATACATTACAGGTGTTCTATGTGTGAACCCTTGGTCACACGGCATACATCCATGCGATAGTCCAGTTCCTGCCATACTCCGTTTCTTTAAATCTGAATCAGTGGTGTCAGTTCAACGGGCCTTTCGTAATAAATATCGAAAACAGGGACCAACTGACAAAACAATTCATGTGTGGTACCGGAAATTTAAAGAAACGGAGTATGGCAGGAACTGGACTATCGCATGGATGTATGCCGTGTGACCAAGGGTTCACACATAGAACACCTGTAATGTATGTAAGTAAAACTTGAATAGTTTCGGAATAATTTCATATGTTTCTTTTTTTCATATTCGTCTTCGTTTTTTTACTATAACGTTTCGAAACCCCGGAGGGAATTATGAATGACCCTGTATTTTTGGTGTCGAATGCAAGTTTGGAATGAAAATTAGGTGCGTCCGGAGTGAGACCACTGTGCCTGAAAAGGTTAAGTTATCACGAATTGTCTGCCATTAAATAAGATAAGACTATTGTAGGGAATTTGTGGTACGAACCAGAGGCGTAGCGTCAAGGGGGCACGGATCACTTTACTACCAGTATTTTTATATACTATATTTGCCCTTATTTAATTCATGCAGTTCAAGGATTAAATAAGGCTAAATGTAGTATATAATTATACTGGTAGTAAAGTGATCGTGCCCCCCCTGACGCTACGCCACTGGTACGAACGCAAAATTTCGAAAAAAAAGGCCAAACTGGCAACCCTGATAAGGAGTGAATATGTAATGAAATAGCTCCAAACTTTACAAATTTTACGCATTTTTGTTACCACTAAAAATCTAAAGAAATTATTTCCCTATTTTATCGGCAGCTTTCGAATATGAAATAAAGCAAAATTTACTATTAATTTTTAGTCGTAACAAAAAGGCATGGAAATTGGCAGCTGAGTGAATAAAAATAATTGATTATGAAAGAAAATATGATTAACTTTTTCCAGTTTGACTTTTTTAGTTGTTCTCACAGGATACACATAGTTCTATCAAAATTTATCGCTTAGAACCTCTGAAAAATAATAAAAATTTCTGCGATCTAAATAACAAAAAGAAAATTTATAATCTAAAATAGTGGTGTCATACTCCTTGCAAATTCTAACCAGGAAACCACGCCATAGTATAATAATGATAGTAATCATCAATCGAAGGAGAATTATGAAACGTGTTTTTTGACACATTAATTGTTTGCCCTTGTCTCCTCGTTATCGAGATATAAAGTCAGAAAGTTTTCTAATTTATTTATTTAATTAAGGGAAAAAGGCGTGGTTTTGATTCAGAAATTTTAATAATTATATTAATATGAAACACAAAACATATTTAGATATAGTAATATAGAAATTAAAGAAGCCCTTAATAAAAAAAATGCTATTGACAAATATGGCACTTGACCAAAAAATGATTGAAGCTTAGAAAATAGTGGCATCAGGAGAATTTCATTAATTTAAATCTAGTGCAACGATTACAATGATCAACCGCTTACGAAAAATAAAATTGCAAGGGCATCTCAAATAAAAGTGGCCGAGTTTGCACTAACCCAGACTTGTAACAAGCATACCGAATCATTTCGGAGTATTGTGGCGTACTAGACTGGAAATGGGCAAGTGACTGGAGTTTGATGAAGTTGTTACGTTGCAAACGTTAACGACAACACCTTCTATCTCATCGACTCCACATTCCATTTTATTAAATAAATAAATTATCAAATTTTAAGACTTCATATCTCGATAACGGGAAGACGAGGACAAATGATTTATGCGTTAAAAAACACGTTTCATTATGTCCTTCCGATTTTTTCATAATGTCCTGCTTATTTAGACTTTTAGGTAGCTTTCAATACAAAAAAGTATAAAGCTACCTATTGCAGCCGTTCGGAGGAAAGCAGTTCCGGAAAATTTCGACATATTTTCACCGATCATGACCCCCAGACCCCAAAACCGCCCTCCGTTAAATGTTTATATATATATATATATATATATATATATATATATATATATATATATGACCTATGTCATACGATAACGCTCGTATTTATAAATCAATTTTGATGAAACTAATTGTGTGTATTAAGCTCACCAATGTCTCGACCGAGTTCGTTGGCCAGCTTGGTCCGCCATTTTGTTTCAAGATTGTGGCCATTTAAAAATTTAAAACTAAATTAAATATACAAAAAAGTTAAAAATTCAAATTTATTTTTTAATTATGTGTTAGGCCTTGATACAAGGATTCCAGAGCATTTTTTGGTTTACCTCTATCTTAAAAAATGGCTGATATAGAGCAGTTTGAAATTCTAGGGTGGCTGACATTTTGAAACAAAACAGCACATCAACGCGATTACTCGCAAATTATTTTCTTTCATTGTTGTAATAATTTTCCCAATCATACGCATAAAACTATATATTCATATCCGTTAGCGCCAAATTCTCGCCAAAATAAGTCTTCATAAATGAAGCCAATTTGGCTATTGTTCAATAATTTGGAGAATTTCTTATTCAAATTCAGTATTAAAGAATCTTTTGTAAACGTTTCTTTGCATTTTAACTTGCTGTTTTCGTGTAACATTAGCTAAAATTTTAAAACGAAGAGATAGGAAAGCTACCTTTTCCTCCCGGTACAGGCCGGAAGGACTTTTTTCATTATTACAGTAATGGCTTGGTTTCCTGGTAAAGATCATACACACCTTATTCTCAGTTTCAATTAACAAGCATGTAGAAATAGTAAAGAAGCATAAATTCATCTTAATAAATTCATCACCTTTCGGTGATATGAAATTTCTGATTGAATTTAAGTCAGTTTTTGTTGAACATTTCAGCAGATTCTATCGAATATACAACATTACATCAATTAATAATTAAAATTGAGAGATAAAATATGAACGGAAGCTTTAATTTTTAGTGGAATGTTTAGAGAAAATAGTAGAACCTTTACTAATTGGAATAAATGATGATTGGTATGAGCTGGAAGATTAACACTTCGGATAATGGATCGCTACGTATAATAAAATTAAGTGTGGATTTGTCTGTTGTGTGGAGGTAAAAAAGGCAGCAACTAAAGTTATATTTGACATGAAGTCAGCCTTAAACTTCAATTTATGCGCATCGAAGACCGATTTTTGAATTAAAAGTATTTATTGAATATCATTTCTAGCCATGTGTATCGGCAAAGTTATTTTACTTGTTTCTTAACTTCTTCGAGACCGGCGGCTTTTACACAAATTTTATTCGGTTGGCACCACTTTAAAAAAAAAAAGCTACCTTTACTTAAACAATCGCATAAGTGCTTGAATTAGAGAAAGCAAATATTACTTTTATTTTTTAGTGGTGCCAAAAACAAATTCTGCATGCTCTTTTTGAAGGTGCAACACAGTGTTAAAAAAGTTGAACTACAGATTTTTAAATACCCATAATTTCATGAAAACTTCCTAGTTTCCTATTTTGGAATTAAACATTGTAATACGTGTTTAAGGGTAATTATATTTTTCAATACTGTAAAATTTACGGTAAGCACAAATAGGATTGAGTAGTAATTTTCCAACTGGACGAAAAATGTCCGGGCCAGGATTCGAACCTGGGATCGCTTGACTGAAGCCGCCACGCTCTACCACTGAGCTATCCCGGTCGAATCTGGAGGGCATAATTCATCCAATTAACCTTATTGATCAGAGAATCTGGTCTGATATTTTAATCAGCTCAACAGAAAAGATCGCAGGTAAAGGAACTCCAGTAAACGCTGGATACGTGATTACATTAGATTAATTTTAGCACAATTATTTCAAATTGGTAAATAAATCATACGAGTAGTAATTTTCCAACTGGACGAAAAATGTCCGGGCCAGGATTCGAACCTGGGATCGCTTGGCTGAAGCCGCCACGCTCTACCACTGAGCTATCCCGTTCGAATCCTGGCCCGGACATTTTTCGTCCAGTTGGAAAATTACTACTCGTATGATTTATTTACCAATTTGAAATAATTGTGCTAAAATTAATCTAATGTAATCACGTATCCAGCGTTTACTGGAGTTCCTTTACCTGCGATCTTTTCTGTTGAGCTGATTAAATATCTGACCAGATTCTCTGATCAATAAGGTTAACTGGATGAATTATGCCCTCCAGATTCGACCGGGATAGCTCAGTGGTAGAGCGTGGCGGCTTCAGCCAAGCGATCCCAGGTTCGAATCCTGGCCCTGACATTTTTCGTCCAGTTGGAAAATTACTACTCGTATGATTTATTTACCAATTTGAAATAATTGTGCTAAAATTAATCTAACAAATAGGATTGATTTAAATTTTTTCTTCTGTTTCGTAACATTTTCATTTAAAAATTTAAATTAAAAAAATCATGAAAATTAACAAACACAGTGAATTTTATGTTAAAGAGATGGCCGAAGCCCGATTTTAATCTAAAGGAGTCAGTGGGTGCTCAAAAGCAGGCCAATATATATAAAAATAGCCCGTATCTCAAAAAAGCGCTTACCGTAATTTTGGCGTATAAGCCTCAGCTCAAAGAGTCGTTTTTCGACCCAGAAATATTATTTTATAAAATGTAACTTAAAAGATCGCTGTAAATATTTAACTACAATTATTGAATAAAATTTCTGGGTCGAAAAACGACTCTTTGAGCTGCGGCTTATACGCCGGAAATTACGGTACTTATGTCATTATTATGTCAAACGTACGTTATTCTTCTGCAATTATTTATTATCTTAGCACCACCATCTTATATATGAGCACCATTGTTTACGAATAGTACTCTTCGACTTTTCGATAGGTGAAAACTGTTACAGATTTTATTACCAGTATTATTTAATAGAAAACTTATTTTTATTTAATCGCAAATTTCTATTATTAAATAAGGGAAATAACACTTTAAAATATAGTAGTATTGGATGCCCGTAACTCTTAGCACATATGCTTTTTTAATATCAGAATTTCTGTCATTAGTTAAAGTTATATTTCTATTCGAAAACAGTGGCACTGAACAGTGGCGTAGCGTCAGGGGGGGGGCACGATCATTTTACTACCAGTATAATTATATACTACCTTTAGCCTTATTTAATCTTTGAATGGTATGAATTAAATAAGGACAAATATAATATATAAAAATACTGGTAGTAAAGTGGTCCGTTCCCCCCTTGACGCTACGCCTCTGGCACTGAAAAGTCGGAAGATTTGGCAGCTACATAATTACCATAGGTACTGTCGTCAATTCACACCTCTGCCTCCTGGGCTAAGCCATGGAACTATGAAAAAAGAGGATGGTTGGTTGGTTGATTTATGACGGCCGAATATCTACACTTAGGATATAGGCCCTAGGGGTGAGTGCTATCCGTGGGGGTCTTTCAAAACGGATCCTAACCGGTATTTACGGCAAGGTTAGAAGAAAACCACGGAAAACTCCGAACGGTTAGGTCCACAAGCGCTACAGGGGTTTGAACTCAGCACTTCCCGTCTACCAGCTTTGAGAGCAGAACCTCTCAGCCACTGGTGGGGCTTGATAAAAGAGGAATTGACGTACTGTTGTACCACCGATTAGATGGAAAGGTGAACATCCGGTTTAAAGGCGGAAATGGAAGAATCGACTAGTTATTAGGGGTGACAACTAAAGCTTGATTACCGCAAGGGTAAACTCTCACCAGTTAAATGGAATAGAAATTTTCTGGATAGAAATTCTGCAGGATTAAGGCGCTAAAATCTGCCGAATAATTCTATTAAAAGTTACTGGTGGAAGTTTGCTTCTCCAGTAATTATATTTCTTATTTCTCCCTGCGAGGCGTCTGTATTTGGAATCGTCCTTATTTTACCCTTGATAATATTCCACACAATACGTGGTCGGACAGTATCTCAAAATGTTGAAGCTTCGACTGCAAGCATTTCCACAGAGGCTGATTTTCGCCGGGACAATTGTACCAGTAAATATGAACATAAAATTTATCTTTATTTAAACGCATTGTTCATGAATAATTTCTGTCCTAATTAAGGAAAAAAATATCTATTCCTTTTTCAGGTGGAAATTTTCAACGGCATTTGTGAGGCCCTGCGCTTCCGCCACATTGTGACAACACAAACAGTCATCCTATCAATTTCAGTGAAAGTGATTATAGTACCGCCGGGGCAATTTTCACCAGTGAAAAGGAAGAGAAATTTTTAACTTATTTACGAGAAAAACATTAGATGAATTAAGTGTTTAAATAAGGCGAAACTTTTTATGCAAATTTACTGGGGAAGGTTTACCTGGAGGTTATCAGGCCCTGTTGTTCAGAAGAAAACAAACAACAGCTGCCATCTTGTGATTACATCTTCAGCTACATCACTCGTAACTGACAGACACAACACTATGTGTACTTTTCATTGTGCATAGCTCCATTGGCAGCGTGGCAAGTGGCGCATTATAAAACTTGCTTTGCTTGCGACGGGAACTAAATTGTAGTTACCGGGAAATGTTTAGTAGAATTTTGTTGACGTTGGGACAGAATACGTAAGGACAAGTGTCATTTTATAATAAATCTGCGTAGATGAATGGAAGAAATTTCGCCACTTGTACAAAAATACCGTCTTGCGACTGTATAATACTTTCGCATTCTGAAAAATAAGATATTACACCAAAAAAATCACAAAGAGAAATTGCCAATTCAGTTAAGAATGGAAAAACCTAATCAAACGGGGATTCTTGATTGAAATCACACGCAGCTGTAAAATGAGTAAAAAAGCAGTAAGTAACTTATGAAATAATTGTAGCAATTATTTTTTCTACAAACTTTTGCTTTGAAAACTCACCTTAGGAGAGGTAAGTGGCGCTCATGTACGGAAACAAAATTTGCATATTGTCTGCCTGCAGCACACTTCTGTTTTGTCCACCTGCTGCACGAGAGGAAGCAGCGCTAGTGTTCGCTAACAAATTTAACATGTACTACATACGCTCTAAGTATAATCGCTTTGGTATGGATAGACATAGTATCTGATAAAAAAATCAATAAGTTTTCCTTAAAGAATTTGTATATAAATATTTCTAAATAATGAAAACTAATATGTGATTTTTTTGTATCTGTTAGTTATGACAACAGATAATTCCAGAAATTATAAGTAGTCATTAATTACAAGATGTGTCACATAAGTAGTTTTCTTCACACATTCGCATCTCCGGCTTTATAGAGAAAATACAAGTGCGATTTAACCTGTTTTTAATTAGTGAATTATTTATATTAGTAATTAGAAATTAAAGAGAGAAATGACAGATAGCAATTATTGCGGATTTTAATTACTCCATTTCCAAACAGTCTTTGTCTTATTTAATCGCACACTTCTGCAATTATTACACGCACACTGGTACATTTATCTTTTTTCGTAATTTTAACACATTTATTAACTGTATAAGAAACTAAAAGTAATGATAAGCAAATTCGGTAGTATATCTGCTATCACATAGATAATATCTTTCTGCAATTAAATGACCAAATTCAGTTTATTTATTCATTTGAAACTAGCATTTGATATATCATATATTGTCGAATTTGTTTCAAAAACATCATAAAAATGTTGAGCTTAGAAAAGTATCATTAAATATTTTCTCTAGAACTAAAAGAGGAAATGAGACATAAAACTAATCACCTGAAAGTATTTTTTTATCCCTTTGTGCTTATGAAATTTAGAATTTATTTTCTTTTAAAACATTTCTTCTTGAGAAAACTCTATTTCAGTAAGAGAAAATGTAATTAAAAAACACAGTTTTGAAGCAAAACCGAAAAGAAACATTATATTCAAACTCTGTTTTAAATCCTCAATTCCTTTTAATGAAGAAGAAAGCAAACTAAATTTTTAATTCGCAAGGCCTTTAAAAATACGGCATGATGAAATTGACGGTTTGAAGTAGCGGTCCGCGTTTTCCTTAGAGAATTTATTTTCTACCACTTTCTAAGAAAGCTTAATAACATTCCACTCAATTAATTCTATCTCTCTTTTTTCTGAAATGATAGTAGTTTGTTAATGAAGTTGTTTTCAGATTTTGTTTTTTTCATTTGTGCGGAAAAATATTTACGAATGCAAATTTCGTGTTATTACAAATGTAGTTTTCTGTAAAACAACGAAGGAAAATTTCAAAAAGTATGAATTTACAAGTATATTATTTTCCATTTTGTTTGACAAATAACAGACCATTTATTATGGAAAGTGATAAATTTATGAAAAGTTTAAGGGTTTCTAACAACTCCACCACAGTCGCATGTGTACCAGTAATATTGTAGAGTAACATTCGGCTTATTTAATCGCAGAAAGTAAACTCAAATGCTCCAATTAAATAAGGAGAAGATTACTTTTCAAATTTGCTGCTATGTCTGCGGCCCGCGATGGAGTTGTTGGAAACCATTGAGTTAGATAAATTTGCTGTATAATATCAATATGTTAAAAATTATATTTTTAATATTTTGAAATTTACTTAGAATCCAACACGAAATATATTAATTTTAAGAGTTATATTAAATATTTGAATATTTTAATTGATAAAGAATGACAACTGTGTGCAGTTCATCTCAAGAGTTTTCAAAAAGAACTGTCCACCAAGATCTTTATTATTTGCTTTTTGTAAAATACATTAGCATCAATGCATTCTAATGCATCAATCTATTTCTTGCTGGTAAATGAAATCCATACTTTTCCGATTGAATTTACAAAGCTTGTATTAGTAATTTCTTCTTAAATTAAATTTATAGGTTGGTATTCAACGTTCATAGTTGTAAAAAGCACCGACAAAGCATGACATTCGGCGAAAATAAGTCAGAATTCCCAATCGGTATACAGCCAACATATGTCAGTGGCTAAAAAATACCACAGTGGTCAATTTTTATACTTTTCTCCTACCACTATTATTAAACTAAAATTTTTTGCCTTATTTAATTTATAATTTTCGGCTATTTAACCCCTTAACTGTGTAACCCAAAGCCTTTAAATGATAAGCCCAGTCAGATAGTGTTAAATTTGTTAGCGGGGACACTAGCGCCACTTCATCTGCTGCGGAAGGAAGGCGAAACAGAAGTGCTTCGCAGAGAAACGATACGATTTATTTAAATCGATATTTTATACGATTTTTATCGTTTGTATCGATGTTTTGTTTTTGCACTTCCTTTAAAAACTTGCTAATTATTGGCAGGGCCGTAGCTAGAGGGGTGCCAGGGGGGGCTCAGCATCCCCTGAAAATTTTTCAGCCCCCCTGGGAAAGTTCTAAGGTCACCAAATGAAATTCTGTTTCAAAAATTGAATTTAGTTTTTTTTTTTTTTTTTTTTTTTTTTTTTTTTACAGTTTTGCATAAATTAAATTGTAGTATTTGTTTAAAAACTGCAAATAAGTGCTTCAATATGCACGCATCCTATCTGCACATACTCAGAATTATCAACCTTTTGCTGATGCAAATATTGACTTTTGCGTTAGTTATATACTGAAATTTTTCATTTTGCAGCGTTTTCCATTATTTGCATAAAACAAAGTTATTCTAATGAGTTTGATAGTAAATATGATGCTTATGATAATCATCATGTTTCCTATTTCAGTCATTCTAGTTAAAATATATGTAAGATCCTTAATTTATAAATGATAATAATGAAAAAAGCTAATAGCCAATTTAAATACAAGTGATTTTCGCATTTGAATAATTTTAAAATGCAAAATACATCCTTGATTTTTCTAATGTTTTTTATCATATAAAAACATAACTTTAAAATCTTTAAGGGCAGGGAATATTCAGAAAAATATTAAAGGTTGCAACTCTTTCGAACTGTGAGCTTTTTATTTACTTACTGACATCATCACTTATTATTTCACTAGTATAATTTTACACTGAATATTTTCATTCTGCAGCCAGTGATGTAGTTGTAAAAAAAAAACAGATGGCATACGCTGTAGGCAGAGGGAGTAATATACTAAAGAGCTTATGCCCTAAAAAGTATATGCTATAGTGTTTTTGAGAAGTGGGTATACGGTATTCCTTAAAATAATCCAGAAAATATACGGCGTATCCACCGTATATCCTCCATTACATCCCTGTCTGCAGCTTTTACTTTTCTTAGAATGAAATAAAGTTATTATAAACAGTTTAATAAAAAACACAGTGCCTACAATATGAAAATATCCCAGACAGCTCGGCCTACAGGCGCAGGTAGATTTCAATGACGCAGAATTGTAGGACGCCTGTTTCTGGGAAATTACAGAAGAAATGACCTTTTTGCCATGTTTCGGCAGTTGGGACCGCCCACTTCGAAAACTACCTGTGTCTGTAGGCGGAGCCGGCAGAGATTTCTTTGTTTTTATTTATTTATTTTATTTTATTTTATTTTATTTTATTTTATTTTATTTATTTATTTATTTTTTTGCTGTAAGGGTTGGTCCTATAAAAAACTTGTAGATAATATTAAGAGGATTTATAATAAATTTAATCGGATTTAATATCTTGTGAAGTGACAAAGTTGTGAATTTTTTCTTCTTAAAGCCCTTCCCCCCCCCCCCCCCCCCTTTGTAATGATATCAAAATCTGTCATACATAATTTTCGGCCCTTTTCCTAGAAGTAATAATAATTTTAAACGGATTCGATACGTATCATAATTAAGAAGTTATGGGTTTTTCTGTTTTCACAAAAAGCCCCCATCCCCCCCCCCTCTTTGGTTCGTTTTTGCCCATTAACGAACTTAACCAAGATTTTATGCCCCTTGATTTTATGTATTAGTTTGGAAAAGATTTGTGCAGAATTATTTGAGTTATCGTGTCCATAAAAAAGTGACATAGATAGATAGATAGATAAAAGTTTTGAACTGGGGGTGGTTTTCGGTTCTGGGAGTCGTGATCGGCGTAGATCTGCAAAATTTTTCCAGAAATTCCAACGTAGGGGAGAATGTAATAGGTAGTATTTCTTACAAAATCTACCTAATATGCACTAATTTACTTTTATATGTATACTTTGATCATATATATCTGTGTTTGTGCGTGGATGTGTCAGAGAGAGAGAGAAATAGTATGAGCACCCCCTATTGTTTTCTTCTAGCTACAGCCCTGATTATTGGGATCTTTTACATTAAAGCTATAACTATAATGAAAATAACAAGTTGGAAATTGTACGTCAAACGTTACAAACGAGGTGCGTTCGTACGCACGTTTTAGAATTAAATTCATGATATCCCGTGCGTAGAACGGGTTAAACAGCTAGTTAAGTATATATTTTATGACACTGTTCATACAAATATCTTAACTAGTTATATAAATATTCAGATATATATGTATCAGCTAGTTATATAAATATTCAGATCTTGATGATTTTTTATTCTGTGAAATGAATTATATCGTCTGCAGATTAATTTCTGTGATAAAATAAGCATCTCGGTCGCTTGACGATTTAACATCCATCGGAAGCTCCTATAACAAAAAAGCACCGATTTAAAAAAAAAAAATTCAAATTTCTTAATAAATATTTTTATTAATATCTCCTAAAGTTTTGATTAGATTTTAATAAAATTTGAAATGTCGCGACAAAATTCTGCAAAGATAATATATTTTAAATTGCAAACCATTTGGTTGGGTAGTTTTTGAGTTGTTATATGCGGACACACAGACAGACGGACGGACAGACAGACGGACCAAACGACGACTATAGGTGCTACGTATGTATATAATTACGAACGCGCCTAAAAATGGGGAAATTTACTGGATTAATATTTCTATATAAATATAGTGGTGGCGAAGAAGTTGATTTATTTATTAAAAGTTAAATAAAAAGTGATGGAAATTTACATCACTATGCAACTAACCCTTTCCGGCACAGACAAATTCTGTTCGGAAAATGTGAAATTACTGACTGACACCGGAATTTACAAACGACTTTTTTAGAAAATATGAACTCCTTATTTTAAGCTTTAATTTTAGAAGCAAAATTTTATTAAAATATTCTTGGTGCCGAATGCAAGCATCCCATCCGCTAGATGGCGCTATTTTTAACTTGCGAAAAGTTTCCCATTTATCTGACTGGGCTTATTATTTAATGGCTTTGGTGTATCCCGAACTCAGTTCGGGCAAGAAGAGTTTGCTTGTTTTGTTACTAAAAGCTTTTGCACACCAGTAATTTTTTTAAATGCAATCTTCGCTTTATTAATCGGCAGACATTTTCGATTACATAAAGCAAATATTTTAGTACGGAAAAAGTGGTGTATAGTGCCTATTTTTAGTTTATGGTGTCAAAAAACCTCCCACAGTTAAAGGGTTAATAAAAAGATGTTTTCCGTACATAAATAGTGATAGGATAAATGCTGACAGCTATAAAGTAAAAGTGTACCGCAGTTGGGCCGCTTTTCTAGCATGTTTTGAGCTTCAGATGAGCATTTTTTATAACTAAAGTATTTATGCGTTTCGATATTTGTCACATATATGTGTTTATCTATATTATTTCTCATACATGTTTTTGACAAGGATGATAACCAGTATTTAATTATAAGTCTATACCTAGCTTATTACGGAAACATCATTATTTCTTTTAAAATACATTTCATGTAAGTTACATCAGTAAATATCACTTTTCATAATAATAATGATTTGCACATTCGGATCCTACGGAATGAAATACATTAATTTTATCAATTAATTTTATTGGAAATATTTGAAAAGTAAGATTTATGACACCAAACCCAACGACATTGAGGAGCTGAAAGACAGAATATGCAATGTTTCTGATTCAATAACACTAGAGATGTTGAAAAATATTTCTCGCCTACATTACCATCGATTAGCACACTACCAAGCGGAAGATGACAGTCAATTTGAACATTTTACGCCATAAAGTACTTTGAAGAGTTTTTGGTGTCGGTGAGATGCGAGGGGACTCAATTTAAACAAACACCCCAAACTGAGTAGATAACTAGTACATCGTTATTTCAGGGTCATGCCAAAAGCAGTTATTTTTATTCAATTTCTGGAGACTAATTACTTTTAGTGAAGTAATAAGAATAATGAAGAAGCATTTTTTCTTTTATATGTAAAGTGTTTTTACGGAGACATTCACAATAGATTGACTTTTTTGCGATTACAGCCATCTACAAAATAATTTTAAAATGTTAATGGATAAAATTTATGTAATTTGTTCGGTTGAATGCGAATCGCCAAGAACAAATGGTGTTTCCATCTGAAAATTTTCCATTCTGAAGTTTCCCCTAAACGCCCGTCTCTAATAGGGATGAGGCGTTACCCTAGTATTCAGGGTGCGGAGCATCAATGCTGAGTGGCGTCATTTTTGGCTTCGACTGAGCACCAATCGCTGTCAGCGCCCTCTATTGTTTGAGATTCGAACTAAAATCAAGAGTTACAGTAAAAAATCTCCTGACATCATATATAATGCTCATCTCTGACGTATGAAACGCAGAAGATAATCTTATTATCAATTTACCCTTTCAGTGGCAAAGTACTTCTGTTGCTGAACTGTTGAATGTTCATTCAATTTCTGGAGACTAATTACTTTTAGTGAAGTAATAAGAATAATGAAGAAGCATTTTTTCTCTTATGTGTAAAGTGTTTTTACGGAGACATTCACAATAGATCGACTTTTTTGCGATTACAGCCATCTACAAAATAATTTTAAAAAGTTAATGGATAAAATTTATGTAATTTGTTCGGTTGAATGCGAATCGCCAAGAACAAATGGTGTTTCCATCTGAAAATTTTCCATTCTGAAGTTTCCCCTAAACGCCTGTCTCTAATAGGGATGAGGAGTTACCCTAGTATTCAGAGTGCGGAGCATCAATGCTGAGTGGCGTCATTTTTGGACTCGACTGAGCACCAATCTCTGTCAGCGCCCTCTATTGTTTGAGATTCGAACTAAAATCAAGAATTACAGTAAAAAATCTCCTGACATCATATATAATGCTCATATCTGACGTATGAAACGCAGAAGACAATCTTATTATCAATTTACCCTTTCAGTGGCAAAGTACTTCTGTTGCTGAACTGTTGAAGTACTTCAATTATACCATAATTTAAGATAAACATTACTTTAAAAATAATTAAGAGCTTTTCTTCACGTATATAATGAGAGTAAAATTTTATTAAATAATTCTGCGTGCTTTTTGGAACTTTCGAATGAAAATTAACAGCATGTAAACTCCACCCTAAAAAATGGTTAACGAATTGAAGGCCGCCATATTCGCGACAACCGAGTATTTTAGTGTCCCAATATGTTATTTCCAATTGGACATCGCTATTATTGCAAAAAAAAATTGCGTTTTCTAATCTCAAAATTTCAGTAACTAAATAATTCGAAAAAAGTTTGTCTGGAAAAAGTGGTTCAAAATAATAATATAATTGGACACATTCCGACAATAACATTCGTTGTGGCGAATATGGCGGTATTTTTTCGTGGGTTAATACACCGCCCGCTGCAAAATAGGCTTAAGAGCTGATACAAAAATTGGGGCAGTCGTGGGCGAAATTTTTTCAGCGTGTGTACGGTCCCTTGAAATTCAATACCAATAATTTTTAAAAGCTTTCTCCGCCTTATTTTTCTGAGATTTAATAAGTCAAAGAAATCTTTTTAAAATATAGGGGTGTAAAATTAGGGGACCGTACAAAGGTTTTACAAATTCCGCCTACGAGTGCCGGCATTTTTGTGTCAGCGCTCAGGCCTGCTCTTCAAGGGGCGGTGATTAGTATATTTGATGCGTCGCTCTAAGAAAAAATTATACAAAGTACGACGAATCCTATTAGCTTAAAATCTCGTGCGCTAGAATTGTAGTGAGCATTGTAGCCTATGAGGGATCTATATATTCTGGATACAAATAATTTCGTATAATTAATTTCATTACATTAGATTTGTTTATTTCCTCAATATTCTGCGATTAGATAAGGAGGAAAGGAAAGAATATTTCTTTTAAATAGTGATATCCAGGGCCTCTGCTCGCCCATCCTGGCTATGCCGCTGATTGTAGTGTAAAGTTACATTCAAATCCGTTTAGAAGTTATTGAGAAAATTGAGGATATGGATATTCGTCGCTACCACGTCAAACTATCGAAAGGGAAAAAATGCATTTTTTTTTTAATTTTAAAAATAGGTCGATATACACCACATAATTTTAATAGTATTCTTCAGCAGTGTTGCCATTTCGATTCCATAACAGAAATTTCCAATAGAATTTTTTGCTTTATTTAATGACAGACATTTCGCGAGTAATCAAAGTAATTTTTTTGTCTCAAAATTTCCGGTAGGAATTCGGTATATCTGAAAGAAGAAGTCTAAACTGATAACCTTGTTACTCGAAAAAAAAATTAGTAGTATTTTTACTAGGCGAAGAATTCTAATAAATTTTAGCTGTGGCGATCGCCCTATTTTTAAAAGTAATGAAAAATGGATTTTTTAATATTCGATAGTTTGACATGGTAGCGACGATATGCACACATACTTAACGACATAAAACACACAAGCTTTGCTGTCTGGGTAAGATGTAAAACTTTGTAGAGGCTTTAGTGGCGTAAGTACGTCCAAAAGTGTGTGGTTTATGACTAATTCTACTACATTGTTTTCAAAATAGTGGAATTTTTAAGTGGAACATTAACACATTATCACATCACGAAAAGTACCTCTTTTTTACATATGCACTTCATTACTTCAGAAAAACTTTATTTTACGTTATATGAACACTAACGTTCTATATCCTGCCTTACGAAAATAATGTTTTTTGAAGTAACTTTTGAATGAGTAAATGAAAATTTTGAGTAAATTGAAATTAGACGAACGTTTCAGAAAAATATAAACATATTATTTTTTTACTATTTAAGGACACGAGGCTATGGTTTCATATTTTATTTTATTGTGTTTGAATTAATGAATGGAAAAGATATTTTGAGATTAAAGTTTAATTTTTTTTAAAGTTACTCATTTACGAATGTGTGTACGATATTCTGATAGATTAAAAGTACTATATTTTTATAATAAATAAGTTGAGCAAAAATTATAATCACCGTATGAATTTTAACAATCATATAAAACTACTATTACATAGCTACTAACTTTTATGATTTTTTCCTACCACTATAAAAATCTGCCCTATTTAATGCTTAATTTTCGATGATTAAATAAGACAATTTTTTCTGTACAAAAATAGTGTTAGGAAAAAAGCATAAATGTTGGCATTTATGCAGTTAGGAAATTTAAATTGTTTAAAGAAGATTAATTTAAATTACTCATTAGAAATTAAATATATAGCATTTATATAATTATTAATTTTAATCGAAAGATAAATTGAAGTATCAGAAAGATTTCAATTATTTTTTACTTTGCTCTATTTAAAGAAAAGTTTCGAAATTTTTACAATCGTTTTGCTTTAAATTAAGGAAGGGATTTACTTCACCTCCAATTATTGCCTTTTAAGTTTTCTATTATATTACTTTTGAATAAAAAATAAATTTCTTCGCTATTCTAAAAATATTTTGTTAGGAAGCAGAGATTTAAATTTAAGAATTGATTGACAAACACTGCAAAAAAATTTAAAGAACTGCCTTTAAATTAAAATTTAATATATCTTATAAAACATTATCAAGGAATTCTTTAAATAGAAAATAATTAAAATGTATTTTTTTACATTAAGCTTTAGAATTTGATTAGAAACTCTTATTGTTTTTGACATTGGAAATAGGATATTTATAGGAATTTATGAATTATTTTAAATGAAAAATTTTCACTTTTACTTTCGCAATTTAACGAAAAGTCATGTGTTAACGAAAGGTAAGAACCAAAAGTCATGTGTTACGCAAGGATTATAAAACACTTTCCAACTTTGTGAAAATATCTTAATTAAATATTTTTCTTCATAATAAAGAGGAGGAAATTTTTAATTAAGACTTGAATTAATCATATTCGCTTCGTATTAAAATTTCTTTTTTAGTCTTTATGTTGGTTGAAAACGATCTGTCGTATTTTAATTCCAAATTTTAATACCTTTATTACCGGTAAAATTTAAAAACCTGATAATTTTACTTATCAGTTCAAAACAAGCATGTATGGTAAAATTATCAGGTTTTAAAATTTTACCGGTATTAAAATACGACAGAAATTTTGGATCAACCTAATAGTTCACCTGTGATTCATATCCAACCGAAATGTGTGTGAAGAATAGGGGGCGGCTAAATAGTTTTATATAGAAGTTGCGGTAGAACTTCAACTTCCATATGTACACCACTCCCAAATTATGGACACTCAATATTTATCGCGACATACTTGTTTTACAGCCATCACATAGTGACAGTAAATTGATACGATATACCGTAATTATATAAGCCGCGGCTCAAATAAATCTCTTCCGACCAGAAATTTTATTAAGTAAAATGTAACCTATTTCTACATGGTACTTATTTAACTTTATTTATTAAATAAAATTTCCGGTTCGAAAAGATATTGTTCAGCTGTTGCTTATGTACAAGAAATTAGGTATTACATATTGCGTTTTCACAATTTGGGGGCTGTGGCATATTATAGAGATTTTTTTAAAACTTTATTTAGGCCAATTTGCAACAGTGCTAATTACATATAACTAGGTAAATATAGGTAAAAAATTAAAACGTACGAGTCAGGAATATGAAAGTTTGAATTTTTCTGAAGTGCGAATCACGTGTGTACCGCGCGGCCCATCATAAAAAATTCTTCTCGGGCCGCACGGTGCACACTTGATTCGCACTTAATAAATTTGTTTAGCTGCATAAAATCTATAAATAGTTTTAAATTATGATTATTTGATGTCACTTTTAGATTATTGCAAAACAAAAACGTTCACGTGGATATCACAAAATGTTTTAACATTACGACGGTGAACGTGTTAAACGTGTTAATAACCGCTTACAGAATGCGTTTTATTTGCTATAAAACTTTTGAAAAGGTTTTCCGAACAACTGCCTACCACTGAGTGCAATTTGAGTTGTTTTGTGTACATAATCACACAATAAAGTCACTACCGTATTTTTCGGCCTATAATCCGAGGCTCAAATAATTCAGTTTTGACCCAGAAATTTTATTTAGTAATGGAAGTAAAGTATATTATGAGTTCAAGAAAGTAGTATTTTATCAAATACAATTTCTGGATCTAAAATGAATATTTTGAACCGCGGATTATAGGCCGAAAAATACAGTAATTATCATTAAAATACAGCTATAGATGCTTAAGTGATAAAAATAGAAAACCAAAAGACTTATAAAAACCTTTTAATAATAGTAAGTAATTACAAGCATGGAGCAGAGGGAGGAGAAAACCTTGAATAAACAAAATTCAAAGTTATCTACTTAACAATATTTCCCTGGATTCTTTCAAAAATTGAAATATAAACTTAGCAATTTCAATATATGCCTTATCGCAAAACCATGCATAAAAACAAGAACGAAAAATCATGCATCAAGCATAGATTATGAAACACTTTCCAACACAGCCAGAAAACTGTAACGAAACTTCACCGTTAAATAAGGTGAAAGAAGATATGTAAGTAAACAGTTTAGAAAACATATAGCACATTGAAAAATACAGTTTTCCAAATTACCCTCCTGTTTCAAAAAGTAGTCGACTTATTTTGTGTGGCCCTGTATATGAACAATAGATGTGGATGTACAGTATGACAATTTTCAGTTCAGTTAGAATATTCATATTTAGCGATTTTCGCCAATCGGTGGAAATGCACTCGAAATCTTTTGTACAGCCCTGTATATTATCTGAAGACTTTTGTACACACCACTTATTAAGATAAAAGACAACTTAAAACTCACTTGCAGGAATTGCCAAACGCAAACGACAATGTTTTTGCGTAGCCCTGTATATGAATTTATTTATATTACACAAACTTCTATTAGTCTACTAAATATAGATCAGCAGGGAAATGCGTAAACACAATTAAAAACTACCCTTAAGACATTCACTCTCATAGTCTGTAATACTTACGAATTCCCTTGTGTAGCCCTGTATATGATCAAAGGAGTTTATAAATACATACGTATTATGAAAAAAAAATAGTTAAACTTAAAAACACCAACTAAAGTTGAAAAAGCACATACCACACATAGACTATAAATATCGCACATGTACTGTAACCAATATATTTTGTGTGTCCCTGTAAATAGTGCACCTCAGTAATGCATATAATTTTCATTATGTTTGAAATCGTGAAATATCAGTAAATTACACTGCAAACGATTTTTCCCTATAGAACGATGTGCAACAGAATTCTTTTGTTTGACCCTGTAAATGAATAATAAATGCTTTGCACCCCATATTCTACAAACAGCATTTTTTAATGCGCTTCATAATTATATATCAATTTCATTATGTTTTAAATGACGTAGCGTCATCAAAATGCACTTGAAACGAATATTCCACATTGACTGTAATGTAACGGAATACTTTTGACTGTCCCTGTAAAAAAACTATAAGTGCTACACATTTCAGTTGAAATAGGGAACATGCTATAGATAACGACAATAGCATATAAAAATTTCAATCCGAGCATATTTACGGGAGTTAGAGCACGACCAGACAGCCAGCCAAACCGAAGTCATAAACACTTTTCAACTAGGTTGGAAAGTGTTAAAAATGAAAAAATGTAGTTTGTAAGAAAATAGACCCAACAGAGTCATATTAACTATCAGGTTTTTATGAAATCCCGTTCGCCAGAGCAGATGGAACATTGCAATATTATATAGACTAGAAAGTTTAAAACAAGATTAAAAGAACATATGACAGATATCAAATATGACAGAAGAACTACAGATTTGGCAAGACTACATAAGACAGAGACTTTAAAAATTGATTTTAATAATAGTAAAATAACTTATCCATAAATACTTTATTTCCCATCTATTATCCGTGAATCAATTGAAATCTATAGACGTAACGAGAACATATGCAATGAATCAGCCTCTTATGAATTACCAAAATTATGGCAAGAGTTATTTTTTAATTTTAAAAAGCAATAAGGAAATATTAATTTTCATGTTTACAGTTGACTATTTTTAAGTAACTGCGTTTATTACATATATGATCTCTTGCTTTGTTTTTCAAGTTTGTTATAAAACATTTTGCGGGAATAGTTTATTTATTGTTAGTCTTACTTTACACCCCCAGGGGCGCCAAATATGTATCATAAGTAGTTATCTATATCTTAATTAGTTTATGTTAAGTTGAATGAACCAATTATCGCTGAAAACGGGCTCATAGAAACCGATAAAATAAATCCGAACCTGGAGATTGATTTAAAAAAATGGTGGTAACCAAGGGCTGAAAAAGTGATATCGAAGTTTATTTAGTACCTGAGTATCTGGGAACCTGGGAGGAATTTTAGAAAATATTTCATTTGAATCGGTCATATAGTTAAAAAGTTTTCATTCGGGGGGGGGGGGGTCAGCGAGAGGAGGAGTTTCGATCAGAGCATTAATGCGATACTTAAATTACGATCGGACACCCCCTACCCCCTCAAACATTTTCAATTATCGTTAACTTTTGAAACAGAAACAAAATGGCGCAATATTTTGGATTGATTTTGCAATTTACGTTTCTTTATTAATACTATCCATTGTCAATTTGTTAAAAAAAATATATATATCGGCCGATTTTGTCAAAAATCAGATTTTCTAAAATAGAATTTATTTTTGCGTATATAAGCCAATTTTCAAATCCCTGCCTGAAATAATCCCTACTTTATAATTTCTGACCTTTCGTATCGGAAAGTAAATGGATAGACTGACCTCGTTGCGGTAGTAAATCAAAGACGAAGCCGATTGTTCGGCATGTGTTTTACTTCTTTCGAAATATAAATTTTGAGATAAAAACATAGCATTTTGGGGAGATTTTTATTACTTTTAAATTAATTTCTCTGGTAATTATGGACCGATTTTTACGAAATTTGAAACAATGAATAGAGGACAAAGTATACTATATTCGGGTAAAACATTGGTAAAACATCGGGTAACACATTTTCTTTTTATTAATGTAGAAAAATCGCCTCGTAATGTTAAATATGCTAAAAACCGTATAAACATTAATTAAAAAAACTATTAAAATTTTTAAAATCGTGTTTCGAAGTGCATTACTTCAGATGTGGAGGAACCTAATTCCAAAATTTTGTAGCTCTGTGTCCAGTGGTTCTTTCAGAACAGAGAACACACGCACACACACATACACGCACATACAAAGAAACTTCTTTCCTTATTATATTATAGATTGTTTTCCAAGTTGATGCATCTTTTAAAAATAAAATTAAATTAAAACTGCATTTAAATAAGTTGTTACCGGAAAAATATTCAAAAAGTGTTGAATATGGTAAGAATGGGTTTGTAGTGTAGCTTGAAGTAGTTACTTGGTATCGATGTGTTTCTCGATATCTGTATTTATCCTCGTTGATGGCTTTGATAAAGGAAATATTCTGGAACCGTACGAAGAGAACCTCCTGTGCTTAGCACTGAATTATAATAGGAAAAACGGAATTCGACATTCAACATCGGAATTATGTCCAATTGTAATTTCCCCCCCCCCTTTATGTTAAAAATATAAGCTTAGAGATAGTCTTCATATTTAAATTGTATCAAACTCTAAATTTGCAATAAGAACATCTAAATTTATTATCCTATTTTCATTTTTCGGTTAGTTTTACCTCAGGATAACAAACGAAAAGTCATTCGGATAACTAATTTAAGAGGTACGAATGTTAAAGTTTGGATCACCTAATGTTAAATACATTTGTAATGGTTGCTAAACAGATCGCAATGCTGATAGCTTTTTAACCCCTTGAGGGGCTGGGGCTTCTTGTAGCTAAAATATTGTAATGATTGATTGACACCAGGATTCACGAACGAATTTATTTTTAAATAAGTAAAAGCTCTTCCTCATGTACCTTATAAATTCAAAATTTGATTATAAAATTCTGGTGATTCGATTATAAAATTCTGTTACAAAATTTGATTATAAAATTCTGTTCACTTCGCGAAGAAGATGACGTGGAGTTCATTTGCGAAAAATGTAGTGTTTGATTCTGATTTATAATTTTGTATTTGGGTGTTTGTCAATCTCTTATTGGATTTTCATACCATTTTCAATACTTAATTAAGTTTCATACGATTTTTTATGACAATAAAAATGTTCTAATCATTTAAATGATGATTTCAATCTTTTTACACCTGTAGGGGCAAAATGGACATAGAGTACGGGTAAAGTGGTCATTTTGACCTTTTTTGGAAAAAAAAAATTCTCACTTCCACTTTATTATTTCGTAAAAATTATAAATACACTTACACTTCTAAGTAGTCACTCTAGTTCTATGCAAATTGTCAGTTATGTATTTGTAATTTAAGGGGTAACAAAAAATCACAAAACCTTAGGGTGACCACTTTGCCCGGCCTTCCCCTACACTTCCATGAAATTCAATTGCAAAATTGTCGCAGAGAAAAACAAATTAGCCATTCAATTGGAAATTATGTCTTCTTTCAATTTATATTTTTTAAAGACGCTTAGGGTGTCGTACTGTTAGAGAAATTATACCAAAATCTGAAATTTTCAATATGAATCCCAATTAAGATATCATATTTGGAATATTCATTTACGCTAATATATCAAACGGGAAGTCATCCAAACAATTTTTTTTGGCATTATGTAGGTTTAAAGTTTAGAACTCGCATTGTTAAATTTCTTTTTAGTCGTTAAAAAACATATTGCAATACAGGTTGATTTTAAAGCATAACTATGTATCGGCTGAGCTGTAATTTTGGATTACCATATTTGAAGCTTTTATAAATTGATTTCTTTAAAACAATTTATAGGTGACAATTCAAAATGTTTCCCAAAAATCACTTTTAAAATTTGTATATTTCTGAGATTAAGTTTAGAAAAAATTATGAATTATAACCTATGAATTTTTTAACAGTAATACGCTCGAAGTAGCATGTATTGTGCGAATCTAAAATTTTAAAATCATTCTCGCTAAAAGATTTTGAGTTATGTTTTAATAACTACATGTATTGCAATATGTTTTTCAACGCTGAAAAATATATTTAACATTACGCGTTCCAAACTTTAAACTTTCATATTTCCTAAATTATTTCTCTGACTCTGAAAGATTTCCCGTTTGGTATTCTAGTGTAAAATTTTCTGAAACATAGAAATGTGATGTCGAAATTCGGTGTTCGTATTCAATATTTCAGAGTTTGGTACAATTTCTTTAAGAAGACCACCTACCAAGCTTTTATTTGAAACATAAATTGAAAGAAGACATAATTTCGAATCGAATGGCTGTTTTGTTTTCTCTGCGACAATTTGGTGATTGAATGTTATGAGTTGCATCATTTTTTAATACTGATTACCGTAATTTCTGGTATATAACCCGCGGGACAAATAAATCGTTTTCGAACCAGAAATTTTATTTAACAAAATGTAAGATGTTTCTGCTTGGTACTTATTTGACTTTATTTAATAAATAAAATTTCTGGTTCAAAACCGATTTTTCTGAACCGCGGGTTATATTCCAGAAATTACGGTATACACAATTATGAGGCAGAAGTAATTATGTTATATTGCAAACAAATTTCCCTTTCAAATTTTGTTTATTTGTTTTAATTTATTTGTTCTGTTGTATCTATTTATTTTTAAACTAACAATTAAAATCGTTCTATAAATATAAATATGTCTGTCTTTATTATATTCATTGTCTGTATCATAACTGATAAAATCTGTTTTTAAAATTTATTTATAAAAATAATTCGATCGATAAATTAATTTACATGCAGTTAAGTTTCTATTCTTACTCACTATTATTACTTTCACTACCCCTTATTACAAAAATATTAGAGTTTGTATTTCTTTCGTAGTTTTATCATAGTTAAAAAAAAACAATGTTTATGCCAAAATTCCATGATAGAAAATTTTTCCATATTTAAATTAAATTCAGTATGATAATCGCAAGCTCAAGTTGCTTCAACAGCATAAAATTTTCCAAAACTTTTGCAGAATTTTCTACAAATAAAATCCCAGTTCTCATTAAAGAAAACATAATATAGTACTTTTTTTACAGACTTTACATAACAAAGGTATTCCGTTCAAAAATATATAACATTTTTTTATGTATGTTTACGCATACGTAATGAACGGACTTTTCGATTCTGATGAGGATTTTTTTGGGTGAAATACATTTTTCCAGGTAGCATCATAAAATTTATTCTTGTATCAGGATTAAAAAAGTCATTTCTGTCATCGTGCTTGCTCGTTCCCGGCAACCTTCCACTTTTTTTTTTCAATTCAAATATACCGTAATTTTCGGCTTATAATCCGCGGATCAAACAATCCTGTTTAAACCCAGAAATTTTACTTTATAAAATGTAACTTGTTAGGTCGCTGTAAATATTTGACTTCAATTATTGAATAAAATTTCTGGGTTGAAACAGAATCGCTTTATCCGCGGATTATACGCCGGAAATTACGGTACTTAGGAAAATTATTCAATAAAATGTATAATGTTTCTATGTGATTCTTGTTTTATTTTATTTGTTAAATGAAATTTCTAAATCGAAATATTTTTATTTGACTGATAAGGTTATCTGAGGGAAATGTGTCTGCCGAATGTCGGTCCAGGTATCTTAATAGGTATAGCGTTGATAATTTAAGTCAGAGATCTTGTGTTCGACTCACGGCATGCGCATTTTTCACTCAGTAGGAAAAATTCAGTCCGTATGGTATCTTTACCAATCTGTTACATATGAATAAGTTAAAAATAAGAAAAAAATGTATAAGATTTTTGTTTGTTAGAGCAACCTGTGCAAGATATTTTAATTACATATCAACCTAAAATGTAATACAGTAAAATCCCGTTACAACGAACTTCACGGGACCGCAAATTTTATTCGTTGTAACGGGAATTTCGTTGTAACGGAATTCAATAGAAAATTAAACATTTCAATTCAGATCCTCATATCATAGTTAATTATAAAAATATAGTAGTATAATACAAATTAGTAGATAATTAATTATTAAAAATAGTAATAAAAATTAGTAGTACCTTCTAATAACGTAAAGTTAGTATAATACAATGTATAATATTTTTTATAGAACTGAAAAATTGACTTACCACCATTTCAATGATCTTCAAATTGTACAAGAAAAAATTTAATGCAGAAAATCAGTGATTTTTTTTTGTACAAGGGAGTTTGAAGCTGCGGACAATACAAAATTATGTACATGATTAATATTAGAAAAAATGTTATCTGGTACACTGCTCTGTAAAGAAATAAAATTGCGCACTCTTTCTAAGCTTTCTAAGGCTTCAGCAGATGTAACTTTTGAAACCTCATTTTCTTCATCTTCAGAACTTTCTTCATCATTTTCTAAAATGCGATCATCAACAATAGACTGCACAATATCTGTCTCTGTTAATGAATAACAAGTTGCAGCATTGTCATCTGCAGTTAAAAAATCTTTAAAGCTTATGCTTTGAGACACACCAGATTTTTCTTTTACTAAGTTCCAAGTGGATTCGATCTCATATTCGACTGTCTGCTCCTCATCATGTACTACATCGCTAGATCCTTGAGCCGTCGATTCTTTATTTAAATCCTGGTCAATCTGCGCGTTTTTCCAACAGTGGGCTATTGTTTTCTGGCTTATATCATCCCACGATCCACAGATCATATCAATTGCCTCTTTCATGTTGCACTTTCTGTTTACGTTATTTTGCAGATCACAGAGAATGCGTTTTAATAACATAGTTTTGTATCGTGATTTTACGGCTCTGATAATGCCTTGGTCAAGAGGCTGAAGTATTGCAGTACAGTTAGGCGGGAAATACTCTACACGAATGTGATTCAATATAGGAGGATCATTGTGTGCTGTGCAGTTGTCTATGAGTAGAAGAATTTTACGTTTTTGTTTTTGCATATCTTTATCAAAATTTATCAGCCATTCATTAAAGAATCCTTGCGTCATCCATGATTTTTTGTTGGCTTTGTAGATGCATGGTAAGGACTTAAAATGTTTGAAACAACGGGGTTTTTCAGATTTGCCGATTATGAGTACTTTTCGTTTTTCTGTTCCTGATTTGTTGCAGCAAAATAGGGCTGTAATCCTTTGTTTGGAAAGCTTTCCTCCAATACACTTGTCTCCTTTTAACGCTAAAGTCTTCCTTGGTTCTAACTGAAAAAATATTCCGGCTTCATCGGCATTAAAAACATCGTTAGGACTATACGTCTTGATTATTTTTTGTATTTCACCTTTACGCCATTCGTTTACAAATTCAACTGGGACGTCTTTTGCTTCTCCTGAAATGCATTTTGCCACTATACCGTATCTTTCTCGGAATTGATTCAACCATCCGACACTGGCTTGAAAATTTTCAATGTTTAGCATTCTTGCAAATTCCAAACCTTTTTCTCTAATTAAAGGGCCACTTAGAGGGATGTTTCTAGAACGAACATCCATAAACCATTTGTAAACAGCACTATCCACATCTTGAAACTGGGCATTTCGAATTCGTTTTCTGCTTGGATCAAAGACTTTAACTTGAATTTTTTTCAAAATGCTTTCTTTATCTTTTAGAAAAGTGGATAAAGTAGACGGCGAAATTCCATATTTGTTAGCAACATCAGATTTTTTCATTCCTTTCTCAACTTCAGAAATTATGGCTTTTTTTTCTTCCAAACTAAACTGTTTTCGCTTAACAGCCGCCATTTTATGACCTACTGGTAAGATGAAAATTTTCAAACTGATTTCGAGCTTTGTGAAATTCCTTTGCGAAAGTTATTCAGGTAGGGAGGAGAGGGAAGGGGGAATGTGCAATACTCATTTCACGTTTTGTTAAGTTTGCCTACATTGGTTACAGCTTACTTGGACTTCCAAGAAAAAGGGGTGGAGAAAAGGGGAGAGCGAACAAAGGAAACATTCCTTCTGCAGTGAAATGCCTATGCACACCGATTTTACAACAAAGCTCGGAGAAAAGCGATTGCTTTAGAGATAAGCTTGATTGTCCCTAAGACTAGGCATCGAAAACAAAAATTGTCAAGCGATAAAAATGTACAACTGAAAGTATTTGCCGTGTCATATTATTTCGTTCTAACGAGATTATAAAAAATTGAATATTTCGTTATACTGAGATTATGTTAACATTATTTGAATACATTTCAAAACGGGACTCGCTTGCATTTCGTTATAACGGGATTTTTCGTTGTAATGGAATTCGTTGTAACGGGATTTTACTGTACAAAAATTTAACAATTAATAAATTTCCCCCTTAACCCATCGTTTAAGGTAAATTTTAAGCACATGAGCATTAAAAGAAAAACATAATTAGAAACTGATTTCTACGGGACGAAATACTCCCTCTTCATAAAAAAAGTAAAAAAATCATAGTTCCTCTTTTACTTAATGTTTGATTATTTTTAGTCACTTGTGGAGAATAATGTTCACTTTTTCTTTTCCCCGTCAGAGAAAAAGAAAATTTATTTAATTAAATTTCAAAATGCAGAGGTGGACAATGGCTTACAATTACCCACTCTTAGTGCCTTCGGTCTAAGCACTGCGTACTGCTCTGTCAAACTCCCACCACTTTCTTTGAAAAGAAATTTCCGCCTTATTTAACTGCAGAATTTTTCGATTTCATAACACGAAAAATTCATGGTGGAAGTTTTCCTAAGCCGAGAAGGGGGAGGGGGGGAGGAGGGGGTGTACTCATTATGCGGCCAATGTTGCCAGTGGGCTGCTTTTCTAAAAAGTCAGATTGCTTGACTGATGCATGATGATCAATTTGCTTGATCGACAGAGCCGCAGATGTACCACTTTTAAAAACTAAAAATCTTCAGGTTTTTTAATTACAGAATTTTTGTTATTAAGCAAATATTACTATATGCAGATAATGGTGTAAGAGAAAATTTTCGGAAAAAATATTGAGTACAACTGGCTAAGACGATTATCAGTAGGTTCTCTAATTATCAGACGCTGTTAGCGCCACCTATGAGAAATTTGTTCCTATAAATAGAGAGAATGAGCGAATGAGATTATAACCGATTCATTTTCCATAAGAACTGTTTTCTCTGGCTTATGATTTTTCATTTTTCGTTAAACATTCTTCTAAATTTTATTTAAATATGTCATTAGGGCTTTGCTTCATAACTATTAAATAGAATATTTAAAGTTTTACTGTCAAATGAAAGAGAAATTACATTTTACAATAGTATTTTAAGTATTATGTTTAGAGAAATAAATTTCTAATTTTAATATATATTTTAGAAAGAATTTATTTATCGGTTAGTTGCTTTGTTGAAGCTTCAAAAATCGTTAATTACCTTTGTAATCTTTTGGATTTACTTTAAAGACGGTTATTAAATGTATAAATTCCTTTAATTAAAAGCAAATACTCACGGATGCTTTGTAATGTGTACCTATTTGCTTCTTATCATATTTTTAAATGCATTGGCTTTATTTTGTGTATGAGAATTTTAATCTGAAGTACTATACTAATTTTGAATGTTCAAGACAATGATGTGAGCAAATGTTATCTTAAAATGTTAAGTATAGTAAATGAGTGGTAATTATAATTTTGAAAATATTTTGGAAGGTTTTAGTAAATATGTCTTTAATTATTGATCAAGCTTTTATTATGGAACTTGATTTTGTTTGGTTAATAAAAATGTTGATAGTTTCTTAAATTCATTTATTAGCATATTTCTATATCTAATTTGTTAATTTTCAAAAACGATATTCATTTTAAGCGACTGAAGAAAGATAATTCTTAGATGTTGCATTTCACATCATTAAAAATATAATAATTCAGAAGTTGTTGAAGCGTTCTTGCTTAAAAAAACAAGAAAAGAAAAATAAATAATTTAAAAGATTATTTTAAACTTTATTACAATATTAACATTAATTTCAACCTGACATAAAATTCTGTAATTTCATGCAATTTAAAGAAGAACGTTTAAACAAGAAAATTTCTTTAATGTAGTTTTTTTTTTTTTTTTTTGCTGCATGGTATATGTTTCATTTCACGTTTAAAGAAAAACTTTTATTTCAAAACATGTATATTTGTATTAGATCAAATAAAAAGTTTTACGTGTGGTTCCCAAGCATGTTTTATGTTATATATATTTTATATTACATATATTTTATGTTACATATATTTTATATTATATATATTTTATGTTATATATATTTTATATTATATATATTTTATAGCATTGCGCAAAGACGACGAACCCGCGTATCTGAACGCACACTGCCACAACTTTTTTGGAAAAAAAATATTCTTTGACATGCTTAATGAAAGTAATTTTGAGTTTAAATAAGGCGAAGAAAACTATTCAGGAAAAGTTGTGGCGATTCACCTTCTGGAATGTGGGTTTATCGAACCTGTTATATTAGGTTGGCGCAAAATTGCTGCGTATTTTAATACCTAATTTTAATACCGGTAAAATTTTAATACCTGATAATTTTAATATACGTGCTTGCTTTGAACTGATAGGTAAAATTATCAGGTATTAAAATTTCATCGGTATTAAACAAAGCCATTAAATAATAAGCCCAGTCAGATAAATGGGAAACTTTTCGCAAGTTGAAAATAGCGCCATCTAGCGGTTGGGAGTGCTGCATTCGGCACCAAGAATATTTTAATAAAATTTTACTTCTAAAATTAAAGCTTAAAATAAGGAGTTCATATTTTCTAAGAAAGTCGTTTGTAAATTCCGGTGTCAGTCAGTAATTTGACATTTTACGAACAGAATTTGTCTGTGCCGGAAAGGGTTAATTGCATAGGGATGTAAATTTCCATCACTTTTTATTTAACTTTTAATAAATAAATCAACTTCTTCGCCACCACTATATTTATATAGAAATATTAATCCAGTAAATTTCCACATTTTTTTTTCATTATAGTTTTAGCTTTAATGTAAAAGATACCAATAATTATCAAGCTCTTAAAGGAAGTGCAAAAACAAAACATCGATAAAAATCGTATAAAATATCGATATAAATAAATCGTATCGTTTCTCTGCGACCCACTTCTGTTTTGTCCTCCTTCCGCAGCAGAGGTTTGGCGCTAGTGTGTCGCTAACAAATTTAACACTATCTGACTGGGCTTATTATTTAATGGCTTTGTTATTAAAGGTAGTAAAATTAGGTGTTAAAATACGAGAGAACTTTTGCACCAACCTAATAGTTATAACATTAAAGTTTAATTCAACATTTAATTCTTCAAATTGGTATTAAACTTATTAAAATTAGTAAAGAAATCATATAAGTTGTAAGCCGTATCCAGAGTTTACTGGAGTTGCCTTCCCTGCGATTTATTCTGTTGAACTGATTCAGATATCAAACCAGATGTTAAAATCAATAAGGTTAACTAGATGATTTGTCCGGGATTGCTCAGTTGGTAGAGCATTGGCAGTTTCAGCCAAGATATCCCTGGTTCAAATCCTGTCCCGGACTTTTTTGCCCAGTTGGGAAAATTACAACTTATATGAAGCTTGTATTTCTTTTAGAAAATACTAGTATTAAAATTCAAGGGAATGTCGAAACACTTAAAAATATTTACTTACGACAGCCACCATTTTTTGTGTCTGCTCGTAGAGATAGCATTCAGAGGGCTAAGGTCACAAGTGTCACACTCACTGTGGTGACCTTACCCTTTCCACCACAGTTGTCCCACTCCGGGCACACCTAATTTTAATTCCAAACTTGCATTCGGCACCAAGAATATTTTGAATATTTATAAGTTCCAATATTTTAATACAATTTTGCTTCTACAATGAAAGCTTAAAATAAGGAGTTCTTATTTTCTAAAAAAGTCGTTTGTAAATTCCGGTGTCAGTCAGTAATTTCTCTTTACGAACAAATATGTCTGTGCCGGAAAGGGTTAAATGCATATATGACAACATCTCAGTATTTTTCCATCAAATGTCGCTTAACCCTTTTAAGGGCAAAGTACTTCTATTCGTAAAATGTTGAAATGATTCAGGGGCACCAGAATTTACAAAAATATTTTTTTGGAAAATAAGCAAAATCCTTTCTTTACGTACTTACCGTAATTTCCGGCGTATAATCCGCAGCTCAAAGAGTCGTTTTTCGACCCAGAAATATTATTTTATAAAATGTAACTTAAAAGATCGCTGTAAATATTTAACTACAATTATTGAATAAAATTTCTGGGTCGAAAAACCACTCTTTGAGCTGCGGATTATACGCCGGAAATTACGGTAATAAAATGAAAATTGTCTTTCCAAAATTCTGGTGCCAATGTGCAATTTTTGGACTAAAGTTAAGTGGTCCAAAAATTAACCACCGTTCTTGGAGTGATTAATCCAACTTATGCAAATACGCTTCAAATGAGAACAAATTTTTGAAATAAAATCAAATAAGTTCCAAGTAGAAACATGAAATTAAATAAGTATGCATTCGGTTAGAAAAACCGAAGTCATGAACTTTTTTCAACATTGTTGAAAAGTGTTAAAAAAAGAATTTTGCATATGTTGGAGGTGTGACATGGATGTCAAAACCACAAAAGAAAATAAATATTTTTCTATGCATAAGAATAATGTTTTAGAAAATTGGCGTTGACTTATCAATGTAAATAAATGTTGCTTAAATATAAAAATACTTAATATAAAGTTTGCTTTTATAAACTTGTAGTAGAAAGCTATTTTAGGTGTAAAAGTGTGAAACACGCACACACCCATCCCTATGCATTCGGTGCAATGTAAGTTTCAGAAATGTATAAGTCGTTTCCTTTTAAAAATAGAAGAATTGTTAATTGATTCATTGATGTTTTTTGCGGCTAAAGGGCAAATTTTTGCGAGGCAAATAGGTCAAACAATAATCTTTTTTAAAAATAACATTTTGAGGAAAAATAAATTTTCTGTTCATTTAACGTGGTGGAATTGGGAATTCGCGATGAAGTTAAAAGAGTCAGGGGCATGTCTATGCTGAAACGTGGGGGTACAAACATACAATATTTTAATAGAAAAATGTAAAATAATAAATATATTTATAATAGAAATGTTCACTTTATTTTAGCATTTAAAATTGCGATTAAACACGGAAAATTTTTCTATTAATTAAAAGTGGTGTAACGATATCTCTTAGCTTCATCCAAGAAATACCAAGAAAAATTGAAATTGTAATACTTCTAAACATTATAGAGATTAAAATAAGGCACTTTTAACTAAGGGATTAACTATTTATTTTCTGGATGTTGTCCGACATAAATTGTATCTTCTGTAAAACTGTATTTGTTAAGATTGAAAACTGCTGCCCCGCGAGCCACAAAAAACCACTATTTTGACATAGAATAATTTTCCGAAAACTTGAAACAATGAAAGAATTTTTTCAATTAATTAATTTGAAGATCATCTTTCGAATATTATGGTAGCAAACGATTTTCATGCAAAAAGGTTGTGCAGCTTTTGTTTGTGTAATTTTATGTTTTGTAAAAAATATTTTTGCAGTTATTTCTTTTTCTTTTCTTTTTCTAATTTCTGGGTCGCGTGCCGCAGGACTGCCACTTTTATAGAATAGTACAATTAGATTTATATAATGACGGAAACTCTGCGATTAAATAAGTCGAATGTTACTATTACTATGTAGAGGTAGCAAGCTCTACGGAGGCTAAAAGTTTAGGAAACTTCTGCTCAACTAATTTTACAAATTTGTATTTATTTATTTCCTTGAAGTTAAAGATAATGCCTTTCTGAGTAGGTAAATATTATGTAGAATTGCTTTTACAATTTCCATGTTTACGATATATTATTTTGAATACATTTTTTTATGTCATGTTATACTGCTGTTATTATTTATCATACAGAAAACCATCATTCTGTTAATAGTCCCTTTTTTCCGAACAACACGTACATCTCATTTTTTACTCTCAGACAAAAAATAAGGAAAACACGAATTTACTTTTACTCGTTGAATATAACAACAGACTTAAATCATCGCATTCTGAGTCTCTTTGTGTACTCACATCAGGGGGCAAAGTCATTTTGACAAGGAAGACCTTCGGGTATAAATTTATCTCTTGCTTCGGTAATATTTATTATATCGGATCGTTTAATTAAAAATTTCTTTGAACCAGGTTAAAGAAAATGCCAGATATTAGAAGACGTAAAAAAGAAAACATGCGTTACTTGAGAATTTCTCGACAGGAATAATAATTTTGCCAAAGGAAGTTTGAAATTTTACAACGCATATACATATTAACATATATTAATATGTTTCGTGTCATATATATATATATATATATATATATATAGGGTGCGTAATTCTGCTCATTTATCAAAATTTCTAATTTACTCGTCTAATTTACTCCTTATTTACTCGTAGTTTATATATGTAGCGGTATACATGCTTTTCTATGTGAATGCTGAATACAACCACATATATTCATACAAATAAGTGTAAATAGATAAATAGGGATGAACAGTTAAAGTATACAAGGGTCATTCCATAAGTGATCACATTCGTTTAACACTAGAACGGCGGCAAAAGTTTTTTCAAGTTTTCTAGAAATATTTTATGCCGGAATTTTTATATAAACTACTTAACTTATTCATTTAACTTAAGTCTGTGTGCTTACATTTGAAATATTCTATGAAAAAATTTCTTGCTCAAATCGAAATATATTTATTTGGTACCGGCTAAAATGACCGATATGGCATTTCAGTGTTAAATTTCATTTAGTAATTTGTAAATATCTGATTCCACGGTACAAAGTGTATTTTCGTTTGAAATGAAATGCGAACTATACAAACTATTGTCAGCAATGTATCCAATTGGGGCTGTTATAGATACCACTGTTTTTGGTATAAAATTTTTCACCTCATGTAATTGCAGAATTTTCCAATAAAATAAGAAGAAAATTTTTAGTTTAAAATAGTAATGTTCAAAACCCAGTGATGGAACAGTGGCGCAGCAGAGAATCAATTGTCACCGTTAAATTTAAATTGTACTCTTTGTCTTATTTAAAGACAGGGTTTCATAATTTTTTTAAGGCGAAGAATATTATTAAAATGTAGCGGTGAGAATCGCCCAAATGCTGCGCCACTTTTCCATCACTGCATAACCTCATCCCCCTTCTGAATACGCTCCTGAATGGTGCTAATTGGTTGCCTTTTGTGTATTTGTATTGATATTGCGTCGAATAGTGATCAAGATAGAGACCGTAAATTGTGAATTCATAGTACACAAAAATACTGATGTGAAATGTCCATGTGTAAAAAATGCAGCCATAGCTGAAATTTGTTTCAGTATCAAGCACCGCCAACAATGTTTTTGGTAAACTTTTGTGTAATGACTACTGTAATTCAAACATATGGACGTTTATCTGCTTTTGACATGGCGTGCTCCAAAATGTCCTTCAATACCGAAAATTCTGTAACTGTTACAAAACACAATTGTTTCAAGTAAAATTCAATATGTTTTCTAGCAATTTAAAACTGACGACAATCAGTAATATCCCACATTCAGACTATTGGCTGTTTGTAGCAATGACATGTGAATGAACGAAAAATTGCCAGAAAATCTTCGAGAAAAAAATAGCGGACAGAAACACAAAAATACCCCTTCAAAATAAAATAAAACAAGTCTTTGATTTAATTAATCACGGAAAGACTACTATATTTCAATAATGCCAAAATAATCTCTTCGGAAATGTACGGTTTTTGTATAAAAAACATTGGCAGCGGGATCTGCTGCTGCTATATAATATCTTGCATGTTATCCTTATCTAGTCGAGAGACGTGAATTTCAAAATAACGTTTATAAAATGTAAATTTTTTTTCAGTTTCAAAGTTTTTTTATGTGACACTAGCTGGCTTTTCCTACTAGCGGCGACTAATTGCATCGGGGCTTCGAATCAAACAAATATCTTAAAAACGAAACTTTGTTTCGGGTCTCCGTTGGCTACGACAGAGTACACCGTGCACGCTACGCACACTCTGGTTTCTATCCTCCAGACGAACCTTTTAAGAACGAGGATTCGGCTCAGTTCCCCGCTGTCTACGGCAGCGTATAATGTGCTCCAAACGTACCACTTTCCGAACGAACCTCCACATCGGGTCCCCGCTGCCTAAGGCAACGTATACCGTGCGAGGCCCACCAAAAACTTGAATATATGGTATTTATAAATTGAACCTCGAATTTCTATGAATTCCCATTTTTAGTTGAAAATATTTCTTTTTTCCGAAGATGAGATCAAACGTTCCGCTGTCAACGCGCGACGCCTACCGCAAAGTTGAATATTATAAATTCTTTGCAATAACTTTATGCTCTTAAAAAAAAATCAATACACCAATCATTTTTACTATACGTAAAAATGGAGTTTTTTTCGTCGATGAGATCAAACGTTCCGTTTTCAGCGTGCGAAGTACTCCGCGAAGTTGAATATATATTTATAAATTTTACCTCGAAATTTTATGAATTATATTTTTAATCGAAAATATTTCTTTTTTTCCGAATATTTTTTAAGAGCGCCACGGAAAATTGATAAAAATGTGATTAAGTGGCGCCGCTTGGCGGTATTGTGATGACATTTTATAGTAAGTTGGTATAAAGGCAGTAGCGACGCATCAGGGGGTTCACAATAACTTTGCTACCGGTATTTTTATAAACCAAATTTCTCCTTGCTTAAATATAGAACATTGCACGATAGATATGGTCAAATTTAAATATTATAAGAAAATTCTTGTAAAAAAGTGATTGTGACTCTGAGGAACCACCACTGCATGAATGTTAAGGAACCTAAATATAAAATTTTCTCGGAATCAAATGATATTAACCCTGTTTTTGACGCAAATTAAAAATTGAAACCGCTCTATAGCGGAGAGACAAGAAGAAAAAAATATGAAGTGCACATGGAAATGAAGGCTTAAAAATTTCCAGTAGGACAAAAAAGGATTATAATTTTCTGATAATTAGAAGATAGGGAAAGGTGAAGAATGGCCGCCCTAAAATGAACGCTATATGTCTCCCATTTATACATGTTTGACTCTAGGATTAAAATTTCTTTACCAATTCCTTTTCATTGTCATTCTGCTTTCCCACTCCCTTTCTCACATTTGTGTTATATACAGGGTGATTTTTTTTAAAGTTGTGAAAGTAAAACACTATAACAAAAGAACCACTGATAATAATGACCTGAAATTTCACCAGCATGCTCCCAAAGCAATGGGTATTTTTAGGCATGGTTAAAAAAAACTTAAAATCGCACCGACAGATGGTAGCTGAAACAAAGAATATCGGCAGTGGGAGGAAAACAATGGGCGGTACTTTGAGAAACCATCTTTGTCATCATTGGACCTCTTCTTAAATTCTTAAGTGTCCTAAATCTTCCAAGAGCAGTTGCTGCGCTGTCATTATTCTGATAATACAGTTTCACTAGTAACGCACGAAATGGCGCAGTCATTGCTAGGATTTCTGTAGAATAATGAACACGAGGTGTGCGTACTTCACGTTTTTATTGCCAATGTGCGTGTGCTGGGCGCAAGTTCGTCTCCCGACTTTACTGCATGTACAGCGCCATCTGTCGGTGCAATTTTAAGTTGCTTTTTAACCATGGCTAAAACATCCCATTGCTTTGGGAGCATACTGGTGAAATTTCAGGTCGATTGGATCAGTGGTTCTTTTGTTATAGGGTTTTACTTTCACAACTTAAAAAAAATCACCCTGTAAATGCGGAATTAATATCTGAACATTCAAAATTTTAAGCCATTACCTGCAATAAATTTTTAATTTTTTAATAAGAAAGATTGGCGTCCAATTTTTACAAAAACTTTATAAATCCGATGTATAGGACTATAGAACAACTATAGAACTATGGAAAATATTTTTCTTCTACTGCTCTAAAATTTTCAAATCGATATCTTGATTAGTTTTCTTAATTTTCGTTAATTAGTAAAAAATCTCAATTATTTCCTTTCTTTTCGGAAATATGGTTGGTGAGTCGGCCGCTCTGCGAAAACAAATCTCTTTTTAGTTCAGTTTTTCATGAATGTCACGTCCCTGTCTGATTCTTTTTTCGATTTTTGTCTAAAAATATCTCTGTCGCGAATTAGTTTTTCGCTAATAATATAAAAAAAAAAAATACCGTTCAAATTTTACAAATATTTAACCACTGATGTAAAATATTTTTCTGCTTGCGCTCTGAAATTTTCAAATGGATATATTAATTACTTTATTTAAATTTTGCTGATTACTGAAAATTCTTAATTTCGTTCATTTCCGCTGTGAAATCAGGTCTAGATGTGCTCGCGCTTTTGCCATTTCTTGAAAAAAAAAATTGATTTTTTGATGTCTTTAATTAACATTCCAGCTATTTATAAAAAAAATAAAAATCTGAGCCTCAGGTGCATCAGAACCTACCCTTGGACTATCCTCAAGCGAATTTTCAGACCTCTAGGTGCGGTAAATTTTGCTATCCATCGCCAACAAACAAACAGAGAGACACACTCAGAGAGCGAAATTTTCTTTTATTAATATAGATAAGGGATTTTAAGAGGCACCTTTTTAAAACAAATTTCCCTCGATTTGATTAAGAGTCCAGGTTTCAAAAAATGTGTTTTCTGTCTTTAGGGAGCAAAACAACTGGATCATGAAATACAAAATATGCTTTAGCATTTACTAGAAGGGAATAATTATATGAGAAATTGAAAAATCTGAGTCTTTCAGAAAGTCAAGAAATCTGTCTAAATATCAAAGTGTTTCCCTATCACATAACAGCGTTTCTGTTATATATGTTTGCAGAGAACATATACCCACGAAAATTTAAATTTTATCTGTCATGCTTGATACGTTTTACCTCAGTGAATCGAAACTCTGGAATGAAAGAGTTTTACACAATTTTGAAAACATCGTGTTTTTTTTTATCTCTAGTGGATATGTTATTTTTCATCTATTAAAATAAAATAACTTCTAACTTGTGTATAGAAATGTATGAAATCTGCTGTTATCGTATATCCGTGTCAAAAACATTTTACCCAGAGGGTGAGTTTTTCAAAATATCTCTTTTATCACAAGGATAGAAAGATTGAACTTGTGTGTCATGTTTGGTAATTCATATCTAAGTAACTTGACATTCTGGTATGAAATCGATTTACACAATTGGGAAAACATGATGCTTCATATGTCTAGTGCAGTAAGTCTCACAACTATTTTCGAAATGTATTCTCGCAAAACTATTGGCAAAAAGTAATATTCGCTTTTATTTAACGATAGAATCTCATATTAAATTAGATGAAATTTCTATGCAGAAGAAAAAGACATGGCGCAGTGAGTACCATTGCCCAGGTTGTTATATCATTTCTCTCTTGTTAGGAATTTGCATTTAATTTGTGTACAGAAACGTATTATGTCTGCTGCTAGCTTATATCCATGTCCTAATATTTTGTACAAAGAGGGAACTTTTCAAAACAGTTATTTTAACATACTGATGGACATATCGTTTTCAAACTGCCTTAATTTTCATTGTATAATTCGGGGATTAAATAAATCTATTTTGAATCAGAAATTTGCTTTAATAAAAGTCATTATCCCTACCACGTAGAAATAAGCATTATTTTATTAATTAAAATATCCGAGTGTAAACATAATTGTTTGGTACATGGATTATATTCCGGAAATTAGGGTAAAATGATTTCAATTGTGAACAGGTGCGTATATTTTTGCGACATTTTTAACAGAAATTTTTGCATTATTCATTTGCAAGAAATGTTAGAAATTCTACGAACAACCAAAATGATTACGAACTGTGCGATTGAAAAATTAAATAGAAAATTTCTAATCTCAAATATTTTGCCTGATTCACTGAAAATTCCAAGGAGTGTATGCACCTTGAGTGCAAATACACTTGATTAAAAAATTTAAGAGGTACATTCGTAAAAAAAGAGCCTCCTATACTAATTCATCACTAAATTACCGCAGAGAAATTCGAGAGGTACCATTCCATAGAGAATTGTGCGTACATTTTAAATAGGATGAGAGTTTTATAAAAGAAGTTGCCTGCATATTAAAAATTGCACCAACATTGATTTTTTATATTTTTTTTTAGTCTTTTTGATCAAAACAGCTTGGATAATGATAAAGTTTACGTTTAAAAGAATTTTAAAAGAGTTTCAAAAATCTTCATATAGTTACATGATGCCCACGTTTAAGGAGGCTAATGTTAAATACATGTGAGAAACATTAATTTATATCTTAGCTTAAATTTATCCGATTGATACGTTATGAGATTCAATAAATAGATCTAATCATATTCCACAAACTAACTATGAAAATTATTAATAAATTCATATTAAACAATTATGATATATGGCCTGCATTTAATTTGTATAAACGAACCAAAATAGTAAAAAAATATAGGTGTGTAAGTTAGCAGCTCATTCGAATCATAGTTTTCGAGAAATAATTTTTTTCAACGGTCAAGAGCAAAAATCACAGCGTCAAATTGTTTATGAACTTGATAATACTATATCACAACTTCATAGTATATTTATTTATCATGCACACTGCCTCGCTATGCCAGAATAATTTTAAAATAGTGGAATTGAATATTTAAAAATGTAAGTCGTTGCGTCCCCTGCTAAAGAGACTGTCTTCTGTTATTAAAGGATCCAATAAAAATAAATATATATCAGTTAGTAACCGAAAAAGGTTTGTTGGATTTTCTTTCATACAAATAGTACTATATGAAATATTCTTCACCACTTATGAAGTATTTTCAGAAAACAAAATGGAGCTATAAATAAAGAAGAGGAGATATATAGTGTAGTGTCTACCGGTTGCCAGTGAAGTAACTGAGGATGTAGTCACAAGATGGCGGTTGTAGTTTGTTTATATTGGATCAGGGACTAACTAACGACGGGCAAACTTCCACCAGTAAAAAATAATAGAAACTTTTGCCTTATTTATGACACAAACTCTGCATGAATAAGGTGCTTCAAAACGGAAAAAATGTTATTCAAATTTACTGGTGGAAGCTTGTCCCACAGCAATCGAATTCACAGACATTGACAGCAGGATTGTTTATGTATTCACGAAATGGCACAATTGCGTGCCCTGACTACCACCGACACAAACTTCCACTAGTAAAAACGACTACTGTAATTTACGGCGTATAATCAGTGGATTACACAATTCTGTTTTAACACAGAAATTTTATTCAATAATTGAAGTCAAATATTTACAGTGATCTAATAAGTTACATTTTATAAAATAAAATTTATTGATCGAAACATGATTGTTTGATCCGCGTATTATACGCCGGAAATTACGGTATATATAGCGTGGTCATAAAGTCTTTCCCTGATTATAAAATAATTATCATGAAATAACTATTAAATGTAATACTGTAAAATTTTTATCATGGAAAAGTCATGTTCATAAGTTTTTTCATCTGGATAGATGGTCCTCTAGACATACGGCTTGGTCAATCCAAGGCCCCTTTGAAAAACAAACTGAACATAGTTTACATTAAAATTCTTCACCTGACACACTGTAATTTTCATAATTTTGAATATTCAGAGGATATCCACTCAAGGTCAGGATCACAGATGCTGTGTCTAGTGTGACAGCCCTAATGTGAGCAATACTTGGCGAGAAATGGAATACCGCCTTGACAGTCTTCGAGTTACCAAGGGTGCTCCCATCGAAATTTATTGGCGTAAGTACTTGCATTAAAAACATTTTAAATGCCTTTACAATATATTGAAATGCCTAATTATGCATATATGCCTAATTATATTAGTTATTCCTCAATAAATTACTGTAATCAGGGAAAGACTTTATGACCACTCTGTATTTTTGCCTTAATTATGACAAAACTATTGCATGAATAAGACGTGTAACTAAGGAAAAAATTGCTATTTCAAGTTACTGGTAGAAGCTTGCACCGGCGGTAATCAGGGGGAATATCTCTTACACAAAGGTTTAAGGTCTCCGAATTTTGAATACCATTATTTTCGAATAGAATATTCATTTTATATAAACGTTTTATATAAACGCTTTATATATTTGCTTTATATAATCGGATAATTTCTGGTATTTGTAAAGCTAATATTGCAGGTCGAAAATAGTAGCATTCACAAATCGGAAGATCTGGCTACTATGTTTTATATAACAAGGTTCGTAAGCGGCAGGGGATTTGTATTCCCGACTTTTAGAAAAGTAAATTTTACCATATTTGATGCAAAAATTATGTTTTTAGATGTAACGATCATTACGTTACGAAAAATCGGGTATTCAAATCCCCTGAGGCGTACAAACCCTGTAAAATATATAAACTATATTATGTATCATCATTTATAACATGATTATTATAACGAAATTTGAATAATATAACAAAATTTGAGCAGTAAAAACCAAGATCGCTATTGTAAAGATATTTATTTATTACGCTTTTCTTGCAAAACAATTTTCGCCAAAAAGGTTTTTAAACCAGAGAGCAGGTTCCAGGGTATGCCATACCCAGGAAGTGTACGGTCTTTATTTTTTCACCATTATTTTCGAATAGTTATCTCCGCCTCATTTTATAGCGGAATTTGTACTATTTCTCTGTGATTTAATATGGAAATTCCTATGCGGAAAAAGAGGTACTCAAAAGTAAGGACTGTACATTCCCTTGTAACATTCCATATATCCTTTTAAAAACAAATTTAGGAACCCCGAAACATGTTTTGTTTTCTTTTCTAGTACTATCTAAATCATTTTAAGAAAATAATTCGAATTTTTATGTACAGTTGGATTTTTTTTCGAAACCTTTTGTTTTGCAAATTTGCATTTTCCCTAGGGTTTCCAGATGTGTTTTTCCCAACTTCAAAAAGCAACAATCTGAACCGTGAAATGAATGTAAAATATAATTTAGCCTTTTACTAAAACGGAGTGCATATGTAAGAAATTAATGTGATTATTTCAGGAAGTCACGGAACCTGTCTAAATGTCAAAGTTAAAATACTTTTACTATCATACAACGGTGTTTCTGCTGTATACTAATATATGTTTTCTGATAAACACGTACTCACAAAAATTGACCTTACGTCCGTCATGTTTATGCCAAGATCCAACTAATCTTTCGTGATACGTGGTTTAATCTGACCCAGTATAACAACGCTTTGAACCAGAAAAAATATTGTATAAATCTTTATTTATATAATTTCAGATGTCTACGTAAAATTCATTTAATTTCATTTCTTAACCCAAGACCTCCTTATCATAGTATCAGACCTCTCAATCAGCAAGTTGCCTTTGACCGCAATACTTGTCCTGCTACTAGCGCCATCAATCGTCAGTAATAGTATTTACGACACGAAATCACACGAAATTTTTTCACAGCTCCATTTGTTCTATGCATTTGCTTATGAACTAGTAGTTTTCCTACCACTAAAATTTTATAGTAAATTTTATCTTATTAAATTGACAAGATCGTGTGATTACATGACGAAAAAGAATTCTATTAAATTTTGGTGGTAAGAAAAAAGCGAAAGAGTTGGCAGCTATGCGGTAGCAGACCAGCTAGATTTTTCTATAGATTTTTCTATTATATTTTTGGATACCAGTTTTTTAGTAGAGACAACTTTGTTTTGTTTGATCGGAGAATTCTGGGATTTAAAAGAACAACATTTTCTCTAAAAATATACTGGTGTTCAAAAAGCCCGAAACATGGCAACTGTGCGGTAGTATCCACCAGGCGGCGATACTTTCCGGAGAAAGTCAATAAGTTGGCAATTACCGCGGACATTTTCTCCCATAGACTTTCTCCGGATTGTCAAGTCTGATCTATGATAAGGGAGTCTTGTCTTAACCCTTTGCGGCGCGGAGTAAGTTTGTTTGTAAAATGATGAAATGTTGGACTTACACCATAATTTAAAAACGAATTCATTAGCAAATAAAAACTAGCTTATTTTCTCCTACTTTAAAAAAGAAAAATTTTAATTAAATATTATTGGTGCCATTTGTCAGTTTTGGTATTAAAATTAGGTGTCCTTTTTTGTGACCACCGTCCGCTAAAGGGTTAAAACAAATTCTGGTGCGAAACGTATTAAACCTGAGTCAAGTTTACCCACCCCACATATTACGGCAGATTAATGGGAGCTTGGCACCTCTGTTGATACTTTTATTGAAGGAATTTGATACTCTGGTATGGAAGAGTTTTACACAATTTTAAAAACATTGTTTATTTGTTAACATCATAAATGTGGAAAAAACTGGTGTAACCTATTTTACAGTAGAGATTTTCAGCCCTTTGCCTGAAATTCGTTGGCCATCAGAATTTTTGAAATGTAACCTTCGCTTTTAAATCATAGCTAATTAAGTATCATTAACTATGGCAATTTCTGTGTAACTAAATAGTGGTAGCTGGGTTGATAAAACCTATTTACAGTTTCAAATATGGGCAAAATTATTTTCCAGAAAATAACAATTATAACAAATATCGTAATTTATACATAAAGGGTGCATTTCATTGATACATTAAAGGTGCTCATTTGGAAACAACACCATTTCCGATTAGTAATCTTCGATTTCTTTAACCACTTGGGGACGAGCGACACGTATACGTGACGCATAAGATGCTCAGAATCCTCGATTATTCCCACCAGTTATTTTTTATTGCAAGATTTTCTAAATTAAATCTTAGCATTACTGCGATTCAATTAGGCGAAAATATCTGTTTTGAAAAACCGGTGGTAAAAGATTAAAAATTCTGTAAAGGACGCCCGTCGCGAAGGGGTTAATCCCAGATTTATGTCATTAAAAAAGGCGAAAATTCATTTTTGGAATAATAGTACTCAAAATTGTAATTCAAAGAGGTAAGGATTGAATGAATACTGTAATATTATATATCTTTTGAAAAACAAAATTGTCTTTGACTGGATTAAAGATATATGATCATGATTATTTTAGCATTAGATAAATCTGTTATAGGAGAACTCTTTAGAAGAAAAAGTACAGTTATTATTATTATTATTATTATTATTATTATTATTATTATTATTATTTTAAATTTATCTTGCAAGTTTACACCTTTTACATAGTTTCAACAATCGTTTTTTTTTTTTCGAAATGAGGAAGCAAAAAACTGAACCATAAAATGTGAAATATGCTACAGCATTTTAATAGAATGGAGTGTTTATGTAAGAAATTGAAAAGTGTGATTCTTTCATGACGTCAAGAAATCTGTCTGGATATCAAAGCTAAAATCTTTTTTCTATCACATAACGGTCTTTCTGCTGTATATTAATGTGTGTTCGCAGAAAACTTGCACCAACAGAAATTTAACTTCTATTTGTGATGTTTGATACTCCTTAACTCACTGATTTGACACTCTAGTATATAAAAGAGTTTTGCGCAATTTTAAAAACATCATGTTTCATATCCCTAGTGGATATGTTATTTTTTCTCTATTTAGGAATTTAAATTTAACTTCTGTGCACAAATGTATGAAATCAACTGCTATCTTATATCCGTGTCATAAATATTTTGAGCAAAGAGAAATATATATTTCAACATATATGAAAACTTTTATCATACAGATATATTTTTTCAATTACATATTTTTTTATGTGTACAAATTCACGCAATGATGAATTTAAAGGGTACGTTTTAAAAACACATTAATCAATGATTTTATTACTAACCCAGAATCGTGTTTTTTAATCCACTGAAGGGTGGGGATTTTATAACACTTAAGTTAAATCAAGATTTGTCTAAGTATTTTTAAACAGAATTTTACTTTTACAACTTCCAAATAAAATTTGTTGAAAATTCTTGCCTGAATTCAACATTACAGAAACGCAATTACATTCCCCTGAAAGAGATAAATCATTTTATAGTTTTTAATTTTTTGTAATATTTTTATTAATTTTTTGTAATATTTTTATTAATTTTTTAACTTACAAAATTTTTTATTTTGAAAGTTTACACCTACTATATCAGTGGTACTGACTAGGCAGCCCGCATGTCGCAGAGAGACATTTTTTCAGAATAAATAATTTCCTGTTATCTAAACACAGAATTTCTGTCATTTAATATGTCGAATATTATTCTTTGAAAATGGTGGTAGTACTTTACGGAAAAAGTTGAGAGTACCACTATTCTATATCGTTTCCAGAAGTGTTTTTACACCTTTAAAAACAAACACACACACACAAAAAAAAAACCTTGACACCTTCTTGGGTATGACACTGATAATATGGTTTAGTGCAGTGATGTCCAACATTTTTAAATGAGAGCTATTTGTCGCCATTTTTTAAGAATAAAATCTTTTGCTATATTTAATAGCAAAATTTATATCATCATATAAGACGAACTAATAAGAGTTACCGTTATTTCAAAATGGTGGTAACTCCGCCACAGCAAGTTGGAGACTCCTGTTTTAGCGTTTTATAGAATGGAAAGTTTATATAGGAAATTGAAAAATGCGATTCTTTCAGGAGGGTTAGAAACCTGTTTGAATATCAGAAATAAGTTACGTTTTTAGGTGCGTTCGTAATTATATAAATACGTAGCACCTATAGTCGTCGACTGCTCCGTTCGTCTGTATGTCTGTCCGTCTGTCCGCATATGACAACGCAAAAACTACCCTACCAAATGGTTTGAAATTTAAGATATATTATCTTTGCAAAATTTTGTCGATATATTTCAAATTTTATGATAATCGAATGAAAACTTTAGAAAATATTAATAAAAATATGTATTAAGAAATTTTAATTTAAAAAAAATCGGCGCTTTCTTGTTATAGGAGCTTCCGAGGTTTAATCATCAAGCGACCGAGATACTTATTTTATGACAGAAATTAATCTGCAGACGATATAATTCATTTCACAGAATTAAAAATCATCAAGATATGAATATTTATATAACTATCTATAGTACGAACGCACCTCATTTGTCACGTTTGACGTACAATTTCCAACTTGTTTTAAATTTTATAACGGGTTTACTGCTTTATACAAATTTGCAGAGTACTAATTCTTTCTATACTTGTTTTCAGAGAATATGTAGAGTACGAATACCAGTAGTTGACACTATAAGAAATATCCTTATATTTTTACATATAAAAAGAAGCCATTTATTAACAGAAACGTCTAAACTTTTATATTGCTTATTAGTCTATCAGAAAAGACGTAATTTCTTCAATAAAAAAGCATCTAGCGACGGGCATTATGAATGTTTCTGTCATTCGAATGAATCATTTGGGCATGCGCAAAAGCACAGTTCCCAACATGCATGTTTTGTTATTCAATTACCACCAGATACTTTGTAAAAAGGAAGAAGCAAAAGCACAGATGTCAACCTTTGTATTTTTCATGAATTAATCCCAGAAAGGTTATAACAAAACGAACTTTCTTTTTTTCATGTAGCTCTTTATTTAATTGTAATTGAAATAGGAAACTCTTTTTTTTTTTTTTTTTTTTTTTTTTTTTTTTTTTTTTTTTACAATATTTCTGGTAGTAATGGATTCCGAAAAATACGAAGGTTAGCAGCTATGCATTTTCGCATGCCCGAATGATCCATTTGAATATCAAAATCATTTAATCTGCATATCATTAGTTTCATCGAAACAATATGTCTCATCATAATAATATTCAATAATTGATTAACTGAAAATTTTAAACATTTCAGTTTGCTAGATTTTTCTGTTACATTTTAAATTACCGTAATTTCCGGCGTATAAGCCGCGGCTCAAATAAGTCTGTTTCAAACCACAAATTTTATTTTCTAAAAAAAGTAAAATATGATCTAAGTAGATAAGTTACTTTTTAGGAAATAATATTTCTGGTTAGAAAGAGATTTATTTGAGCAGCGGCTTATACGCCGGAAATTACGGTAAAAAAGAAAAATTCACTTTTACTTTATTAAATTTATTTATAATATAATATTTTGTGTATACTAACATAAATATATATATATAAACCATATACTTTGTGTATGAACATTATTATTTATGTAAAAGAAAAGATGAAATAAGTGTCTGGAAAAAAAATTCTAATAGCAGATGAGTATTCAAACAAACAAAGATAACAATATTTCAGTTCGAATATCGAATTGTTTACAAGTGTACCTGTTAATATAAGTGAAGGACCTATAAATATCCATTTCACAAACTACATTCGCGTTATGGACGAAGAGGAGACAGAGGATTAAAACTTACATTACTGATATTTCGTTTTTTCTAAAGATAATATGTTTAAAATTGTTTTATAAATACTGATGGTTGTATTTATAAACTCGGCAATAACCGTCTCAGTAAAATTGCACATATTCCTTTTGTTGAAAAGTTAAGGAAATATGTTTAGATATTTTCTCTTAGTTTAAAGAATATGGCTGAAAAAATATTATTTAACTTTTCTCGTCGGTTCTAATTTATCGTGCTTGAAAGACATAAATTTATTAGCACAGGAAATACAATCTTCTTTAAATATTGATTGTTGATTGAAATCTTATGCAAATTTAGAGAAATTTTATACACAAAACTTTATAGGTCAATCAAGAATAAATACAGATAATGCTCTCTGAAATACCAAATTATTGTATGAGGCCATTATTGTATGAGGAATACTCTAGAAATAAATGCTCTGGAAAGATTTTCATCATAACGTTTGTGATAAAATTATATCTTTTAATTTAGATTTCAAATTAATTTGTTGAAATATCATTCTAATAACGTCTAACTCAGGTGTTTCCAGTAACTCATTATTAGGCCGTAGACATCGCAGTGATATTGTAGAATAATATTAGCTTTATTAATCTCAGTATGTTAACTAAATGCTTCGATTAAATAAGGTGAGGAATTCTTTACAAAATTACTTGTAAGTCTGCGGCCCGAGGCTGAGTTGCTGAAAACACCTGCAGTATTGAAATAGCCGCGCACCAGTGGGCCGACTGTCACCACTAAATTTTAAAAGCATTCTTCGCCTTATTAAATCCCAGAAATTGCCATTAAATAAGACAAAGAATAAATACTATTCAAATTAGTGAAGAACGGATTGAATTATTTTGATATTCAAATGAGTCATTCGGGCATGCTCAAAAGCAAAATTGGCAAACTAAGTAATTTTTTAATCAATTTCTACCAAAACATTTGTAAAAAAAAAGTTAGTTATTTTAATTAGAATTAAATTAAAAGCCACATACAAATATTCTTTTTTTTAAAACACAATTTCTGAGGGTGACTGATTAAAAATTCAGAAAGTTGGCAATTATGATTTATTTTATTTATTTATTTATTTATTTATTTTTGCAAAATTTCTGTTGGTAATTGATTTTTAAAAAATACGAAGTTTCGCAACTACGCCTTTGTGCATGCCCGAATGATTCATTCGAATCACAAAATCATTCATTATGACCATCACTAATTTAAATTTTGTGGTGACAATTTGGTCGCTCGTGCGGAGTTGTTCCATCACTGCCTCTAGTCTAGCTAATTTTATTCATTTATTGCGTACATTTTTTATCTGAGAAAATTAACAATGAAATGTAAAAATCTTTATTATTCATGGTCTTGAGCACATGCACACACACACACAAACACACACACATACTCAACTTCCCACCCACGCACTTACATATAACTTTAATTAAAGCCAACACAATTGACAATATTTAAAGATGTAAAATACCTTAAAGTAGTGATTCACAACCTTTTAGTCCGAAAGTCGTTTTCCACTACAATATTCGAATGGTACTCTTCGACTTATTTAATCGCTGTCATTAAATAAGGGAAATCATTCTGTATAAAAAAGTGAATGAAGAAAAAAGTGGAGTATAAAAAAGTGTGAGAAACTTGATGGCCCACGGGCAAGGGGTTGCGTACCCCTGTCTTAAAGCAGTGGTGAAAAGGATATGCAGCTGTGTGCCAATTGTCAACACTAAATTATGAAAGTATTCTTCACCTTATCAAATCTGAGAAATTCTATCATTGAATAAGGGGGAAAATATTATTAAAATTTAGCGGTGACAATCGGCTCATTGATGGGCATCTTTTGCACCACTACTTGAAGTAACTATTCTGTATAAAATGTTTGACAGAACTTAATTTAAAGTATCTGCTATTTCATCTCATTTTTTAAGGGATGTTCAAAATAACTCTTTTAAGATCTTAAAAACATATCTGTTATTGTTCCAAAATTATTAATTCTTAGAGAATTATATCGGAACATATCTCAATTCACTCACAATGATAAATAGAATGTACTAGAAATATCGTCTTTATTCGCTTTATGAGAAAACCCAATTTCAATCTCTTATCACACAGCTTAATAAAAAAGGGTTGCTCCAAGTTTTAATTAAATCTGAATCCTCCAATCTGAAAAAACGTCACAATGTAAAAATCGTAATTTAATTTTCAAAGATATCTGGAAATATTAGGCCGTTATTATTAAATAAGGTAAATCATTAATAAGTAGCATTTTATAAAAATAATTTTCTAATCCACGAATATTTATTTTCTGGATGAGAAATACAGATATTTTTCTGGGGAGATACAGATAAGGAATTTCTTTCAAAGTTTTAGATTGAAAGAAGTATTATAATAATAATAAATATACGACATTTATATACCGTTTCTGCATTAAAAATGAAAATGTGTGTTCTTCTAATATACCGTAATTTCCGGCGTATAATCCGCAGCTCAAAGAGTCGTTTTTCGACCCAGAATTTTATTCAATAATTGTAGTTAAATATTTACAGCGCTCTTTTAAGTTACATTTTATAAAATAATATTTCTGGGTCGAAAAACGACTCTTTGAGCTGCGGATTATACGCCGGAAATTACGGTATTACTGTCATAATGTATGGGAAACAGAAAATATGTTTAGTGCAGCAGCCAACGCTTCCGGGTTCTGATTACCAATATATACACGAATACTAATCTTCGTCTTACTTATTCGAAAATTTTTGTTACCAAATAATAGAAATATTTCTATTCTGAAATAATGGTGCTAAAGTATTTTAAGTTTTTGCAGTTATGTATACTTCAAGAAATAATAAATAAAAGTATTTGTTATATATTCCATGGTAAGAACATATCCAAAACAATTTAATGTAAAGATTGAAAAAGATTAATATTTTTGCATAGTTTATTACAATTTCAACAAAATATTATATCTGTCAACATTTACGCTTTTTTAATATCTTTAAAATTTAATAGAATTCTTTGCAAAATTTAATCGCGGATTTCGGGTATTAAGTAAATCATTTGTTATTAAGTTTTAGTGATAACAAAAAGCGTAAATGCAATTATTATACAGTGACATGGTTTTCAGCTAAACCTTTCAAATTTCTATTACCAATATTTCCAAACAGAAATATTTGTTTTATTCAATGACAGATATTTGAGATTAAATAAGGTCAAGATTACTGTTCGGAAATTGTAATAATCGAAAATCGGAAAGTTTGACAGCTATTGGCGTAGCACTTATGGGAGTTGCTCGTAAAACCATGTGTTGTAGATACCGGTTCAACTATTGCAATTTTACCATTAGAGTTTGTTACAAAACGGAATGCTAAAATTGAAATTATAGCCCCAGTTACTATTGGTCAAGCAAAAGGGTTTTTACAAATTAATCAAAAGTGTAGTATTCTTCTTAAAGTGGGTAAAAAAAAAATGTGTCAACTTTTTAGTATGTAATACAGATTTGTATTACACGATTTTGGGGTTAAAAGAATGTTCAAATTTTAATTTACTTATAAATTGTAGGAATTGTACAGTAAAACAGGGAAGGAAAATTATAAATAGGAGTATATCCATACATGATGAGACATCACTTCATTTTAATACTGTGACTGCAAATAAACTTCAACAAGGTGATGATAAATTGGTAACTTCTGATTATGATAATTTTAATTTATTTAGTGATGATAACTTGATAACGTCTGAGTGGTATAATTTGAATTTATTTAGAAATGATAACTTGGTAACAACTTATAATGAGATTTTGAATGGATATAATGATGAAAATTTATCACCTTATACTACTACTCAGGACGTTTTTGAAGTTAACAACAATGAATATAATGTACAGACTGATTATAGAAGTTCCATGATTCCTCAAAATTTTCGCGATGTTAATAATTATGATTCCGATTTAATTGGGAAAGTAAATTTAATTCAAAATGGGGTTTTAAGAGAAATAGTTCAAAATTATAGGGATATTTTTGCAAAACATAAATATGATGCGGGTAAGATAAATATTGAACCACAACGCGTTTTTCTAAAATCAGATCTACCTATATCTTTCAGGCCCTACATAACTCCCCCTTAGAGAAAAAATAAATAAAAAACCAAGTTCAATCTTTATTAGCGGCTGGTCTCATAAAAGAAAGTAATAGCCCTTATTCTGCTCCTGTCACTTTAGCTATGAAAAGGGAAGAAGGCAAAAATACCCGACTATGTATTTGTATATATCATAGAAAATTAAACGCAATAGTTAAAAATGATGCAGAATCCTTGCCCCGTATCGATGAAATTTTAGATAAATTGAGTAGTGCCCAGTATTTTTCCACTTTGGACTTAGCCTCTGGCTACTAGCACATACCAATACATCCGATACAGAAAAATTAGCGTTTGGCACCAATTTGGCCTCTTCGAATGGCTGGTGCTCCCCTTTGGTATAAAGACAGGCCCCCAATATTTAATAGAACCATTAAAATAATTCTCAATAAATATAAAATTGATTTTGCTTGCCATTATTTTGATGATATCATAATTATTTCCTCGTCTCTAGAAGAACATTTAAATAACTAAAATCTTTGAAATCTGTAAGTTAGAAATCCTTAAACTTAAACTTTCTAAATGTAAATTAAATCAAAGTAAAATTAGCTTGTTAGGCTATGAGATCACTAATGGGATATTAACTCCAGTTAATGTCAATATTGAGACAGTTAAAACCTTGAATCCTCCCTCCAATGTTAAAGAACTACAACGATTTATAGGTTCCATTAATGTTTACCATAAATTCATAGATAAATATGCTGAAATTAGATATCCCCTCAATAAATTACTTAGGAAAAACACAATATGGGAATGGAACTGAGAATGTCAAAACTCTTTTGAAAAATTAAACAAGAACGAAAAATCATGCGTCAAGCATAGATTATGTAGCACTTTCCAACGCTTCCAAAATAATTTTACAAATCATACCGTTTAATAAGCTAAAAGATAACATCTAAGTAAACAATTTGGAAAACGCATAACATATTTAAAATTATAATTTCAGGAATTTCCAACATATACAATATTCGGAAAAATATCCGAATACTTTTATTCAGCCCTGTATAGGATCTATAGGTTTGTATATATATTACATAGAATGCTAAATTTTAGTTCAGTTAGGAAACGCGTAGCACAGTTTAAAATTCTCCATCTGGAGTTTGTCAATAAACGGAAATGTGTTCGCGAACTTTTGTGCTTCCCTGTATATGATCTACAAAATTTATACACACCACGTAATAAACAAAAAGTGAGTTAAATTTAAAATCGCGTTCAGTAACTTAAAATGCACTTCCAGGAATTATTGTTAACAGGCAGTAGAGAATCCTTTTGTGTGTCCCTGTAAATGAACGATGACTGCCATGTACACAATATTCTGTAGTAAGCGTCTTGTAATGCACATTAGTGATATATATAAATTCCAGTGCGTTTAAAATAGTGAAACATTACTTAAATAAACCGCAGACGATTTTTCTCCATAGACGTAATGTAGCGGACTTCTTTTGACTGTCCCTGTAAAGTAACTATAGGTGCTATGCACACCCTATTCCATATTAAGCTTCTTCTAATGCACCTTAGTGATATATATAAATTTCAATGCGTTTAAATTAGTGAAACATTATTTAAATAAACCGCAAATGATTTTTCCCCATAGAACGCAATATAACGGAATTCTTTTGAGTGTCCCTGTAAAATAACTATAAGTGCTACGCACTTCCGTTGAAATAGGGAACATGCTATAGATGGCGATAATAACATATAAAAATTGCAGAGCAATCCGAGCATATTTACGGGAGTTAGAGCACGGACAGACGGCAGACGGCAGACGGCCAGACGGCAGACGGCCATACGGCCAGACAAACCGAAGTCATAAGCACTTTTCAACTAGGTTGGAAAGTGCTAAAAATAATCTAATTGCAAAACCAATTCTAAAAATTTATGATCCAAAATTACCCCTCTACATATTTCTAGATGCCTGTCAGGTAACAATGGGTGCAGCTCTAAAACAACCAGATAAAGATAATTTCTTGCATCCTATTGCTTATCATTCTAGAATTTTGAAGATTTGTGAACAAAATTACTTTATAACTGAATTGGAAGGTCTAGCTATCATAGTTATTTTTGATAAGTTTTATCACTATTTTATGGTATCAAATTCACAATCCATACTGACCATGTATCGCTGGTATAGTTAAAGAGTGTTAAAAATTTAAGAGGTAGACTTTTTAGATGGTCCTTTAAACTTAGCATGTTCGTTTATGAGATCAAGTATTAAAAAGTTTCTACATTTGTCGAAGGAGACATGTTGTCACTAAATCCTGTTGCTTCTCTTAATCAGCATATAAGTTTATTATTAGACAAAAAAGAGATTATAGAGATACAAAATAAAGACAATATTTGGGACAGAAAGTACAAAAAAGAGAATGGGATCCTAACTCAGAGAAAAGGATTCAAAATAATAGTAGAACCAATGTCACTTAGAAAAAAATTATTACATATTGCTTATGATAATTTTAGACACTTAGGAATTAAAAAAATGCTTAACTTTATATCTCCAAACTATTATGGGCCCAACATGACAATAGATATTACACAATTTGTTAAAAATTGGGATATATGCCAGAGAAATAAAAAAACCAAAAGAAAAAAGATTTGGCTTGTTACAAGCTATGCCAGCCACAGACCAAACCTTTTGAATGTCTTTCTATTGATACTGTTGGTGGATTTAATTATTACAATTCAACAAAAAGATTCTTACACATAATAATAGATCATGAAACTAGATTTGTTTGGGCTTTTACATCCAAAAGGGTTACTACCGAAACATATACTAACTGTTTAAAACAATTTTTTAATATTCAGACACCTAAAACAATACTTAGTGATAGACATAAATCTGTTAGGTCTCCAAGATTAAAAAAATTCCTCAGAAAACATCATATTCAAAAGCGTTTTACATCCTCACATCATCCACAAACCAATGGGAAGGTAGAACGTGTTAATCAAACTATAGTTACTAGGCTAAAATGTAAAGTTAATTCGACTTCTTCTAAAATACCTTAAACTAGATTATTAGACCAAGTCATCCAAGAATACAATAATACACCACATTCCATAACCAAATTCCCACCTGCCTATTTATTTTATGGTCAATTACCTTATGAATCTCCTTTAAAACAAAATTATTACCCTCATGTTAACAAAGCACTCAAAATTGCAAAAGCGCGAATTTATGAATTCCAGCTTAAAAGTAAAAGACTCTATGATAGAAAATTTTTGAATCATTAGAAATACAAGATTATGTAATTTATGAAGAATTTAAATATCCTAACACTTGAAAATTAGAACACACTTTCTCTGGGCCATACAAAATAATAAATAAACTTTCTGATGTAACCTATGAAATAGAGAAATTTAATTATGAGACGAAACTAAATTCCGTTATGGTACATGTTTCTAAATTACGACCACATTTTTCACCAGAAAATTTCAGACTGTTTCATGAGTAACCTAAAAAACAGAAACCACAACAACTATCACAATCACAATCACAAAATCAAACTAAAGTAAAAACAATAGATTAAAATTTTATTCTTCAGATATTTCTTATTACAACAGTTTTCAACATTATCAGGTTTATTTTTGGTGCACAACGAGAATATTACTTGTTTTTGGGAGTTTTTGGGGTTAATTTAGGCACCTTATGCGGGCATAAGATGTGTATTTTGATTTTAGGAATTTTCAAATTGATGTTGAAAAATAAAATAAATGTTTATAATTCTATATCAAAATAAACTATATTCACTTTATTTACTTTTCTTAAAATATTTGTTTTCAAAATTCAATATTATGTTATTTATTTCAATAGTTAATTAAATAGTAAAAGTTTATAAATATTTCTATAATTATATAAACATATAAATAATTGGATAATGATGATATGATTTTACAGTGATTGTTTTGTTGAAACAATAGAATTAAGTATTTAGACAAATTACCATCGTATTCTATTTCTCAGCTAAAATTAACATCTGTTTATTGTTATTTATTGTCTTTATTTATTCCAAGTTTGCCAAAAACATGTAGAAAGAAAATAATTATTCTACATTTAGGATATGGAAAATTATAACTTAACTGTATAAATTTTTAAAAGAGTATCAGAAAAAAAATATTGCAAAGAACTACTGGTTGAGAGTTCACTTTCTAAATATTTTGATTTAAATTTATTTGGATTTTTGAATTATTATTATATATTTTTAAATACATTCGACTGGCAAAAGTACTTTCTTTATTTGCTATGTAATTATTTTCTTCTCAACCAATATTTTCCCTATCAATAAATAAACAAACTGTAATATTTTCTTAGATTATACTCCAGTTATTATATTATTATTATTTCTCCTATTGAATTATACTATGAATTACTATTTATTTTGAGATGTATTAGTTATATTAACAGTTATTATTGTTATTAAAATGAATTGAAATTTATTACATTATTTATTTACATTACTGAGAATTATATTATTTATTATTGGAAAGAAAACATAAAAATGTGTTTGAAAAATATTAGTTAAAGATGTTGGGATCCCAAGCAAAATGTAAAAGAGCTCAAGAAAGTAATTTGATAAGCAAGCCTTAAAAGTAGACGAGTCATTACCAAGAGACTTGCTTATTATGTAAAAAAAAACACTGTGATACTTAAGATAAAACGTTATGACAAAGTGAAGTAATAGTGAAAACATTACACTGACAGGGCTCCCAAATGGTCCGTCAACTGTATACCAATATTTTTTTAACAGAAAACTTCATGGTAAGTTTCTATAACATTTCCACAAAAATGTACCTCCGAAGGTGGTTTCCGTAAAATGTGCAAGAAAAATCTAACAATAATCATTTTTCTAATAAAATACCGGTATTCAAAAAGCAGACCATTTGGAACCCCTGCACTGATGAAATAACTAGAGTTATAAAATTGATGGAAAAATGTTTTTATTTCAGCCTTATTAAAACTTTCTATTTAAAAGGGACTGCACCTTTGTAATTTGTAATGTATAATTATGTATATAATAAATATTTTTTCATATGTATATAGGTAGTTAGTTTTACTTTAATATTAAAAGTGTTGTTTACTCGAAATTTTGATGGGAAATTTTCAAAATATTGAAGCATGATTGGTAGAGGGGAGGGGCTGTGTGACGTCAGGCTTCCCCTACTTATAAGTCTTAAGCGGGCCCTGGGAGCACCACTTGGGCGATTGTCTCCACTAAATGTTAATAGTAGTCTTCGTCTTAAAAACCTAAGAAATTCTGTCCTTAAATAAGACTAATAATACTATTTAAATTTAGCGGTGTCAAGTGGCCTACTTCTTTGAACATCATGAGCTTAGATAGGTTTCCCAGATTCACCCATTAATTAAAACGTTCCAATGTATGGATTTAATATATAACTTGTTACAACTATAATAGAATACGGTCAGATCTATGATATATATATATATTTTCATTTTAAAGTCTTCTAATAGAATATGGTGATTACTATGATATAAATATTTATTTTTTTCAGTCTAAAGCTTACAAACCCATTAAGTAAGGAAATTAAGAAAGAACGAAAGCCCTATGTATAGCCCCCGAATGGTATACAATAGTGTAAGTTTTCTTATAAGAAAGCCCTGTCATTAAATTTTAAGAATCCGTATATTTCATTTAGTCGAAGCCTAAATAGCAACAAACCATGCAACTTTGCCAGAAACTTATCGACATAGCTACCAACTTTTACGATTTTTTTTTTGTTAGCACTAGAAAATAATAGAAATAATCGAAAAATCGATTTTTTTGCAGATTTAAGTGTAGTATGCCCCCTTAACCGCGGAGAAATAATACACATTCTGCGAATAAACAAAGCGGTTACAATATTTGAGATTTAAATATTAAATATAAAATTTCTAATATTAAATAGTGGTTCCAGATTACGTGGGATCAAAAAGGTTTGATTACTCTTTATTATTATTATTTATGACAAAAATCCCGCCTGTCCCTTAGGAAATTTGATGCAGTTTGTTTTATGCTTTCATTGTACTTTAAATGTAAATATAATTGCGTATATTAAATTACATAACTCACGATTTATTTATTAGATAATTAATAAATCACTTCTTGATGAAAACAGCAATTATGTAGAATAATCCCCTATAATAAATTTAATAAATCAAATAACGTGGGACATATGACATGTTCCTACTAGGTAGGAATAAACCAAGTTTCATATCTGATGTATTACTCCGATACAGCTTAGAGTAATAATGGTGCTAAAATGAATGTCCTGTATTTCAGCTTATTAAGCCACTACTATGTTATTTCAGTCAATACTTCCCGCAAACAGGGAAACTCTGGAAAATTACTAAGATATTAATATCTTACTCTAATTATACAACCTAAAATTGACTTTGTAATATTGATTTAATATTTAAGAGAAGTATTGAAAAGCGCTTAAGCATTTTCTGAGCAATCGTGTTAAACAACATTTAACACAAAATTCACCCATGTTAATCATTCAAAATAAATTTCTAATTGTAAAAGTTCATTAAAGATTGTTTGCAAAGTATGATAATTTATTTAAATACAGAGAATAAAATAAGATTTTTGCAATAATTAAAATAAAACAAAATTTACACAAAAATGTTTCATTTTCTTTTCTTACCACCAGTTTCTCTAATTAGAAACTAAAATTAAAATTTTTTAAGGAATTAAAAAAATAGAGTTTGATTTACAAAAATGTAGAGAAATGTTTAATAAACTTTAAAAAAAGCATAAACATAGTTGCCATCTTGTACGGTTTTTGTTACCTCTAAAACTTAATAATTAATTTTGCCTTATTTAATTGTTAAAAATCATTAAATTTCGGCGATTAAATTAGACAAAATTTACAATTAAATTTTAGTGATAAAAAAACGCTCAAATGGACAGCCATGCATTAATTACTAATGACATCAGTGACTTCTTTTATTTGAGGCACTAAATGCATGGTTGCAAAATTTATTATTTTCTCACCCCGATTTTGTAAGAAATATTTGCCTTATTTGTTGGTAGAAAATTATTCCATTAAACGAAAGTTTTCTTTAAAAACATAATAGCAAGAAAATAATAAAATTTTCAGCCATGCATTTAGTTCCCAAAAAGAGCGAGTCACGAGCCGGCACTGAATGGCCTTACAGTAAAAAATGTGTAAAAATGCATGTAAAAAATGTAATGTTCTTCTTCGTGTGAAACATTTAATATTTTTAGAGTGTGATAATACCAGTACAAGGTTCGTACGCTTGTACCACAATTTTTTAATAGAATTTTTCTGTTTAATATTTAAATAGCGTAAATTGTAGACTCCTCGTTTAATTGCAGGATATTTCTAATAGTGTTGTACATTTAAATAAAACGAATAATTCCATTAAAAATTTTGGTAAAAGCTTATGAACCTTGTAGTAGCAACAAACACATAGCTGCTAAACTTTACGTTTTGTTTTTGTTTTTTTAAATATCTCTGTTTACGAACACTGTTTCCAATCAGCTGTTTTTCTTTATTCATATGCTTGATTGAAACCACATTTTAGAAATAACAATATTCGCTTTATTTTCGACTTATTTAATCTGTAATTAAATAAGGGATTTAATTATAGTTTTAAAATCTGGTAGCAATCAAGCAATCTGATTTTTTTTAAAGAACGTACTGAAAACGCTTTTTACAAATATTTTTCTTCGTCTTATTTAATCACAAATTCCAGTCATTAAATAATGCTAATATATCTATTTAAAAAATTCTAATACTGAAAAAGAGGAAAGGTTGTCAGCTATGCAAACCTATTTTGGTTATAATGGGGCCTCTTTACGCTAGTATTAAATTTATCGGAAAATTTCCAATGAGCTATTTTAATTATTGTATTTACATCGGAAATATTTGCAATAGTGACGCTTTACTATTGCAGAAATGTTGTAAAAATATTATTCATGGAACGCACATATTGCAAAAGAATTGGCATTAGATATGAAATATTTACAATAAAATAAAATACATATTGCTTGCCAATATCGGTACAATACCTCCCCCACAGTGGTGTGATTCAGATCGTTTAACAATCGGTTCTCTACTTCAGGGCTTAAACCACATTTTAGCCCCCCAAAAAGTGAACAATTTTACATAAAAAGGGACTTAGGAGGACCATTTATATTTTAAATGAAACTAAAAAGGGGTCATTTCTTCAAAAATACTGCAAAGAGTTTTCCTAAATATATAAGCGCATTTTTAAGTATTACTTAAAAAAATATGATTGTTGGTCATAGCATAGGGTACTGTCATCAGTTAAGAGTCTGAAATTCAGTTTCAAATATACTAGAGACAACGTTGCCAGACCTCTCGATTTTCAAATACCACTATTTTCGAATAAAAATTTTCGATTTATGTAATTGTAGAAATCCTACGATTATATAAAGCGAAACTATTTTTCAAAATTTGTGGTTTTCAAAAATCGAGATATTTGGCAAGTATCGGGATTGTAGAGTGTACTCGTTATCTGTAACACGGGATTTTAACTAAAAATGAAACATAGTTACTGTGGTTGTGGTATATTTCTATTTAAGACCTATCTAGAAGAAAAAAGAACATCTAAAAGAACCGCTGTTACTAAAGAGAAAACACGTTCTTTGTTCACTGGGGCAAAAAAATAAAATAAAAAGCAAAATAAAATTTAACACACACACACACACACACACACACACATATATATATATATATATATAGCATATTAATAGAAAATTTCTATTCAAATTTTACTGGTGGAAGCAATGCATTCAAAATATTGCAGTATTTGTTCGTGGAAATATTTCGTCATACCCAGTTAACCGAGGCTAACGAAAAAGACAGGCTACCGCGGTGCATTCCACTTATCTTTTTTACAGACCGCTAGAGTGACGTAATGCTCTTTTAGTACACCTGCATTGGTGCATTCGAGCATCACGTGACTCCCGCGGTCTGTAAAAGAAATACGCGTAAAGCACCGCGGTAGCCTTCCTTTTTCGTTAGCCTCGCAGTTAACAGGTTAATGGCGCTTATTTTTGAACAACAATAGGTTAAATCTTACCTTGACAAACATGTGACATATGTCCAGTAAACTCGTGCTTTCAAATAAAACAATCACGACATGCTTTCGAACTTATAGGAAACTAGTGCAATTGTTGAAACTCCCTCAAACCAACTGCGCAAATGACTTCTTTACGGTCGTAGTTAATCGACACTTCGGATTTTTCGACAAAACTCGTACGGATCTCCATAAAAGAGACATTCAGCTACCATTATACGCAGCCTAAATTCCGAGATATTCAGAAAAATGAATTTTTCCCAACTAGATCATCAAAACGCCCCACTGTGCGCAGGGTTTGTACGGATCAGAGAAATTTCCAGGAGTGTTCCCAGTATTTTTTATAGAAAAATAAATCTAGGTTAAACTCGCGAAACTTTGCCTTCTTTTAAGCAGAGATTTTCTGTAAGAAAATACTCGTACCGAAGAATTTCCTGGTCGCAAAATTCCAGGAGCCGTTCGAACCCTGTGTGCGCAGATTGGACAACCATGATGTAAATCATTTAAAAAAGTTTTAACACGTTGAAGGACACTTGCGGCTATAGCCGTCAAAGCGAATTTCACAATGTGGCATGACGGCTATAGCCGCCCAAAACGAAACGTTCATTTTTAGACACTACGGCTATAGTAGCACAAATGTGCCTTTACCGGCGTACAAGTAGATGCCCAGTGTCATGTTTTGGAGACAATTTTTTAAGGTTGAAGTTCGTTTTCCACCTGTTATACGAGTTGCAGCTTCAGTATGCACGTGCAGGGTGGCTAGTGGTCAGGGAAAAATACAGTAAAAAAATGGTAATTACCAGTATATTCTAATAGAAAAATTCAAATTGATTATTTGATCGAATAATCAACATAAATTTCTCTATAAGAATATACTGGTGTTTGTCACTTTTTTTATCTATATTTTTCCCTGACTACTAGCCACCCAGACGTGGTTGTGAAGGGAGTAGTGCAACCTAATTAAAGGTGCTGAATTAATCAAAATTAAGTTTCTTTAAGCAGAAAGAGTAAAACTATACTTCTAATATTCAAAAAATTACAAAAACATATAGTGTCAATTTTCGAACTTCACCATTTCTTACTAACCGTCAACGTGTTAATAAAATATATGTAATTGTTTAAAATTATATAGCATTTAAAATTTTAATGTGTTTAAAATAAAAGTTTTATATGATTAAGAATAACGTTTATTGAAGCATTTATTTTTAATTTATTCTTTAGAAAACCTAGTTCAATTGCACGCAATGAACAAAATGGCTGTGTGATTTTTTTTTGTATATTACCACAATTCAGCATTTTAAATTCATCGCAGTTTATTTGATATTTTTATTTTGTTAACAACGCAATAACTTAATAAAATATTTTAACATTCTATTTTAGCATAAACATATGCTTATGCTGATTAAATGCTTGATTTAAATCTCTATAGAGATTAATTTACTGAATCTCTACAGAGTGTCCGGAATACTGTAATTAGAAGTTTAAATACCGTTTTACAATTAAAGTAACAGTAACTTTGTTCACTGTTTCTAAATAAGAAATCAACGCCATAAATATCGTCTGGGATAGTTTATTCTAAAGCTTGTTTAAATAATATCGAGCGCTGTGCTAATATTGAGATTTCGTAGATGCTTTTGTTTAAAGTTCTTGCATGAGTGATTATTTCAGATTTTTAAGTAAAGCTATTACAACATTAAAGTAAGTAAACAGTAAATTGAGTAGCTACTTTTAGTAGTTTTTTTTATTTGAACATACAGTGAGTAAATTTTCTCTTAATTATTTAATTATATTATGAATGGATTTGCATTTTTTTATGATGCTATGGTTATGAGGATATTTTGTTATGGAATAAAATAAGCTTTCTTCTAAAGCCGTTAATGACAAAAGCTATATATTTTTTATATTCACTTTCTCAATCATAAAGTTTATTATAAAGAATAATGCTTTTTCAATAATTGAATTTACTGAATTAGTATTTGGATAAGAATAATTAACTATTTACTCCTTAATTATGTTCATCTCTAAATTAATAATTTTGAATAAAATAAAACTTTGACACTGCTATTGAAGGAACAGAAAAATATAGGACAGAAATTAACAAATGCATGTCAAATAAATGAAACTAATTTTATAATGCTAATTTTTCAGTTAAGGAAGTAAATTCATTGTTATATTTTTATCAAATAAAGCTGAATATTAAAATTCTGAAAAATGATTGCAATGATTACTTACGTTTAAAGTATGTTATGTAAATGTTTATTTTAAATTTTGAGAAATATTAAAAAATGAATGTTAAAATCTTTACAGAAATATCATGCTGCTTATTAAATATGAAAATTTATTTGTAAAAACACTAAATTTATGTGACTGAAAAGTGCATTTGAATAAAATGAAACATTCTTTTGAATTGTAAAACTTTTCAAAGAGATCCTATTTTAAAGTCAGTAAACTTTCTGTTTTTGGCATTTTAACAAATATATATTGAGACTAGATAGATATTTTCAAGAAAAATAGATGATAAAAGTAAGCTGCGCCGCAGGCGCCCATGAGGGAGCGCACCGCGCGTAGACAACCACCGAACCCAAGTCCTGAGAGACTTTTATCACGCCAGTAGCTTTGAATCGCTACGGCGCTTCGGCCAGTCAGGGGACCGCCACCTGCGGACCCTCTAACCTTGAACCCACGTGTCGACGACGTAGGCCGTTGCGATACGCGGTGAAACCACGGGGAGTCACCGAGAGACACTTGGAGACGGGCCGGCGTCCCTCAACAGCTTCGGAGCTGGAAACCCAAAACGGAATCAGGCCCTAGGCCTTAAGTCGGGATGTCCCAACCCGGACTTGCTCTACAATAACTCGAGGGGTGTGAAAACCTACAGAGGTAGTCACGGTTCCCTCTCGTATATATTTTCAATCATGATAATATACTTCAATTATTTTAACTGCCTTAACTTTGGTCATGTATGATATACACATGGTTGCTATCGCAGTGGTGGAACAGTGGCGCAGCAGAGTGCCAACTGACACCGCTAAATTTAAATACTATTCTTCGTCTTATATAAAGACAAAATTTCTGAGAGTTTTTAAAGCGAATAATATTATAAAATTTAATGGTGACAATAGCCCAAATGATGCGCCACTTTTCCATCACTGCTATCGATCAGGGTATTCGAAACTATTATTTTGGAATAGTTTTCTCCACCTTATTTAACCGCAAATTGCTGTAATTAAAAAACATGAATATTACTATTTGAAGTTCTCGCAGCGTTTCTAAATTTTTCTACCATTGTGACACTATTTCAAAACAAAAATATTCAAGGTAGATTCCTTTAACTACTGCAATAGAAATCTTCCACAAAGTTTGTGGTTTTCAAATAGTGGTAACAAAAACAGAAAATTTTAGAAACACTGCAAGCCCAGTGTTGCCAGTAGACTACTTTTTATAATTCATATTGCTTGATTGCCACCACGTTTTTGTAGTAGAAGTATTCGTTTTATTTAATAACAGATTAAATAATGCGAGGATAAGACCAATTACATTATTTTAAAAAAATCGGTGGAAATCCAACAATCTGAATTTTAAAAAAATAGCCAACTGGCAACACTGTGTCAATGAGGTATTTGGAAATAATAGATTTAAAATTTCATGAACTTTATCAACTCTGTATATATTATGCACATATATACACAAAGTCATATATCGCAAACATATTTGTAGAATTACAAGTCAAAATATGTGATTTCTGGAATAGTAATATGAGCTAATTAAAAAATTCGTCTTTCTAATTTGTCAGTTGACCCTTTCAGGGACAAAGTAATTCTGTTGGAATGATTGATTAGTACCAGAAATTACTAAACGAATAAATTAGAAAATAAACAATTGTTTTTCTTAGCGTACGTTATATATCAAAATGTTTTACATAATTCTGGTGCAACTTTGGCAGTTAGATTTAAAATTAATTGACCACCCGTTGAAAACAAAAACACCTTTAAAGGGGTTAAAGACTGTTTAATTAGTTACATCATTTTTACATCTTGTGTTGTATAACGTTTGTGTTTACTAAGCGTGAGACAATCGGTTTTAATATATCATGAGCACAAAAAATAAACATAACTTTTTTTTTGTTAGTTACTTATCAGAATTATTACGCTCTACGGGATTTTATAACGGGAAAAAATAGCTTTTATATTTGAACGGAAGTTTGTTTAACTTTGCTCTGCACAACCTTTTCGCATGAAAATACGCCAAATTTTCCCCCAAATTTTCCCGCCAAATTACCCCCAAATTTTCAAAATTGGAATCTTCACCTCATTTTATGGCAACTTTTCGGTCATTAACAGCGCTCAGGCCTAGTATTCAGGGGGCGATAGGCATTGGGTCAGGAGATGCTGTATCTAACTCTATCAGTATCATAGTATATTAAATTTTGGCCTTTTTTAATCGTAAAAATTTCAAAGCTTATCCCTAGAACTACAAGAAATTATACTCAACCTTGATAAAAACATTTCACACCAGAATTTTCATTTAAAACTATTTGCTTTATTTTTCTAATGTATATATTTAACTTATTTTATGAAGAAAATTCTGGTTCGAATATTCATTTTGAACGTACAGTAGTGGAAAAAAGAAACTAAACACTCCCCACTAACTCTGCAACAAATTATAGTAGAAATAAGTTAGCGGCACCAAACGATTGGAAATAAAGTCTACTTTTAAATTATGTATAAAAAATTTGCTTAGGGGCTTTCTACATATCAAAAACAGAACAAACTTATTTTTTTCTAGTTCAACACCCAATTTTGACACAATATTTTAAATCTTCGATTCAAACTATGCCTAGATACCAAATTTCAAGTCACTTGGATGATACGTTTTTGAATTATAAACATTCAAATTTTAGAGCTTCTAATGTTAAATTACATTTTCATATTTTTATTAATATCTCCTGAAATTATAATCCTAATGTGCTAATTTTTTGTTTGGTTATAATACTCAAAAACCCAAACATAAATACGTCAAATTTGTAATTATTATAATTTTATAATATGAATTATGAATTATGAAATTAATATTCGAAAAAATTATAAATTGCAACCTACAATTTTTTGATGGATTTAAATTTATTATGTCCTGCGCATTCAAAATTTCAAATTTTCTTCCAAGAAGTTTTTAAATATGCTTAAAAAACGGCAAAATGCTGCTTCAAGGGGCCGTCTATGGTGTGCAGAAAAACATTATTTGAAAAAAAATATTTTAGTAATAGGCTGGGATAGCAGTGCCTTGATAAACTTAGAGCGGAAGTTTGTCTTACTATATAAACAACGCGTAAACCGTATTTCAGTGCTTCGCGATTTTATGCTAATTTGAAAGCTAGCTTTAACTGAAGTGTAAGTGAATGCGCGCGCGAGCACAACAAACCTGACAATGACCTCTGATTGGAGAAAGATTTTAGATAGCGAGGCACCTGATATATATATATATATATATATATGTAGCATTTTGACGAGGTTGAGATATTACGATGAATAATATTCGATGAAAAGATGGCAGTCCTTCAACGATATAGCAAGTTGCAGTCGATATTAGCGAGTATGGCACAGTAGAAGGCAATGAAATGAGTCCACCAAAGTTTTCCAATAAATCCAGCCAATCTCCAGACAAATAATTTTATTAGAAGACGAACAACACAGAAACAATTCCCAAAGGTCTAAAACTTATAGCCCTCGGGCTAACGTTGCTTCACTTCATTGAATTAATATGTTACTGGGCCAGTTGAATATTCTACGGACATAAAAATACCAGACACATATTTGTTTAGCTTCCGAAAATGTCAAAAAATCTAGTGCTCCGACCGATGCGACCTGGTTTTGTTCCTTCAGCGGAGACATACAGTAATTTACGTCACGAGCGTACAAACCAATGAGTGAGAGGATAGCTCCAGCCCAGCAAATGAAGTGCGAAGGAGGAGCTAAGACGGTAAAGAATTCCGAACCTGGTAGCGGATTAATTTTGGAGTGAAACTACCTCAGCGCGCGAAAAATTTAGCATAATAATAATAATAAAAAGAAAATGGCTTTTAAAAAACATTCGAAATGAGAACGAGTCTCAGAATTTTATAGATTGGGGAACTGATAAAAGCTACGAATGATCTTAAATTTTAGAATAAGATTTGGAATAAAATAATTATTAATATACGGATATTTACTTTTAAAAGGACTTTAAATAGGAATAGATATTATTAAGAATTAAGGAAATACTGACTATGACAGAAGTTAGATTAATTTTAAAATATTAATGCGAATAAAATGGAAGGATACGAAGGAAATAAATTTTTATATAACATATATATATATATATATATATATATATATATATATATATATATATATATATATATATATATATATATATATATATATATATTGTTGTGCGTTCGGGGTTCGAAAGGACTGATGCCAATATATAAGAGCAATCAAAAGGCTTTATTCACTATAAACAGTGCAATGCGAACACCAATATCTTCTGAAAATTACAAGATATTCAGTAATCTTCAAATCCAATAAAAGCACAGCAAAATTTCACACAGAAACAATGCGTTCAATACGACGTATCAACGACAAAATCGATCCGAGAAACACAGTTCTCAATGCAAAGCCTCTCGTATGAATTCAATCGCAGTTGACAGACAACTAACTGAACTGAACTGGTGGAGGTCCCTTATATAGGCTTTAAAGATAACTGTAGAATTTTCCAGAGCCTTCAGATGCTAGAAATTACCAGAAAGTGATTTAACTTTCGATAGAGAACCTAAGCGAGAAAGGATCCCAATGTACAGGTATAAGGGGGGGTGGTTGCACAAAAAGTCGCCAAATCCGTCGCCAACTTGGCGACATTTGGCGATATATCGCCAAATTTGGCGACAAAAATAAGTCGCCAAAACCATCGCCAACTTGGCGATAAACCCATTCCTTGGCAATTTTCCAATAGAACTCATTATAAAAACCGATGCTGTAAGGTTGTTTTCCTTGCAAACCACCTGAGGCCTTTAGCATTGAGCTACATGATGCTCAATAGGAAATACATTAATAATACTGCAATTTTCACAATAATAAAATAAAATAAATTTAAACAAATGGAATATTTACAGATATATACAAAATTCATAACAATATATATATAAATGTATATTCAATGTCTGTTTTTAAAATTTTTATTAAAATTACGTTAAATGAATTTGCATGAGATGTATTTTTACGTCATTTTTGCAAATTAGTTTCGCTTTTATTTTTAAATTAATAAAGCTCATTTTTTTAAAATATGAACAGTTCTACATTAGAAAAAATATTTAATAATTTTTGTTCCCTTAAATGAATTTATAGCTTCTTCTCTAGTCTAATAAAGCTATTTTATATTATCTGCGGTACATAAATGTTTGAAATGAAGTTTCTTATAAATAAATATGCGTAGTGTATTTAATCATATAAAATGGCCCCACAATTAACTGAAACAACGAAAGGCCAAATGATTGGCATGTGGCAAGCTGGAAGAAGTTTTCGCTATATAACTAGGCATTTTCAACTGTCTCTTCAAACTGTTTAACCCTTTATATCCTGAATTAATATTCCAGCTACTTTTTAGATGCTCAGAATCCTCGATTATTCCCACCAGTTATTTTTCTTGTAACGTTTTCGGTATCTAGTCATACCATTTTTGCAATTCAATTAGGTGAAAATTTTTCATTTGAAAATCCGGTGGTAACAGATTAAAAATTCTGTAAAAGACGCTCGTCGCGAAGGGGTTAAAGTGGTACTTATAGGTACCGTCAGGATAAAAAGGGTTAAACATAGATTAACAGGTGAGTTTTATATTGGTAGATAAAAAAATATCAAAAATAAAAATAAATACATTTAATTTATTTAAATATACATTTCTGGTATTTTTTTTTAGATTTAGAAATACAAATTTGATAAACCGTCTTTGTAGTAGTGGTCGGCCTAGTATCTTATTAGACAACCAAGCTCGAGAAGTTGTTGCAATGGCTACAATAGATTCATTTATTTATGTGTTCTAATCAAATTAGAGATGATTACTTGCAACTGTAAGAAAGAATATATAGCTAAGCCACGATAGACTGTATTATGAATATATATATTTATTTACGGCGTACTTTCTTCTTCTTAGGTATCATTTTGTACCATTCGAAACACGCTCATAGAAGCAGGTCTCCGAAGTCGGGTGGTAGCTAAAAAATCAGCATTAACCGTAAACCAGAGACTTCAATACCTTCACTTTTCCCAAACATATATTAATTGGAGTATAAATAAATGGAGCTCAGTTTTATTTACAGGCGAAAGCTGTATTTATTCAGTCATTCTCCGGTTCTTCGGTTCCAGTGTTTCGTCCATTGGGATTTAGGTTTCAGCCTAGGTATACAAATAATATTAAACGCAGCTGAAGAATTGCAGTTACGGTGTGGGGCTGCATGTCGGCGCAGGGTATTGGATCTCTGTGACGCATTTGAGAGCACCTAGACGGAATATCTTATTGTGATTTATTGGAACACGCAATGATTCCTGATGTTTTAGAAAATCACTTTCCGGATGGATTTTCTCTTCAAACAGACATATATTGTTATTTGGTAAATGATATTACTAAACATTAAGGTTTTTAGAGCGTACTATACACTATTATTTATTTTTATTAATAATTAAAATATATTAAAATAATTTATTATTTTATAGTTTGGCGAGTGTTAGATTATCATTTTTTACTTGTTTATTTTCCCAGAACATTGCCCTTCAATAATCAAATCGGAATTACTACTGCTTGCTCTAGAATGTTACTTGATTTTTTCATTAAATGAATTTATTTTTTGGTGATATCGCTGGTTGCGTGTTTTTAAGAGGAGGGGTGGTACTCATGGAAGAAAAGCCCAAGCAACAGAGGCGTAGCGTTAAGGGGGATGGGGGCAGGATCACTTTATTACCAGTATTTTTACAAACTATATTTAGCCTTACTTAATTCATACCGTTCAAAAATTAAATAAGGCCAAATGTAGTACATAATTATACTGGTAGTAAAATGATCGTACCCTCCCTGACGCTACGCAACTGCCTAGCAAATCATAAGAAATAAATAAATTTGAGAATAGCTCATTGGCCTCGAACTTTCTAAATATTACAAGTGTTAAATATAATTTTATGCCTTATTTAATTGCATTAAGATACAGAATAATACGGGTGCTTAGTTTTGAATACCATTTTTTCTGAAAAATAAATTTCGCAATATATGTTTGCAGGACACTGCAATTAATTAAGGTGAAAAGTATGGTTTGTAATAGTGGATTGCAAAAGTAATCACGCGTAAGAACACCGAAAGGTTACAAATTCTGAGATTAAATAATTCAATTACTTTAATCGATTACGTGCTAAAATGTATCTATTGCTATTAACTGCATTCCTTCACATTAGCAATAGTTACGTTCATTTTAGCACGTTTAAAGACGTTGCTGCATCCTAAAGTCTCTTACTGACGTGAGGGAATGCAGTTACTTAACTTTCTATTTTTAATATTTTACTATGAGCGCAGCCGTGCAACACTTTTATTTTTACATATATTGTACATTTTGATGTATTTTATAATATACTAGCAAGCTACGCCCGCTACGCTGGTCAATTTCTTATAACGAACTTTTAATCCAACAAAATATTGACATTTCATAATTCACTTTTACATTTTAACAGAATAATAAGGCTACTATAATTTGTGACTCGTGCTATAGCCAATATACAAGCCAGGACACGTCGCCCTTATCATTATCTTTTTACGCATGAAGATTTTGCTATGGTACTCCATTGTGAAATTTAGTAATTTTTCAAATTCAATATTTAAAAAATGGCATAATAATTAGATTTGAAATTTATATCAAGAAAAATACAATTTTTTACCTTTCAAACGCAGTTTGCCTAACAATTTTCTGACAATACTTTTCGAGCTACTATTTTTTTGCAATAACTTCAAATGTTTCATTTTCCGAGAGTAATCTGTGGCAACAATTAGCGAAAAACCCAGTCGTCAGAAACTCATAGTTTTTTATTAAAGAGGCTGTTGGAGCAGGCATTGTCACCACCAATTTGACACCATCACTTTTGAAATCGGTTCAGTAGTTCTAGAGATTCCATAGAAATTGTAATTTAAAATGTTTTTAGAACGCTTTTCGCTCATTTCACCCTTTTAAATTTCGAATTTTTTTTATTTCGTTTTTAGAGAGAATTTACATCTTATAAGTAACTACAATGCCAAATTTCAAATTTCTAGCTCATTCAATATAAACACAATCTCAATTTTAGAACGTTTTTCGCTACTGCACCCTCCTGGGGATAGTGGCACCCACAAAAAATATATTCTATGTTGGAGCAGGGGTTGTCACCATCAATTTCCCACCATCACTTTTGAAATCGGTTCGGTAGTTCCAGATATTCCATAGAAATTGTAATTTAGAATGTTTTTAGAACGCTATTCGCTCATTTCACAGTTTTAAATTTCGATTTTTTTTTTTACATCTTATAAGTAACTACAATGCCAAATTTCAAATTTCTAGCTCCTTCATTATAAAAAAAATCGGAATTTTAGAACGTTTTTCGCTCCTGCACCCCCCTGGAGTTAGTGACACCGACATAAAATATCACCTATGTTGGAGCAGGGGTCGTCACCATCAATTTGCCACCATCATTTTTGAAATCGGTTCGGTAGTTCCAGAGAATCCATAGTTTAGATAGTTAGAATGTTTTTAGAACGCTTTTCGCTCATTTCACCCTTTTAAATTTCGATTTTTTTTATTTTGTTCTTAGAGAGCATTTACATCTTATAAGTAACTACAACGCCAAATTTCAAATCGGTTCGGTAGTTCTACAGATTCCATAGAAATTGTAATTTAGAATGTTTTTAGAACGCTTTTCGCTCATTTCACCCTTTTAAATTTCGATTTTTTTTTTTTTTTTTGTTCTTAGAGAGCATTTACATTTTGTAAGTAACTACAACGCCAAATTTCAAATCAGTTCGGTAGTTCTAGAGATTCCATAGAAATTGTAATTTAGAATGTTTTTAGAACGCTTTTCACTCATTTCACCCTTTTAAATTTCGAACTTTTTTTTTTATTTTGTTCTTAGAGAGCATTTACATTTTATAAGTAACTACAACGCCAAATTTCAAATCGGTTCGGTAGTTCTAGAGATTCCATAGAAATTGTAATTTAGAATGTTTTTTAGAACGCTTTTCGCTCATTTCACCCTTTTAAATTTCGAATTTTTTTTTATTTTGTTCTTAGAGAGCATTTACATCTTATAAGTAACTACAACGCCAAATTTCAAATCGGTTCGGTAGTTCTAGAGATTTCATAGAAGTTGTAATTTAGAATGTTTTTAGAACGCTTTTCGCTCATTTCAAAGTTTTAAATTTCGATTTTTTTTTATTTTGTTCTTAGAGAGCATTTACATCTTATAAGTAACTACAATGCCAAATTTCAAATTTCTAGCTCATTCAGTATAAACACAATCGCAATTTTAGAACGTTTTTCGCTACTGCACCCTCCTGGGGATAGTGGCACCCACAAAAAATATATTCTATGTTGGAGCAGGGGTTGTCACCATCAATTTCCCACCATCACTTTTGAAATCGGTTCGGTAGTTCCAGATATTCCATAGAAATTGTAATTTAGAATACTTTTAGAACGCTTTTCGCTCATTTCACAGTTTTAAATTTCGAATTTTTTTTTTGCATCTTATAAGTAACTACAATGCCAAATTTCAAATTTCTAGCTCCTTCATTATAAAAAAAAAAATCGGAATTTTAGAACGTTTTACGCTCCTGCACCCCCCTGGAGTTAGTGACACCGACATAAAATATCGCCTATGTTGGAGCAGGGGTTGTCACCATCAATTTTCCACCATCATTTTTGAAATCGGTTCGGTAGTTCCAGAGAATCCATAGAAATTGTAATTTAGAATGTTTTTAGAACGCTTTTCGCTCATTTCACCCTTTTAAATTTCGCTCCTGCACACCCCTGGGCATAGTGGCACCAACAAAAAATATATCCGATGTTGGTGCAGGGGTTGTCACCATCCATTTGCCACCATCACTTTTGAAATCAGTTCGGTAGTTCCAGACATTCCATAGAAATTGTAATTTAAAATGTTTTTAGAACGCTTTTCGCTCATTTCACCCTTTTAAATTTCGAATTTTTTTTTTATTTTGTTCTTAGAGAGCATTTACATCTTATAAGTAACTACAACGCCAAATTTCAAATCGTTTCGGTAGTTCTAGAGATTCCATAGAAATTGTAATTTAGAATGTTTTTAGAACGCTTTTCGCTCATTTCACCCTTTTAAATTTCGAATTCTTTTTTATTTTGTTCTTAGAGAGCATTTACATCTTATAAGTAACTACAACGCCAAATTTCAAATCGGTTCGGTAGTTCTAGAGATTCCATAGAAATTGTAATTTAGAATGTTTTTAGACCGCTTTTCGCTCATTTCACCCTTTTAAATTTCGATTTTTTTTATTTTGTTCTTAGAGAGCATTTACATCTTATAAGTAACTACAACGCCAAATTTCAAATCGGTTCGGTAGTTCTAAAGATTCCATAGAGATTGTAATTTAGAATGTTTTTAGAACGCTTTTCGCTCATTTCACCCTTTTAAATTTCGATTTTTTTTATTTTGTTCTTAGAGAGCATTTACATCTTATACGTAACTACAACGCCAAATTTCAAATCGGTTCGGTAGTTCTAGAGATTCCATAGAAATTGTAATTTAGAATGTTTTTAGAACGCTTTTCGCTCATTTCACCCTTTTAAATTTCGATTATTTTTTTATTTTGTTCTTAGAGAGCATTTACATTTTATAAGTAACTACAACGCCAAATTTCAAATCAGTTCGGTAGTTCTAGAGTTTCGATAGAAATTGTAATTTAGAATGTTTTTAGAACGCTTTTCGCTCATTTCACCCTTTTAAATTTCGAACTTTTTTTTTATTTTGTTCTTAGAGAGCATTTACATCTTATAAGTAACTACAACGCCAAATTTCAAATCGGTTCGGTAGTTCTAGAGATTCCATAGAAATTGTAATTTAGAATGTTTTTAGAACGCTTTTCGCTCATTTCACCCTTTTAAATTTCGAATTTTTTTTTATTTTGTTCTTAGAGAGCATTTACATCTTATAAGTAACTACAATGCCAAATTTCAAATTTCTAGCTCATTCAGTATAAACACAATCGCAATTTTAGAACGTTTTTCGCTACTGCACCCTCCTGGGGATAGTGGCACCCACAAAAAATATATTCTATGTTGGAGCAGGGGTTGTCACCATCAATTTCCCACAATCACTTTTGAAATCGGTTCGGTAGTTCCAGATATTCCATAGAAATTGTAATTTAGAATACTTTTAGAACGCTTTTCGCTCATTTCACAGTTTTAAATTTCGAATTTTTTTTTTACAACTTATAAGTAACTACAATGCCAAATTTCAAATTTCTAGCTCCTTCATTATAAAAAAAAAATCGGAATTTTAGAACGTTTTTCGCTCCTGCACCCCCTGGAGTTAGTGACACCGACATAAAATATCGCCTATGTTGGAGCAGGGGTTGTCACCATCAATTTTCCACCATCATTTTTGAAATCGGTTCGGTAGTTCCAGAGAATCCATAGAAATTGTAATTTAGAATGTTTTTAGAACGCTTTTCGCTCATTTCACCCTTTTAAATTTCGCTCCTGCACACCCCTGGGCATAGTGGCACCAACAAAAAATATATCCGATGTTGGTGCAGGGATTGTCACCATCCATTTGCCACCATCACTTTTGAAATCAGTTCGGTAGTTCCAGACATTCCATAGAAATTGTAATTTAAAATGTTTTTAGAACGCTTTTCGCTCATTTCACCCTTTTAAATTTCGAATTTTTTTTTATTTTGTTCTTAGAGAGCATTTACATCTTATAAGTAACTACAACGCCAAATTTCAAATCGTTTCGGTAGTTCTAGAGATTCCATAGAAATTGTAATTTAGAATGTTTTTAGAACGCTTTTCGCTCATTTCACCCTTTTAAATTTCGAATTCTTTTTTATTTTGTTCTTAGAGAGCATTTACATCTTATAAGTAACTACAACGCCAAATTTCAAATCGGTTCGGTAGTTCTAGAGATTCCATAGAAATTGTAATTTAGAATGTTTTTAGACCGCTTTTCGCTCATTTCACCCTTTTAAATTTCGATTTTTTTTATTTTGTTCTTAGAGAGCATTTACATCTTATAAGTAACTACAACGCCAAATTTCAAATCGGTTCGGTAGTTCTAGAGATTCCATAGAAATTGTAATTTAGAATGTTTTTAGAACGCTTTTCGCTCATTTCACCCTTTTAAATTTCGATTTTTTTTATTTTGTTCTTAGAGAGCATTTACATCTTATACGTAACTACAACGCCAAATTTCAAATCTGTTCGGTAGTTCTAGAGATTCCATAGAAATTGTAATTTAGAATGTTTTTAGAATGCTTTTCGCTCATTTCACCCTTTTAAATTTCGCTTTTTTTTTATTTTGTTCTTAGAGAGCATTTACATTTTATAAGTAACTACAACGCCAAATTTCAAATCAGTTCGGTAGTTCTAGAGATTCGATAGAAATTGTAATTTAGAATGTTTTTAGAACGCTTTTCGCTCATTTCACCCTTTTAATTTTCGAACTTTTTTTTTATTTTGTTCTTAGAGAGCATTTACATCTTATAAGTAACTACAACGCCAAATTTCAAATCGGTTCGGTAGTTCTAGAGATTCCATAGAAATTGTAATTTAGAATGTTTTTAGAACGCTTTTCGCTCATTTCACCCTTTTAAATTTCGATTTTTTTTTATTTTGTTCTTAGAGAGCATTTACATTTTATAAGTAACTACAACGCCAAATTTCAAATCGGTTCGGTAGTTCTAGAGATTTCATAGAAATTGTAATTTAGAATGTTTTTAGAACGCTTTTCGCTCATTTCAAACTTTTAAATTTCGAATTTTTTTTTATTTTGTTCTTAGAGAGCATTTACATCTTATAAGTAACTACAACGCCAAATTTCAAATTTATAGCTGCTTCAGTATAGAAAAGATGGCAAATTTAGAACGTTTTTCGCTCCTGCACCCCCCTGGGTAGTGGCACCGACATAAAATATAGCCTATGTTGGAGCAGGGGTTGTCACCATCAATTTGCCACCATCACTTTTGAAATCGGTTCGGTAGTTCCAGAGATTACCCCCTACAAACAAACAAACAAACAAACAAACAAACAAAAACACAATCTTTATTCCTTTATAATATTAGTATAGATATAAAGAAGAAAGTGTTGCACGATTGCGCTCATATAAATAATTGAGGTAAAATTAGGAGGAATTCCGGATTTTTCATCAAAAACTACGAATAATACGAACTTTGAGCTTGTGCAAGTCATATAAATCCGAACAAAATGCAAAAACTATTGTTGAAATCGTACGGGATGAACCTTCAAATATTAAAAAGTGATATAATTACCGTAATTTCCGGCGTATAATCCGCAGCTCAAAGAATCGTTTTTCGACCCAGAAATTTTATTCAATAATTGTAGTTAAATATTTACAGCGATCTTTTAAGTTACATTTTGTAAAATAATATTTCTGGGTCGATAAAAGACTCTTTGAGCTGCGGATTATACGCAGGAAATTACGGTAAGTCAGTATAAGAAAATCGAATTTTAGTCTTATTTCATGTGCCGAAAATACGGCTTAGGGACCCCGATCCTTTCGAAAATAGAAATATTTACTTTAAATAATTGTGGAATATATGTGATTAAATAAAGTAAAAAAATACATTTACAATTTCTGGTATGGATTCGGAATTTTTAATTAAAATTAAAGGCCAAACTTTCAACAGTGACAGACGGCAGACATACAAACCGAATTCATAAAAACTTTTCAACTATGGTGGAAAGTGTTAAAAAGAACGAAAAATTATTCATCAGGCATATATTACGAAACACATTCCAACATTAACAGAATATTATTAAAAAATTTTATTTTTTCATATAATAAAATGAGATATCTAAATACGTAATATAAATAAAATGTTCCGCAAACGATTTTCCCCGTAGAGCACATTATAATAGAACATTTTGTATGTCCTTGTAAACGAACTATAAGCTACACATTTCATGTACAATAGCGAAAAATCTATACATAATCCCATTAATATATAAAAATTACATGTTGTTTCGAGTATATTTACGCGAGTTAGAGCAAGAGAAGGCGGCCAGTCCGATAGACAGACACACAGAAAGTGAAACTGAATTCTTAAATACTTTTCAACTATGATGGAAAGTGTTAAAAACTGAAAAAAAAAACTTTGAGATAATTTTTATACTAATTATAACTATATATAAAAAAAATATTTTTTATAATTTTCAGGATCAAAGGACTGATGGTGTCCATCAAGGGGAGGTGATTGATTCCATACGACAAAGATGTCACGTATGTCCTATAGACGATGTTTTACATACGTATGTAAAATGAGACGAATGTAATATATATCATTGTTTTATTAACACGTTGAGGACGGCTAGCTTTCGTCTTTTAAAGAGGAAGCTTCACCTAAGAGCGTTATACTTGGATGATAAAATTACTTAACAAAAAGGTTTTCTATGTTTGTGTTTATAGTATAAATGAATGTATATAATAATGGATTTTAATCGAAATTTTCATATACATAATGCTTTAATTATAAAAATACGTCTGTGTACGTTTTTTAAGAAATAATGTAACACATGAACTGCAAATATACTTCCCGTGGACGGAATTACACACGTTGAAAATGCGTGAATTGGAATCTCCCATCGTCACTGTATTAATGAGAGAAATTATTTTAAAGCTTTTTACATGTACAAATGTAAATCAAACATAAGATTTTTTTGGTGAAAATCACTCGATGAACCTTAATCTGCACATAGCAACTTATATCAGTGTTGCCAGTGTGATGTGAAATCAGATATAGTTTTAAATTAGCTGCTTTTACTATAATAAATACCCCCTTCTATAATTCATTGTTTAAAGTTTTGCTAAATTTTATTTAAACATTTTGCGTTTCTATTCCAAAAAAGTAAGATTTTCTGCTGTTAAATGCTCCCACGCAATTTCACATCTTTTGTCCTCACGAGCGATCAAACACTTAAATCAGATTAAAAAAATAAAATAAATATTCCGGCTTCCAAATTAACTCTACTCCTTTTCATGTTCGTTATATATTTTTTTCATTATAAAGTTGTTTCTTTCTGAATAATAAAGGCATGCAGCAGCCACTACGCCTTATTGTGTCTATCCATGAATGGGGTTTTAAAAATTTTTCTGTAAAGTATTTATTGGTGATGTTTAATCTTGCTAAATTGCTAGTTTATCTATAAGTTCAAAAAGTCATCCGTATGTTCTTATTAACATATACTTTATGATTTATATACTCTTGCCAAATGTAGTGATCATTTTAGTAGAACAAACAAACACAAATCGTTTTGAACAAGGACGTGTTTTGTAATAAAAGTGTACTAGCCAATCACAAACACTGGTCTGAGGACCAATCAAATGTCTGTAACTATAGTATAGATTATTTGGATGGTAAAAGAGGTATTGTTGTGGAAATATTTTGCGGAATGATGCATACTAGTACAATTAAATAGAATATAGCTGTTTTTGAATATTTAAAGTCCTTTTTTTAAATTAAACTAATTTTAAACAATGTCATCAACAAGAAGAACTAATTGGACATCTACAAAAAGAAGCCGAATTGTCATATTGACAGAAAATGGCCTCTCTTATGCTGAAATTGCAAGACAAGTTGGTGGTTCAGTGACTTGTTCTGGTGTACGAAAGTTCGAAACAAATGCACAAGTGCTACTGCCGATAGAAAAATTAAACGGCTATGCCTTCAAGATAGAAAAATTTCATCAGATGCCATTAGATGTGAAATGAATGCAGCGGGTATTGCAGTAAGTTCAAGAACAATAAGAAGAAGGTTATCAGGATTTGGACTACAAGTTAGAATTCCAAGAAAAAAAAAAACATATTTAAATCAAAAGCAACGCGAAAAACGAGTTAAGTGGGCAAAAGAACACAATAAATGGTCAGAAAATCAATGGAAGCAAGTAATCTGGTGCGATGAGAGTAAAATATCGCTCTTTGGTAGTGATGGTAAAAAATACGTGAGACGTAGAGTAGGAGATGCACTTCATCCTGATTTCATTGAAGCAACTACAAAAACCCAACAAATGTCATGATTTGGGCATGTATGTCTGCAGATGGTGTGGGCTGAATTCAAGTGATTGATGGCATCCTGAATGCCAAAAAATACATCGAAACTGTCCTGGAACCAAAATTGATACCTTCCATCAGGGATTTCTTCCCCAACAACGCACCATTTACTTTTCAGCAGGATTCAGCTCCATGCCACACAGAAAAAGTATGCAAAGCAAGATTTCAAAATAAAGGCATAACTATATTACCATGGCCAGGAAACAGCACTGATCTCAATCCAATTGAAAATTTGTGGCAACGTTTGAAAATTCTTGTACGAAAAAACGTCCATCCAATAAAATACAACTTATTGAAGCTATAATTGATTCTTGGCACCATGTGATTACGAAAGATGAACTCCAAACACTCGTTCACTCGATGAAAAGACGCTGTGAAGCTGTCTTAAAAAATAACGGTTATCCTACTAAGTATTGATTGTGTAAGTATCACTTTAAAAAAAGTCAAATCTAAGATAGACCTTACTATTAGTTGCATAACGTTTTTTGTAATACAGATATTGTAATACTGTTTTTATTATTAAATTTTACATTAAATTACCTTCAATTTGATATATAAACGTTTGTATTTAAGTGAAAATTAATATATTCTACAAGCACACAAAGTTGAAAAACATGAAACTTTCAAAAAATTTCCACACTTTTGGCAACCACTGTATGATGCCAGAACATGAAAACAAAGAAATTACTGCGTATGAGTATCATTATTCCTTCTCTGACCGCCTGCCTGCCTGCAAACTTGTAGATCGTCAGCTTTTTGTACCAGGATTAAAGCACCACCCACCTTCCTGTTTTATTCTGCATTTCCATTTCTTTTTTATTAAAGTTTTCAAAATCTTCAAGAACGTATTTGACTCAATTTTATCTTCCAGAAAGGGATTTATCAACATTTTTAAAGAACTTGCATTAATGTATGTTTCCCACTATTTATTTTAAATTATTTTTTACGGTCAATATTACAGCCAATACGGTCGATATTACTTTTTCTAAATTCGGAATTCTTGGTTTGCACCACTTTTTTAAGATGCTATAATTCGTCTTGCTTCGCCTTATTTAATCCGGCATAAAATAAGGCAAATTCTACTTTGTCAAAAATCTAGTGGTAATCAAGAAAACTAAATTAAAAATAGTAGCTCACTGGCAAACAGATGCCATTGAAAAAAAAATTAAATTATTTCTTTTCTCAATTTTTAATGATATTTATTTTATTTAGCCTAAATATTTCACCAACAAATACTTCTTTTTTTCTTTTTGTTTCCAAAATTTTTATAGTGGGCATCAGAGGCGTATCGTCAAGGGGGGCACGGGTGACTTTACTACCAGTATTTTTATATTCTATATTTGGCCTTATTTATTTCATACCGTTCAAAGATTAAATAAGGCTAAATGTAATATATAATTATACTGGTAGTAAAATGATCGTGCCCCCCCCTGACGCTACGCCACCGGTGGGCATTAGATTGCTATAAAAAAATTATATTAAAATAATCTTCATAATTATATGGAGAGATACAGTTTTTGTATTCACAAATTCTAAACAAATGGTATCCAACCGGTTGGACACTTATTACCACTTTTTTCGAATAGTAGTTTTTGCCTTATTATGCGCTTACTTATTATGCTTGCCTTATTATGCGCTTACGTATTATGCTTGCCTTATTATGCGCATAGCGCTTACAAGCACCCCACCGGTTCTGCGTTTAAATTTTGTGAATATTATTATTCGGAAATAGTCCTAATAAGCGGCCCACCAGTTGGATATGTCTGCTACATAACCCACCTCCTACCAGACGGGAACAATAGACCCTACTAGTACATTAAAATGACTATTCGAACCAGAATTTGTGTCATAAAATAAGTTAAATTAATGGTGCAGATGCAAAAGTCACGTTATCCTTTTTTAGGTAGCTTTCAATACAAAAAAGTATAAAGCTACCTATTGCAGCCGTTCGGAGGAAAGCAGTTCCGGAAAATTTCGATATATTTTCACCGATCATGACCCCCAGACCCCAAAACCACCCTCTGTTCATCTGTTCAAATGTTGATATATATATATATATATATATATATATATATATATACAGGGTGTTCCGTTAAAGGTGTCCAATATTAATAGGGGTAATAGAGGAGATCACATGGAGCATAAATCAGTATATAAAGCCTGGTCGGATCTCAATAGTTTTCAAGTTACAGCAAATAGAATGAAAATTCGGAAAATTGTAAACGAACCCTCATTGCTAAACTATCGATAATGCTACATAAAAACGCTAATGCTACATAAATATTTAGAAAGAGCAGAAAAAAACCTACAAAATGACATCAATTGTATTAAAATAGCAATATTTATTGACGAGTTACAAGCCCTGAAACAGTGAAAAAAGTACGAAATCCAATATACATCAAAATAGTTAATCGTTAATTCCAAAAAGACAACTCTATCTACAACAAGGAAAATGTAGTAAAATTTGGTCCATTCCGAAAACTTTCGAAAAAGTTTACAATGAACCATATCGGTTTAATTGTGTGAGAGAAATTAATCAGTTTCTTAGTTACAACTCCGCTTTCTTTGACACTAGCAAAGGTTAAACTCCGCCCATCACGATTGGAAACACCGCCTTTTTAATTACTCTCAACTATACATTTTCGATCATGCTTCTTCTGAGATGCAACATTTTTAACTATTCAAGAGTTGAATGAACCAAAATAACTTTAACAATAATAGTCTACATTTTAAAGTGGTCTTTTATTGATATAAAGCTTAAGTTAAATTCCTTAAAATTAAACTGGTGGTGAAAATTCGGAAATAATTAAAAATATTGCGATTTGTAACTATGCAAGAAGTTTCAGTACATGTTTTACATGGACAATTATTGTATGTATATGTGCATCATAATTTATGATAGGAAATAATAATAACAAATAGCATAATAATTTTATTAATTATAAATTTAAAAAAGACACTAAATTTTAAATTAATTCATACAAACTTTGTAATTTACAATTTGAGTACACCACAGTCTGTGACTTACAAAATACTGTGCCAAAAAGTGTTGAAAATAAAAGAAAAATGACAAATAAAGAATTACATTCCACGTACTTTATGACATATGTGAAGCATAGTCTTCTGCCTGCGCTGCACAGTTCAATGTCGGAAGGCAGACGAACGGACATTATTATAATAGGTGTTCGAAGTTGCGCCCATTAACAGAATCGCACAGCCGACAGCGACGTCGTAAAGATTGGCGAACACGCCGAAAAACTCCGACGGAGTTGGGAATGTCTCCTGCAGCGACAACGATTCGCGCTAGTAAATCCTCCGGTGTATCCACAGGCGTTTCATACACCAGCGATTTAAGGTGTCCCCAAACAAAAAAGTCTAACGGATTGAGGTCTGGAGAGCGTGCAGGCCAAGCAACAGGTCCACTGCGTCCAATCCATTTCCCAGGATATGTTGAATTGAGGTGATTGCGAACACCTATGAAAAAATGTGCCGGTGCGCCATCGTGCATAAACCACATATTGTGGCGCAATGTTGCTGGCATATTTTGCAGTAACTGCGGTAAGATATCTCGTAGGAAAACCAAGTACGTACTGCCATTGAGTACATCTGGGAGTAAATATGGTCCTATGAGATAATCGCCGAGGACACCTGCCCATATGTTCACACTGAACTTTTGTTGTGCGTTCGACGGGAAAACAGTGTGCGGATTTGTATATGACCATGTGTGCATATTGTGCGTGTTTACCACGCCCTCTCTCGTAAATGTTGCTTCATCAGTAAATAAAATATTTTCCAGAAATTGTGGATTATTTTCTGTTACATTAAGCAACCAGCGTACGAATTCTGTCCGCTGAGCACAATCTGTTACTGATAACAGTTGTACCCGCTGCACATGAAAGGGGTGCATGTTTTCTGCACGCAGAACACGCCACACACTTTGGTGAGAAACACCGACTTCAGACGCAGCAGCTCGTGTACTCGTGGAGGGGTTATCTTTAAAAATATTCAGTACATCTTCTTCCATTGCAGGTGTTCGTACATGTCGAGGTTTCCCTGAATCAATGCTTGCTGTATTAAACTTTCCAGTCTCCCGTAATCGTCTATCGATTTTTATGAAGAGTTTCGAACTTGGGCAACGTCTCCTTGGAAATTGCTCACGGTACATGCGCTGTGCTAGACATGCATTTCCATGAGCTTGCCCGTACATCAGATGCATGTCCGCATATTCTTCGTTAGAGTATTCCGGCATAATTATTATACATCAACTTACTACAATCCCACTTACAACAGCCTCCCTTTAACATAACGCCCACTGATGACTGCTGTTTTATTACACTTTTCTTCCTATACACATAGAAAATTTGCATAAAAAGTACTTCTTCTTCATCATCCTGAAAGTTCATGGAGGAAACGCAGCAGTCACGGAGTTTGCTTTAAGACAAGGCGAGAGCTGCACAATATGTCATTCACTTGACCAGACTGAATAATGAAAGGGTATTGATAGAGGTTGATCAGAAATGTATAATTGAAAGATATTAAAACGGGGTGTTTACAATCGTCATGGGTGGAGTTTCGCTCTTTCCGAGCGTGCAACAGTACAGAGTTGTAACTAGGGAACTGCTTGATTTCTCCCATACAATTAAACTGATATGGTTTATTGTCAGCTTCTTCGAAAGCTTTCGGAATGGACCAAATTTTATAACATTTTCCTTGATGTAGGTAGAGTTGCATTTTTGGAATTAACGATTAACTATTTTGCTAAATATTTGATTTTGTATTTTTTCACAGTTTCAGAGCTTGTAACTCGCCATTAATTCTCAATATTCTAAAACAACTTATGTCATTTCGTAGGATTTTTTCTGCTCTTTCTAAATATGTGCTTCGTTTTTATGTAGCATTATCGATAGTTTAGCAATGAGGGTTTTTTTTACAAATTTCCGATTTTTCATTCTATTTGCTGTAACTTGAAAATTATTGAGATCCGGCCAGGCATTATATACTGATTTATGCTCCGTGTGATCTCCTCTATTACCCCTATTAATATTGGACCCCTTTAACGGAACACCCTGTATATATATATATATATATATACAGTATCTGACCTATGTCATACGATAACACTCGTATTTATAAATAAATTTGGATGAAACTAATTGTGTGTATTAAGCTCACCAATGTCTCGACCGAGTTCGTTGGCCAGCTTGGTCCGCCATTTTGTTTCAAGATGGCGGCCATTTAAAAATTTAAAACTAAAATAACTATACAAAAATGTTAAAAATTCAAATTTATTGTTTAATTAAGTGTTAGGCCTAGATACAAGGATTCCAGAGCATTTTTTGTTTTACCTCTATCTTAAAAAATGGCTGAGATAGAGCAGTTTGAAATTCTAGGGTGGCTGATATTTTGAAACAAGACAGCACATTACAAAATTTTCATTGTTGTAATCATTTTCCCAATCACACGCATAAAACTATATATTCATATCCGTTAGCGCCAAATTCTCGCCAAACTTGGCGACATTTGGCAAAATATCGTCGAATTTGGCGACCAAAATAAGTCTTTATAAATGAAGCCAATTTGGCTATAGCTCAATAATTTGGCGAATTTCTTATTCAAATTCAGTATTAATGAATCTTTTGCAAACGTTTTCGTGGCATTTTCGCTTGCAGTTTTCGTGTAACATTAGCTAAAATTTTAAAACGAAGATATAGGAAAGCTACCTTTTCCTCACGGTACAGGCCGAAAAGACTTTTTTAGGTATTGGGTTATTCATATCACCGTGTTAATTTTTTTAAGGAGAATCAGACTGCAACAGTGATTTCAACCATAAAAAACATATTAAGGTTGAAAAAAATTCAGAAAATTTCGTTTTGATGAATAACTTACATTATGCAACAACTGTTTTGCAGCAAAACTCACACTTTAAAATTCAAACAATCAGGGAGGTAAAGAATTAAGATGTAATGTAAAATGTACCAGTATTTTAATGACAGCGAAGAAGTTGAGCTATGTCTAATAGTAAATTATTTTTAATAAATGTTTTTTGCTTTTTGCTTTTTGTTGTTTATTATCCTCCAAAATAACATAATGAAAACTAATGTTTAGATTTTTTTTTGTTCTTGTTGTTTTAAATTCTCAAATATTTTGGTTTATAACTAACATTACCCATAAAAGTTTGCTGCAAAACTCACATTTTCCATATTTAAATTAAAATTCTAGATTTACTACAATTATTACAGGTTTAGGACTATGTGGAACTACTTGTTATGGTAACAAATATATTACAGAAAAACATTGTGCCAATATATCATGTTTATTAATAATAATACACTTTTTGCATTTTTGTAAAAACTAGGTTAAGTGAGGTTAACCCTTTCAGGGGCAAAGTACTCTTGTAGCTAAAATATTGAAATGATTGATTGACACCAGGATTCACGAACGAATTTATTTTAAAATAAGTAAAAGCTTTTCCTCAAGTACCTTATAAATTCAAAATTTGATTATAAAATTCTTGTGTCATTGTGGCATTTTGGGATTAAAATTAAGTGGTATATATTATATACCGGTGCCCTTCAAGGGGTTAAGAGAGTGTGTTGCAACTACCGTAATTTACGGCGTATAAGCCGCAGCTCAAAGTGTCGTTTTTCGACCCAGAAATTTTATTCAATAATTGTAGTTAAATATTTACAGCGATCTTTTAAGTTACATTTTATAAAATAATATTTCTGGGTCGAAAAACGACTCTTTGAGCTGCGGCTTATACGCCGGAAATTACGGTACACCATTCAAATATAAACCACTGCAAACTAAAGTAAATAAATAAGTTAAATAATTTTAAATAAAAATTCTGGTGTGAAATGTTTTTATCGAGGTTGAGTAAAATTTTCGGTAGTTCTAAGGGTTAAGAAGAAATGAATAATTTAGTAATGCTATAGTCATATTCTGTTCGCCAATTTTTTAATTTTTCAATGAAAATTAATGCTGTTACCGTATGACATTTTCCCAGACTAAAAAACAGACATGTTTAAAGTTCTTCGAAGTAAACCGAAATAACATTTTCGTAAAAGAAAAATGTAAAAACTCATACTGTTTAATCGCACTCTTTCAAGCCTCATACTGTTTCATGCTCTTACTTATGGTGACGTTAGAGAACAATCTAGAAAATCACTGAAACAATATGCAAAAATTAAGAATTAATGAAAATTAACTTAATATTTGACGAGCGAGAAATATTCAAAATATATTTTATTCTGTATTATTTTCGAAATAGCGAAATTAATTTAGTGTTTGTATGATACATTTTCATTTTTATCCTATGATATTGGTAGATTAATGCTTATTTATGTATGCAATTTGGATTAGATTTCTGCCTTGACGCTGATTAATCTTTCTTGTTTCACAATTTGTGCACAAGAAAGAAAAAGAAAAATTATAAAAAAATCTTCAACTTTTACTTATTTTTTCTCTTTATAAAAAGTCATATTTCCTGGTTATAATATCCATAATGAAGGAAAGAAAATTTGAAAGTAGCTCATTTAATATTTTAAAGTTTCTTAACTGCAGAAAGCTTTTTCTCCTTTTCAGCTTAAGGTTCATTGTTTAAGATAATAAAGACAACTACAATTTCAGACTGTGATTCTTATGACATTAAGTGTAAATTACATTTATTACGACGAATCATATTTTTTACAATAAACTTGTATTATCAAACAAATATTTCATTTGATATCACTCAGATTATATTTGAAATAGGATTGGAACAATATCTTTTACAATTTGGTATAAACAGTGATATTACGGAAAATTGCCTTCTTTGCAGTTCATAGAAATGGGACTTTTTAAAAACTCCATCTGCAGTGTGCTTTCGATAAAGATTTATATATATTGTATGTAGCTTTTTAAAACATGTAAGAACATTTCATGTATTTTATTTAATTTTGCAATTTAACTCCTTGATGGGCACCGGTATATTATATATACCACTTAAATTTAAACCCAAAATGCCGCAACGACACCAGAATTTTATAATCAAATTTTGAATTTATAATGTACATGAGGAAACGCTTTTACTTATTTTAAAATAAATTCGTTCGTGAATCCTGGTGTCAATCAATCATTTCAATATTTTAGCTACTAGAGTACTTTGCCCCTGAAGGGGTTAATAGTATACACAAATTAATAATTCTACAAAATAGTTAAAGTCGTAATAAGTGTTAGTACACACAGAGCGTTTTAACACCAGGTTTATAAATCTCCACCGTTAGTTGTCGTGCATGCCTGATAAATGCGAATATTATCTTGCTCTACATTGCATGATTCAAGGAGTATACACTGAGATGCATAAACACCGTTTTAAACCCTGCAAATTTTAGGCCTGAGTAATTGTACAAATTACATAAAAATGAATGATTGAACCCAGATTGCAAAATACACCATACACTTTATTTAGATGGCCATATAACAGTGAAAATAATAACAGCGGTTTTTATGGAATTATGGTCGATAGAATGCAACACTTCCCCTTCGATGGCACTAATTCTCGTTTATCATGGCAGTCACAAACAAATTCCCTTACAACTTCACAAACATTTGTTGAATCTGTGTACGTTTGTCAACATTCGTATAACGTTTCATTAGTGTCATTTAGCTATCACAAATATATACACATACCTGTCATTTCAGTAATCATAAGACATTATAAAAACATAAAAACATCACAAAAACATAAAAACATTAATAACGACATCCATAATCATCTTATTATTACTGAGAGTAACGAGAACTATGAATGGAGTTTAATTTGATTAGCTGCAAAACCTAATTAATTTGTAGATAAAGTTTGTGTCACCCTGTATAGATTCATCTTATAAAATATTATAATACGCTGTAAAATGTTTTAATATTTTCAAATATTGCCGTGTATTGCATGCTTTGTAAACTCTGTCAAAAATGTTTTCAGATTGTATCTATGAAATAATTTATAACGAATTTATTAAAATGAAAAAGAAGTACCGTAATTTCCGGCCTATAATCCGCGGATCAAATAATTCTGTTTCAACCCAGAAATTTTATTTTAGAAAATGTAACTTACTAGGTTGCTGCAAATATTTGAATTCAATTATTGAATAAAATTTCCCGGTTGAATCAGAATTGTTTGATCCGCGGATTACAGGCCAGAAAGTACGGTACATATATTAAAGAGGAAAATATATTTTATCCTCAAACAAATCCTCAATATTACAAATCCTCAACGTTAACCCTTTAATCGTCGCGCCCGAAATGCGTAGGCTACTTTTTAAATATTCAGATTGCTTGATTGCCGGCATTTTTTAAAGTAGAAAATATTCGGATTGCTTAATGGCAGATAAAATAATGTGAGCATAAAACCAATTACACTATTTAAAAAAAAAAAAAAACTGGTGGGAATCAAACTATCTGAATTTTAAAACAAGAACGAAAAATCATGCGTCAAGCATAGATTATGTAACACTTTCCAACGCTTCCAAAATAATTTTACGAATCATACTCTTTTATAAGCTAAAAGATAACATCTAAGTAATCCGAATACTTTATTCAGCCCTGTATAGGATCTATAGATTTGTATATATACTACATAGGATGCTAAATTTTAGTTCAGTTAGGAAACACGTAGCACAGTTTAAAATTCTCCGTCTGGAGTTAAATAATACGGAAATGTGTTCCAAAACTTTTGTACTTCCCTGTATAGGATCTACAGAATTTATACACACCACGTAATATACAAAAAGCGATTTAAAATTAAAATCGCATTCAGTAACTTAAAACGCACTTCCAGGAATTATTGTTAACATACAGTAGAGAATTCTTTTGTGTGTCCCTGTAAATGAACGATGACTGCTATACACACAAAATTCTGTAGTAAGTCTCTTGTAATGAACCTTATATAAATTTCAATGCGTTTAAAATAGTGAAACATTATTTAAATAAACCGCAGACGATTTTTCTCCATAGACGTAATGTAACGGAATTCTTTTGACTGTCCCTGTAAAGTAAGTATAAGTGCTATGCACACCCTATTCCATATTAAGCTTCTTCTAATGCACCTTAGTGATATATATAAATTTCAATGCGTTTAAAGTATTGAAACATTATTTAAATAAACCGCAAATGATTTTTCCCCATAGACCGCAATGTAACGGAATTCTTTTGAGTGTCCCTGTAAAAAAACTATAAGTGCTACACACTTCCGTTGAAATAGGGAACATGCTATAGATAACGATTATAACATATAAAATTTGCAGGGCAATCCGAGCATATTTACGGGAGTTAGAGCACGGACAGACGGCAGACGGCAGACGGCCAGACGGCCAGACGGCAGACGGCCAGACGGCCAGACGGCAGACGGCCAGACAAACCGAAGTCATAAACACTTTTCAACTAGGTTGGAAAGTGTTAAAAAGTAACCTACACTGCCCGTGAATGTATTGGGCGCGACGATTAAAGGGTTAAGAATTTTAAGAAAACGGGTATTTTTATTATATTGCAGTTTTATAATAAACACTTTCCTTTTCGGCGTCCTTAAAAATTTCATATCCAATTTTGGGATCTTTTTGTGTAATTCTCACATATTAAAACCTTAGATATAAATATTAACGTATTCTTCCAGAGTCTGATGCAAATGAACCATCATTAGAAGCATAAAATACAGGGTGTCCCAAAAGTTATTGACACATTTTAAAATACAATAAAAGATCAAGCAATTGGCTTACGACAGTGCGGTTTGGACAACAATGCTTCTTATGAAATGAAATTTTGTTTAAGCAAATAAAAAATTAGTTCTCTAAAATTTTCATAGATGGCGCAGCTTCTGGAAAGTTATCGAATAGGTAGAATGCTTGTATACATAAAAATGGCTAAAGACACACAATGCGTATGCACAGTTTTTGTCCAAAATATGGCAACCCACATTCCAGAAGTTAACAATACTCGTCTATCTACCCTCACTCGTTTAATCTAACTGAGGAGGGCACAATTGGACAGATATGAAGATATGACACAAACTGAGCACTATAAAAACGCATGTCGTAAATCGGAAAATTAGACATTCACAACATTGAAGAATGTGAAGAATAAAAAAAATCAGAGCATGAAGTAGTGATGGAAGAACGGCACAGCATTTGAGCGATTGTCACCACTAAATTTTAATAGTATTCGTCGCCTTTAAAATCTCAATAATTCTGTTCTGAAGTAAGTGAAAGAATGCTATTTAAATTTAGCGGTGTCAATTGGTTCTCTTGTGCCCCAATGTTCCATAACTGCATAAAGGGAATATGTTGCTAAGCAGTAGGCATTCTATCACGTATTCCAAGATTGCATTGTATATTTCTGGAAAAAGGCAGGCGCTAACCTCATGAAGTGCAGTGGAGAAAAGCAAAGAATGCACCGGAAATTCTCAAAGATGAAAATCTACTTGTGAGAGAAAGGCTCAACACACGAAAAAAAATCCAATACGACTAGAGTCACAGTTCATACGAGGGCGATATCAGTTCCAAAAGATATTTCTATTTTAAAAATGATGCTTGGCTTAGTTCGCGTAAAGAAGATACAGAGAGGGAGGCACACCCTCCGTTAAATAAATAAAAAACGTGCCTAAGGTAATGGCCCAGAGAACTGATGAAGTAGTCTATTATCCCGATTTTTTGTGAAGAAGTCTTTTATCATTATGTGAGACTGAATATTTTAATGGTGATGTTTATCCAAAACAAAATTAATTTTCTCTCTATTTTCTTAATAAAATAAAGTACAAAACTGATCTATTAAAACTGCTTTTTATTTTAAGTACACAAAATGTAGAAGCACAGAAAACCACATTTCAAAATACACACACACACATATATATATGCCATAATGATGATCGGTAAAGGAGAAGCCAATTATAAGGATTTTTCACTGTTGACAGACAACCGAAAAAGTGATAATTTTTTTCACACTGATAGAGCGTTTCGGAACACATTATACACTTGGCGAAAAAGCACAACTGTACAGATAACGATTAGGTGAAGTTATATGTGTGTGATTAATTGAATATCAAAGCGCGACCAGATCTCGTACATGAATTGCTTTCTTTTTTATTCAATTTTGAAATAAGCCAAGTACGTATTTTCTATCCCTTGTATATCTAAAATTGATCATTTAGTTTATTTAACCCCTTAACTGTGAGAGGTTTTTTGACACTATAAACTAAAAATAGGCACAATACACCACTTTTTCTATACTAAAATATTTGCTTTGTCTAATCGAAAATGGTCTGCCGATTAATAAAGCGAAGGTTGCGTTTAAAAATTGCTGGTGTGCAAAAGCTTTTAGTAACAAAACAAGCAAACTCATCATGCCCGAACTGAGTTCGGGATACACAGTTAAGGGGTTAAATATTGTTAACTGGAATAATCGTTTTTATTTTCTGAACTTACAGCAAACTGCACAAGATAATTTTCCCGAACATACTTTGAGATTGTGATTATTGTGATGTTACAGGGTTTGTAGGATGCTTACTTTTCAATACTACTATTTCCGAAAAGTAATTTTAGTCTTACATATTTGCAAAATTCGACAACAAAAAAGGAAAAAAAGTACTTTCCGAAAACAAAGATATATAAAAGTTAGCATTCGTACGAAACGTGCGTTAAACTCAAATTATTTTGCTGTTATAAATAATGATTTCAAATGAAAATTCCACTATGTAAGAAGCATAGTAATCAAGACTCTCGATTTTTATATACCATTATTTAAGAACAGAAATACTCATTTTATAATCGCGTAGTTCCGCAATAAAATATACCGTGTATATTACTGTTAGGAAATACAGGTATTTTAAAATCGGGAGCCTTGGGAACTATGAAGATGGTTTTCATTTGAAAATAAAATCATTTTTTAAATAAAATATTTAAAAATGAACGTCATATATTAATTAATTGATTACGTTCAAATTTTCTTAGATCTTATTTATTTTATTTATATTTTGTTGATATTAGATTGGTTTTGTAAGCAAAATATATTTTTTATCATATGTATTTCACTGATTAAAATTCAGAATAAATCATTCGTCATATTTTTAATACCCACTCCAGGCTTTGTGGTTGATTTTATTAGTACAATTTTAATTAAGTGAGTGCGATGCAGTCGCATAATATATTATTTTTATTGAAAAGTATTAGCACTAGAACACTGAGTAGGATTTGATTCGACTCCGACCAAATGATTAAATGTGAAAACGAACCAGAAATTTCTCTTTAAAATAAGTTAAACATAAACCATACTGAAATACGTTAAATGAATAAGTTAAATATTTTTAAATAAAATTCTGGCATAATATATTTTTTAAAGATATAGATTGAGTAAAACTTTCGGGCGTTCTAATGTTAAAAATATCTTAGTTATGTGTATTGCTACTCAGTATACGAAGTGTGGCAATTAAATAACGAGACTGGTGTGAGAAATGATATTTATTCCAAATAATTTTATATTTAACTGTTATATCCTTGAACATACATTCCTCTCCTATCTATTCACCACTGTATAAGTGTCTTCCATTGTTTAAAACAATGCTGCAGTTCATCAGTTGTCAGCCTCTTCAACAACTCTGCTGCGTTTACTTTTACTTCTTCAAAAGACTGAAAATATATACCCTTCAATGCATTTTTAATTTTTGAGAACAGGTAGAAGTAATACGATGCTAGATTTGGCAAATAAGGAGGATGATCAAGCACAGGAATGCAATTGTCTGCTAGAAACCGCTTCACAGATAAGGAATTGTGAGCTGGCGCGTTGTACAGGCGCAGATTCCATCCCCAAATCCGGTCTTTTTTTCCCTTACTTTTTGTTTCATCTTGATTAGTACTTCTTTATCGATCATACGAATGCTCATAAGTCTGTCTTTTCATACAATTTCATTAATTTTCTGAATGTTTTCTTCAGTTATTGCAGTCACATGTCGACCACGTTCGTCTTCTTCGACCCTCGCTCACGTTATATAACGTTATCACCAAACACCTCCTTTAACATTTGTCCACATCCCGTTGGCAATTTTTGAAGGTTTCGATTTCAGTCTGTTGAACAAGTAAAAGCAAACGCGACAGAGTTGTTGAAGAGGCTGACAACTGATGAGCTGCAGCACTGTTTTGAACAATGGAAAACAGTTATGCAGCTGATAAGGTAGAAATGTATGTTGAAAGGGGTAACAGCTAAATATAAATGTATTTGGAATAAATATCTTTTCTCACACCAGTCTCGTTATTTAATTGACACCCCACGTATGTACCAAGGATTACTGATTTTGAATACAATTATTTCCGAATAATAATCGTCACCTTAATTAATGAGAGATATTGGCTATTAAATAATTGAGATATTATTATTCGGAAACAGTGGTACATAAAATCGGAAACCCGTGGCATCTATGGTAAGATAAAACATTCTGTTGGTCTACTCGTGACGAGAAAGTTGTATCACATGAATATCAGATCAAAATTGTTCATATTCATAAAAATCTTACATAATATCAATAATGCTTTACGAGTATATATTTTTGGTAAGATGAAAAAATATTTTAATTTGCCTTAATCCTTTGATTAAGGTTTGGGATATATGAGTCTTAATGGACTATTTTTTTTTATTCCCACCCATTTTGCTAACTAATCTCTGACATACACTTATTCTAGGACACTTTCAAGAGAAATCTATGAAAAAGAAAAAAAATGTAAATTATGGTGCGACTGAATATAAAAATAGTCGCCAGTCTTGACCCGTAATCAAAGGGTTAAGGACAGAGGTGCCAAGCTCTCACTAATCTTCCGTAATATGTGGGTTAATTTGACCCAGGTTTAATATATTTTGCACCAGAAAATGTTTTAAGAAATTAAATTAAATATAATTAGCATAGAAATTTGAAATTAAATAAATAAAGATTCATCAAATAAATTTTCTGGTTCGAAACGCTGTTAAACTGGGTCAAATTAATCCACATATTACGGAAAATTAGTGGGAGCTTGGCATCGCTGGTTAATGGTGACATAGCCTGCTAAATATTTAGATTTCTTTAAAAAACTATGTGATATTGAACTGAAATTTATCACAGGGTTCTACTCCAAATTTTTAAAAGAATTTTCCGCTTTATTCACTCTCAGAAAATTATTACACAATTATCGATTATATGAGGAGTTTTAAAATTCTGCGGTTTAAATATTAATTAGAAAATTTTCAATCGGAAATAGTGTTGCCCGACACCTTGAAATATCTAAGGATTGAATCAGCTTATTATCATCGACATTTTTATTGTCTCTTTAGAGCTCATTTTTATTGCCATTCCTCTTTGTGTTTTTTGTGACACTGCAGCCATGAATTTTACATTTCTTTGCCGGAAAACCATTCGCTTTTAAATCCATTGGTATTTTGAGAAATAATCTAAACACGCGATATAAGGGTGTAATAAATTTTCAGTTTTATATAATAATTGCTTTATAAAAAATTAAACAAAAAAATACAATTAACTGGGATTTTTTTGTACGCAGGGTTACAAAATGGTCCACTTTTTTAACACCTATTATTTATAAGAAACATTTTCATGGTAGGTTTCTACAACATTTGCAATATAAATAATATGCGAAGTATGTTTCTACAAATATTTCAAGAATAATGTAAAAAGAAACTGTTTGTGTGAAAAAAGTGATATGCAGAAAAGAACCATTTGATAGCCCTTGTTCACGAAACAAAGTTATTGTTTGAAACAGTCTGTGATCATACGTTAGTTCTGACAATCCAAGTAAAGCAAAGTTGCAATTATTGATGTATTAGATCTTAAAAAACGCAAAAAGCTAATCCAGCATCAACGAGTTAATAGAGAATAATTTTATGTTTTATAATAATCACATTGCGACCAATATCTATGACTTTTGGTTATGAGTAATTTTGATCTTCGGTTTATTTAACCACCTTATTTACACGATTAAATAATGTGTATTATCTTTTCGAAATTACTGGCCAACAAAACTTTGTAGCAGTTGGTTAATTATTTGTGTCATTATATTGAATAATATACTGTCAATATGGTGTATATTGTGATGTCATTATAAGGTCAATATATGGAACATGGATTCATATTTTACAAGTAGAATAAATTCTTGAATACAATTGTATATTTTCGGATAAATTTATTGACGCAGCTTCAAAAATCATAAAGATTCAGTCATTTTAGTGAAACATGTAATGTATTTAATACCGATTTCAATCAAGAATTAACTACTGATTAAATGTGTCATCATTATACATTTATATTTATTGTGACATCATCTTTTGGGACAAAATTTAATTCTAATTTTTGCAGTTTACACAATGCTATAAATGACGAAATATTTATTTATACAGCATTTTTCAAAAGCAGTACGAAATGAGTATTAGTCTTCATTATCTTTATATAATTATGCTTTCATCCAGGAAAAAAAGATTTTATAGATTTTATAAAAGTTTTATTACTGTGTACTTATTGTTATTACAGAACATGATTATTGATTACTTTAATGTTCTTATAAACTATTGATGACATTCCCATTTGCTTTGTCTTATAACAAAGATAAAAGTCACAAAACAAAGTAAATAATAAAATACAGACCTGCCAAGTCTCCGGCTTTTTGGATACCAGTATTTTAGTACAGAAAATGTTGTTTTATTTAATTGAAGCATTCTGTCATTTGAAAGAATAACATTTTTCTCTAAACAATTACTGGTGTGCAAAAAGACGGAGACTTGGCAACTCTGAAAATATATGCACCGCTTCACGTTTTCCGTATACGAAAAAACGCAATAGGCATTTTCATACTTATATACTCTAAGCTGAGAGGAAAAAATGTTGAATGTCATCCGTAAACCTTTCTAAAGATTTGTATCTGCTAAATGGTTTTTATACCACTTTCAGCTTAGGGAAAATTGCTGATGGTAATGAAAACGAAGAGAGTTTGAAATTGTAGTAAAAGTGAAATAATTATGTTTTATATTGCGTGTTATGTTCGTGGTTAAAAAGAAGCACTTCTGTTCTGTAAGAATGTCTCTCTGGTTTTTCTAAATGGGGGTCGGATTTCTTATGTTATTTTGCGATATCTCATTAATAGGTAGGTGCGTGAAATTTAAGATAACAAATGTACTAGAAAATAGGTAACTAAATATTTCTGTAATTTTAGATAATAATCCATCAAGGGGGTCACACTGTGTGTCGAACATTTTAGGTAATTGTGCCATATCTCAGCAGCAGTTTTAAGTAATAATGTGAAACTCCGCTTTACAAATCTACAAAAACAAAAGTACCGTAATTTCTCTCGTATAATCCGCAGATCAAAAAATCATGTTTCGACCCAGAAATTTTATTATATAAAATGTAACATTCTAGATAGCTGTAAATATTTTACTTCAATTATCGAATAAAATTTCTGGGTTGAAACAGAATTGTTTGATCCGCGGATTATACGCCGGAAATTACAGTAGTTAATCAGGTATTTCAGCGATTTTAGAGCTAGCGAGTTTGTGGGCAACATCGGCTATGAACCCGATTGCGGAAGATTAGACGAAAAACCGAACTATTGCTGATTTTTTATTATATACTAGCTGGTCGCTTCCGAGTGCAGCCCAGATACAAAGCACTACTTGGGCCCCACCCCTAGATCACGGAAGAGCCCAGTTGTATTTTGTCAGGGCGCTCATGAAAAAAAATATTTATGTCGCGAAATCTTTATTTAAGTGCTTTTTACTTTCTTCTATCTTTACAAGAAGAAAGTATTGGATTCATGAAAATTTTCAACTTCCGGTTTTCGACGGATTTATACGTTTTAGAAGGTCCTGAACACGATTTGACTGTTTTTAGAAAATGTCTGTAGGTGAGTCTGTCTGTCTGTCTGTATGTGACACAAATTTTGTGGGCGTTCTATCTCAAGAACTAATGCACGAAATTTAATAAAACTTCATATTCAGTTAGTCCCTGATATAAATTGGTGTTGATTAATGTTTGATGAAAATCGCAAAACAGATGGCGCTTCTATGCTGCATTTTTCGGAATTTCCGCAATAGCTATATCTCAAGAACTAATGCACTCATTTTCATCAAACTTCAGATTCAGTTAGACCTTGACATAAATAGACGCTGATTACGTTTTGGTGTAGATATCCCAACAGGTGGCACTTCTAAACCACTTTTCTCCTGATTTTTACGAAAGCTATATCTCAAGAACTAATGCACGGAATTTCATCAAACTTCAGATTCTGTTAGACCATGACATAAGTAGATGCTGCTTAAGTTTTGGGGTAAATAGCCCAACAGGTGGCGCTGCTATGCTATTTTTTTCATTATTAACACGATAACTATATATCAAGAACTAATGCACGGATTTTCATCAAACTTCAGATTCAGTTAGACGTTGACATAAGTTGTTATTGATTAGGTTTTGATCTAAATCTCCCAAAAAGGGGCGCTGCTATGCTGTATTTTGCAGGATTTATACAATTTTAGCAATAGTCATATCACAAGAACTAATGCACGGAATTTAATAAAACTTTAGATTCAGTTAGACCGTGCTGATTCTTTTTAGTGTATGCGAAACCTGTGTGAGGTAGAAGAAAGTTTTGGGATTGACACATCCGACTAGTTTTATATTCTTATTAGTTATATTCGTATACTTTTAATTTAACCCTTTCAGGGCAAGCACTTGTTCTCCTTTAACGTTGAATTCCCACCGGAATTTAGGAAAGAATTTAGTTCAAAATAAGAATAAGCAATTTTTCAATTTTTCTCGTCAAAGTTAAAAAAGTAAAATTTAATTAAAAGTTTCTGGTTCGAATCGGATTAAAATTAGGTGGTATGTAATATATACTACCGCCCCTCAAAGGGTTAAAGTATTTTATTTATAATTTTCTGGTTGCATATAAAATGCACTTTCGGGGCCCCAAGCGAAGTCAGGGCGGTACGCTGCACTATGTATCTGGGCCCCACTCGGAAACGACCGGCTAGACGGGCGAAGACCGGCTAGTAATGTATATTTCTTTTCAGAATTATACCTGTTGCGTGAAAAATGTTTTCTTCCGTGTATAAATAAACTGTCTTCAGTATTAATTTTATACTTATCTCTCAGATAAATACTCATACATAATTATTACGCTATAAAGAATGTTAATGATATTCAATGGTATCTCTCTATCGCGAAAGTATGTATAATTTTTTAAAATATAGAATAACATTATCTACGACTATCTATATTATAAAGAACAAACATGTCCGTGCGTAACGCTGACGTCATTTTGCGAATGGCAACAGTGGACGATGAAATTTCGGTTTTGCGAGTTTTGGCACTGCAATTTTTTTAATTTCTAAACATCGCACATTTTTAATTTTTACACCGTTATATAGGGAAAAGAATCTACTATCAAATGCAATTTGTTTGAAAACTGTATCTTAATTGACTGATTTATTATAGCATTTAAATTAAACTTCAAGCATTATTTTTTTTTAAATCTATCTCTATCGCTTGCAGACGATTACAAAATATTAATCTGTTTGCACTTTAACCCTTCTTTGCACTCGTTTTTCTTTTACAATTGTGTTTTTTTATACATATATTAAATAATAGACACCAGAAATTTTAAGATAGATTTTTAACTTTGTCCAGCAACATAGTTCACGGGAAATTTACTGAATTAATATTTCTATTTAAATATAGTGGTGGCGAAGAAGTTGATTTATTTATTAAAAGTTAAATAAAAAGTGATGGAAATTTACATCACTATGCAATTAAGGGTTAAACAATATGAGAAGTTCAGCATTTGCCTCCAGCTAAAATATTCAATAACGGAATTAAAAGTTCATTAAGGATTATATAAAATAGTATAAATAAAACACAGATTTAACAGACATGTAATTGAAATAAACGTTTAAAACGGCTGAAATTATCAGAATAAAAGAAAAAATTCCGTAGATAACGAAATTTTTAGCGATTTCTTTGATGTTGTTAGCGGGCAATCTAACAAAAATTATTAAATGTACAAAAATGTACTAGTTTTTAATAACAAAAAATAAAAAATGGTTTTCAAATATATTCTCTATCCCGGGAAGCCCGGGTTGGATGCTCTAGTATTTCTTAAATATACAATATTTCATAGTTTACAAATAAAAAATCATTTAATTAATTTGCATGAATGACTCTGGAATAATATTCAATGAAAATAAACTGAATTCTAAAGACTTGTAAGAAAAAATCAATAATGCAAAGACTTATTTTAATTTTTATATTTTTAAATAATGTAATTTTGTGCTTTTGTAAATAAGCACTTTCCAATAATAATTTCAATATACTGACACTTTTCCCGTATTCCTATTTTCAATGCTAAAATTTGATAATTAAACGAGCGTCTTTAAAATTTATTATCCTAGTCACCACCTTTACATTTTTCATTTTTTAGAATTATGACATTTCGATTATCTTTACGTAATCAGTTTTGTATTCATATTTTGTTTATTCATTACCTCAGTTTTATTTTGTCAATTTTATGCAACGTAATAGGGAAAGTTTGAAATATCCACTTACTTAATTAGCTATAGGAATTTGTTTTTTCAATAGAATAAATTCAAAATCAATATTCTTAAATTTAAACATATTAAAAAATTAATTTAAAAGTTTAAAAAAAATACTTTCCCTGCTATAATCTTTGACTATTAGTTTTCGTATCAGATCAAGGCGAATACCAGTATCCGTTGAAGTGCTAGATCCTATATACTTAAACAAAGCAATAACAATAAAAATAACGAGAATGAACTCCTAGATGGCGAAAACAATGAAATACAAAACGAAAAATTAATGTTACTTCTTATGGTCATATATCACTAAAATGTCTAGACTAAAATAGCATTAGGAATTTTTCCTTACTTAGGATTTATTATTGTTTTTTCCTCAAATGCCGTTCGTTTGAAAACCATTGACCTGCCACGTTTGAGGTCACAAAAGTAATAAAGGGAGGGAAAACACATATTATTCTGACGATATTTACAGAAAAGAAGCTGGAAAAAATTAATGTTTCATAATGCTTTTATCTTGTAGTGTTTATGAAAAACAGAAAATCTGTTCCAATAAAAAGATGAAACGAAGCAATTAAACAAAAGTGCTTGATTTTAAGTATTTTATTTCCTTTTACTCATCTTTTTTTTTTTTTTATCTTAGATTAATAAAATAAGAAAATTATTTCGAACTTTGTAAATGTTACAGTAAAAAAATACTGTGGGTTTAATTTTTTTTTCATTTTTCATTTTTTTTTCAATTTTGTAAATAGGATCTTGTTACACTTCATATATACTTAATAGATGAGTTAAAAAAATAAAAATCCAACTTGTTTTTTATTAATATGGTTGGTAGAAATAATTACTCTTGACGAAATTTCTCGAAAACTTTAAGGTAATTGATCAAAAGTTAATGAAAACCATGCTATGTTTGGATAAGTAGTATCTTTCAAACATCACTCAAACACGTTTTTAATAAAAAAGAGTTCTGAATGTGTTTGATCAAGATATGTACTTTTACTGGAAAAAAGTGATCATCACCCCTGCCGTAAATCAGTTTAGGAATTTTCCGTTTTCCGCTCAGAAATTACGTAGGTTTAGTCATCGGAATTCCTGTTGTTAAATTCATTTCTAATCGTTGCAAGACAGCACTACCTGTTAGTTTTTTTAAGCATAAATCGAAAACTATTTTCCGAAGTGAGCTGTAATTTTAGATTCCCATATTTAAAATAGCTAAAAATTGATTTCTTTTAAATAATTCATAGGTTACAATTCATATATTTTTTGAAAACTATTAATTAAAAAATATTTTTTTAATTAATTTTCGAAAAAAATAATTATATGTAACCTATGATTTTTTTAAAACAGAGATCGATAGATAGAAGCTTCGAATATGCAAATAGTTTATTCCGTCTAGCAGTTTTTGATTTAATCTTTAAAAACTACTCGCTTTGCTATGTGTTTTGTTACGTTTAAAAATGAATTTAACATTAGGCGTTCTAAACTTATAACCTGCATAATTCTTAAACTACTTGACCAAATGTCTTCCCATTTGATATTAGAAGATAAATTGTATCAAAGAATCCAAATATAAGATCAAACTTAGGCGATCGTATTGAAAATATGGAAGTTTGTTACAATTTTTATATATAGAAGACACCCCCCTCCCCACACACACAATTCCATAATTCTCTAACCGAAGAAAATGTTATGTATATAATTATATAGTATACGTTATTAATAATTGATTACTAATACAAGTAACAATTTTAACGACGAATTTCGGCATAGTTATTAGAGGGTGATCATTTTTTTCCATAACTGTACATTACTTTAAAAAATTTGCATTATTTAAAGCGTTCTTTTTACATGGGGAAATTAATAGGCGATTACTTACTCCATTGTGTGGCATAAGTGCCTAGTTACTCTCTTATGAAAGTTGTCTATCGTCAAGTGAGTTTTGTTTTCTTCGTGTGATTTTGGTACCCTAAATTTAAACATTTTTCCGTAAATGAGCTACCTATTTTGTCGTCCTTTAAATTTAGCAAATTAGGCTGAATTCCCGGGAATCTGATTTTTACGGTTATTTTGCGAAATCATATAAAGATTAGGTATCTGTGGTCGTCTACCTGGTATAAACACAGCGGTAGGAGTTAGATTCAGCGATTTTTGTCGCTTTCTGATTTTAGTGGTAACTGACACTTGATTCGAGTATCGTCAAGCCTTCCATGTGCTGTGTAGAAAGCGTATTTCTTCTGTGAGCTATTTTTGGAGTGGAATCTTTGACTGAGAGTTTCCCATCGTCATAAGGTGTTAGGTACAATATTTCAAATAAAAGAGTACCTGGAATCCACGGGGTTCCCATCACAGTGATATTGTCGTTTTCAGAAGTGACATTTTATAGTAGACATTTTATAGTGACATTTTTTATAGTGGGCTGAAACGCATTTTTTAGGTTTCCGCTAACGATCAGCATAGTAATCTTGTTTTAAGATAGTGCTTGAACTTAGTGAATTTCTTAGAGATAACATTCACCCTCTCAAACTTTGTTTATTTCAAACTCGTTTTTGATCATCGTTAGGTTAAAACTCCCGTCTCCACTGTCACCTACCATTATTATTGTTTTAAATATATTGTTGTTAGTCTATTCAACTTATGCCATGGCTACTTTTCTAAATGACGGTTATAAAGGATCTGTCACATATAATATGATTGGATTTTTCATGACGTTTTCAAATTTCCTTTCAGAACGTACAATAGTTTCATGACAATTCTTCTTAATATTAGTTCAGTCTTCATTGAAGGAATAAATAATTTTATATTCACCTATTGTTTGTTCACAATTATCGTATAGTCTAGCAGCGATTATAACTGCAAAACATCCCTGATTAGTACCTTAATTTCCGGCTTATAATCTGCATATATATATACAAAGCATGTTTAGACACAGAACATTTATTTAGTAATTTAACATTTTATTAATAAGACATTTGGGGCTAAATATGACTGTTTTATCGTCGGATTATTTTATTTCGAAAACTACGGTATGTATCATTAAAAATTTAAAAAGAAAAGACGCAATTTTTCTCACTGAAAACACTATAAATTCATAAAATTTAATGTATGATAACTTGGTAAGACTTAGTTGTAGATTCTCCCCTGCCCTATTGATACTAAGCCTACGCGCTATTTGTACTGTACTTGGAATTTTAATACCAGTATTTTCTAAAAGTTTTCTTTGCTTTATATAATGACAGTAAAAAAAGGAAAAATATACTTTTAGAAAATACTGGTATTCAAAGTTATGGGTCCGTACAAACGTTGAAAATATTCACCTACGACAGTTGCCATTTCTGTGTCAGTGCGTTGGCCTAGTATTCAGTTTAAAAAACGATGCACCTGCTTTTATTCTCAGACTGTTTACGATAAAATCAAACCAAAGTTGTCATTAGACTTGAAATAATATCTTCTTTTATACCGTAATTTCCGGCGTATAATCCGCAGCTCAAAGAGTCGTTTTTCGACCCAGAAATTTTATTCAATAATTGTAGTTAAATACTTACAGCGATCTTTTAAGTTACATTTTATAAAATAATATTTCTGGGTCGAAAAACGACTCTTTGAGCTGCGGATTATACGCCGGAAATTACGGTAATATGAATGCAATTGTTTAAACATGGCTTGTCCGCCTATTTACAAATTGCGCAAACTTTGATTTTTCAAATAGTAATACCCACTTTTGGCACTATATTTTGGTTCCTCGGAATAATGAGGCCCGGAAAAGGATATAGTTTCTAGTATACGTTTTATTAAATATTCATAGTTGTTAGAAAAGAAAAGCTATATCAACAAATTTAGAAAATTTAAATTAGGATCTCAAAGGTAAAACTTCCAGACTCACAGCAGTAAAATTGCATAGGCAATCTATGTATAAAATAAAATAAATTAAATCTATGTCCCTAATTTATTTATAAGACTATCTTACATAAATTGTATGGTTGGAAACGATAAAACGATTTTGGAAATATATATATATTTATCCCAGAGCAGTTTGTGATAACCCTTACAAATTTCAATATAAACTTAGGACATTATTTTAAATTAATTATATCATTCTACAAATGGATTAAAATAAAACCATGCTTATGAATTTCTCGCAGTATTTAGTCAAAATTTGTTTCCAAATTAATTAATCATCCTGGTTATATTCCCATATTTGACTATCTTTTATGGAATAGAAATTACCTCTTAGTTTTGTCTGGTAACTCAAAAACATTAATCACCAATTTAATAATTTAACCTTTCTTAAAATTACAGCTTTTGAATCAAGAATAAATTCAGTTATGTGCAAATGAAGGAGAAATTGGTTTAGAATATCAAATATTTAGTGAATGGCAAATTTCCGTTTAATGTAAAGCAAAAATGTATACAATATGATTATACAGTGTTACCAGTAAGGCGAATTCTTTTTCTTTTCAGATTGCTCGATTGCTAACTTTTTTTTTTTTTTTTTTTTGAAAATGTATTATTAGCCTTACTTATGACTGATTAAACAAGGTGAAAATTTATATTTAAAAAAATTGTAGTAATTTAACAATCTGAATTAAAAAAAAGACCAACTGGCAAGATTGAATAGTTGAAAAAGTTTACAAATCACAAAACACAACTATTTTTTCGTCCGAATACAGAAAAATGAGATCTATGAATCAGAGAGGATCTATCAATCAGAATCTCTATTTGAGGGAGTCTGGTGGGTGTAGCAATTGCCCGTGCAAGGAAATTGATATTTTAGAGCGTGCCAGTCATCACAGTTCAGGCTAAAAAAATTCAAAAAATGCACTAAAGCTAAAATAATTTGTCAGATTTCCCTAACAATGAAATATTAGCATTAAATAAACACTTCAAAGCACATATATTAATAATTATCAACAATATTTGATAAAGATATATTTGCCTTTCATCAGAAAGCAAGAGAGACATTCCAAACATTCGGGTGGGGGCAAAGTTTATTTTGTTTTTGTGGTGTACAGCTAAGAAAAAACTGATACAGCTTAATTCTCAGAAATATATTTTTTAAATTAGCCAATGTTCTGATGAATGAGGAATGTTGTCAATGTTGCAATAGCAAGGATTTAAAAATAAACTATCACATTCTGATTTTTAAAAAAATATTCCTTAGAAATTTGACGAACATGGATTCGTAATGGAAGATAGGCTCACAGAGCTAGTGGTGTCAATCACTTTACTACCAGTATAATTATATACTACCTTTGGCCCTATTTAATATTTAAACATTGTGAATTAAATAAGGCCAAATGTAGTATATAAAAATACTGGTTGTGAAGTGATCAAGCACCCCCCCCCCCCCCGCCTTCGCTACGCCACTGGACAGATCTTTCGTAGAGCTTGTAGTTTTTAGGTAATCCCTTGATTAACACTAAAAATACAGGGAATTTTACTAAAGTTTTATAAAAATATTTCACACCACAATTTTTATTTCAAATATTTAACTTTTTATTTATATTTTATTCATATTTTACGAAAAAAATTATAGTTTGAATCAAAAATTTTTACTTGGTACCAGTCAAATTATCGGTTGCTGGTATATTTGGTGTTAAGAATATAATCCAGATTAATTTTTAAACAGAATTTTAAGAGAACCATCAAGTATACATTTTCTCAAATATTAGAAAAGTGTAAGTATATTTTATTAATGATATTCTCTTTGTCAGCGCTACTTTCGAATATTAATCCTTTAAATATTTAATCGTACATATTCTACTACTAAACAAGGCGAAGATTATTTTTCGAAAATAGTGATATAAAGTAGCGTAAAAGTTCGCAGTTCTGTGTGAGTGCCAAGAGTTTTGGATTTAAAAAATAGTAATAATAAACTTTGCAAACAATAGATAATTTGTAACAAATTAAACCATACGCATCGACTTCACGGGGGGATATAGGCAATTAGGTATACCTCTACTACTAGTTTAAAAAAGTTTTTTTTTCATCTTATTTAATCACTGTGATTAATTAACGAAACGTAACTTCTTAAAAGTAGTTGTGGAAGTTTGCCTGATTTATCGCCGTTTCACCTGTTAAGTCGGCGCCTATGAATTCAACATGTTGGAAGCAAATTCCATTTAAAACATTTTAGATTTAAATATAGTCATTTAACAATTTACTACAAATGTTAGCAGTTACCTTTAAAATAAATCGAAATTATCAGACAAATTAAATGAATGAAATTTTCAAATTCACTACCTAATTTTAAAATTTCAACAATGCATAGATTTTATTAGTTTTCTGGCTAATGTCCAATTTTATTAAGTTATAAAAACAAGTTTTTCATTTCGCGCTGGAGTATATCCCACAGACTGATAGAAAATTCTAGGGAAAAAAATAATAGATTTTTATTTTCGTGCTATATAGAAAGTTATGTGCTTATCTTAAGCTCTTCCAATAAAAATGCGTTTTCACTCTGAAAGTCTTTTATTCTGTATCTACAACAGTTATTATTTTTTTAAAGTATTTTTTTTTAATTTTAGATATCTATTCCTAGGATAATTATATCAAGTAGAACAGGAGGGCCCAAACTTTTTGCTTGAAAAACATTCGCCTCCAGTATTACATATTAAAAATCTCGATTCTATAAAATCGGAAATTTTCTTTCATGAAACAAAGCGAACTATTTTATACGAAAAAGGGTTTAACCCTTTAACGGATAAAGCATTTCAATTGCTAAAATGTTGAAATAAATGATTGACACCGGAAATTAAGAACAAATTTATTTCTATATACACTGCTCAAAACAATTAAAGGATATTTGAAGTTTTATAAAAAATAAAGATATAAACGAAATTTTTTTTGCCGAAAATAGAAGAAGAGAATCACAAATGCAAATTTTTCTGGTTTTCAAACTGTGGAGTATGCAAATTTTGAGTTCGACGTCAAAAACGTCGCTTCAGCGGCAGCGAATGAAATTTGACTTTCAACTGGATAAAAGAGAATGAAGACAAGGATGATCGGCATTCAGTGATTGCTTTGTTTCGATGAGTACTATGTCTCAGCGAAGTCATTTGACAGATTCAGAAGCTTGGAGAATTGTTGGTAGGTTAGAAGGGGGCCAAAATCAAGCCGAAGTAGCGCAAGCCATTGGAGTGTCACAAAGTGTCATTTCCAGGATCTGGAACCGTTTTTGGGAGAGTTGATGTGCAGGCCGAAGACCAGGGCAAGGTCGTAGACGGGCAACAACGCCCAATGAAGATCGGTATTTAGCGTTAACAGCTCGGAGACACCGAAACATGAACGCTACTCTTCTCCAACAACACCTTCGCTCGGCTACAGGCACCACGATTTCAACTCAGACTGTCCGAAACCGGCTCCATGCTGTAGGTCTGTATGCTCGCCGACCGATGGTATGTGTTAGATTAACATCAAGGCATCGTCGCGACCGCAGGGAGTGGGCAACCGAGCATGTCAACTGGAGGAGAAATGAATGGAGCAATATTCTGTTTTCTGACGAGTCCCGTTTTTCTGGGCATCCGGATAATAGGCGTATTTTCATCTGGAGGGACCGTGGCAGTAGGAATAATCCTGAGTTCGTGCACGAAAGTGTCAGATTTGGCGGTGGAGGAGTGTTGGTGTATGGTGGCATCTCCATTGACGGGCGCACTGACCTCTACATCATTCGAAATGGAGCTCTGACTGGTCGCCGATATAGGGATGAGATCCTCAGACCTATTGTAGTCCCGTACGCTGCAGCAATCGGAGATAACTTCATTGTAATGGACGATAACTGCAGGCCACATCGTGCAAACCTGGTGGAGGATTTCCTTTTTGAGGAAGGAATCGTTCGAATGGAATGGCCAGCGTGTTCTCCAGACATGAATCCAATCGAGCACGTTTGGGACGCTCTAGGAAGACGAGTTTCTGGCCGCCAACAACCCCCACAAACTCTCCAAGAACTGGAAAGAGCTCTTCTGGAAGAGTGGGGCAGAATACCCCAACTCGTCATTAATAGCCTCATTGAGTCCATGCCTCAAAGGTGTTCAACGTTGCTGGCCGCCCGTGGAAACCATACCCCCTACTGAAAATGATTTTCTTTGAAGAAAACACCTTTTCTTATTATTTTTTTCTCATATGCACAAATTGTGTTTTTTTCCTTTTGTATACAAATGCGCAATAAAATGCATTTTTTTCTGCCAAAAGTGTGTAATTTATTCTCATACAACCTACTATGTCTGTCGACCATGTATCAATCAGCTAAAAAGTTTCCCAGATACAAAATCCACCTAAAACTGCAATATCCTTTAATTGTTTTGAGCAGTGTATATATAAAAAAAAAGCGATATTTCACATATATAATAAATGGAAAACATTTCTATTAAAATTCTGCTGTCATTGTTGAATTTCGTAATTAAAGTTTTGTGGTTTCACAGGGAAACCAATGAACGTTAAAGGGTTAACTCTGTGGCTAGCCGGTTAGAAAGTGGTAAATTTGCGGCCGGCGCGCTATGTATAGAGTTCCACTAATTTAATCGACACTGAAATTGTATGGGATTATTTCATGTATAATAAACATGTGAATTTTTACATTTCTAAACTGAGCATAAAACTGACTGAGTGAAAAATGTCCAAGCCGGGAATCGAACCCGAGCCCTTGGAATAACGCTCCAAAGCTCTGCCACCGAGCTACGGGGACCATATCCAAATTGGCATCTCACACTCACATAAGGCGGACAGGCTACAACCGCAGCGCAAGATAGAATGTTGTCATGAGTACACAAAACCTGTGGCAAATTTGAGACGACATGTAAAGACACACAAAGTTCAGCATAGATCGAATGCCTTGGAGCGTTATTGCAAAGTCCCGGGTTCGATTCCCGTTTTGCTCATTTTCTGTCGGTTTTACGCTCAGTTTAGCAATGTAAAAATTTACATGTTTATTATTCATTAGTTTCGAGTGAATTTCACTCCCGAAAATTAATTGAAAAATTTTGTAAATTTACTTATATTATTTCATGTGTTGAATATATGAAATGAGTTAATGTAATATTTCTAAATTGACATCATCTTAGCAAAATAAATCATTAAAGAAAACAACGTAAGAGTTCGCTGCTTTGAAATAATATTTCTCTAAATTATTTTCTTTTAATTTATAACTATTATATTTTTAAAGGAAAAGTTATTTATCTAAAGAGTAGGATTAAAATTACAATATGATAACTTCCCATTTTAAAATAAATAGTTTATGCACATATTAAATGATATTTTTGGAAAACTAATTTCGTAGATTAATTATTTTATGATTGAAATTTTGCAAGAAAAACAATTTAGTGTCCTTGCCATTAACCTAAACGAAAAGTTACATATAAAAAATGCTGAGATTTTAAGTAAAATAAAGACAATAAATACCAGTATAAATATATGACATCCAAGCACTCAAGCAATAAAAAAAATAATCGTTACAAAATTAATAATTTCTTATCAAAAAATAAGAACGTTTCTTTCTGTCTAATAATAGTTTTTACAGTCTGGAAATTAAAAACTGTTTTAAAAGATTTTTTTCTTTTTCACAGAAATAGATTGATACTTGTAAAATTTAAAAGATTATTCCAACTATCTGTCACGCTTTGAATGCCGTCAACAAAGAGCGCGTGATATTCAGCTTTGAGACTAACCCAATTCTTGATGAAAAGAGATCATAAAGATATCGAGAGAAGACGAGCGATATACATTAGATATTATTTCAAATTTTTTTTAGGAGCAATTATTTTTCTCTATGGGGTGATGTTGTCGCTACCATGTCAAACTATCGAATTTGAAAAAAATGCATTTTTCAATTCATTTAAAAATTGTCTGATTGTCACCAATAAATATTATTAGAATTCTTTGCCTAGTAAGAATACTAATCAAATGTCTGTGAGGAACAGAGTTGCCTGTTTGGCCTTCTTATTTATTTAGAGATGCCGAGTTCATACCGGAAATGTTCAGAGATTTTTTTTTACTTGAAGGAATCAAGAAACGTCTGTCATTTAGTAAAGCAAAAGTTTCTGTTTCAGATTTCTGGTATGTATTCGGAATTACTGAATGCAAAAGGATGCCAAATCGGCAACCCTTATAAAGAATTCTATTAAAATTTAGTACTGCTAATCGGCCCATTTCTTAAAGTAAAGAAAAATGCATTTTTTTAGATTCGATAGTTTGACATGGTAACGACGATATCTCCACACAAAATAAATTTTATCAAACAGGTAGAGTATTACATTGTAAATTGTAGAAACAGGTTTGAAACTGAAGGGATGAGTTCAATTGTGGAATAACAAAAGAATTCAGACAGTTTTTGTGCTGTATATGAGAATGGTTTGAGAAATATAACTTTTGAGATAAAATTTGCGTCCGCGCGCTCGCTGATTGGTAAATATTAACTGTAGTTAAAAATTTTAGTTAGTGTAATAAATTGAAATTTTGTTAGCCAAATTACAAAGTATTCATTTTCGAAACATTGCCGCTGTCAGTCAGAAAATTTCGGATCATGAATTTATATTAACACTATTACTTTCGAGCTAAGCAAATATTTCTTTTTGTAATTTCACATATAGTTTGGCTATTAAACAAAGAACGAAACTGATAGTCGTATAAAAGACTACGGAACAGTCTCAAATTTCGTTACCACTATTACTAAAAAATAGTTTAGTTTTCAATTTCTCAGCAAATGTTGCAGAAATGCGCTTCGTAGTAAATTTCTTCTTGCAAGTGTTGTAACACAATCAAACACGAAGAATATTGTTTGGAAATAGTAGTGACCATATTAACCCATTAATGCCTACTGTTACCATATGGTAACGGAATAGCTGCTATCCATTTTGTTGCCTCTATACCAGTATATTTTAAGAGAAATATTATCTTTATCTGATGACAGAAACTCTGCAATAAAAGAATACTAAAGTTGCTACTTTGAAAAATTGGTATGAAATGCAATTTTTGCATTTTAACAAAAAAAAAAAAAAAACAAACAATTTCGGCTTTAATGGGTTAAGTGACCACACAGAATCCTGTAATCGTCTACATAATGCACTATAAAAAATAGTGTTTCATGATACACGGTTGTATAAAATGTGACAGGAAGGTCTAACACAGTTATGTATAAACTGTGGCCGCTTTCGCATTTATTCGGATAAAATGGCGGCAAACGGTTTTTTGGCAAACAGTTTGGACGCCCATATTCTAATACGATACGAAAATATAAAAATTACTAAACACATCTACAGACGTATTAAAACCACAGATTTCTGAATACTACATCTGCGCGCTGGCAACGGATATTTTTAAGCGTTTGTGCGGTCTTTGAATTTGAGATGGTCAGAATGGATCATTTTGTTATTCGAATGAATCATTGGGCCATTGGAGTATGCGCAAAAGCATAGCTATCAAACTTCGTTTATATATATATATATATATATATATATATATATATCAATTACTATCAAAATGTTGTCAAAGAAGACCAAAGAAATTTTTTTATTTTCATTAGCGAAATTAGTCTGTGTGAAGATCTATAAAAAAATCAAAACTAAACGTTATACGTGCGCAATCCAATATTGCCAGTGGGCTATTTTACAGGGTGTCCCACAAGGTACGCAGCGTCTTATATGTACAGATTCAGATAGAGCACGTCAATAAGAGTATTTTGAATGGTAACATGTGGGGTCCCCGAATATAGCGTGATAGTGTAAGTAAGATGTGAAGCTTGTCATATGAAAAACACAAGAAATGGGGAAAAAACAAGTGAAAATCAATGTTTATTGAGAAATTTTGGATATATTCGGGGACCCCACATGTTACCATTCAAAATACTCATATTGACGTGCTCTATCCGAATCTGCACATATTAGACGCTGCGTACCTTGTGGGACACCCTGTATTTAAAAATTCAGATGGCTTGATTTCCACCACTTTCTTAAAATGTCATAATTCGCCTGGTTTTTGAGTTGAAAGCTGTCATTAAAGCAGGGGAATTTTACCTTCTCAAATAACTAGTGGCAGTCAAGAAAACTGAATTGAAAAAAGTAGCCCACTCTCCTGCTAGCCCATATTGTTTGGAAATAGTAGTGACCATATTAAGTTACCGCCCACAGAGGCGTATCGTCAAGGGGGGCACGGGTGACTTTACTACCACTATTTTTATATTCTATATTTGACCTTATTTATTTCATACCGTTCAAAGATTAAATAAGGCTAAATGTAGTATATAATTATACTGGTAGTAAAATGATCGTGCCCCCCCCCCCCTGACGCTACGCCACTGACCGCCCAGAAGCCTAATATCGCTTTTATCCTGCTAAAGTAACTCCTGCAATCTGCTAATACAATTTATTATTATATTTTTTTCATTTAAAACTGACGTTGCCTGTCCGTTAAAATTTTTTATTCATATTGCCAGATTGCCCCATTTAATGGCAGATTAAATAAAGCGAAAATAAGGCGAATGAAAATATTAAAAAAAATGGTAGCAACTAAGCAATTTCTGATAAAAAAAAATGAGAAACTGGTTGCAGAAAATGAACATTGATGTAATATATTCAACAGAAAAAAATACGAAATATATTTAAAAAATTTCTATTCTTTCTAACTTTAATTTTCATGACTATAACTAGCAAATATATTAAATTTCTCCAAAATTTAATTTGCCTATTCTGTATTCCGTATAATTTATTTAGACATTTCGATTAATTCTTAACCCATTTGCATCCGGAGCGTGCATTTTAGCTATTTCTTTTTTATTAAAAAATTCCGAATTCATAAAAGAAATTCTGAATAGTAAGTTTTTCTTTGCGTAATGACAAACGTTTTGAGATCACATAAAGTAAAAAACCTTCTTTCTGAATTTACTATACGTATTCGGAATTTCTGAATAAAAATGAAATTCCAGAAATGGACGAATATAGGTGTTAATAAATAACATTGATTATTTAAAGTTTTTTGCTCTAAATTACATTCTCTATGTAAAGTAAAAGTTTTAACACTTTAAGAGGGAAATATTTTTTCTGTAATGATGCAACCGATTTTTTTAAATAAGGAAATGCAATTTCACAGCCGCCCTTTTTATTTCGCTAAAGTTGTAAAAGTAAATTTTTCTATAAAATTTCTGGTACAAATCGTGATTAAAATTAAATATAAAAAAATCCCACCGCACTCCAATAGGTTAACCCTGACCGGCACAGTAGTCCCACTCCGGGCACACCTAAATGTAATTCCAAACTTGCATTCGGCACCAAGAATATTTTAATAAAATTTTGCTTCTATAATGAAAGCTTAAAATAAGAAGTTCTTATTTTCTAAAAAAGTCGTTTGTAAATTCCGGTGTCAGTCAGTAATTTCGCATTTTACGAACAGAATTTGTCTGTGCCGGAAAGGGTTAAGAAATGCAAATTATCTAAACATTACACAGCGAGATTTGTCATGCATGTGTGAAAGAAAATCTCTTCTCTACTGCTAACATTGCGTGTTATATTCTTAACATCCATCGATTTTCTCTTTTAAAATTGCGGACCGTATGATGAATAGAGGAGAAATTAAATAATTCTTAAAAAAGGGACATTAGTAATTTGCTGTTAATACATTTAGACTTTTAATGTCTCGAAAGTAATTTTAAAGCTTTAACTAGTTAGAATTAACTATAAACATTATCGCACATTATGATTATTTTCAATGCATTTTTCGGTTATAGGAAAATTAAATATTAGTGAATTTTTTTATTGTTATTTAGAAATGAGTGTTCACATTTAATTTTTGTTCCAGAACCAATATTGTCTTTTAACTTTATACAACATGTGTTACTTTCTTTGAAAGTTAAATTTTTAAGACATGTAAATTATCTTATATTTGTTGCACGTGCTATGCCGTGCTTCAATAGAAATTTTTCATCGGCAATTAGTTTTCGTAGATATTTTCTAATAATAACCATTAATTTTCTATTCATTATGGGTTGTGGTGTGCGTGATTTAAAGACTGGTATTTAAATAATGCTTTCAATGGATATTCATACATACATGCTTTTATAATGTTAAATGTCGATAAATTATTTTGTGGTAATTAAGGTATCCGATATTCTTGTCTGTGTTAAATATATATTTGCTGAAAAATTACCATTATTTCTAAAGTCATTCTTAATTTCAAGAATTTTAATATTAAGAAGACATTATTTTAATTTCTATTGTATAGACTTAGTCTTGTAAATCATTATTTTAAAAACGCGTTTAAAATATGCGATTAATTTTAGGATTTTTTTTTTTGTGGATTTGTATTTAATTGCAAGTTAAATATTTCTAAGATGAGTATTGAAAAAAAAATCGATGTGCCCTGCTATGTAGCCCTGGGAAAAATCACGCCCTGTTAAGTCTAGCGCAAATTATCGCATAAAAATGTATTTTGTACCACTGGAATATTCATACCGCTACAAATGAATGTTTTACTTAAATTTTGATTAGAGGTTCATCTACGTATTGCAATTGTAACATAATTTAAAATTTTCAATGCTAACACCCACTTCGGACGTTTATATGATGATTTGCGGAGGAATTAGTAAGTGGTGATCACTTTATTTCCAGTGCTGTACCAAGAACAGGGTTGCCACAAGCGACTATTTTTAATTTTAATTCAAAGTATTCGCACCATTTTTTTCTAATATATAAAACCTGCTATGTACTTCTAGAACAACCGACAGAGATATTTGCCAAAAGAAATTATTTTTAAATAGTCGTACGGCAAGAATATAAAAATAGTTGTCAATGGCAACCCTGCAAGAAGTAAAGGAAAAAAAAATTCGGTTATTTATGAAATAACCTAAATTCATTTATTAAAAAAATGTTTTGCAAAAGTTTATCGATCTCTTTAAAAGCAACTTTTTTCTGCAAATTACATATATATATATGTATCAGCGGTCTAACTAACCACCTTTCTGAATACCACTATTTTTAAACAATAAACTGCGAGGTAATTATATAAAAAATGGTGTTTGTCTACCATGAGGATTATTGTTTAGAAATGCTGATATTAAAGAATGTGACCAGCGAAAACATTTTAAAATGAAATAAAAGTCATTCCAATAAATATTAATTTGGAGCTTGGTGCGATATAATTAAAGTAAAAATAAAATACAACGTTAAAACACCAGTATAATTGAATCTACAGCATACCGGTTTCGGTAGCATATAGCATACCCTCCTCAGTGCTGAAGAAAAAGGAAATTTGCTCATATATATAGAAATGATAGAGGATTCAAGTGACAGGTTTATTAACCAATAGGAAAACGGAGGGTTCCAGGCAAACAGCCAATAGGAAAATAGATAGGAAATGGAATAATGGAGGATTCAAGTGACAGATTTATTAGCCAATAGGAAGGGTGGTCAGATTGTCATCCTAGATAAAAAGCATTATATTGATGGAGTAACAAACCTTATCAAAGATGGCCCATACAAATTCCTATTGGCTAATAAATCTGTCACTTGAATCATTATATGAGCAAATTTCCTTTTTCTTCAGCACTGAGGAGGGTATGTTATATGCTACCGAAACCGGTATGCTGTAGATTCAATTATACTGGTGTTTTAACGTTGTATTTTATTTTTACTTTAAAAGTCATTCCACTTTTGATATCTAAAATAAATTATACTTATTTTTTATTCTGTAGTGAGGTTAAATGTAATTTTTACATTGATGAAAGGAAACATATATAAATCTATCAGACAAAAATATTTTCATTTCGAATGGCGGGATTTATATTTCTCTTTTTATAAAGATTACTTTGTGTATAAAAAGCACAGTAGCCAAGGATTACGGATCCAGAATTTCGATAGTTCGAAATTTTCGTAATGTTTGCTTTAATTATTCACGTAATTCTGGAATTAAATAGGGCAAATTTATTGTTCGAAAATAATGGTTATCAAAATCTATTGATCATGACATTGACAAAGCAATTAAAAATTAACAAATAACATTTTCAGGGTGCGTGCAATTTTACCTCAATTCATTAGTAGAATATTTGGCCAGTTTTATTTCATAAAATTATTACAAATTCTGCGAATAAACGCGGTTAATACAAGTTATGCGATCTAAATATTAAGTAGAAATCTTCTAATCAGAAATCCAGACTCTTTGGAAATTACAATAAGCTTACTCATATTGATTTGAAATAGTATTATAGAAATCACGTAAGTTTAAAATATCCGTTAAATAGTTTTATATTAAATTTACAGTTCACTTCAAAAACTACGAAAATCTTCAATTCAGCCACCAAATACTTTCAGATTTGATTTGTCATGCACTTTCAAACGCTTGATTCGAGTTTTGTTAGAATAGAGAAGATTAAATGAGAAAAATAAACTGTATTTGTAATTTCAAAATTCACAGAATTCAGCGTTTTTAAATATAAAACTCAATAATAAAAAAACATTCGATTTCAATGTTGTAGTATATTTATATATTGACAATAAATACATCCTATAAATACGCCCACTCAGTCTCCATTCAATAAAAACCTCCGTCGACTATCTTCATATATTAGAAAATTTTTGAAGCAGTAAAATGACAAAATATATTATTTGCTTTTACCAAAAGCGGAATATTACGTCTTCTTATTTTTCATCCTCATTCTTTAAAAGTGACTGTCTAGACAAATGTTTTCTGTGTTTATAAATGCATTCTATATGTGAATTGAAAGTACAATAGTAATTGATTGATGTTTATTTGTGTAAGTTGTTTAATCTTATTAACACATAAAGTTATTTTTTTTATTTAGAGTTACTATGAAAAAAAACCCCATAAATCAAATGCATTTTCATCAAACTTAATTTACTTTATCATTAAAGTTACACTAGACAGACGTTCCACATATCGTCGCTACCATGTGAAACTATCGAAAGTGAAAAAATGCATTTTCCATTACTTTTAAAAATGGGCCGATTGTCACCACTAAGTTTTAATAGTAATCTTCAGCAGGGTTGCCAGTTTCGCCTCCTTTTTATTTAGATATTTCGAATCCATACCAGAAATTTCAAATAAGAACTTTTCTTTATTTCATGACAAACATTTCGTAATTACTTAAAATATTTTTTTTTCTTTCAAAATTTCCGGTATGAATTCGAAAATTACTTAGCAGGCGCGTACAGTTCTAGAATAATTTTCGAGAATAAATATTTTCCGTATATAGTCGCAGAAGACTATTATAAATTCTGTTATAACCAGAGAAATAATTTTTAATCTAAAAAAATATATTTAGCAAGGATTTATAATTTTAAATAGTTGTACCGCAGTCTTTGAAACTTCTAAGGAGTATACGCACTATGTTAATAAAATGAAAAATATTTTTCGGTAAATAATTTTATCTCCTTTTTAAAAGTTTCAAACAAATATAAAGCTTTTAAGTTAGAAATCAAATTTCCAGATTAACACTACTTCAGCCTAAGCGCTATTAAAAATTTTCGCACGTTTACATTTCTCCCTGACGGAATTTTAAATATAAGGTGTAACAAAACTAACGAAGATAGTTCCTACCTATTTTTAGCTGTATGCTTACACGCTTAATTAATCTCTCATGTTATTTACAATTACCTTAAGTAATCCAGTCTTTTCTTTTACATGAAATACTTAAAATTCAGTAAATATTTAAATAGCGTCAAAATGAATGAGTGTTATTTTAAGGGCCATTAATGTCTTTATTTTGGAAACTTGTCAAGCCTGAAAGATTGATATATTCATTAGGAAAACTTTTATAAGTGGAAAGAATAATAATTTTTTAATTGTTTTAGTTGTAAAATATTCGGTCTTTATTGTGCTTAGAATAAGAATATGGTTTTATACGACAAAAGAGTATTAAAGGTATTAAGGAAACACAATATAGAAAACTATTCTAGTTGAGTGGAAACCTTATGTGTTGCATCTACATTGTCGTTTGATTTTAGGTTTTAAAAAAAATTTAATTTTATTCTACATTAAAAACAAAAATATTTATAATATTACCGAAATTTTTGGCGTATAATCCGTGGATGAAACAAACCTAATTAAACTTAGAAATGTTATTTAACATTTTGTCGTCCGCATGTCTCGTCAAAATACTTATATTCGTGACATGTTGATATGATTGATTGACACCCGAATTTAGAAGCAAATGTATTTGAAAATAAGTAAAATCTTTTCTTCATGTATTTCATAAAGGGGAATTTTTCATTCAAAAATTCTGGTGCCAATGTAGCATTTAAGGATTAAAATTAAGTTACTTTACGTACGACATAACTGTGGTGTCGCCGGACGGCAAAGTGTTAACAATTGAATTGAATATGTACCGTGTTTGAGTTTGATTGTTACATTTTATTTAATAATATTTCTGGAACTAAACGAGTTTGTTAGATCCGCATATTATATGCCAGAAATTATGGTAATTTTATTAAATTTGGTATAATAAGAAGGTAATCACATTTACAATGCAACAATTATTGAAAAATTACAAAAATTACATTTTACGCAATATTTGCTTCTGATATAATCATAGTAACACATCGCCGTTTTTTAAACTAAAATACACGATTTCAATGACGTCATTTTTAAAACGCATTTCGTTGTTTTAAGATTTGATTTCTTAATTTCGGAGCTTGTAGAATGATAAAACATTTTGAAGCAATTAAAAAAAACTAAATTCTTTTAATAAATTATAATATGCAGAGCTCCAACTGGTTTGTTTTTTGAATACCACTATTTCCAAACAATAATATTTGTGGTAAGTTTTTACAACATTTGAATTAGACATACACCATGATTATTATTCGGAAACAGTGGCATTCAAAAGGAAGAAAAGATAGGACTCATGATATGTGCTTTTTTACATTTTTTTAATTCTTGAAAGCAATCAATTTTAACGGTCCTTTAGAAAAAGCCCTTTTAAACGTAATCTAGTCAACTGGACATATTTTTTTAACACTAATGAGGAAATGGCATGTGTACAAATAATATGAATCGAGCTTTTCTCTGTATTCTTTTCCCACCCATAGAAGAAACCAGTAGTCCGAATTTATGGAAACTCTATTAAAATTGAGGGGGTCGGGACAAGAGTGTGCTAAGCCGCATTTTTGAACTTCTGAGATATTTCAATTTGAAAATTTGATCAAATACTCAAATCAAGATATCGTCGCTACCATGTCAAACTATCGAATGTGAAAAAATGCATTTTTCATTACTTTTAAAACCGTGCTGATTGTCACCACTAAATTTTAATAGTGTTTCAGGGTTGAAACATCACCAGAGTTCCTAGTTTGGCCTACCTTTCCATTCAGAAATGTCAAATTCATACCAGAAATTTAAAATAGAAACTTTTGCTTTATATAATGACAGTCTATTTCGTGATTACTTAAACAGAAAATTTTTCTCTCAAAATTTCCCGTATGAGTTCGGTATCCCTTTAGAAAAAAGGAGGACAAATTGATAACCCTGTTCTTCACAGCGATTTTATTAGTATCTTTACTAGGCGAAGTATTCTAATAAAATTTAGTGATGACAATCGGCCCATTTTTAAATTAATGAAAAATGCATTTTTTCATATTTGATAGTTTGACATGGTAGCGACGATATATAACATAAAGTTTTTTCGCCTATGTATTAGTAACATTTGATATATTCTGAGTAACAATATGACATTACTGTAATGATATTACTATTATGTTCTTTGTAAATTCGGTATCGTGATTGGGGGCATAAACATTTGGGGCAAAAACGAAACATGGGACATATGCTGCCACGATGTGACTTTAGAAAGAAATTAGCGTAATTTCCGGGATATAATCCGCAGATGAACAATCATGTTTGGACCCAGAAATTTTATTTTATAAAGTGTTACTTCCCAGTTCGCTGTAAATATTTGGCTTCAATTATTGAATAAAATTTCTGGGTTGAAACCAAATTGTTTGACCCGCGGATTATACGCCGGAAATTACGGTTTATGTGTGATATTATAATTTACAATTTTAAGCAACAAATTACAGTGTTAGATTTATTTCACAAAAAATGTGGCCTGGCACTTTTCTGCCCCGATCCTCTCAGTTATTTTATTTAAAAAATATCAAAAATTAATTAAAATTTGGAAATTTGGTTACCTCTTAAAACATTCTGGTATCTTTATGACTAATTGATGTTCTTTTCAGCTGGTAATTCCTGAAATTCTCGAAGAAGTTTATATCAAATGTATACATACGTTTATATTTTAATATTTAAAATGGGAATAATATCATGTAAAAGAATTCTTCATTTTAAATACACATGCTTTCATAGAGACAGGAAAAACGAGTAAAATGAGAAAGCTATTATAAGTTCAATTTGAGTAAAATACATAAACATCAAAGGGAACTTGATAACAATAATTTATTCAGATAAATTAAAGAGAAGTATTACTTTTTAAATGTTGAAAAAATCTTTTTTATAAAAGGGAATCTGATTTGCGTTTTAAATTTGTTGTGTTTTAGATTCAATTTTCTAGAATAAAGCTTAACTTCACTTATCAGGATATTTTTTCAAATTCTCAGAAACTATATTTTTTACAAAATTTGAAAGGTATAATGAATCTGAATATTTCATTTACATAATAGAATATGTAAAAATGCATTTATAGTGAAATAAGAATATTTTATAAGAATGTTCAATAGATTTGTATCTGAATAAATGTATGATCTTAAATTTTTAATTTGAAATTTCGAATTTTTAAATTTAAAAACCTATTATATTCATTTGCTGCTTAAAACAGCCAATTGATTTTTTATTTATGCTTTTACATTCTTTTTATTTTTGATACAAAAAAAATTAATATTTTAAAACTTTCTTTTACATATTTTCTTGCATAATTTACATGTTTTAAGTTTTATTTACCTGCACTTTAATATAGCTATTTTTATTTCTATTTTTTTTAAAGGTAGTGCACCAAAGGAAGTGATTTTTCACAATAATTAGATTACGGTGACTTCTAATACAGTATGCGAAATACACGATTCAACTTCCACAAATTTTTCTGAATAAAAATTTTGCTTTTATTTTTAAACATAGAATTTCTGTGTAAATAACGCAAAAAAGATTTCTATTCAAAATGAATGGTGGGGGTTTGCCTGTGCAACCCTTAACACTACATCTATATAATTAAGTATATTTCCAAATACTACCACACTTTAAAGGTAAGGTAATGCATTTAAATTACTTTCATTGGCTTCAAAAAAACAATTATTCCTATACACAGCACTTTTAATAGAAGCGGAAGCGAGTGAAAATTATTTAAAAATTAACGGCATCAATATACAAGGTAATCCCCAAACAATTCAAAGTATCTTTTATTTCTTACCTCTCAGAAATAAATAGTGAATATAAATTTCAAAATATTGAAAATAAATTCGGAAACAGACTTGTCAGTTTAGCTTTCTATATCATTCAGAAAATCTGAGAGTACACAGGAAATTCCAAAAGAAAAATTTATACTTTCAGTAATCGCGAAATGTGTGTCAATTAATAAAGCAAATATTACTGTTCGGTATTTCTGGTATGAATTCGGAATTTCTGAAAAAGAAGTGGCCAAACAGGCAAACTTAGTAAGAAATAAATTTATATTAATAAAAATGTCCCCTATTATTTATCAAAAAGTTACAGTTTTACATTTTTATACAATCCCTCTAGACAAAATTGGACAATTAGTTTTTTTTCTTATTGCTGCGACAAAGAAAATACAAAAAAGTGCATACAATCCCTCCAGAAAAAAATTGGTCAGTTAATTTTTTTTTCTTTTTGATGCAATAAAGAATATACAAAAAACTGCATACAAGTATCTCTAAAGTATAAGCGAATTGTGAAAAAGGAAAAATTGCTCAATAATACCACTATTTTCTACCAAATAAAATGCTATCTCAGTAGCGAAAATTGGGAACATTTTCAAACTGAAGAGGGTTTTCTTGAAATCTAAAAGATGTTAACACGTGTAAGAAATATGCAACAAACATACATCTAAGAAATAAATTACATCTATGCAAAAATATGTATCTTTAAATCATAAGAACCTAATTAAAGAGAAAATTAATTCAAAAAGCGTTTACAAAGTGTTCTCCTTCACATGGCCCCTTTAGATTTTCAAAATGTAAAATTTCGCAATATCTCAAAATTAATGATTGGACTGAACTGTAAACTTACATTCCCTTGTTTTCGACGATGTCCATTCTTATTACGCAAAAATTGATGTGGGTCATCGTCGCTACCATGTCAAACTATCGAATATGAAAAAATGCATTTTTCATTACTTTTGAAAATGGGCTGTTTGTCACCACTAAAATTTATTAGAATTCATCGCGTAGTAAAAATGCTGTTTTAATTGAATAGCTCTATGCAAAAAGGGCTTCAGTCACCAAATTGGCAAAACTGAGTTAACCACGGATTTTTGTTCTTTAAACAAAATTTAAACAAAGTTTAAACAATTTTTTTTCTCAGCGGTGTTTGATTAGTATAATTTTTGTCTATAAAGAAAAAAAAATCATTTTCATTGGTTTAATATTTTGAAAACAGCAATGTTTTTTTCAATTTTCTCAAAACTGGTTTAATTGACTGAAGCCTTTTTTGCATGAAGCCATTCAATTTCAGTAAAGAACAGGGTTGACAGTTTGGCCATCTTTTTTATTAAAATATACTGCATTCATAACGGAAAATTTGAGAAAAAAAATTATACTTTAAGTAACGAAATGTCTATCATTAAAGGGAATTTTTCAATTTTAAATTTCTGGTATGGATTCAAAATTTCAGAATGAAAAAAGAGGCCAAACTGGAAACCCTGGTGAAGGATACTATTAAATTTTAGTTGTGACAATCGGCCCATTTTAGAATTAATAAAAAAATGACTTTTTTCACATTCGATAGTTTGACATTGTTACAGCGCCTAGAATACATAGTGTGGAAAACCGCTATAAAATAGTACTAAAAAATTGAATCCCATAAATGTAGAACGATGCTGAAAAGATAATGGGTCAAACGCAGCGACATTTTCTAGCAGTGGCGTAAACAGGGTGGAGGTATAGATGGTTTTGGATACCACTAATTTTATAAAAATACTTTTGCGTTATCTAATCGGAGAATTTTCTGCGATATTGAAGGTGAAGAAACCTTTATAATATTACTGGTTTCCAGAGCATTTGGACCACCCTCTCTGGCTACGCCTCTGTCTGATAGCTCTTTTCAACGAAAACATTGTATAAGAATCGAACTGAGAAAACGTTTCAGCTGGTGGTAAATATTTTAAATAATTAAATTATACTCTATTTCCTTTGACTTGGATAGAGATTTTCATAAGCTTTGACAATATGAATGATATTAATCATGGCCAAAAAAAACGTGATACGCATTCTTTTGTGTCTGGTTGCAGTACCCGATACAAGACAACAAACTAGAAACTATCCCTATTTAACTTCAAAATCAGTTACATCTGAAATATACACTTACAAGAAGATTTTATTAACGGAAAATATGTTCATGTTGTCAATAGTGAAACCGTTACTTTTGCTAGAGGTAAATCTATTTTTAAAGCAGATGTCACTGCGATCGCCCTATTATTGTACCGCATCGTTGCACGAATATCGGCTACAATTTTTTAGCACTTTTTAAAGCATTACCAGTTTGGCTTTTTTTAAATTCCGAAATTTCACATTCATACCAGAAATTTACTATACTGTTCTTTTCCTGACTTAATGGCAGATATTTCGCGATTTCTGAAAGTAAATATTCTTGTTTCAGAATTTCCGGTTTGAATTCGAAAATTGTGAATTTAAAAACGGTAAAACTGTTTTCAACACAACGTATTCTAGGCGCTGTAAAATGGTAGCGACAAATCTTAATTCATAATTTTTGACTATGAAATTATGAATAATTTTTATAATTAAATTTATGCTTTTGAGCAAAAAAAAGTGCCTAGAATAAGTTTGAGTCCATCTAGTATATCTCACTGAAAACAAAAATCTTAAATCAAATGATTTTTCTGGAAGATGTATATTAAAGTTTATCACACGATTTTAAAATATGTATCCTCAAATTTTGAGTTCTTCTAACTCCTTGAAAATTTAATAAAAATACATATACTTTAGACTTTCCGGGCTATTTGATCCAAGGTACTCAAATAAAATGTCAAAAGTGGGTGGTATCTTTTGAAAAATAAAATTTCGCACAATTTTCAATATGAAGACTACACCTATTCAAAAATTCGATTCTGTTCATATTCTGAGAGAAGACATTAACCTGCGTCTATTGACACCTTTGTTGTGTGGCGAGTGTTCCTATTTTTTATACTTACTCTATATGAAAGAAAGCATTTACTTAATTTTCTAATAAATTTCTTTAAAATTTCGGGTCACAGACAATAATTTTACCATCTTATAAACAGTATTACTTTGCATCTGCATCATTGCAGATATTCCGAAATTACGAAAAATAGATTTCTGCTTTATGTTATCACGAAACGCCTGTCATTAAATAAAGCGAAAATTAGGATTCAGAATTTCTAGTATGAATTCAGAAATTCTGAATAAAAATAAAATAAAAGTAAAAATAAATTCTTACTTTTATTCCCCGGCCTCCTATTTACTTGAAAATTGCCAGCAAAATAGTTTAGTTTCTTCAATATAAATAAATAAGAAAAGATATATAAAATAATACGAAAATCTATATAAGAAATATGCAAATCTCAGTGTATGTTGATTGATCTGGCTATAAAAACTGGTAGGATGTTGATAGTAACCTTTCGTGACTTCCTGCTTTGTGGGTGCTGCACCTTATTTTCAAAGCCCTTATTTTTGTAAGATATTTTATATACTACAAATTTGCGGCTTACATAAGCATTATACGATTAAATAAAGCAAAGATTAGTATTCAGAAATATTGATTGTAAATTACTGACAACAGTAAAGATTGTAGGAATTTTTCTGAAAAAAAGGGCGTGGAAGTTATTCTAGATAATATTCAGGTGCGTAGACGTGCTTGGTGTTGAACTATTTCCAGAGCCGGTTTTAACATGGGTAGATTGAAACACAGGCTTCACTAAATTAAAACCACAATTTTTTTATTATAATTTTCAACTAACTTAAAAGAAGAATTTCTGTCATAAACACAGCGCACATTTGTATTTAGAAATATTGGTGCGTGTGTGTGTGTGCCCAAGTTCCCAAAAGTGCTTAGTCGGGCTATATCTATTTCTGAATAATTTTTTCGCCAAATGTAATCGCACTCTTTGCTGTTCTTTCATTCCCTCTTTCTTTCCAGACCCAAATTAGTTTCCAGTAAATTAAAACCAGTAGTCGAACGTCTTAATAAAAAGAAGAATCTCTGACATAAATGAGCCGAAAGTTTTATTCGGATATGCTGGTGCATTTGTGTGCCGTGGTTCACAAAATTGCTTAGTCAAGCTTAACTATTTCTGACTTATTTTTTCGCCTAATTTGATCAAACTCTTCTCTATTTTTTCATTTCTTCTTTATTTCCAGTTCTAGATTAAAGAATGAACACACGGGGCACAGACTACAGTAAATTAAAACTAGAATTTCTAAAATGTAATCATCGCCTTCTTCAAAAGAAAAGAATTTATGTCATAAATAAGTTTTAAAGTTTTATTCGGATATACTTGTGTGTATTAGTGCTCCTATACCCAAAAGTACTTGGTCCGACAATAGCCACTTGAATTTCTAAACGATGACTCAGAAATGACGGCTGCCGTATGCCGATATTTTAAAGCATTTAAATGCTTAACATAATTCATCCCACGTTTTTTGTGATTAAAAAAGATGAAGAATAATTTTTGTAACTAGTGGTATTTAAATTCAAGGAACTGTATAAACACTCAATACAATCGCTTACGCAGCCGCCATTTTTGCGTCAGCGCGAACGTTATTAGAGGATCGGGGACAGGGCCTCATTATTTACTAATTGTAATCTTTGCCTAATTTAATCGCATTCTTCGTTACTATTTCATTCCAAATGATGAAATATAAATACGGATCGATATTGAACATAAATTCTGGAAAATCATAAAAAATCCAATTTTATCAGATTGTTTTTCGTAAATAGATATGCGTTATTCTTTTATTGTAGTACATGACTGATGGAACTAATTCATTCCACCAGTCTATAACTGAAATAAAACCTTTACCCCAAATATCCAATGGACTAAATATTATATCTATATATATATATAATTATTTTTACTATATAAAAATAATATTATTCTTAGTGTACCGTAAATAGCGATACATGCCATACTATTTCTCTTTCATTCATTTTTAGTGCAAGTGTAAATAAATATATATGTGCATTTTACTTCGTATACATGTAAGATGATATTTAGCCAGGAAACGGAAAAACAGTATCACATAATGACACACCCAGGGAATTTGCAGAAAAACAGGGGGATTTGAAAGCCCAACCCTTCTCTCCAAGACATTCACAAAAAAATGTATTCCGAAAGATCAATAGGGGTCATCGATAGAAGCAGTCGGAGTAAAAAAAATTGCATAGACCAAAAAGGTCAACCAATAAGTAAGAGGCAGTCCTTACGTGGGGACACCCCTTTTTTAATGAGAACAACTGGTTACCACACAGAGGAGCATAAGAAAAATTCATTCTCTCTCTGCAGCTGAAAATAGAAGGTCGCCTCTTCCAGATTCTTTGAAAAAAAAAGAGCAGCTCCTAGGATCCAGACGCCTGTTGGAAACAGCGGTCTAGCACCCGTGACCACACTGAGGTTCCGATATTCGCAACGACCTGACTGACACTGAAATCCTCTGAGATGCAGCGTCTCCAGCAATAACTAAGAGAGTGCCCTTACCGATACCGTGTGTCCTAAGATGCATCATCCAAGGAGGTGACGAGAAAGGAGCCCCTGAGCCCTTAGAAACCGCAACTGATGATCCATAACTTGCAGCGCCCTTATAACAAGAATTATCCCAGCCTCACGGAAGACCGCAAAAGGACTAATTCCATTCCTAGAGATTCTCAAGCAAATTCCCACCCACAAAGAATAATCGGTGAGAAAATCCACTTAATCCTTTCCTGGCTAATTTAATAAAGATATTATTGCATCATATTCATATTTAAAATTTTTTAATAACTTATTTAAATGCTAGTAATTTTAATAAATTAATGTATCAAAATTTAGAATTAGGCCTATTTGCCTCTCAGGTAAAATTACTTATGCTGTGCTGATAATTAATAAGAATAAATTAAAATATGCTGCTCATACATTATTACTGATTTTAATTAAATGAGGCAGAATAAATTGTATGTATATGTCTTGCTTTCCTTTTATATAAATTAATAAACAAAATATTATAATGAGCAAATATTTTTTTCTATTTTTTTTATTAGTTTGTTCTATTTTATTTTTATTTTAATATTAACGTAACAATTATACCCACTCAAAGTTTGATCGTTAAAAATTAGTTCGAACACCTTACCTTTTGAACAGTGTTTCACAACGCCGCTGTAAGGTAAGATTATTATTTGTTCTCTTTTCCACTGTATCTTATCGCGAATGCTGGGCACCCTTTCTCCTTAATTATCGGTCCAACAATGACCAGACCAAAATAGACACCTTAAACCATATTGCAAATTACTAATAGGAAAACATGGCGTGCCTAGTATTTTCCATAATCGTTTCACTGGTAACGAACTGATTATGATAATATATTTGAAGGCTTGAACAATATTTTTTCTATTATATGGTTTTATGAGAATTCATCAAGTCGACTTGACTCACAGGACATTTTAAAAAATGTGACATAAGTTATTTTCATTACAATCTAATTAGCGTCACTGCACTCAAAAATACCTACAAAATTAAATTAAAAATACATTAAGTTGTAAAGTGGAAAAATATTTATTATTTTCTTCCAACATTAATATATTTTTCAATTGAAAAAACAAAGGATGATAGCCAGTATAAATAAAACTACCTGTCTCTAAAGAAATCTAATCTCCAAAATTGAAATGCAGTGCATAAATATAAAGTAGAAGATTTTTATGAATATAAAGTAAGAAGCTTTTTATTTTGAATCGCATCCATCTAAATTATTAATAAGAACTACAAATTCAATTCGAGTATGTAGACATTTTTGTTATATATTTTAATAATAAAAACAACGAAGGCATAAATCAATTATATTTTTTATTTCTATGAGTTGCGTTTCATTTATATTCAATACATAACATTTTTAATCTCAGTACGAAAAATAATTGTTTGATAGTTTTTGTAAAATATAATTTTCAACATAAATTTAAAATTATTATGCAGTGCTTTAAAAAATAAATAAATAATAAATATTGAATTTTTCTCTCTCTCTCTCTATCTATCTATCTATATATGTATACATACATACGCACACACGCATTTGTATATATACTTATGTATATATATATATATATATATATATATATATATATATACAGGTCTTTCAAATGGTCTGTACTTTAACCCCTTCGCGACGAGCGTCCTTTACAGAATTTTTAATCTCGTACCACCGGTTTTTCAAAATAGAAATTTTCGCCTACTTGAATCGCAGAAATGCTAGGATTACATTAGGCAAAGCTTACAATAAAAAATGACTGCTGGGAATAATCAAGGATTCTGAGCATCTTATGCGTCACGTGTACGTCTCGCTCGTCCCCAAGGGGTTAAATATCACTTTTGTCAGACTCTTCTAGGCGGTGGAGAGCTCCCCATAGGGTGATCGCAGCAGCCTGGACCTGACTCTCTCGGGTCTGGGTGGTGACTCTGGACAACAGACTAGCAAACGGTGATAGGACCACTTCCACAACTTGTCCGTAGCTATGACGGAGGTGAGATCGAACTTTGAAGAGCAAGGAGAGTGGTGACTCTGTAGTGACGTCTCGTCAGTATGTGAGGCGGCGTGCAGCAACCCTCGGAACTAACAGGCGGCTGTGTGTAGATACCGGCATTAGGGCGTGTACGCATGGCCCGCATCCATCGCGTCTCCCTCTGCATCTGGAGAAGTTGTGTGTCGACTTCAATGGTCGGTCAGAAATGGAAGTGTCCGTTTGACCAAGAGTGACTCGTGTCCGCGGGGGACCACTCGGTCAACTGCGTCTCGTGCCGAATCCTTGGAAGAGGATCTGGACCGCTTCCTGGACTTTCAGATTACGAGGAACCGGACCGGTGGCTCGCCGACTAACGTGGCGTCGATCAGACCAAATCTCAGACCACGTGTTGAAAACCAATCCAGCATGTATTTGCGTAGTCGCAGCTTTCTGTGCCCGACGACGGTTGGATTAGCAGGAGTCTAAGAAATAACATTCACGCTACTTACCTTGATCGGGACCACTTCTTTAGTGCTTTTGAAGGCATTTTCCGCGTCCTTCAGAGTCCATTAGCGGCATCTAACATAACCTTCCTTTTACTAACCCTTTTTTAGTGTGTGTTTTTACGTGTTTATCTGTGGTCTTCTGCGGAGTCGACCGCCGTCGATGTACTGTATCGAATTAAGATTGGAGGGAAAGCCGCCGGGGTCACACAGGAGCAACCTAAGCTAGGACGTGTCTATGCGTTCGGGGATGCATTTCCTCGACATCCCGGGCTAGCGAGAGGCTTCTCCTCCTTTGTCGTCACAGACGGGTCCATTGCTTTCCTTTGTAGGAGCTCGATGATCGAAAGCTTCGATAAATCAAGAGTCGTTGAGGTAGCTCGGCATAAGTCCTAAGACATGGTTTCCTATTTTGGTCTCCAGCTCCGAAGCTGTCATGGCACTCCGGTGTACACCCCAAGTGCAATGTGGTGCTGTACTAAGAGGGTAGGCCCCACCGCATGTCGCAGCCACCTTTGTCGTCATTTCCTTGGGAAAATAGGAGTGGTGAGCAGGTGGCGGCGCTCCCACCTCCCGTAGTGCACACAGGAATTCTCCTGGTTGTGCGTGTTAAATGTTCTTCAGAACTTGGGTACGGCGGTTGATGTGCCTGATGGGCGCCTCCAGGGTCCTGGTGGCGCAGCTCAGTTTTATACCACTTTTGTCATATAAACATCACACTTTTTAGATATTTCTGGCAAATTTTCTAGAAACTAATCCCGAAGTTGATTTATTCTATAAGTGTTGCAGAAACGCACCACGAGAATTTTCTTGTAAAATATTGGTTTACAAAAGACGGAAAAGTTGGGGTCCGTATATATATTGGGTTGAATTCGTGTAGTTTGGGGAAATTAATTCGTACCGGAAAATTCTGCCATTTAATTTTTAGACATTAATTCCGATAGCTAATCTCTAATTTTTACGGGCAGAATTTTCCGGTACGAATTAATTTTGCCAAGCGGCACAAATTATCGTGACAACAATATATATATACATATACCAGCTGGGAAGATCGAGCAATGCTCGGTTAAAACTTGCTTTGTTTTCAAGTCGATATAACAATAAATTCTCTGTACAACATTTAACAATCAGTTCTATGTACCCTGATTGGTGGAATTCTTTTTTTTTTTGAGAACGTTCTATGGACTCTGATTGGTTGAGTCATGATCTCGGTTCCCATCGGAATTTCTAGAAAATTCCTTCGGATTCTGCAAGCCATTTTTTTCGTCAAATATCGCCAAATTTGGCAACATTTTTTCATTTAGCGCCAAGCATGTTTTGAGAAAGTTCTATGTACCCTGATTTGTTGAATTCTGTTTTCGAGAACGTTCTATGGACTTTGATTGGTTTAATCATGTATCTTAACTCCTATTGGGAATTTCTAAAAAAATTCTTCAGTTTCTAAAAATTCAAAATTTTCGCCGAAGGTCACCAAATATCGCTAAATTTGGCGTACTAACTTATAGGCACTGACTGAACGGGGACGTCCGGGGCAAATCAGACCAACCACTGATTACAAATTTTTTTTGTCTTAATTAAACACAGTGTTTAAATAGGGCAAAAAACTTTTTGCAATTCATGGTAGAAGTATGCGTTATTGCCTATTTTGCCTCCATGAAGTCGGTACCTATGACTGCTTGTCGTAAAGTATAATCCATATTTTTTTGTGTGTGATGCTTTAAAAATATCTATTTTCTATGAAAATGGTTTTCTACAAACTTCTGCTAATAATATTGTGATGCATTTTGTGACGCCTATAACAGATCTTTTCGAAGAACTGTTATTGAACATTGTATAGAACATATAAAAAATAATTTCATAGAAAATATTACATATTACTATTATCGTATGTCTAATAGAACATTAATTTGATAAAAAAAAGGTAGTTTAAAGATGTTCATCAACACTGAAGGTGTAGAGAGCTTACATATTCTACTTGGGCATGCAGCTATGTTTTAATAATACCTCCAATTATCGTATTTACTTTGCAATCCCAAAATACTGCTGTTCATTGCAGTTCTATCCTTCTGATTTTCATCGCATATTAATACTACTTCTTTTCCTCCAATGCCTCATTTTTGCTTCGGCATTAAAACATTAATAAAAAGAAAAGAAAACAAGCTTGATGTTTTTTCTGTACACACGACCACTATGCACTGAGACATTGGCAGTGGAAGTATGCTTGAAAGGATCCGTGCAAAGTGAGAAATGCTGAAATAAAAGAAAACAAGCTTGATGTTTTTTCTGTACAAACGACCACTATTAATTTCAAATTTTCTTTATAAAGCCGCCGTTTAGAACAAATTAAATTCTACTTTTTAGTAGCAAAATAAAAAATCGATATGCAAAGGGTCATTTCCTTTCAGAGAAGTATGCACTGAGACAAATACTGTTCGTAAATTTTACTATTATCCGAATGAATCTAGATCAGTGAGGAAATTAGTAATACATTGGTACAACCAAGACCTCCTTATCATAGTATCAGACCTCTCAATCAGCAATTTGCCTTTGACCGCTATACTTGTCCTGCTACTAGCGACATCAATCGTCAGTAATAGTATTTACGACACGAAATCACACGAAATTTTTTCACAGCTCCATTAGTTCTATGCATTTGCTTATGAACTAGTAGTTTTCCTACCGCTAAAATTTTATAGTAAATTTTATCTTATTAAATTGACAAGATCGTGTGATTACATGACGAAAAAAATTCTATTACATTTTAGTGGTAAGAAAAAAGCGTAAGAGTTGGCAGCTATGCGGTAGCAGACCAGCTAGATTTTTCTATAAATTTTTCTATTATATTTTTGTATACCAGTTTTTTAGTAGAGACAATTTTGTTTTCTTTGAAATGGAGAATTCTGGGATTTAAAAGAACAACATTTTCTCTAAAAATATACTGGTGTTCAAAAAGCCCGAAACATGGCAACTGTGCGGTAGTATCCACCAGGCGGCGATACTTTCCGGAGAAAGTCAATTAATAAGTTGGCAATTACCGCGGACATTTTCTCCCATAGACTTTCTCCGGATTGACAAGTCTGATCTATGATAAGGGAGTCTTGGGTACAACAATCCAATGACGCCACTGCGCCACATTTGCAAAGGAATGTCTTTGCACATTTAAATTTGTGGAGGTATGCTTGAAAGGAACCGTGCACAGTGAGAAATGCTATTGTGTGTGGGGAGAGGTTGTAGTGTGTATTAAAACTTTAAGTCCAGCGCCTGGAATACACAGTGTGGCAAACGGCTACAAAATAGTACTAAAAAATTGAATCCTATAAATGTAAAACGATGATGAAAAGAAAACGGGTCGATTGCAGCGAAATCTCCTAGCCGTGGCGTAGACAGGGTGAAGGTCCAGATGGTTCGGATGCCACTAATTTTATAAAAATATTTTTTCCTTATCTAATTGGAGAATTTTCTGCGATATTGAAGAAGAAGAAAACTTTAAATTTTACTGGTTTCCAGAGCATTTGGACCCCCCCCCCTCTCTGGCTACGCCACTGTCTGCTAGCTCTTTTCATCGCAAAATTTGTATAAGAATCGAACTGAGAAAACGTTTCAGCTGGTGGTAAATATTTTAAATAATTAAATTGTACCCTATTTCCTTTGACTTGGATAGTGATTTTCATGAGCTTTGAAAATATGAATGATATTGATCATGGCCAAAAAACGTGATACGCATTCTTTTGTGTCTGGTTGCAGTACTCGATACAAGACAGCAAACTAGAAACTATCCCTATTTAGCATACCACAGGATGAATCTCTGCTAGAAAAGTAGAAAAGATTAATTCCCTGGTACGAAAAAAACTAACTTCAAAATCAGTTACATCTGAAATATACACTTACAAGAAGATTTTATTAACAGAAATTATGTTCATGTTGTCAATAGTGAAACCGTTACTTTTGCTAGAGGTAAATCTATTTTTAAAGCAGATGTCGTTGTGATCGCCCTATTATTGTACCGCATCGTTGCACGTTTATCGGCTATATTTTTTTAGCACTTTTTAAAGCATTACCAGTTTGGCATTTTTTAAATTCCGAAATTAATGTTCTTTTTGTTACTTAATGGTAGATATTTCGTGACTTCTCAAATTAAAAATTCTTGTTTCGGAATTTCCGATTTGAATTGGAAAATTTTAAATTAAAAAACGGTAAAACCGTTTTCCACAGCACGTATTCTTGGCACTTTACCAGAAAACGTGTACGAAAAACGTGATACGCATTCTTCTGTGCCTGGTTGGAGTACTTGATATAAGACAGAAAACTAGAAACTATCCCTATTTAGCATACCAAAGGATGAATCTCTGCTAGAAGAGTGGAAAGGATTAATTCCCTGATATGATAAAACTCTAACTTCAAAATGAGTTACATATGAAATATTCACTTACAAGAAGGTTTTATTAACAGAAATTATGCTCATGTTGTCAATAGTGAAACAGGTACTTTTGCTAGAGGTAAATCTATTTTTAATGCAGATGTCCCTGCGATTGCCCTATTATTCTACCGCTTCGTTGCACGTTTATCGGCTACATTTTTTAGCACTTTCTAAAGCATTACTAGTTTTTTTTTATTCCGAAATTTCGCGTTCATACCAGAACTTTCCTATAATGTTCTTTTCGTTACTTAGTGGCAGACATTTCGGCACTTCCTAAAGTAAAAATTCTTGTTTCAGAATTTTCGGTTTGAATTCGAATTAAAAAACAGTAAAACCGTTTTGCACACTATGTATTCTAGGCGCTGTACTTCAGGTATTATGCTATGTGTGTGTCTGTCATTGTCGGCGTTGTCCCAGATTGATTGCCATTCCGCGAGTATTTCAGCTATTAGTAAAGGCGTTATGTATATGGGTTGAAGTGGCAGATGTATGTTTATATGTGATTCTGCTGTTATTGAGTTTGCGAGTGCGAACGGCGTTTGATTACCTTGAACGCGCGTGTTCGCTGAGTAGTGGCCAAGCACTACTCTTTTAGGAGAAGATTTAGCTTAAGTTTGGTCAATAGGATTAGCGGATGCTTGGCTCTACTAGCATAGATAGCATGGAGGCACAAATGACTGCCACTATAGATTACAACGAAGAGCTGTGTGGTGTTTGCCTGGATCCAGTTCAGGGATTTTAAGATGGCATAGATTTCAGCCAGATAAACAGAGTTGTGTTCATCTAATCTGCAGGCCCACTGATTGGTGAAGTTCGGAATCCATCAGTAAAGAGAGTACCATGATTTCCGGAGTATAATCCGCGGATCAAACAATTCGGTTTCAACGCAGAAATTTTATTCAATAATTGAAGTCAAATATTTACAGCGATCTGATAAGTAACATTTTATATAATGAAATTTCTGGGTCGAAAAATGATTGTTTGATCTGCGGATTATATGCCGGAAATTACGGTAATCCTAGAGGAAGAAGAGAAACAATTAAGTGTGTTGTTGAATAGAAATGGGATGTTTAACCCAAGGAGTGTTCCAGCCTGTAGAACATTATGCATTATGCGTTTTATGGTGTTTGGAAAGAATTCGCTTGCCGTGGATTCATGTATCAGGTGGAGGATCCGTCCCTTGGTGTATTCATATGTGAGTTTTGTGTCGATTGGTGTCATGGCTGTTATGGTATTTAGCGCATCTTTGGAAATTATTTTGTACCTTCGTGAGATTTGTAAGAGAAACATTTACAATAGTGAAATTATTTTTTTATTGTTTGATTTGTTGGGTGCCCCATAGACTTGCCCGTATGTTATTATTTTTTGTAAGTTAGTTTACCACCATATTTTAAGCATTAAGTTGTTAATACCCCATGTTTGAGACATCATGTTTAGTGAGTTGCGGTAAAAAGGTATGAGTTTCATTTTAAGTTTGATTAACCAATTTCGATTCCTATCGATTGTTATGAATAAAAGTTTAAGGTGCGAGACAGGGTAGAAGCTGTTCCCGTTGACGCAAAAGATTCGGTTTCTGTCTTGCAGTGGGCTGGGTTTTGCAAATGTCAGTGCTTTAGATTTGGCTGATGTGAGTTGTAGGTGTAAGGATTCCATTAGCTAGAAAGGACACAAAACTGAAGCTGCCTCTTGCTCTAAATTCTGACGGATGCTACTGCAGAAAATAAAGGTAAAATCATCTGCAAACATGTAGAGGAAGAAACATTGTTTTTCTAATAATGAAGAATTAAATTTGCTTTTAGCAGCCAAAGAGTGGATCCGATGTAAGAGTATTGTGGGCAACCTTTTCCATATTGTGAGTTGAGGTGGCTGACCCCAGTTGATTAGAATTCTGCGCTGTGATAAGTAAGAGAGGATGACACCAGCAATATTTCTCGGCCAGCTGTGTTCTTGGAGCTGTTGTGAGATGTCGCGCCATTCCACGTTGTCGAGGGCCACCAAGGTAGATCGGTCAATATGAGCGCAGTTCAGAGATTGACTTCCCTCGCTTCAGGAAGTATACGGCTATCCCCTCAGGACAAGTGGAAAGTACCGTAATTTCCGGCGTGTAATCTGCGGATCAAACAATTCTGTTTCAATCCAGAAATTTTATTCAATAATTGAAGTCAAATATTTACAGCGATCTAGTAAGATACATTTTATAAAATAAAATTTCTGGGTCGAAAAATGCTTGTTTGATCCGCCGGAAATTACGGTAATTATGCGAGAGGCAGCGGTTTGACCGGCGTGTGAATAGTTGTGGTAGAATTTTTAACGTACGTTTTAACCCCTTCAAGGGCACCGGTATATTATATATACCACTTAAATTTTATCCCAAATTGCCACAATGACACCAGAATTTTATAATCAATTTTTTAATTTATAAGGTACATGAGGAAAAGCTTTTACTTATTTTAAAATAAATTCGTTCGTGAATCCTGGTGTCAATCAATCATTTCAATATTTTAGCTACAAGAGTACTTTGCCCCTGAAGGGATTAACAATCTGGAGTCTACAGCATTCGAGCCTCGTACATTTTTGTCATTTAGTGAATTAAGGTCTGTTTTTAATTCACATTTTGTGAAAAGCTTCTCTATGGCTGCCGTGAATTCTATATCCGTGTTATCCTGTTTTGAGTATGATTTTTTTAACAAAAACATGTTCTGTTAGGAGTTTTAAAATGTGTTGCCTGACTGCTTCGGTGGGAGGTAGTTCAAGATTTATTTCATCAGGAGTAAAATATTTTCCCATAAAAATGTTTTGGGATGAGCCGAAAGGATTGGAATTCCTGCTACAGAACTTAATCTATGGTGCATTCTTGGACTACAAGACACTGCGTGTCGTGAGTTTGTTCCTCTGTGCCCTGAGTTCGAGAATGCAAAAGAAGAACGAGCGCGTTTTTCAGACTGTTTACCGACGGCAGCAAAGTGATTCAGCATCCCTTGAAGCTACGCCACTGCACTCAACAAATAAAAACAATTTTTTTAGATATTCATTTAATGTTTTAGAATATAGGCACTGCTTTGTTAAGATAAACAAATGTTGACAAAATATAAAATATTTTTAATAGTAGTTTGGTCTTTGAACCTTTTAGCACAGCGATATTTTAGGTGCAAAAGTGTCAGACACGCCGATACAACTTCCAATGGATTGGACGATATGTATATGCACAAGAATCTATCAAAACTGTCAAGTATCCGGATTTTTCAATACCTAAAATTTACATGTACCCAAAATTTACATTTTTTCTTTATTTAACTGAGATTGTGTGATCCTATGTAGCTTTATTTTATGTATGAAAATACAGTATTAAAAAATCTGGAGACTTGGCAGTTCTGAATCTTTTTATATTCTACTACAGCGTAGTGTTATTCTACGATCATATAAAGGGGATTTTTGTATTCGAAAATAGTGATATTGAAAAATCGCTAGATCTGTCATCTATATATTTGTTTTTTTAACATTTTCAAAGTTTGAGAAACGAATAATTCCCCATGAAACGAAAGTAAATATTTACTTCATTTGAAAATAATTAATTAACGATAACATAAAAATCATCGCTTTTAAAGTAGAAATGAATCTTTATAACAACTCAAGAAATAAATGAAATGTACATGTGAGTGTAAAGTAAACTGAAGGTCTTTGTTCTTCTCAGTTTTAATTTCTAATTATGAACAGTACTTAATCTCTACTGTCCTTCTCTTCCATTTTTAATTATTTATCATATTTTAAAATGATTCTTTTTGGAAAGAATGAAAGAGTATTAATTTTTTTGTTTTTGATTAAATATTACTACCTTTATGTAGTATTAAAGGGAGGAATATTACTTATTTCTAATGAAAATATATGAAAATTTCTATAAAATAAAAATATGCATGATTCTGTATTGTAAATGAAATGACTGTTTTATATCTTCTAATTTCCTATAGGATTACTATCATTTCAAAATTAGATCTATTCATTTTTTTAAAGAAAATAGTGTTTTAAGTATGAATTTATAAGGAGAGCATTTTATGCTTTTTACACTTAAATTACCAGAAGAGTTTCAATTTTTTTAACTTTGTTGACCGGCGATGTTGTACGATATGACCGGCGATATATGAAATTCTAATTTTAAAACAGTAGAATCTCCGATCTCTCCTGAAAGTCTTTCATTAAATGATTTTCTAGATAGGTTTTCAAATTTATGCATCAGTAAATATCACTCAATGCCCGGATTCAATATAAAATGTCTTACAATCTGAAAAAAATATTGACAACATAATATAAATGCATTTTATGTAAGGTAAAATCAATGATGCTTGGTGAAACAACACGAGTTAACTCGTGACCAGTCAACAATGTGTTAACTAAGATTATTTGATGGACACAACTTTTTCGAAACAGCAATTTTCATCTTATATAATTTGTCATTAAAAAGGGCCAATATTACTATTTAAAGAAAATGTTGTAGCAATCAAGGTATCTAAATTTTAAAAAAAATACCACCAAACTGACAACTCTGATAGAAGCGTATATGCTACCAGCGGAGTTAGACAGAGTGTTAAAGAAGACAAAAATAATAATTTTATGATAAAAGAGAAAATTGTTTTAGGAACTGTAAAAGTGTGCGAGACGAAGTATTTATTTATTTTATATGTTTAAACAAGTGATTAAAAAATAGTGAGAGTTAAAAAACTATGAAATTTACCAACATCAGGGACCGTGAACTCGCGTGCCAGATGGCCAATTGCCAACTCTTTTCGAAACAGTTTTCTTAGACTTTTTGAATGCAAGGAATTCTGAGATTAAATAAGTTGAAGAAAGCTCTTCATTAGAATTGGTGGAAATTGGCTTTCTGGCATGCGAGCTTACCGTCCATGAACTAGGTATATTTACATGTTAATTGAAGGTAATCGCTGATTGTGAAAAAAAATATATATGATTTTTCTCAACGGGACTATTAGAATAATACGGAAATAAAAGGTAAAAAAGGTTTCAAACTGTATATTGTCGTAATAAAAGAAGTAATTTAAAGATATGTAGAGTTAGAAAACGACAAAGGTGATTCCATATATGGCTTCTAAAACTGAAAAAAATATTCTAATTTATTTCTTTTAATTTAAAAGGTTTTAACGGACTTTTTCAGACATATTTATGTTAGGGGTTTGAAACCGCTGGCCACACGTTACCACTACTTTAAAATAGTAATATTCCACTTTCTTAATCGATAAAACCGGTGGGTCTTTTTTTTACCGATATTTCTGTATATTAATCTTTGTCTTAATTAATACCTTTACTTAAAAATAAAGATTTCTATACGGAAATAGTGGTAACGAGCGGTCTATTTGTTGCAGTCCCCTGGCATATGATTTTGTTATTGCAATTTAAGTAAATCATTACCGACTCCTTGCATGTTCATTCGCATTTTTAAATCTCATTAATCATGAAGACGAGTATAAACAGACCTGTGTTGCCAGTTATAAATTTAACAGTGAATGTGTAAGAGGTGTTATATTTTTTTTATATTGCATATAAAATTCTAAATGTACTAAGAATTTTGAATGACAGCCATCAATTATCACAAATATTAAAAATTAAGATTAAAATTTCCCAGATCTTTTTTTTAATGAAATAAAATTGTTATCAACAAAAAATTGACAGAAAATGAATAATTTGAACAGGAGTGTCCAAACTTCTACCCAAAAGCCACATAGCTGATATTATTTTTAGGTGCCTTCGTAATTATATAGATACATAGCACCTATTGTCGTCGTCTGGTCCGCCCGTCTGTCCGTTCGTCCGCATATAACACCGAAAAAACTACCCAACCGAATGGTTTGGAATTTAAGATATATTATCTTTGCAAAATTTTGTCGAGACGTTTCAAATTTTATTAAAATCGAATCAAAACTTTAGCCGATATTAATAAAAATTTATATTAAGAAATTTGAATTTAAAAAAAATGGTTCTTTTTGTTGTAAGCACTTCCGAGGTTTAATCGTTAAGCGACCGAGATACTTATTTTATTACAGAAATTAATCTGCAGACGATATAATTCATTTCACAGAATTAAAAATCATTAAGATCTGAATATTTACATAACTAGCTATAGTACGAACGCACCTCATTTGTCACGTGCAATTTCCAACTTGTTTAATAGATTATTTCACGTTATTTAATGACATTGATTTAGCAAATAAGAAAGGCGAAAATTTTTATTTGGAAAAAGGGGTGACGAACAACTTTCAGGCGAACAGTTTGCACACCATTTTTCTATAATTCAGAATGCATTGTGCATATTAATTGACATTAAATAGTGCAAAATACATATTGCTTACTTTCATTCATTAAGTTACATTCATTGCTACACAATGCGCGTACAATATACTATGTAATATGAGCTGTAAAACTAACTAAGGAAAGTTTGTATGGATTACGTTAATATCTGGAGATATCGAATTCATTTTTATGCTTATACTTTTGAACACACACAACATAGACATGTGATACATAAGCATGTGTTGTATGTATGCATGTAGTGTTGAAAAATTCGGAAGTGTTGTGTGAAAGGATTTGAACCCGGAAAAGTTTCTTGTATTCAGTAGGAAGTCATAAAGTGCTATTTTACGCTAAATTTAAGAGCACCATTTATTTGACGGCTTCTGAATTTTAGGATCAAAATTTCTAATAATGTAAATTTGATAGCTTTAGTTCATTATAAATTTGCCGGTAAGACATGTGACGATTTTTAGTTTTGCAAATTCCTTCCTACTTACACAACAAGTGCAGCACTATTCACATGTTTAAACAGTTTCATGCAAGATAAAGAAATAAACTGCTCAAGATGTGTGGTAAGTTCAGATGAGGCTCGAGCTATGAGTGGAACTGTGAATGGTCTGAGCTTTTTAAATAAACTAAATAGGCTGAAAAAGACACTAATTAAGAAAATGTTATGTATATCATCATAAAATTTAATGCTTAAAAATTCTACTCGTTAAGGCAAAATAGCATACTTTTTGCTCAATGTTTCTCTTTATTTAAATAAGTTGAATATAATTATAATTAATATGAAATGAAATTTTATAACATAATTAAAAACAGCAGTTTCAATAGTTTGTTACATTATAAAAATTGACAAATACCTAAGAAATAAATATGTAAAAGTTTTGAACAAGTGTGAAAATCAACACTTGAGTAGGTATTTACTTTTTCAATGTGCATAGGTAGTCAGCTCAGCTACTTGTTAATAAATAATTTTTGAAATTGCAAAGAGAAAACTATAAGAGATAGATACACTTGGATACCTGGTATTTTTACTTAAACTGAGTTTAAAAATATGATATTTCATCTATCATAAAAAAAAGACTCAAACGTGTCCAAATGCCTTAAATAACAATACTGAGTGATCCTGAAGTTTTGATCATTTTTCCCAGTGAATTCAATGTGAAAATGAATCAACACCTTGTATTTCTTGATTCAAAACAATAAATATAATTACTAGACAAGGGGGTGCCACTGTGCACCATGGATTTGGAATGCTTTCCCTTCTGGGGTGGTGCTGGACACCTTGGAGTAGGGGCACCCTGGATTATGGGTGCCATCCTTTCACACTAGTTAAAGGTGCCATTCTGGCACACTTAGAGGTGTCACCAGTGAGGCAATCCTTTCACCCCTAGTGGATGCCATGTGTCACATGTACAGTGGCGGACAAAAAAACTGCATCACCAGCGAAAAAGTGGAAAACGCTGCAAATAATGTTTTTCAAGTACATGTATTATGGAAGGATGATATTTTTACGATAAAATACAGTTGTAGGATTAATCTCAATTAAATTTTAATGGGATTTATAAATTTTTTACACATAATTATTTGGAAAAGATGGAAAAAATGGAAAATCGTAATATTAAAAAAAACTTGGAACAAAGCAACAGATGCACAAATTCTGTAGTTAATGTAAATTCTACGTAACAGCAGTCATATTATATATACTTAGATGAGTATACATGCATAAGGATAACTTCAGTATTTAGTAGATCCTCTACGAGCTGCGATGACATCCTTACAGCGGCCCGGCATAGAATATATCAACTTCTCAATGTAATACTGGCCAATTTCATGCAACCAGACCCTAATAATGATTTCCTGCAGTTTTGTCTTAGTAGCAGTCTTCTGAGCAGCAATTTTTGTAACCATTATATGCCGACAATTTTCAATGGGATTCAGGTCAGGTCTATTCCCAGGCCATTCCAAAACTTTAATGCCAGAGTTTCTCAGATAGGCAGTCACCTAAAGGGAGGAAATTGGCTGAAAATTACTTTTCCAATATCCTCAATATTATGGAGATTAAAACTTGTAAATTAGGCAACAAAATAATTCATATATAAGTTAGATTGTACTTACCGATTTCGCTGTATGGCAGAGTGCAGAGTCCTGTTGAAAAATACAATTTCTAGCTCCTTTAAAATTATCCTTAGTAGCCGGTTTTATACACTCATCGAAAATCTCGGTATAAACGGATGCATTCACAGTTCCAGTAATAAGTTTCCGACGTCCAACGCCTTTGCTGGATATACATCCCCAGACCATTTGGCCGACTGGGAATTTTACAGTAGGTGAAATGCAGTCTGGGTGATAAGCTTCACTTTTACGTCTCCGAACATACCGCTTACCGTCTGATCCATGTAGGTTGAACTTAGATTCGTCCGAAAAAAATACTGAATCCCATTGAGCCTTTATCTATGAGACATGCTCTTTTGCTCAAGAAAGCCGTTTCTGCATAATTTTTTTGGTAAGTAAAGGCTTTTTCTTTGGGCGATACGCATGCAAACCGCATTCCACAAGGCGCCTTTGGATAGTTCTTGCGCTTACACCAGAGACTTTCTCAAATTCGACTTTTAAGTCAGAAGCACTTGTATGACGATTACTAAGAGACATCCGTTTCAGATATTGATCATCAGAATTTGTGGTCACACTCTTTCGGCCCGATCCAGCCTTTTTCTCAACATTACCAGTTCCATGTTCTAATTTAATCGTCCTCTAAACTATCGATTGATTGCAAGCAATTTTTTTAGCGATCACACGTTTCGAATATCCTTCTTTAACTAAAGCAAGTATCACACATTATTTTTCTTGCGTCAATTGAACATACGAAGCCTTCATTTGACTACTTAAAGAACAAGCCAAATGACCGTTTTTCCCTTTTGCCGCACTATTTTTAAAAATTTGATGACGCAATACTTCGTAAGGGGTATATTATCCAATAAGAATTTATAATGATATCTTATCTTGCTTTGCAGAAACTAAGATTAATTTATTTGAACGAAATAACTCATTAGCATTACAAAATGTTAATTTTTCTATTTGATGCAGTTTTTTTGTCCGCCACTGTAGTTTTAACAGTGATGAGTTAACAGTATATAAGTATAACATATTAAAAAAAAGTATACTTACGCAATACAGAGTTTCAAACAAAGAAATTTCTGCTAGTAAAGAGAACATATAAATAGAAATGTACAATTGACTTTGCAGTTAATAATTTTCTGCTGATTATTCATAGCAAGGTTGCTACTGGTCAGGCGATTTTCCACGGACATACAAGTATTTTCTTGTCGAAAAACTCGCCTTATGTAATCACGCGATTAGATAAGGTGAGCTTTTCTAAAAGAAAATTCTGCTACTTATACTGAAACCTTCTCTGACCCATAGCAACACTGTCATAGTATATCAAAAATAACCAAATCTAAAATTAATATAATTGCAGTAATTGCAGCGTGTGTACTTGCATTGCTTAAATGTTCGAAAATTTATTTAAAATTATATTAATTTATCAACTTTAAGAAGTGATTTAAAAATTTACCAAAGAAACAGAATTTAAAATAGTTATTGACCGAAATATATTCAATACGCTTAATATAAAAAAATCAACGTTAGAAAAAGTTAATTTTGACATAAATAACAAAATAATTTAAATTTCCTAAAGAATTTAGAATAAATCCCATGTTCGTTTCCATTTCATTTTCTTAATGTGTCAAGCATTTAATCTCAGCTGCTTTTAAGTTTAAAAGATGTTTCTTATTTTACGGCGTTTCATTTTTTTTTTTTTTTAAGATGAGTCTTAAATTTTTATTTTTAATTAAATATTTCTTATTTTGTATCCATGTATGGACTGTAAAGAATTTTACAGAACGAAAGTAATATCTACGATTAAATAAAGATGGATTTCTTTTAATGGAAAAATACATAATTACTTTTTTATTTGCAAACTCTTTGGGATTAGTGTCAGAAACAGTAAAATGTCGTATTACAAAGTAAAATTTAGCATTTTTAAACATTTTTGGAAGATAATTAAAAAAATTATGATTGAATGTAAAATTAATTTATACAGAGTTCGCACAGATGCTTACTTTTGGATACAAGTATTTCTATAAAGAAAATTATCATTTTACGTAGGAAGGCTAGATGTCCACTCTTTGAATACAAGTATTTTCTAATAAAATTTTTGTGGTATGTTTCTACAACAGTTAATGCGTAAATATCCTTCGGGATCATTTTCTGCAAAATTCGCAAGAAAATAAAATGTTTGATAAAAGTGGAAATATAAAAACCATTTGCTTTATTCAATCGCGGAATTTTACAATTAAAAGGCAAAATTTACTTTTATGAAATACAGTATTTAAAAGTAAGCACCCGTACAAAACTGTACGTTATATTATTCTTAGTTACACATACATAGTTGCCAAGCATTTGGAATTTAGTCAACCACTAATTGATTATATGTGTCCACTTTATTTAATTCAGGGATATTCAATCGCGAGCCGCAAAGACTCCACAATTTTCGTTTAGAGAAAAAGATATTCGTTTAATAACAGAAAAGTTGCAATTTAAAAGACGAATATTTTTTTTATATTAGTGGTGACAAGCGATGTTAAGGCTAGAAGTTTGAGAACACCTGATTAACCCTTTTCGGCGCGGAGTAAGTCTGTTTGCAAAATGATGAAATAATGGACTTACACCGGAATTTACAAACGAATTTATTCGAAAATAAAAACTTGCTTATTTTCCGGTACTGAATAAAAGAAAAATTTTAATTAAATAATCTTGGTGCCTTTTGTCAGTTTTGGAATTAAAATTAGGTGTCCTTTTTCTGTGACCACCGCCCGTTAAAGGGTTAAGTCACAGAAATATGCGGTTATGTAGAACGAATATTTCTGTACGGAAATAGCGACAGTTAAAAGTTGGGAGACTTGGCAAATTAGCAAAATCATGCATGGTAAGGTTACAAAAGCATAAAAAATCTTTGAAACGTGTGAAAAACTAGTTTTAACATATTTTAAACATACTTTTTCGAATCGAATATATTAAAATAAATTTCTATCCGGAACAAAGTGCGATATTTTACTAAATTTAATCAGAATATATTTAAAATTTGAGATAAAAACTATTCTTATTTAAATTAATAATTTTAAATAGATACATTAAACGATATTAAGAATTCACACATTTTTAACAGGATTCGTACCCTTTACCACAATTTTTTAATATAAATTTTCTATTTAATATTTAAATAGCAGAAATCATACACGCCTAAATTAGCTGCTGGATTTGTAATACCTTTTCTGTATTTAAATACGGCGAAAAATTCTATGAAATAATTGTGGTAAGAATTATGAACCCTGTTTAAATTGTGGGCACATTTATGAGAAAATCGCTGAACAAAATAGTTTGAGAAAATTAAATATAGTTCAAAAGCGTGTAGAACGTTGTCTGTCTGTTTGCGTTTACTCGTCGCAGTGGCGTAGCCAGGGAGGGGGCTCAAATGCTCTAGATACCAGTAACATTGTAAAGTTTTCTTCTCCTTGATTATCGCAGAAAGTTCTCCAATTAGATAAGGCAAATAAAACTTTACAATATTAGTGATATCTAGAGCATCTGGACCCCCACCTTGTCTACGCCACTGACTCGTCGATTGCCAAGACATTTTTTAATGTTTACTACTTCAATATAGAGTTTTTGTACATTGTAACTAATGCTGTTTCACATTGATAGACAAAACAAATTTTTTAATACTACTATCCACGTTTGGTGATTGTTTGGTGTTCATTTTAATGACTTTGTACTATTGTAACCAGAACAAAATTGAGATATATTTTTGAGGTTTAACCCCTTGAAGGGCACCTGTATATAATATATACCACTTAATTTTAATCCCAAAACGTCACAATGACACCGGAATTTTATAACCAAATTTTAAATTTATGAGGTACATGAGGAGAAGCTTTTACTTATTTAAAAAAAAAATTCGTTCGTGAATCCTGGTGTCAATCAATCATTTCAATATTTTAGCTATAAGAGTACTTTGCCTCTGAAGGGGTTAATACAACCTGTTCTGCATAAATAATAAGCCTCCTAACTTTTACATATTTTGCACATTTAACACAAATGTATTAGAAGACATTATTGCAGTGGGTGGAGCGGTCACTTTTTGGTCATCACTATTTCCAAAAATTAAATTTTGTTTTATATTTTACTGGCAAATATTGCAGAAATTCTTTCGTAGCAGAAATACTTTCTGGCAAATGTAGAAATACCCCACGAAAAATATTAGTTCGAAATAAAGGAGGCTAGAAGAAAGACTGTTCCAATTTCCTTTATCTGGGAATGATCATATAATCAGGTAATTCTTAACTATATTCTAACATCTTAAAAGTAAAAATGTTACTTTTAATTGTTGCCAAATTTTCGATTCATCCGTAAAGCATCTACTTAAAGGAGGCTGTGGCTAAACATACATGTGTGTGTTTGTATGCATATGAGGTTGCTACCGCAATTTTTTATAGAATGTTTAGCATTATTTTATCAGAGAAAAATATTACTATTCTACGATTCAGTTTGGTGGTTACAAATTCTGCGTTTGAAATATTAAATAGGAACTTTCCAATCTGAAATAGTGATGGCGGACACATTGAGAAGTCCAAAGAGTGTACACACGTTGGTGTATATACAGGGTGCAAAATGTTATCTATCGCCGACCTTTAATTTCTCAACCGTTGGTTGTAGACATATAGTTCCAATTACAAAAGTGTTTAAAATGAGGTAAATATTCATGTTGAGGCGTTAATAAAGTAAAAAAAATCAATTTTATAAAAATTACGAAATCTAACTTTTTATACGGTCCCCCGGTCCCTATAATTATATTTAGTAAATGTTTGCACCTATCATAACAAATAAAACACAAAAAGTTTCACTTCTGTACGACAAAAATTGACACAGTTATTAAATTTCAAAGTTTGAGCTTTTTTCACATGATTTTGTCTTTCATTCAGGGATCAGTTAAAAAATGAATTAAAGTAATTCGAGATCGAAACCAGGGTGCAATGTCTTTTTTACGGCAAAACAACCTTTAGCCGGTATGGCTAAATCGGTGTATCACCAAAGAGGGTTATTTCATCTAATAATTTGAGCTGACTTTCAGGGGTCGTTTACAAAACGAAGAATGAAATATTGAAATTGAACAGAAAAAATAAATATCAATTTATTATCATATTAGGAAACGGTCTACTATAAAAAATAAATACATCAAATACCGGAATCTACTAGAGATTCTGCTCAAAGTGTTCTCCATTGGTGGCAATGCACAATTGAATGTGTAACAGTACTGAGTCCTGGACACGTGGGAGCATAGCAGGTGTAACTGTGCGAGAAGCAAGGTTAATGCGCTCCTTCAGATCAACCAGAGAAGTAGGCTCTGTCACATACACCTGTGTCTTGATGTATCCCCAGAGGTAGAAGTCCATGGAGTCAAGTCCGGTGAACGCAGTGGCCACTCTAGCGGACCACCATATCCAATGATCTGTTGACCGAATTCGTTGGCCAGATACGCACGGACGTTTGATACTTTATGCGGAGGGGCCCCATCTTGTTGAAGCCACAACCGGCATGCATTTCGGAGAGGTAGCTCTTCATTCCAGTCACGTAGCGTGTTTTGTAGTAGTTGCAGGTAAAGTTCGCCCTTTAGGGTTCCATCGTAGAAGATGGGTCCAAAAATCTGAGTTCCCCATATACCGCACCACACGTTCGTTGACCAGCTTACCTGGTGTAGTACTGTGCGGGCGAGGTCAACAGATCATTGGATATGGTGGTCCGCTAGAGTGGCCACTGCGTTCACCGGGCTTGACTCCATGGACTTCTACCTCTGGGGATACATCAAGACACAGGTGTATGTGACTGAGCCTACTTCTCTGGTTGATCTGAAGCAGCGCATAATCCTTGCTTGTCGCACAGTTACAACTGCTATGCTCCCACGTGTCCAGGACTCAGTACTGTTACACATTCAATTGTGCATTGCCACCAATGGAGAACACTTTGAGCAGTATCTCTAGTAGATTCCGGTATTTGATGTATTCATTTTTTATAGTAGACCGTTTTCTAATATGATAATAAATTGATATTTATTTTTTCTGTTTAATTTCAATATTTCATTCTTCGTTTTGTATACGACCCCTGAAAGTCAGCTCAAATTATTAGATGAAATAACCCTCTTTGGTGATACATCGATTTAGCCATACCGGCTAAAGGTTGTTTTGCCGTAAAAAGGACATTGCACCCTGGTTTCGATCTCGAATTACTCTAATTCATTTTTTAACTGATCCCTGAATAAAAGACAAAATCATGTGAAAAAAGCTCAAACTTTGAAATTTAATAACTGTTTCAATTTTTGTCGTACAGAAGTCAAACTTTTTGTGTTGTATTTGTTATGATAGGTGCAAACATTTACTAAAATAATTATAGGGACTGGGGGAACGTATAAAACGTTAGATTTCGTAATTCTTATAAAATTGATTTTTTTTTACTTTATTAACGCCTCAACATGAATATTTACCTCATTTAAAACACTTTTGTAATTGGAACCACATGTCTACAATCAACGGTTGAGAAATTAAAGGTCGGCGATTGATAACATTGCGCACCCTGTATATCGCAATGGTTTCCAACAACTCTTGGGATTATGTCTGAGATATTTCTGAGATTAAATAAGGCGAATATTACTCTACAATATTACTTATGTCTGAGAACCGCATCTCAGCTTCCGGAAATCCCTGTTTGTAAAGTATTCATTGCGTGCATAATCCTTAACCTGGGTTTGACATCTATCCTTAACCTTTCGATTACGTTGCAGGACTGGCGACTATTTTTGTATTCAATTATACAACAATTTTCAAGAATTTGTCTCTCCTGTAGATCACAGGGGGTTATACGATAGAATCGTTTTTAATTTTTTGACGTAGCCCATTTTGAGTATAACAAATGACGGCTGTAAGTGTATGGCAGAGATGATGTTTACGAATAGAATAAAAATATGCAAATTGTAATGTATATGTTCTAACTCGTATTACTAGATTGAAATTTTTTTTTGTGTTGACACATCCCGTGGATTTTTTTAATTCACAAATTCCGAATTACCACAATAATGTTTGAGGAATTATTTTGGTTGTATATAATGGTGCACATTCCGTGAATAAAATAAAAGAAAGTCACTATTTAAAATTTTCTGGTAAGAATTCGGAATTTCTGAATAAAGAATCTGCCTGATTTGGCAACGCTGTTTCTTGGAAATAAGATATATACACTAAAATTTTTGCTTCAACAACCAGTCTTCATCATTTGGTTACAGGAAATTGGTTTTGCTCAGTTGTCGTTCAACCAAAGCATATTCCAATGTCAGAGTTACAGACGGAAGGTACTACACATTACAAAATCAATACAAAAACCTTTTTTTTAAATTTTTTAATTAGAAATTTTTTCACAATTTTTTATAAACAACGATGGCTTATGCAAAGTGAGGGCAAGATGACTAATGTACCTCTATTTCGGAACATTAATCTTCATTGTATTTCTTTAAATATAAATATTAAAAATTACTGCAATATTTAACTGAATGTATTCTTTTAATATTGACATTTTAATATAATGTTAAAATAAATATAGTAAGAAAGAAATTTTATGATCAGAAAATAAATATTCTAGAAGTTCACGTATAATACAAATCTTTTAAACTGCAAATCGTTCTCTCTTGTTAAAAATAACTGCTAACATTTAATTTTTCATAATTTACATTTAATGCAATTTTTTAAAATCCAAAACTAACAGAAAATATTAAAAAATTATCATTATTTATTTTGGAATCAAAGTATACCAAATGTAGCAAATTGTCTGAAATACTATGATACAATTCGTATATTTTGTTACATTTTGAACGGAGTTTTGCAATGACAGACCATTAAAATAATAACTTTCATTCTTTACTTTCGTTCTTGACATTTAAAGCAAATAAAAGAATGTGGATTTTTTTGTTTTGTTCACGCTCTTCTGCAATGAAAAAATTAAATATAACTGAACATTTTGAAATGAAATTTTTGAATTTTTATATACAGTTAAACAGCTAGATTTATATAGTTACGCTCATTTCTTTAGAAACAGATTTCTAGCGGGAAAGATAAAGTGCAGTTTGCAGTTTTTATTTGTTTATGTGTCTTCCTAAATTGTCAATTTTTATATTCAAAGTGGATGAGTATATCGAAAATTTGCCACGGCTAATACTTCTTAATTCATTTTCTTTTTAAAGTGTCAGGTATAATTATAAATGCTAAACATGTGTTTCTTTCTGTATTATACAATAAAAATGCTTAAGTTTTTTCATAAATGCTCAGTTTTTTATTCTCTAATTTAAAAAAAAAATGAAAATTGTGTGGCTTTATATTGGTGCATTTAACAGGGGAAAAAATCAACTTTTAACAATCAGATAATATATTTTCTTTATATATATTAAAAAAACTTGTAAAATATTCAAATTTATTTTCTAAATATTTCTATATCTTTCAGATATTCTAAAAGCAAATTACGTAACACAGATCAAAAGCAAAATTTAAGTGTAAGCGTACGTAACAAGTAAAACAGAAGTATTTCATTGTGAGAAAAAATGTTTAGAGTAGAGTTATTTTCACAAAACTATCGTTATTAGCCCAGTTAAATTTTAATATAGGTTATAATTTTTGTGATACATTCATAATCTCCCTAACCTCTTATTTAAAGTTCCAAAATCAAGCAATTTAACCCTTTCCGGCACAGACAAAGTCTGTTCGTAAAATGAGAAATTACTGACTGACACCGGAATTTACAAACGACTCTTTTAGAAAATAAGAACTCCTTATTTTAAGCTTTCATTGTTGAAACAAAATTTTATTAAATATTCTTAGTGTCAAATGTAAGTTTGGAATTAAAATTAGGTGTGCCCGGAGTGGGACCACTGTTCCGGAAAGGGTTAACCCTTTGAAAAGCGCTGGTAATTTATCTATAACAATTGAGGGGGTCGGCGCAAGAGTTACACTAAGCCACATTTTTGAACTTCTGAGATATTTCAATTTGAAAATTTGATCAAGTACTGAAATCAAGATATATAACTTAAAGTTTTTTCGTCAATGTCTTAGTAATATTTTAGATAGTCTGAGTAACAATATGGTATTACTTTAATGATATTACTATTACGTTTTTTGTATATTAGGTATCTTCATTGGGGGCATAAATATCTGGGGCAAAAACGAAACCTGCCACATATGCTGCCACCAAGTGACATTAGAAACAAATTATATGTTGGATATTATAATTTACAATATTAAGGAACAGATTACAGTATTAGATTTATTTCACAAAAAATGTGGCTTGGAACTTTCTTGCCCCGACCCCCTCAATTATTCTTAACCCCTTCAGGGGCAAAGTACTCTCGTAGCTAAAATATTGAAATGATTGATTGACACCAGGATTCACGAACGAATTTATTTTAAAATAAGTAAAAGCTTTTCCTTATGTAACTTATAAATTCAAAATTTGATTATAAAATTCTGGTGTCATTGTGGCATTTTAGGATTAAAATTAAGTGGTATATATAATATACCGGTGCCCTTCAAGGGCTTAATCCATAAAGCTACAATTTCACTACAATTTTGGAATAAAATAGTGCTTTTATAATATACCTGAAGAAAACCTTTTACTTATTTTTAAATAAATTTATACCTAAATTTTTATGACATCTAATCATTTGCACATTCTAACAATATAAGTACTTTGTCCGAGAAGGGGTTGAGATAGAATAGATACCCTAACCAAGCCACTAACCAAAAAAGCAATGAATTGCGTAACAATTTATGTTGTACAAATGGGTTCTCAAGTAGTATATGGAAACTTTTTGGTAAAAGTATATAGATTCTTTGCTTTACGGATCTAACCAGGAAACCGTTGAATTTGTATGCCATCACATTACTTCAATCCGGCACTTTTCCTGCAGTGCTAGCTCCTATCCTACTACTATTCCTTTGCTGTGCCAGCACTTTTAATCCACCACCATCACTTATCCTGCAATGTTTCTACAGTGGTAAACCATCAGTCAGCTTTTTTTACAGGGTTCGTACACCTCCTGGAATTTTGCGAACAGGAAATTCTTCGGTACCAGTATTTTCTTACAGAAAATCTATCCTTAATAGAAGGCGAAGTTCCGAAAGTTTAACCTATATTTCCTTTTCTATAAAGAAAATTCCCTGATCCATACGAACCCTGTTCCGCTATGAGCAGACATACATCGGGCCATCATCCAGCGTATGAAGAACATTCAAAAAATCACATTGGTATAAAAACACCAGAAAATAACTTTCTTCTTTTCCTCTTTAAAACTCATTTTCCTTTTAAAAAGTATTTTATTCCTATCAGAAAACATATAAACATAAAGACTGCCAAAAATATACCGTAATTTCCGGCGTATAATCCGCGGATCAAACAATCATGATTCGACCCAGAAATTTTATTTTATAAAATGTAACTTCCTGGATCGCAGTAAATATTTGACTTCAATTATTGGATAAAATTTCTGAGTTAAAACAGAATTGTTTGATCCTCGGATTATACGCCGGAAATTATTTTATATAACATCTTAAAAAGTTATGCAAGCACAGTATTTCTGTTATATAATACTTTTATCATATTTATCTTAAAGTTCATTGCATTTATCTGATATATGATTGTACAATGTACAAACAGTTGCATACTAGGGATCAATCTAGGATAAATTTTTAATAAAATGTTTTTTGTGAATATTTAAAAAAATTTAATTTTTTTAAACTTTAATTTTAAGCAAACACTTATTTATTTAAATATAGAAAATAATTGATAATATAATAAGATAAATGCTATTGAATTCCAAAATTAAATGGTAAAAACAAGAACAGTGAAAAATATCAGTAACCTATCCATCTACTTCACAAGTGTGCTTCAATTCAGTTTTATGATTCATTTATACTTTTTTAAAAAGATGTTTCGCTTCGGAAAAAATTTTTTTATTGAAAAGTACAAACTATAACGTTTCTATATGACCTCTTACAATATACAGTAAAAAGAAAATATCATTGTGACCGATCTTAAAGACACTTAAAATTAAGATTTTAAAAGAGCTAAAATCTTTTATTTCTGACAGAAATCGTTACATTAATACCGAGAAATTTTATAAAGAAAAATAAAATGCAATAAATATTGCCAAGATAACTACAAATTAATACAATATTTTTATAATAAGCAAAATAAAAATGACTGAAAAGCAAAATCAAATATTAATTTTACCATTAAATTTATTCTTCAATAAATATTTAATAGTTTACTATTATGCAAATATTAAAATAAAACTATTTTGTTGTGTTTCTTAGCAAAAGACGCCATAATCTATTGGCGATATAATTAAGTAGTTGATGTTCTAGTTAATACCAATCAGCTTTTTTTTTGCTATGAAAATGCATAATAGTTAAAATTAATCTGGACAATTCACTAATAACTGAATGAAAAAATATTTTGGATATCATGGTTTACGAAATGTAATAGAAATGTAAAGTAAAATATTGCATTAAAGAAATTACAAAATGTTCACGTTAAGATTTATGAAATTTTATATACTTACTTTTCTTTGCCATTCATTGTTAATATTTGTTATTGTTCTTGATCACAATCACATGGTACTAATAACTGTCGTAATAAAATAATAAAAAATCCAGAATGAAATTCCAAATAGCCAGAATGTTGCCAAACGATGAATTTTGAAATACTCGCTGTCTTCGATATTCGCAACGCCACCTAGCGTATGGGTTCCCAGCAATAATACTGCAAAAGTTCGTGCACTTCCATCGTGTGGTGGGCCAGCGCATGAGATAAAACGGAGGCCGATCAGAATTTTATCTGATGATTTCCAACAGCAAAGTTGACTGAAGCTGTCCAGCAGTGGTCATGCAGTGGTAGACCATTAGCCAGCACTTCTCCATCATTGCCAGCACCTATATTGCTGCTGGCCAGCAATTTCCTCTTTGCTGGGTAGACTTTATTATTACAAATATATGCGACGACCGGCGAATCATATAGCAGTTAAAATCTTGAATATATTCAGGTTTACCAGTTGATCTGTTTTTTTAATAAAACATTTTTCTGAGAAAAATTTTCTTTTTAGATTTTTCTTACAAATTTTGTAAACACGAACCCGATGTTGAAAATTATGTAAAACCTCGCATGAAAAATTTCATTCACAAATAGTCGCATTCAAAAAATGGACCATTTGTAGCTCTGTATATAATATATTTAATTGAACGCTTGAACAAAAATATGCTTTTCAGTGCACTGAAATATGATATTCCTGAGCAAAATACCTTTCAATAAAAATTAAGAAACAAAAGTAATCTATCTGATGGCATGGAGCAAAAACTTGTACTCTATATTTTATTTTACATTCTTACATTTAACGTAAATTTTGACGGTTGATGCAGTTGCTTTATCTGTAGAAAATGTACTACAACCCAAGCTTTGCTCATAACAGGAATCCATTGCACATTCTTATTTCTTATTGCCAATTGCTGTTATTGGATCTTTATAAAAACATTTTATTGCCAGTCGAATTTGAAAAAGCATACCTTAAAACCAATTTCCCGATTAAAAATAGGAAATTATTTCTCAATAATTCAGTGTTCGTACGCTTGTACCACATTTTTTAATAGAATATTTCTATTTAATATTTAAATAGCAGAAATTGTAGACTCCTCACTTAGTTGCTGATTTGTAATACATTTCTACATTTAAATACAGCAATAAATTCTATGAAAATGTGACAGAAGCGTGTGAACCCTGTAATATCTGTTGCTCACTCCGATTTATTAGATCAACATCAGATAGATCAACATCAGATAGATTACTTTTGTTTCTTAATTTTTATTGAAAGGTATTTTGCTCAGGAATATCATATTTCAGTGCATTGAAAAGCATATTTTTGTTCAAGCGTTCAATTAAATATATTATATACAGAGCTACAAATGGTCCATTTTTTGAATGCGACTATTTGTGAATGAAATTTTTCATGCGAGGTTTTACATAATTTTCACTCCGATATAAGTAATTTTTCAGATATGAAAATAAGTATTTAAATATTTCTTGTTTTATATCAGAAGATGTCGACACAGCAGAAAAACTTACATTTATCGATTTGGGAAATGAACTATTTCTGGATTGAGTCAATAAATTTCATGTATAAAATGTTTGATCAACAACGAAACATAAGAAGAGAAAAAATCTAACGATGTTAAAAAAGTTAAAGCTAACTTTTATTTGGAAATGTTATCGGTAATAAAAGCAAACTGATTTATAAGAAGTGTTAAAGCAGGAATCTGTAAAAAGTCCAGTAAGGAATCTGATATATTTTTTAAATCGAAGTTTTTATTTATGAAACTGTAAACTATATTGCTTTGCTGTAACGACTTAATGGAGCACACATAATATGGAGGGAAATCGAGGATACTACAATTTTCGAACATACATTTTCGACTGATGATAAATTAAGAGGGAAATTTCTATCCGAAAATAGTAATAACGTGAAGCTACTTAAAAAATTATAAATAATACAAAATTACAAAAAATTATTGCTTTTACTGGCAATTTAAACATTTGAAAGGGAGAGGTATGCTATTTTTACCACTTCTAAAAATCAATTTAACGAGAAGTTTTGAATAAAACTTTACTTTTGTTATTGATGTAAATAAAAATGTTAAAATTGAATTTATTTATTTTTAAATGAAATTGTTCAAAAATTCTGGTGAATGTTCAATATTACAACAACATTATTACTTTCCCCTGAAAGGTTTAATTCTTTGTCATCTTTCGTTTGATAAATAAGATGTAATATTCAGAAGTAATATAATAATTAATTTCCGTTACCTCAGAGGCAAAATGGTGGTTTAGTAATCTTATTAATGCTTCTGTAACATACGTTTATTGACCTATCATTCTTAAATGGTAATATTAGACAGATCAATTTTAGTTTCAGTTACAAAATTAATCGATATTAGCATTTTTCTTATATCATATTAATATCCGTAGAAACTAGAAAATTGATTCTGTACATCATGTTTAAAAATGACATGAACGATTTAAATTCCTATATTTCATTAATATATTGTCAAAATAAGATATGATTCCCCACGTGCGTATTGTAATAGTCCAAGTTAATGCTGTAATAGTTATCATAATGTTATCTCAGATATACTCAAAGTGAGTACGCTTTTCTTCTGCACACAAAAATTCCACCAAGACTTGTTTCAAGCATGTGACATCAAATATTTGTATTAAACTCTAATGAGGTCTTTCATTTCACGTAGATTTGGGTGAAGAGATGATTTGTATGCAATGTTCTTCACATATTTCAACAGAATAAACAGTAGAATAAATGAAGTGAATGGAACTCACGCTGTTAAAACATGCTGAAACAGTTCTGTATGTAGCTAAAAGAGTGTTGATAATTTAGCGGGATTTTTATTCAGAAATCTACCAATATTTTAGAATATATGCACTATTAACTGAAAAATTTAAAAATCTCATATTACAAGTCGGAAATTGTGTGAGATTTTTGAATATAATATCCGCTAATTTGGCAACATGGAATGAATGGGAACAGAGAAACAATGGTCATTATGTTATTCTTCAACCCTTTAACACTAGAGCGCCCGGAAATTTTACACAAAGTTTATAAAAATATTTTACACAAGAATTTTTATTTAAAACTACCGTATATACTCGTGTATAAGCCGACCCCCAAATTCGAGATGAAAAGACATTTAATACCAATAATTTACAATAGTTTTCTCCGTCTTAAATAATTTAGAATTAAATGAGATTAAATAAGTTGCAGAAAACCACTTTGAATTACTGGTATTAAACGTGTTTTTGTATCGAATTTGGGGGTCGGCTTATACACGAGTATATACGGTATTTATTTAATATATTTCTGCGTCGTGTTACCTCATTTTATGTATCCAAATCGACATTTAATCATTTAGTCGGAGTTGAATTGATCCCTGCTGGGCTTACTAGTGTTAAAAGGCAGTAGGCTGTATTTAATACTACCTTATTTTAATAGAGATTTGTACCAGAATGTTTGAACTATATTTATCATCTATGCTTTTGATAACAAAAAGCTGACATTCTACTTCCTTATTAACACAGTTAATTGCTCCTGAAAAAGTTAAAAGAGCTTACCAAGACTCCCTTATCATAGATCAGACTTGACAATCCGGAGAAAGTCTATGGGAGAAAATGTCCGCGGTAATTGCCAACTTATTAATTGACTTTCTCCGGAAAGTATCGCCGCCTGGTGAATACTACCGCACATTTGCCATATTTCGGGCTTTTTGAACACCAGTATATTTTTAGAGAAAATGTTGTTCTTTTAAATCCCAGAATTCTCCGATCAAACAAAACAAAATTGTCTCTACTAAAAAACTGGTATCCAAAAATATAATAGAAAAATCTATAGAAAAATCTAGCTGGTCTGCTACCGCATATCTGCCAACTCTTACGCTTTTTCTTACCACTAAAATTTAATAGAATTTTTTTCGTCATGTAATCACACGATCTTGTCAGTTTAATAAGATAAAATTTACTATAAAATTTTAGTGGTAGGAAAACTACTAGTTCATAAGCAAATGCATAGAACAAACGGAGCTGTGAAAAAATTTCGTGTGATTTCGTGTCGTAAATACTATTACTGACGATTGATGGCGCTAGTAGCAGGACAAGTATAGCGGTCAAAGGCAACTTGCTGATTGAGAGGTCTAATACTATGATAAGGAGGTCTTGGAGCATACTTTTAACTTTATCCTCAATATTTATCCTCTTCGGGACCAGCGTTCCGTGCATGAATTTTATTCGGTTCGTGCCATTTGTTTTAATTACGTTTACTAATTTAATGATGGAGATGCCTTAATTAAAAAAGGCAAATTTTCTTCATCACTGGTACTGAAAACAAATTCTGCATAAACCTTTTGAAGATGCACACATGTACTCATAGTCCCAAAGGGGTTAAATCTTCAAAAATTCAATACTTAAATGTTTTGATGGACGTGTATGTGAAAGAGCAATTGTTTTTAACATAGAGTGAATTTTAAAATAAACCGCATAAAAAATTCCTACAATTATGGGAGTTATGACAAAATATGTGATGTATTCTCAGTAAACAATGAATAAAAGATTCTTTCCACGCCCACTTATTCCTTTCAGAATGCAAACACTCAGCTGAGTTTTTCCTAGGGCTTAATTCTGAACTCTATCGTTACATTTCTATATCGAAGAGAGAAGTTGCTTTCTACGACAACAAATCTTATCCTTATTCTTTAACCTTTCATAAGCAAACGTCATCTACAAACACCTTCTCTGATTCGTTAGTTCCTATGTAATTTTTTCCCATAAAACATTTATAAGTTCTTGACAGAAAATATATGTACTTATACAGGGTACGGATCAGGGAATTTTCCAGGAGTGTCACCAGTATTTTCTTTAGAAATAGAAATCTATGCTAAGGCGGGGGGGGGAGTTCTTTTAAGGGGAGATTTTTTCTGTAAAAAAATACTGGTACCGAAGAATTTCTTGGTCGCAAAATTCCAGGAGCCGTACGAACCCTGTTTATATCATATATTTAACCATTTTGTTTTAGACGTGTAGCAAATTTTTGGTTAAGCCCATATATTGTGATACTTTTGTACGCGCCAACCAAAAAAACCTATCTAAACTAATAATGTTCATAGAAGAAGAGAGAGGCTTCTTTTGTTTTCATAAAAAATCACCAATAAACCATATTTCATGTGAGATATCTGTATTTCTTAATATTTTATTAATAATATGCTTCATAAAGTATATATTCATTATCGACACCAAAATAATCCAGTACAAGTATATTAGAATATTGGATATTTCAAGTTTTAATAAAATATACTTTAAAATTATTTATCTCAAAATGAAGTTTTCAGAATTGCGCGCAAGTATCTCTCGAACTGCTTGATATTTTTACATGATATATTTAGATGTTTTAGATTAAACCTATATCTTAAGACAACCTAAATATGGGTATTGTTTCACTTACAAAAATACATTATGCAAAGAGGAACTACGAGAAAATAATATACACTGCATTCAATTTTATTTTAAAAATGTACATTTTGCTAAAATGTACATATATTTAGGTTATAGTCAATAAACCTATTATATAGAGATATATTCTATAAACCCTCGAAGATTGCATGTAAAAATACTTTTGTACTTAATCTTGTGTGCAATTTAAAATAAGCACATTTTAAACATTTTGAAATATACGATCTTAAATATTATTTTAAACATTACGTACATGAAGATCACTTGATATTTTTCTAGTCATAACTAGCATAAATATAGGATTCTTTTTATGCTGTGTTTTGTAAATGAGCAGAAAATGTTGCTTTTTGATATACATGTTTCTCCAAAAATAGAATGTTTTGAATATTCAAGAGTAGTGATGCTTTCTTAAGAGTCTTACAAGTCTCTAGATGTCAGCGCCTTCTGTATTGGTCAGTAAAAGTATTTGGGAGGGCTGCGATGGCTCACAGCGTTGGGAATGGTTTACGGTGTTGGCGAAATTTTTAACCACCGAAAAATTTTATAACAAGATATACTTACAAATTAGGCGTTAATCCATAGCTTCAGTGCAACAAGTGTAATCAGGTAAAACCTATACCGTATTTGGCTATATTTTATAAAAGCAAGATTGGCGTACGGTTGAATGATAATAATATTAATTAGGGGTTTTGAAACTTGTCTAATATTCGTGTACCACAAACAATTCCAAAATGTAATTTTGGTTTATATCGAGGTTTTTGCATTAAATAATGCAAATTTTTGTATTTTAAAGAGTGGTATTTAATGGGGCAAGGATTGAAGTTTCTTAATATAAATCTTAATGATTTAATGAAAAAAGAGAGAGATAGGATATATTTTTTAGTTTATATTCTATGCAGCCCGGTTGTCGCGCATTTTATTTACCTTTTTCTACTGTCGTATATCCATCTGTCCTTTGCAAATATGTTCACATTGTCATGTATTTAATACATTTTATTCAGCTTTAAAGAAACATGTTTGCTATCGAAAAGGGAATGTGTAGCATTTATACTTCGTGTACAGGGACATTCAAAATAATTAAGTTTCATTATGGTATAAGGGGAATAATCGCTTGAAGTGTATTTTATAATGCTGTTACACTCTTTCAAACGTTATGACGTTGATATAAGTCACTTCAGTACAAGACAACATGCTTACTGTAAATTGTGGTGTTCGTAGCATTTATCGTTCATTTACATGGAGACAAAAATTTCGGCTGCAGTACTGTCTATGGGATACGACTGCTTGAAGTGCGTTTTCAATTGTGGTGTACGTTTTAAAGTTTAACTATTCTTTTGTATATTACATAGTGTGTATAAATTGTATGCATCGTGAATTCAAAAAAGAATTCGTAAGCATTACTGTCTATAGGTGTGAATTTCTTAAGTGAATTTTTTATTTATGTTATGCATTTTTCAGTTGAACTATATTTAGTATTCTAAGTGATGTTTGTATATATTAAATATATTCATATACAGGGCTACTCAATGAACTGGATACATTATCGTCTATGTTTGATAATTGTTGGAAGTGCATTTTTAGTTTTTTATGCGTTTTTTACTTATTGTCTTTTAATGAAATTTTAGTCTTATATGTGTGATGTGCATAAAAATGTGTACATAATATAGAGGTCTGTCCAGAATAATTTGCATACATTTTGGTCTGCTGGAGAAAGTTTCTGCAGGCGAAATTTTAACCGTGCAGGGGAAGGACGGGCAAAGTGGCCATGGTGGGCAAAGTGGTCACCAAATATAATGACATCACCAGAGCACTGGCATTGCGTGGTTTGTGGTCAAACTATTTCGTTTGATGGCAGTGAGTAACCAGACAATCGTTGAACAAGGTGGTTCTATGTTTTATGATTTTAGAGTGTGTTTTCCAGGTTTTGAAGTTTGTGATCTAAGTTCAGTGACTTATATGACATACAATTAACAATAACCTGTTGTACGTGCATTTATTTATTGAATGTGTAACGAAAGAGCATGTTTTCAGCTTCACATTGGTGGGTGAGTGGTCGTTGACTGTTCATTAGTTTCAACTGTAGAACGTATTTTCTGTCATGGCTCTCAAACGGCAAAGTGGTCAGGCAAGGTTGCCAGGTTGGCCTTTTTTTAATTCAAAAATTTTAAATTCTTACCGGAAATTGTGAATTAAAAATTTTTACTTTAAATATTCAGGAAATGTCTGTCATTGAATAAAGAAAATAATATTGTAGAGAATTTCTGGTATGAATGCGAAATTTCGAAATTAAAAAAGTTTAAACTGGCAACCCTGTGGTCAGGGTAGTGGCCGTTTGATTGGATCAAATGATGAAAGTTGGATCAGGTGCAATGTTTGTCACCTCTGGGCTCATTAGGCCTTTTCATTTCGCGAAGAACATGACGTGGAGCTCATTTGCGAAAAATGCAGTGTTTGATTCTGATTTATAATTTTTTATTTGGGCTTGTCAAACTCTTATTGGATTTTCATACCATTTTCAATATTTCATTATGTTTCATACGATTTTTTATGAAAATATAAATGTTATAATCATTTAAATAGTGTTCTCAATCCTTTTACACCTGCAGGGGCCAAGTGGCCATGGAGTGACCACTTTGCCCTACCTAGACGGGCAAAGTGGTCATTTTGACCTTTTTTATAAAAAAACAAATTCCTCCTTCCACTTTATTATTTCGTAAAAAATATAAATACCCTTACACTTCTAAGTAGTCACTCCAGTTCTATGCAAATTGTCAGTTATGTATATGTATTTTAAGGGGCAATAAAAAATTACAAAACTTTAGGGTGACCACTTTGCCCGGCCTTCCCCTATGTGTTTTCTACCTAAACTAAATTTTAGCATACGATGTATTCCGTATGTATACAAATCTGTATTTAAAATACATGTCTTCACAAAATAAATTGACCACCTCCGCTAGAGTAGATAGTAATGGCTGAAAGCTGGTTTTCAAAAGAGTTATGTTTTCTAATTTGTTTACATGGATATCGTCTTACGATATTAAACGGTGAAGTTTCGTTTCAGTAGTCTAGAAGTTTTTGTAAGTGTTTCACATTACATACTTGATTCATGAATTTTCTTTCTTTTCTTTAATTTTTAAAAAAAGTCGCACGAAAAGTTAAAAACAATTGATTTTAGCAATCGGACCCGCTTTGCCGTGTATCAACGCTAATGTGCTAGTGTCTGCGCAAAACATTTATTTTAATAGCGTGCTTTTACAGTGAAAATGATCCCTATTGAGATAGTTTCTCTTTGAAAAGGGTGTTCACATTGAATATTTACGGTAAATTATTTTTTCGATTATAATTAGCATTAAACCTTGGACCATTACATTACTATAATGCCCAGATCTCATGTTTTTGAACACAGCTATTTTCGAAAAGAAATATTTGCTTTATTTAGTAGCAAAATTTGGCAATTAAGGAAAAAAAACATTTCCACTTGAAATATTGGTACTTAAAAAATCGGGTGATCTAGAAACTATACATTACGAATGCGTGAAATCATATAAAATTTTGAAAAAGGATGAATACAGGGGTCGGCACGGAAATTTTTTTCTACCACTATTTTGTAAAAATTAAACTATCGTCGAAGATTTCTGAATATTTGCAAGAAAAATATTAAACAAATTTTATTGTTTAAAAATTTTTGTAGCGAAATAAGACCACTTGCCCTGTGAATAAAATGTGACGATTTAAAACTGATCAGATCATTTTTCATAAGAAACGAAATTTGGGGATAATGTTATAATTATAATTCACTTATATCGTCGCTACCATGTCAAACTATCGAATAGGAAAAAATGCATTTTTCACTACTTTTCAAAATGGGCCGATTGTCACCACTAAATTGTATTAGAATTCATCGCCTAGTAAAAATGATATTAAAATTTCTGTGCAGAAAATGTTGCTAGTTTGGCCATTTTTTTATTCAGATATGCTGAATTCATACCGGAAAATTTGAGAAAAATATTTTACTTTAAGTAATCACGAAATGTCTATCATTAAATAAATGAAAATTTTTAATTTTAAATTTCTGGTATGGATTCAAAATTTCTGAATGAAAAAGAAAGGAAAAACCGGCAACCCTGGTGAAGAGTACTGTTAAAATTTAGTGGTGACAATCGTCCCATTTTTAAATGTAATGAAAAATATAATTTTTCACATTCGATAGTTTGAAATGGTAGCGACGATATGTGCTACATAAAACATACATTTATGGAGTTTTATCAGTATAATGCCTCCATTTATTGTGTTCAAAGAAATTGTTCCCTGCCGTACACTAAATAGTTTAAATTTTATCTTCACCATTTGCTCATTTTGCTGTATAGAATTTTAGAGTAATATTCTTGAATAGTACAGTAATCCAAATGTTTAAGATGTAACGACAAATAAGATGATTTAGAATTAAAATCCTGTAGAATTATTATCCTTTGGTGTAAAACATAAATTTTGTTCAATAGGTTTTTCTTTCTCGCATGTTTCCCAAGCTTTTTTTTTTCTTGCATTGCTTAAACGACGTTCTCGAATTTCTATTTGAATGAAATGTTTGAATTTGTAAAATCAACAAAGCATTTAAAAAAATTATAAAATCTGAATTAAGTATTGTGATTTTTAAATTATTTTAAAAAGTTATATTGTATATAAATTTAATATTTTATTTCCATGATTTTAATTTATTTTATGCATGTATTGAACACTTTTTATTTATTATAATTCTTATGAACAGTGATTTGTAAAGTTATTTTTTGCTGAGTAGTAAAACAGATGTACTTTATAAATTATAAGAAAGTGTGAATTCACCTCGAAGAAGAATTGAAACCCGGTAGATTTATATTATTAAGTGACTGAAAATAATAGTATATTTCTAATTTACATTGTAATGATAATTTTTATTTCGTTGATACTTATTTTTAAAATCGCAGAGAATTTTATATGAAAAAAATCATTTAAATGTCTTCATCACCTTTAACCCCTTAACCATTTCAAGTGAATTTTAACCCTTTAACCTCTTAACCCTTTCAAATATTTTAGTTCGAAAAAAAATGTTTCCCTGAATTCCCAAAATCTGAATTATCTGTGTTAGGGATTTCTGTGTGTCGAGGCGAGGGCCACCAAACTACTACTTTTTTAGTATAGAAAAATTAATTCTTTTCAATGTCAGAAACTTTGCTATTGATTAAAGCGCGCATTACATTTTGAATTTGTGGTGGTAAACGACTTTAAGGCAAAAAGGTTGAAGTACTCTACTGAGATGGCATTTTCTTCAGTTAGAGGTTCACGTTCTTTTCAGGGTCATTCGAGATAATTTCGAAAAGCGTGAGTTTCCGAAATATTTTTGTTTTTTCCATACATTATATTTGGAATAAAAATAAAAATAATAAAAAAATAGTTAAAAATAAAAGGAGTTAAAATCCAATTGCAAAAATTTTCTTTCTTAAAATTCATTTAAATTAGAAGGGTTCAAAAACTGTGATTTTACAAATACCATAATTTTATAAAATCATAAATATTTTTTGAAGTCATAGAAATAATCAAAAATTTATTTCTAACAAAACAGAAATCTACACACTTTTATGTATTATATCATGTACAGTAGTACCTCCTGTAAGGGACACATCCTTAGACTAGAAGTTTTGTCCCTTAAATAGAGGTGTTCCTTATTCAGAACTTCATTGAGAAGCATATTTATGAAAACACTTTCACTATGGTATTTAGTAAAGAAAGACTCTAAATAATTTCTCAAATACGAGTAAAATACTGCATAAAGATTATCTATGTAATAAATTAATACAGTAATAGTATTGTATGGTATAAAAACAGAAGAATTTGTAAATACATTAGGTACTTACTACTTAAAGTAATTAGTTATAGATGCTTACTTCCTGTTTTTCAATTTATATGCATTTTTTCCCCACGTGAGCATTAAGTTTGGGAATTAAATCCAGTCTTTAAACTGTCTCCTACGTTTAAAAATAATTTTTGGAGATATGTAGCACATTTTAATGCATAACTAAAGTTTTTAAAGTCACATTCGACCTGGTCGTCTGCTTCCTCTTGATCGTTTTCATCTAAGTCATCATTTATTTATTTTTTTCTGCTGAATTAGTGGGGATAAACTGTGTAACTTTCTAATTTGTATTATCTGCACATAGCTGTTCATCAAGCAACACGTATTCTTCTACAGTAAGATCACTGTCAGTGTCTTTCACAAGTTGATACAATTCCGCATTTTATTGAATATCACATACTACTGCATTTTCATTTGGTATCTTGAAACCTGACAATGCCGTAAACAAATATTTGCACTAAAAATTGTAATATTCAAAACTACGGTTGGTTCGCAGATCTGATATAATTAATAAAATAATAAATATTTTTTCAATAATATAATGTTACCACAGAGCATGCAAATCCTTGTCCTTGGAGACTTATACACCTTAATTTATGCCATTTTTGAGTCTAAAAGTTTAAATTACGTTGAGTCGGTAAATAGGGTATATGAGGTTTTTAGCAATCAGTTGTCACCAATTGTTCCGAGTAAAAAAAAACTTATTTTATCGCAAATTGTCTGTCATTAAATAAGTTGAATAGGTCTGTTCAAAGATAGTGGTATATCTAAAGCGCGCAGGCCGGAGTTTTAGACGTCCTTCGCTTATAAATTCAAGATTAAAATTTTTCTTTTTATATTTATTATTTATTTTGGTTAGGTGTTTTATAAACTAATAAAGATCTGTAAAGTAATAAAGATGTATAAACTGTTAAAGCTCTAAGGATAATCTCGGGTATTTAGATTTTTACTTCATAAATGATTTATGTCAAAACAATCTTGTTCATATTTATGGGCAAAATTTAATAGATAGTAAATAGATCAAAAGATAGCAGGAAATGTACTTTTTTGTGTGAAAAAGTAGCCTGTTGCTTCATTTTGTTTGTAGAAATAAGTTGGTAAATAAGTAAGGTCTAACTTGGTTAGACTTTAATTTTCTTGAAGTAACTCTGAAGAAATACTTAACGTAAAAATCACGTCTTTAAATGTGTGGTCCAGGTAAATGTATGTAAGTATTATAAAAAAGTAAAATTAAATAGAATATCATGTAATATTGATTCCACAAAAAATTAATTCAGTAATATCTATTTAACCCTATTTTACCTGTTGCTTAGTGCAAGTGTAGTGAGCATGCGTGACATCGGACCTTTTGTCACCATTATTTCAAAAGAGTAATCTCTGTCTTATTATGTAACATATATTCTGCGATTAAATAAAGCAACGATTTCTGATTGGAATTAGTGGTATCAATTGGCCATCTAGTACACAGGTTCGTCATCTCTGATTTATTGTATTAAAATCAATTTTTTATACAAATGTTATGTTCATCAAACATCAAGTTTTTGTGTACAATCATGTATTCGTGTTCTTCTGCATTGCAGAGTTTTTATCGCAAAACTAGTCTTTCACAGTTTTGCTGAATTCTGCCATGACGCTAATTAAAATTAAAAGACATACAAATTTAAAACATTTCTTTTTATATTTCCCTGATTCTCCCTATTTTTTAAAATTTCCCTGATTTTCATCTTAAAAAATCAGGACTGGTAAGTTTCTGTGAGAATCACCTTTAAATTCTATAAATATATTTTTTATTATTTTCTTTAACTAAATAATTTTAAAGTCTATTAAATAACGCGAATATTTCTACTTAAAACAAAAACTGGTGGTAATCAAGCAATCTGATTTTTTTAAAAGTTGTCTACACTTATCGAGCGCGATGGTTAAGTGGTTAAAACTTCTGTAATTGTTTTTTACAATAAAAAAAATATTTTCTTTTTCTAACAAACATAAAATGAACAAATGCCGAAAGAATTATTCGTCTAAATTAATTACAGGGCTCCTAATCCACGATCATACTTAAGCAAAATTTCGCAGAGGTGCCAAGCTCTCACCTATCTTCCGTAATATTCGGGTTAATTTAACCCAGGTTTAATACATTTCGGACCAGAACTTTTTTTTAAGAAACGAAATTAAATATATTCCATGTAGAAGTCTGAAATTAACTGAAAAAATTCAACAAATAATTTTTCTGGTCCAAAACGTTGTTAAACTGGGTCAAATTAATGCACATATTACGGAATATTAGTGATAGCTTGGCACCTCTGTTTTTGATATTTTAAACCTTTCTCGCCCTCTTAATGATAGAAAGTTAACGATTAAATAAGGTGAAGAATACCTTATGGAGTTTGTGGTAACAAAAACTTTTCGGCAAAAAGTGTGAAGAAACCTATTATAAAAGATTTCTTAGCAGTCTGTATGTTTGTGCATGTAGTTATTTGACATCGATTTTCCTTTCTGTTCGAGGAGTTGCGGTATCTGTTTTTAGTTGAGCTATTGATTTTTCTCTTTTTTAATACTTATCATTATCTTCAAGTTGAAAGCTTGATAAATTTTTTATACTATTAAACTAAATAGTTTTTAATGTTTCATATGTTGCATAGTAGTAAAAACTTTAAAAGTTTCATCCTTATTCTTAATTCAAATTCATATAAAGTAATTTTTTTATTTTCCCTCATTTTTCACACTTTCTCTGGGTTTTAAAAGATTTTTAAGCTTTCTATCAGTTTGCGTGTGGAATTGTTTGACATCGATTTCGTTTTATTTTAGTGGAATTGCATAATATATTTTAGGCTTTGTTATTGATTCTTCAAATTTTTATTTCTGACAGTTTATCATGTTCACGTCCTACGTTACTATTCCGTGGTAGTAGCTTTTTTGAGCATTTTAACAAGACTAATTACGAAATATATTATTCGTATTTTTAATGACAGAAATTCCGTGATTAATTAAGTTAAATAATTTTATTTGGATAAATTGGTAGCTCTGTGGCTCGCGATCCAAAAAATGAGATGCACTGCTATAAAATCTTTTGAATGTATTCTGTATACTCATTTCTAATTATATAGTTTTTAAAGTCTTGTAATTTTCTGAATGTAATTTATTTGTGTGAAATTGAGTTTTCATCAATGTTATTAATTCAAATTTGTCAAGTAAATAACTTTCCTAAATTTTAATATTTTCTTCATGCTTTAAAATTTTTTTAAGTAGTTTGTATGATTTCATGTTCAGTTTTTACACATTTATGTATGGTTCAAAAATGCTTCAAAGATAGGAGTAACCAAATTAACGTTTTCTTGAATGACTAAAGCTGAAAGTCTTACAATACCATGCAATTATTGCACTGAGTTAGTCGAACTTGCTAACTTCATTCTTGGTATCATCATATTTGTAGCTGACATGCACAATTGAGTGATTTTCTTAAAAACCGTACCACTAAAAGTTAAATGAAAAACAATTCGTAAAAATACAGGAAGTTCTCCGTAAATATTTACGGAATTGTCTCATTATTTTAACAAAATAGTAAAATTTCCGTAATTTTCATTTTAAAATTACAAATTTTGCCGTAAAGTTTATGCATATTGCATTAAAAAAAGTAGAATTTTCGCAAATGTAGTTTAGATTTTTGCGCACAGAAGTCGTTGTGTTTGGAAGGCGAAACAATTGATTCTTTTATATACTTTTATATACTGTAAATATTGCCACTGAAGCGCCAATACTGATTTGTTTTAGAAATAATTCTAACTGAACTCCATTGTTGTCAAAAATAGTCTTTCCATTCCCAATATTTTTAATCAAACATGAAAAACACTAATATTGGCTTTAAATTAGACATATTTCAAGAGAAACGCCAATATTAGTTCTACAGTGGAATTATTTTTTGTTAGCCAATATTTGCTAAATGGTGATTAAATTGGAAATCATTCAATAAAACCAATAAAATTTATGGCGCCATCTATATGTACGAATATACAAATTCAATAATCTTTTTATTTTCTTTCGTTCTCTTTCTGTCTTATTTTAAATAGAAAGTTAAAATATTTTTACGACATTTAATATATATATATATATATATATATATATATAATGTTATTATTTATTCTTAAGATGAACCAATTGATGTATAAATATTTCAGCTTATTTTTTACCATTAGTTTAAAATAAACTTTGACATAAAACTATCACAAAATAATTAATCTTTAAAATTGTCTCTAACATTCCAGTTTCGTTTTATTATTATTTTTAATTATTCAGTTTAACAGTATCGCACAAAAAATATTCAGCATATCTGAATAATTTATCATAAAATTATAGTTTACCTTTATCAATTTCAGTTAGAATAAGCAACTTTTTTAACAGCGCGTAGTAAATATTTCTGCTCATGATATTTATGATCAGAAATAATTTTTAAAAAGTACATGTTTGAAGATAAAATAACGTTGGTACACTTAAAAAATTCTTTTATCTGAAAAAAAAAATAACTTTTTTTTTTTTTTTTTTTTTTTTTTTTTTACGCAACAAGTTGAATTTTTTTAAAAAAAATATTTAAAATTATAGAAATAAAATTTGCAAAATATTCAGAATTATACTCAGTTAAAAAAAAAAAAAAGGATATTCCAAAGAAACTTTTTATATTTTTTCATACCTTGCTTTGCTTTGCGAAAGGCATCTAAAACAGTTAAAAAATTTTGATAGAGTTCCTTGTGTAATCATGGTCTAGCTAGAGAACCGAAAGTCCCTATTCATTTGAGTCCCACTGCGTTAAGTGTTGGCTGTTAATTGAGGATAGAGTCAAATAGAGAATTTCTCCCCATATCGCGTAATGTTATCCATGAATAATAATTTTTTTCTTTGTCTAAAATAGGCATTTTAACTAAATGCAAATTACTAAAATGCATGAAAGAAATCTGTTACAAAGCGGAAGTTTTCAAAACGGTTATTTCAGAAATCACGGAGAATTTCTTGGAATTTCCCATGAAATGGTTCCATGAAACCCATGAAAATGCGGAAATGATACTGACGTCCCGATTTCCAAAACAATTTTTGTATTTTAACTTATTTTTGTTTTATTTATTATGATTTTATTTCGATCTTTCACATGTTTTGTGATTTTACGATGATATATGTCACGATAATTTGATAAATACAGCTCCATTTTGATGAAATATTAAGATCATTATATTAATTAAACTTGATTGCAGTCGTCGTGATGATATCGATTGACTTTGGTCGATAAGCACTGGGATTTTCCGCAGAAAAAAGAACAAATTTTTATCATCGAAGAAATTTTATTGTTTTCTTCGAATATAATAGAATGAGAAAAGCATCCGCTACTCATAATTGATATCGTTGGACACTTTCACCGCTAAAATTCTAACGGCTAATCATGTCATACTTTCAAACTACATTACATTACAGAAAGATGTTGTAATGCTCATTTCGAATGTTCTGCAGACTCAACTCAAGACAGCACGCAATGTTTAAGATGACACATATCATAGAAACTCTGAGCTCCGTCTCTTATGTTCGGCGTTAAATACCAAAGGAACGGAATGTTACTTACGCACTGCAGATGCGTAGGCTAGCCAATCATGGTTTCGAAGAAGGTATGAACTATATTTTGAGGTCGGCGTAAATTGAATTGATGCGGTCTTTGCGGGAAAGCGCGCAAATACAGGGTTCGTACGCTTTTACCACACTTTTTAAAATGAAATTTTTGTTTAAATCTTACTTATAATAAAATCCGAAGGCAAGAAAGTGTCTGTAACGGCTCCGGGCTCAACCACTCTGATCTGCGAATCGACCATAGTTAAACGCCATGTTAGGCTTAATGAAAAAGCTATGCTTCATCCGATTCTGCTGTTAAAATATTTGTAAAAGCATATTAGAGCTTTTAAATATTTTAATTTTGTTTAAAACCTTCAAAAACTATTTCATATAAAACACGTATATCAACATTTCTGTATATATTTTTTTCTGTCAGCACTTTTCTTTTCAGAAATAGCGGTGAATTCTTTCGTACGGAGAATTTGAGTGATCAATCCAGTACATTGGCACCATCTACTGGCGTATTTTGAAATTTTGCTTCCATCTTAAATACAGTACAGGACCTGTTATGCGAAATCCTCTGGACCAAAGGCTTTCCGAGTTTTGGAATTTTCCGGATTTTGGGTCCCTCCGAAGTTCACTATTATTTGACAAAATTCATGCTTTTTTTTCGTGATTCTTTGACAAAATTTGCATTTTTTTCTGCTATTCTTTGACAAAATTTGCGTTTTTCTTCTACGATCCTTTGTCGAAATATAACTTTTTCGTGGTCCTTTGAAGAAATTTGCGTTTTCTTTTTGCGATCCTTTGAAGAAATTTGCATTTTTCTGCGATTCTTTGAGGAAATTTGCGTTTTTTGCTATTCTTTGCCGAAATTTACCTTTTATTTACGATCCTTTGACAAAATTCGAGTTTTTTTCTGAGATTCTTTGACGAAATTAGCTGGGGTTTTCTTCGCGATCCTTTGACGGAATTCGCATTTTTTCTGTGATCTTTTGACAAAATTTGTGTTTTTTTTTCCTTTGATCCTTTGACGAAATTCCACTTTTTTCGCGATCCCTTAACGAAATTAGAAATTTTTTTGCAGTGCTTTGAAGAAATTTGCGTTTTTTTTTTCGCGATCCTTTGGAGAAATTCATGTTTTTCCGCGATTATTTAACAAAATTCGCGTTTTTTTTCGATCTTTTAAACAAATTAGTGTTTTTTTTGTGATCCCTTGAAGAAATTTTACATTTTTTCGGGAGTCCTTGGAAGAAATTTGCGTTTTCTTTGCAAGCCTTTGTCGGAAATCGCGTATTTTCTGCGATTTGTTAATAAAATTAGCGTTTTTTCGCAAATCTGCGACGAAATTTGCTTTTTTTTTCAATCCTTTGACAAAATTCAAGTTGTTTCCGCAATCCTTTGAAGAAACTGTCTACTTTTTCTTCGAACGATAGACATAATTGTTTTTTTCGGCGACGATCGCTCAAAATTCGAGATTTTGTTATGTTCGAATCTTTGGACTGAAGACTATAATTTTCGAAACCGAATGCCTTAAATTTTTAGGAAAATTCGGAACAGAATCACCCTTGATGAAATAAATATATAACTGTTATTTGTTTCAAACGAATCGTAATATAAATTAATTTTTAACAAAAAATTGAGAGAAAATGATTTGTTTCTAATTTCGGGAAGAAGGGGGGGGGGCGTGGCGAGTTCACCCGCTACCGAAGTAACAATATTTTAGTGATTACACACTGAAACACAATGGACTGAAAAAAAAATTAGAAATCGGTAAAATTTTCGAAATTTTTCAAAAATTCTAAAATTTTTGTAAAAATATACAAATTTAGAAAATTTTCGAAATTTTTTTGCTGACTTTGGGTTTTTCTGAATTTTGGAATTCCGGATAAGGGTTCATATACTGTAAAATGATTCTTTCTTATCAAACGTAATTAAAATATAAGGAACACATAGTACAACGTAATTTGCATTTAATTTTGCTTATGTAATCAAACAATGAGTTATGTGGTGAGTCAATCGGCTTAGAAACTCATTGATAACACTTTTTTACAAAAACTTTCGCACATGGATTATTTGTTACTATTTAATTTGAATGTTTTGTCCAAACGTTGTACTACTTCCGAAATTTAATACTGAGTAATATATATATATATATATATATATCCTCATCATTTTTATTTGTAGAGATCATTTGTCATTTTTAAAATGTACTTTTTTACAGTACAAACCTTTCAATAATAAAGTCTTCATGCTGTTTGTTTGTATGAAGTCTTATGAAAAAGAAACGCAGATCAACAATCTGTCATTTGTGACGGGATTATATACTAGTATTTAAATAGAATTGTAGACGGCTCGTTTAATTGCAGGGTTTGTAATACTTTTCTGCATTTAAATAAAGCGAAAAATTATATGAAAAATTGTGGCAAAAACGTACGAACCCTGAAATAAGACTCTTAGCATAAAATAAGAAAAAAGAAAATGGTATAAACAGATAAATTTAATAGAATAAATATCGGCATTTTTTAAGATTTGAGAAATAAAAAGAGTTTGAAGAAAAATGATTACGGAAAAAATGTTTTTCGATAGATTATATAATATATTATATATAATATAATTATAGAATAAAATATTAAAATACGCATATTAAATAGAAAAAGATTTTAAATAAACGAAACAAATGGATATTTTTTAAGATAGGAATTAATTTAATAAACTAGGGTTGTAGAATAAATTTAGAAGAGAAAGTTATATGAAATAAATTTAATGAAGCGCAGAAATTAAAATTTTGTAGTATATATATATATATATATATATATATAAACTTTATAATTTATAGAATTCAAAGATTTTCATTGTCGTGATATGTAAAAGATTTCTAGAGAATATTTCCTAACGTTACGTATTCTTGAACGATAAACATCGAAAGTCTTAAATAACCCAGCCTTTTGCGGTCGGTGACATAGTACAGGGTGTCCATAATTAAACGACCCTACTTTGAAGTTGTCTACAGACGAAACTATTGGTCAGAAAGTTGTGAAATTTTGTGAAGGACATAATGAAGGAATGGGAATTTGTTTAAGCCAAAAAAAAAAAAAAAAAAAAAAAAAAAAAAAAAAAAAAAAAAAAAAAAAAAAAAAAAAAAGGTTCAAAATTTTGCCACCAGATGTCGTTATTAATGAATTACACATTTTAACATACATTTACGATAGTTTACATATTTTATTGAACTAAAACATGTTCCACATGACGGCCATCATTTTCAGCTACCATCTGGAATCGTAGGATAGCATGTTCCACAGTTGACCGCAGTGTGTTCTGGGAAATGCTAAAAACATGTCGTGAAATGCTGTTTTTAAGATCAGGTAAAGTTCTTGGGTTATCATGACTTACCAAACGTTTCAAATGCCCCCCAAAGCCAAAAGTCACATGGATTAAGATCTGGAGATCGTGGAGGTCATAGATTACGAAAGTGGCGGCTGATGATACGTTCTTCTGTAAAGTGGTGCTTTAGGACATCCTGAACACAGCGGCTAATGTGTGGAGGAGCTCCATCTTGCATAAAAATTATATCTGAAAGGCATTGACGTGCTTGCAGATCCGGTATAATTTTATTTTTTAGCAAGGATGCATATCGCTGCCCGGTGATCGAGCATGTTACTGGACCGCTAGCACTTAAATCCTCGAAGAAATATGGGCCAAGAATAAACGATTCAGAAAACCCACACCACACCGTCACTTTTGGTGAATGCAACGGAATCTGTAAGATTGAACGCGGATTTTCTGGCTCCCAAATTCGACAATTGTGAGTATTCACTGAACCGTCCAAATGAAAATGCGCTTCGTCTGTCCAGAGGATATTCCAAGGCCATTCTGAATCAACCTCAAAGCGAGCAAGAAACTGAAGTGAGAACCGGTGTCGAGTCTCGAAATCATGTGTAAGCAATTCCTGCACAAGTTGAAGCTTGTACGGATAATACTGGAGGATTCTCCGCATGATCTTTTGTACAGTTGAACGAGGCATATCCAATGCTTCTGCCACATGACGGACACTGGTACTAGCCTGTACGTTGGAAGCTTTGTCCTCTTCTACCTGAAGCGCAACTCTCTCTATTGCTTCTGAGGAAACATGTTTTCTTCCTCTTCCAGTACGAACATTCAACGATCCTGTTTCTTCAAATCTGGCTACCATTAATCGAAGATTTTTAACAGTCAATGGACCTTTCCGCATCCCCTTCGAAGTCCGAAATTTCCGTAGAGCAACTAATGCGGAATTACCATTTTGATAAAACAATTTTACTAAAAAAGCTCGGTCTGGTAAACGTAACGACATTCTGCTCACCAATAACAAGCACATCGAAAACAAAATCTCTGCGAAAGTTTCTAAGTTTTATAAGAGCTGTTGCGTGACGTCGACAGAAATTTATTTGCATTTTTATTGAAATTGTAGGATTTCACGCCCTCTGGTGGCGAAATTTTACTAAACGATTCCAGATCACAGTTATCAGTTTGGTCTTTTTTTAATTCAGAAATTTAGAATTCTAACCGTAAATTCTAAAAGAATATTTCTTACTTTACATAATCAAGTTAATATCCTGAATTAAAGAAAGCAAAAAAAATCTACTAAGATTTCCTGGTGTGAATTCGAAATTTCTGATTAAAAATTTTTTGTTGTTGTAATAAAATTTGTAAACTATTGCAAATGTATGCTAAGTCACCGCCCCGTGAATATTTTTCAGGGGGCGGTCTCTATCTTTGACTTATTTAATCTGAGAAAAAAAAGCATAAAAACTTTTAAAAATTATTGATGTTCGAATTGAACGGACTGTACAAACTCTGAAAAAAACCCGCCTACGACAGCCACCATTTTTCTTTTGTCAGCGCTATGGCCTAGTATTCAGTGGGCGGTGGTTAAATGTGTAATTCATTAAAAACGCCATCTGGTGGCGAAATTTTGAACTAATTTTTTTTTTTTTTTGCTTAAACAAATTCCCATTCCTTCATTATGTCTTTCACAAAATTTCACAACTTTCTGACCAATAGTTTCGTCTGTAGACAACTTTAAAGTAGGGTCGTTTAATTATGGACACCCTGTACTTCAGTGTTGCCAGTAGGCTACTTTTTTAAAATTCAGATTGCTTGATTGGCACCACTTTTTTGAAATGGTATAAATTGATTTTTTCCCCTTTATTTAATCTCTCATTAAATTAGGCGAATTTTACTTTCTCAAAAAACTGGTGGCAATTAAGAAAACTGAATTAAAAAAAAGTAGCCCACTGGCAACACTGTAGTACTTGCGAAATACGTATTTGATGTCGGTTGGCTTCGCAAATGTGAGAGCTAAACAGATAGAAACTTCGTTTAACTTAATTATCTCCAACTTTTTTGATAGAAATCTTCTTGACAGCATTTTTTTCATAAAGTAATTTTCGCTTTAATTAATCACAAGGCATCTATCATTAAATAAAGGGGGGGGGGGTTCTATACGAAAATACAGGCAGATCTTAAGCCTGCGGGACGTAGATTATAGACCCCTATTTAACAGTTTGAAATACCGATATATACAGGGTGCTTCTAAACTCATGGTACAAACTTTAAGGTTAGGTAGAGCACACAGTAACAATCATTTATTGTAAAGGAATGTATGGGACCAAGTGACGCATTAAGGTAAAAACACCAGGTGGGCAATTAGCCCCCTTTTTTAAATTTCAAAATTTCTCATTCATACCAGAAAATTTTTATGCTATCCTTTTGTTGATATTTCATAATTACTTAACAATAAAATTACTTTTTGAAAATTTTTGGTATGAAATCGAAATTTTAGAATTTAAAAAAAAGCGCAAAACTTGTAAACTTATCAAACGAAATACATGAATAAAAAAGATAAAATGTTTATTTACAATGTAGTTTACAAGTAAATAATAATGCATACAATAATATTACAATAAGTGTTCAAAATTGCCCTCACCAACTGTGATACATGCTTCGGAGCGTCGGTGGAACGATTGGCCTACACTTCTAAAGATGTCAGGCATTTCCCGCACAGGTGCAGCAGCTTCGGATATGCGAGATACTAGATTTTCGTCTGAGTCAACTGGAGTCTCATAAACACGACCCTTCAGATGTCACCACAAAAAGAAATCAAGGCTCGATAAATCGGGTGATCGCGGTGGCCAAGGAACTGGTCTACCACGCCCAATCCATCGCGTCCTAAATGTGACATTCAGGTAACTGAGAACATCAGTGGGGAAGTGCGCGGGCGCTCCATCATGTTGAAACCACATCCGGTTACGAATGGCGATCGGAACATCTTGCAGCAGTTCTGGTAAAACCTGTTGCAAAAGAATAAGGTAACAGCGACCATCCAGCCTCTTTGGTATTAGGTATGGGCCAATCAAATAATTATTAACAATACTCGCCCACAAATTCACAGAAAATCGTTGATGATAAGCATGTGGTCGCGTTGCATGTGGATTATTGGTTGCCCAAAGATGAAAATTGTGCGCATTAAATACACCCTCGCGTGTAAATACTGCCTCATCTGTAAATAGAATATGAGCAGTAAAGTCTGGCTGCAATGCATGTTGCTGCAAAACCCACTGGCAAAAGTTCAACCGCAGAAGATAGTCTTCCGGATTCAAATTTTGTACACGTTGAAAACGGAAGAGATGAAATCGATTTTCATTTAACACTCTCCAAACGGTCGGATGACTCGCACCTAAATTCTGTGCAAAAGCTCTTGTACTTGATTCGGGCCTTTCACTCACAAAATTCAAAACAATTTCTTCCAGGCTTGCACTGCGTACAGCACTTTCTCGTCCAGTTTCCTGTCTGGTGACGTGGAAAGAACCTGTTTCAGAAAGCTGACGGTGTAAGCGCTGAAACATTCTATGATCAGGCATTCTTCTGCGAGGAAACTGCTCCTGATACATTCGTAGGGCAGCCCTGGCGTTGCCATTTGCACGACCATATATGAAATGCATGTCGGCTTTTTCAGCATATGTAAAGTCTTCCATGACGAACGATAGCACACTTAAAAATGGCGATTTCTTCTACTTGAATGCATGGTATTGAACGGCGACCAGTCACTTACCGCCCTCTACCGCCAGTGGAATCAACCAAAAACTCCATTTCTATTTCAGAAAATTTCTATTTCTATTTCTATTTTCAATTCAAAAAATTTCGATTTTATACCAAAAATTTTCAAACAAGAATTTTATTATTAAGTATTTATGAAATGTCAAGAAAAGGATAGCATAAAAATTTTCTGGTATGAATGAGAAATTTTGAAAATTAAAAAAGGGGCCTAATTGCCCCCCTGGTGTTTTTACCTTAATGCGTCACTTGGTCCCATACATTCCTATACAATAAATGATTGTTACAGTGTGCTCTACCTACCCTTAAAGTTTGTACCATGAGTTCAGAAACATCCTGTATAATTTGTACTACTCAATTTTATTAAAAGCATGTAGTAGATTTTTTAAATAAAATTTTGAATTCTGAATACCGTTAAAAAATGTTGAAAAATTGCATTTCATTATTTTCAAATTAAATGGATTGTAAATTCTTATGCATTTTCGACGTTAGAGCAACAAAAATTCTTGCCTCTGAAAGCATTAAAATGGCATCCGATCTACTGCAAAAATCACGGATTAAATCATGATTCAAACCCGGGACCACTTAATTAGAAGCCAGCTTAGCGCCTCCTGAATAACGGCGGTGGCCAGCGTCTGAAATACTGGATACGTACGCTGGCTCTGTTTTGGTCGCATCAGATGTTTAGTCAGAACACTGATTTTAGCAGATTTTTTTAAACAACATCATTAAAATTCTTTAAACTAAGTGGTATGTTATTTAAAATAAAAATATATAAATATAATCAAAATTTTACAACATTTTGTGAATATTTTACTTTTATAATTTATGTGAAAAAAATGAGTAAATTACGTTTATTTATTTTTAAATGAAAGATTTCGAAAATTCTGGTGAGATTTCAAAATTAGGGAAAAACATTTATTTGCGCTTGAAAAGGGTTCAATTTATTTTTTAGTCTATCTTATGGTTGGTGATTATACGAAAAAAAGTGAAAATATATATTTTGCTTTTTTAATCTTCAAAGCTTTCATATATTTTTTGTAAAAATCTTTATTTTTTTTGTCAACTCTGCATTCATTTATTGAACTGTGTATAATCAGAAGAGTATATATTGCTCTAATAACGTACAAATTTTTCCTTTTATGCAGAAGCGTATCCTTAATATTCATCTTTGAAAGGAAAATTATTAAAAATAAACATACTAATCCCTCTAAAATCTGCTTCTTCATGACGTGAAGAAGAACTATGTTTTTAAACTGAAATGTTCTTAAGGGAAAATGGATATTTTGAATAAGAATGTTTACGCTTTCCAGGCGAATTTATTATTTTTCTTTTCAAGAACATGAGAATAAAACAATTTTGGTTAAGACATTATCTGAAAAATTAATGAAGAAATGCATTTTCTAAGCTAAGTATAAGGCGTGATGAAAAATACTTAGGAAAGAAGAAAAAGTGCCCTTTATTAATGATGCTAAATAAAAAACGGGAATAGGAGCCTATAAAAAGAAATTTGCAAAGATAAATTTAATGATAAGTAGAGAAAATAAAGAAAGCTTTTTAATTATTTCTATATATAAGGATTTGCAAAAATCTATTTCATAGTATCTGATTATATTTTGTTTTATTATAAAAATAAGTAAATATAATTCCGAAGGAAATTACAATATTGAAATTTTCATTAAAAACAACTAGTTTTATTTATACACTAATTAGAATTAAAAATTTTACATATATTCTAATTAAAAGTGTAGATTGTCTAAAAGTGCATCGAAATGAAAAATAATTAGAATTGATCAAAACAATGAATTCGCATTTGAAAGTCCTACCCAAGGCCTCCTTATCATAGTATCAGGCCTCACAATCAGCAAGTTTCCTTTGAATATTCCCCTGCTACTAGCGCCATCAATCGTCAGTAATAGGAGTATTTTCGACATGAAATTTTTTCACAGCTCCATTTGTTCTATGCATTTGCTTATGAACTAGTATCGGTAGCATAGATGCCAACTTTTACGCTTAATTCCTACCACTAAAATTTTATACTAAATTTTATCTTATTAAATTGACAAGATCGTGTGATTACATAACGAAAAAAATTCTATTAAATTTTAGTGGTAAGAAAAAAGCGTAAAAGTTGGCAGGTATGCGGGTAGCAGAGCTGCTAGATTTTTCTATTCTCTTTTTGGTTACCAGTTTTTTAGTACAGACAATTTTGTTTTGTTTGATCGGAGAATTCTGGGATTTAAAAGAACAATATTTTCTCTAAAAATATACTGGTGTTCAAAAAGCCGGAGACTTGGCAAATCTGCGGTAGTATCCACCAGGCGGCGATACTTTCCGGAGAAAGTCAATTAATAAGTGGCAATTACCGCGGACATTTTCTCCCATAGACTTTCTCCGGATTGTCAAGTCTTATCTATTAAGGGAGTCTTGGTCCTACCATTGTATTTTATTTACTCATGAAATCAGACAGAACGTTTGAAAATTATAATATTTTAAAATATTTTTTTTAGGAGCAGTTTATGCAAATACACTAATAAATATCTAATTTGAGGGTTTAGATTCGTTTTCTGGTTTCGGCATTAGTTTTTTACATTAAAGATCTTAGTTTATTCATTTTTCAGTATCGATATACAGTGTACATCGATGTAGAAAACAAATAAGATTAAGGTGTATGTTATACAAACTCTAGGAATGCACAAACACTGGCCCGCGGGCCAAAAGACATACCATTATATTATGCAGAATAATTATCTTTATTTTGTGAAAGAAACTTTACCATTAAATAAGTCGAAGATCAACTTTCAAAAATTGTGGTGGCACACGACTTTCAGGCAAAACGATTGTGCAGGTGTATTATACAACTTAATCCTGCTTGTTACAATACATTTAACATGGTAGAAACTACCACGCACGTCGAGATGTTTTTTTGAAACAGTTGCAAAGCGCCGAATCATTGCGGTCGTGTCTGACACTTTTACACCTAAAATAGTATTGTACTTACAGGGTATATAGCCCAAAAATTTAAATTGGATATTTGTAGCTAAAACCAACATTTACATTTGTCTATTTTAAAACAGCTGCATTGATATTGTAAAACATCATTTTCATATCTAAAAATCAGAAATTTCCTGCGCTGCAAGTGTCACATCCACGTCACACCTGCAAGACAGAATAATTCTGTTTTTAACACTATCCAACCTTGTTGAAAAGTGTTTATGACTTCGGTTTGTCTGCCGTCTGGCCGTCTGTCCGTCTGTCCGTGCTCTAACTCCCGTAAATATGCTTCGATTGTCCTGAAATTTGTGTATGTTATTGTCAGTTACTATCGCAAGTTCTCTATTTCAACAAAAGTGTGTAGCACTTATAGTTCTTTTACAGGGACAATCAAAAGTATTCCGTTACATTACAGTCAATGGGAAATAATCGTTTCAAGTGCATTTTGATGACGCTACGTCATTTAAAACATAATGAAATTGATATATAATTACGAAGTGCATTAAAACATGCTTTTTGTAAAATATGGGTTTCAAAGCATTTATTATTCATTTACAGGGTCAAACAAAAGAATTCTTTTACACATCGTTTTATGGGGAAAAATCGTTTGCAGGGTAATTTAGTGATATTTCACTATTTGAAACACAATGAGAATTTTTTGTATTACTGAGGTGCACTATAAATTGTGTGCATTTCGTTTACTTACAGGGACACACAAAATATATTGGTTACTGTACATATGCGATATTTACAGTCTATGTTTGATAAGTGTGTTTTCAACTTTGGTTTGCGTTTTTAAGTTTAACTAATTTTTTTCATAGTACGTGTGTGTTTATAAACTCGGTTGATCGTTTACAGGGCTACACAAGGGCATTCGTAAGTATTACAGACTATGGGAGTGGATTGCTTAAGGGTAGTTTTTAATTGTGTTTACGCATTTTCATGCTGAACTATATTTAGTAGACTAATAGAAGTTTGTGGAATATAAATGAATTCATATACAGGGCTAAGCAAAGATAAAGATACATTGTCGTTTACGGTTGGTAATTGCTGCGAGTGAGTTTTATGTTGCCTTTTTAGATTAATATGTTGTGTGTACAAAATCCTTCCGTTAATATATAGGGCAGTACAAAAGATTTCGAGTGCGTTTCCATCGACTAGCGAAAATTGCTAAATGTGAATATTCTAACTGAACTAATTTTTATCATACTGTATATCCACATCTATTGATCATATACAAGACTGCACAAAATAATTCGACTACTTTTTTGACACTGGAGGGTAATTTCGAAAACTGTACTTTTCAACGTGTTATATGTTTTCTAAACTGTTTACTTATATAGCTTCTTTCACCTTATTTAACGGAAGTTTCGTTACAGTTTTCTGGCTGTGTTGGAAAGTGTTTCATAATCTATGCTTGACGCATAATTTTCCGTTCTTGTTTAAGCATTGCTGAAGAATGACTTGGCAGAACGAGCTGCAATTTTGTATTCGCATATCGGAAAAGCTTCGACAAATCAACTTCTTTTAAAAATATTATATATTCCATCGATTGGAAAAATTTTCTAAATGTTAATAACTATTCTAACTATTCTAACTGAACTAAATTTTATAATACTATATATTCACATCTATCGATCGTATACAGGGCTGCACAAAATAATTCGACTACTTTTTTGACAATGGAAGATAATTTCGAAAACTGTATTTTTCAATGTGTTATAGGTTTTTTAAACTGTTTAATTACATATCTTCTTTCACCTTATTCAACGGTGAAGTTTTGTTACAGTTTTCTGGTTGTGTTGGAAAGTGTTTTATAATATATGCTTGACGCCTGATTTTTCGTTCTTGTTTAGATATGAAAATGATGTTTTAGAAAATAGATTCTGCTGCATTGGATAAATAAATATGCTGCAATGTCTCGTACCACTATTTTTTAATAGTTATCTTCGTCTATTTCCATAAACGATATTCTTCGATTAAATAAGATGGATTTTACTATTAAAAATAGTGGTTCAAAACATAACAGCGGTGGAACTAATTCACAAAATATTGTGTTAAATCTTGTCCCACTATTTTTTAATAGTTATCTTCGTGTTATTTGATGGCCGAAATTCTATTAAAAATAGTGATATGAAATTTGGTAGCCAGATAAGTACATCACAAAATTATCTTGAGATGCGTTTTTCCAGCGAAAAGGGTTAAAGAACATACATAGTTTAGAGATCTTCAACATATCTGCCTGAAAGACGCTGCCACCACAAAATCTGAAAGGTAATCAACGCCTTAATCTGAAATTTCCTCTCATATAATAAGGCAATTTTTTCTCTTTTGAAATAGTGGCAGCTTGATGGCTCGCGGGCAGGGCAAAGCTGAGTACATAGTAAGAATCGATACCACAATGGAAGATGTGGTTGCTCTGTTGCACGTTGTGATCGAAGCACACAATTATAACGATTGTGGCGCCTGTCTTGGAAAATACAGGATCGCCACAATTAAAGTATAGGCAAGCATCTAACTCGGTCCGTTTTTTAATACCGTTTTTCTATTAAATCTTCTTCTTACCCTTATCTTAAAAATTTTGTAGACGCATCTACGGAAGGTATTTTTTGTTGCAAATGTTGTAAAAACATACCACAAGAAATTTTCTTCAGATGTACTGGTCTTTTAAAAACAAGTGGGTGAAAACCACAGATGTTTAGAGCTTAATTATAAAGAATGTATGGTCGAAAACGCAACACCATTTCATATATACATACTATTTTGACTAGGAATGCACAAATGTTTTGCCTTAAATTTATTTGCCGACACAATTTCCAACATTTAAATTTTGTCTTTTTACTCACAAAGATGTTGTCATTAAATAAGAAATGTTTTTTTTCTAAAAAGTGGTAGCTTTTAGTCTTGCATCATGGTTATTTGCGTAGCCTCCTTTTGTATTCAGAAATTCCAAATTCATACGAGAAAATCTGAGTAGTATTTTTTGTTCCGTTTAATGACAGACATTTCTTTATTACTTAATGTAATAGTTCTACTTTTGGAATTTGGGTGTAATTTTGAAATTTATTAATGAAAAGGGCGGCCAAACTGTCAAATATGACCCACTCACCAGCGGCTTTTCACCCCCTGATTTAGAGCATAAGAAATCGATATATAATTAAAATACTTTCGACAAAAGTGTCGTTACAGGCTGCTTTAGAGTAATAAAAAAAGCATACAAACATAGAAAAGAAACGTTTTACGTGATTTACTAAAATTTAATGGACATTTTAACACAGAAATGTTTTTTAACCTCTCATTTTTAATATCTAACAGAATTTCAAACACTTAAATTGGCTTGTTGAGTTTACAATTCAGAACTTAAAATTTACAATTTTTCTTTTTTTCTTTTCGTAATTCAGTTTACAAAATGTGTTCAATAATTTTCATGCTCCAAATAAATTGCATGCAAAATGATGTGGAGTTTACCCCCGTACGTTGTTTATAATTGAGCTCTAAACACTTAAATTTAATTATGTCAACCCTGTATTTTGAATAGCAATTTCTTAAAATTTCATTACCAGTAATTCTAAATAGTAAAGTTAGTAATCCTGGGTAATGATGCTTACGTTATTTAAACATTCAGATATTCATAAACTGCAATCTGTCGAGCTTCGCATGCTAAACGCTATTGCGTCACGGTTCTGCGACTTTCCGGAATATGTGTGCATGCACGCACTTTCTGTGCTTTCCTTTGTTCGTGGGGCGTTGGTTCAAGATATCTGCATTCTAGTTAGCGTTTCGGCCACTTATTATTTGATGAACATTGGTTTCTTTTGTAAAGTTCTGATATGTGGTAAATATAATCTTACCCTTTTACTAATCTCCCTGTAAATAATTAAAAAAGAAAACTGCCCAGTTAAACTGAGGGCATTGAGCTCACAGGCTATTCACACTCATTGTATATTGTACTCTTATTTCAAAGTATAATGCCCCTCGAAAAATAAGGAAATAGACAATATATTAAGGGGGGGCTAAGCACCCGTTCCCATCCTTTATACTTAACCAATAAACCCCCAAAATCTAATCAGGCAAGTGCCTTACCACAATGAATTTATACACAAAATTTGAAAAAAATTGGATAATTTTGCTTGAAAAACCCATTTATCTAAATTAAGGGAGGTGACCCCCTCCGTTCTCCCTTAATACTTAACAAATGAAAATCCAAAACTAATCAGGCAAGCGCCTTACCACAATGAATCTATATACAAAATTTGAAGAAAATCGGATAATTCTGCATGAAAAACCCATTTATCTAAATTAAGGGGGATTAGCCCCCCGTTTACCCCCCCCCTTTATACTTACCCAATGAACACCCAAAACTAATTAGGGAAGTGCCTTATCACAATGAGCCTACATACAAAGTTTAAAGAAAATCGAAAAATTCTGCATGAAAAACCCATTTATCTAAATTAAGGGAGGGGTCGTTTCCCCCCTTTATACTTATCCAATGAACCCCCAAAACTAATCAGGGAAGTGCCTTATCACAATGAGCCTATATAAAAAATTTGAAGAAAATCGGATAATTCTGCCTGAAAAACCATTTATATAAATTAAGGGGGGCAGGGGTTAGGACCCCGTTCCCCCCCTTTATACTTAACCAATCAATCCCGAAAACTAATCGGGGAAGCGCCTTAACACAATGAACCTATAAACAAAATTTGAAGGAAAACGGAATAATTCTGCATGAAAAACCCATTTATATAAATTAGGGGGTGGATTAGCCCCCCCCCGTTCCCTCCTTTATACTTAACCAATCAATCCCAGAAACTAATCAGTAAAGTGCCTTAACACAGTGAACCTATAAACAAAATTTGAAGGAAAACGGATATTTCTATGAAGAGTTATCGCGTTACGTACATACATACGTACGTACATGCATACAGAACCGGCGGGCACATAATCTCTCCGGCTTTGATAGCCCGTGAGCTAAAAAAGAAAATTGCCCAGTTAAACTGAGGGCATTGAGCTCACAAGCTATTTACCCTCTTTGTATATTGTACTCTTATTTCAAAGTATAATGCCCCTCGAAAAATAAGGAAATAGACAATATTTAAGGGGGGGGGATAAGCACCCGTTCCCACCCTTTATACTTAACCAATAAACCCCCAAAATCTAATCAGGCAAGCGCCTTACCACAATGAATTTATACACAAAATTTGAAAAAAAAAATGGATAATTTTGCTTGAAAAACCCATTTATCTAAATTAAGGGAGGTGAACCCCCGTTCCCCCTTAATACTTAACAAATGAAAACCCAAAACTAATCAGGCAAGCGCTTTACCACAATGAATCTATATACAAAATTTGAAGAAAATCGGATAATTCTGCATGAAAAACCCATTTATCTAAATTAAGGGGAATTAGCCCCCCGTTTACCCCCCCCCTTTATACTTACAAAATGAACACCCAAAACTAATTAGGGAAGTACCTTATCACAATGAGCCTACATACAAAGTTTAAAGAAAATCGGATAATTCTGCATGAAAAACCCATTTATCAAAATTAAGGGGGGGTAGCCCCCCGTTTCCCCCTTTTATACTTATCCAATGAACCCCCAAAACTAATCAGGGAAGTGCCTTATCACAATGAGCCTATATACAAAATTTGAAGAAAATCGGATAATTCTGCCTGAAAAACCCATTTATATAAATTAAGGGGGGATTAGCCCCCCGTTCCCCCCTTTATACTTAACCAATCAATACCGAAACCTAATCAGGGAAGCGCCTTAACACAATGAACCTATAAACAAAATTTGAAGGAAAACGGAATAATTCTGCATGAAAAACCCATTTATATAAATTAGGGGGCGAATTAGCCCCCCCGTTTCCCCCTTTATACTTAACTAATCAATACCGAAAACTAATCAGGGAAACGCCTTAACACAGTGAACCTATAAACAAAATTTGAAGGAAAACGGATATTTCTATGAAGAGTTATCGCGTTACGTACATACATACGTACGTACATACATAACAGAACCGGCGGGCACATAAGCTCTCAGGCTTTGATAGCCTGTGAGCTAAAAAATATTTGTATATACCGTAATTTCCGGCGTATAATCCAAGGATCCAACAATCATGTTTAGACTCAGAAATTTTATTTAATAATTGAAGTCAAAAATTTAAGCTATCTGGTAAGTTACATTTTATAAAATAAAGTTTCTGGATCAAAACTTGATTATTATATATAGGTGATAGGTGAAAACATTTTTTTTATTGAAAAAACTCTAATAGATAATTTACATTTAATAGTTTTTTTTATATTGCCCTCCAACAACACCAAAGAGCATATTCATATGAATATGTTAATTATATATTCAAATAAAGTTTTGAAATCTTTTAAAAGCGGTAATTTTATTTTGGTTTCGTGCCAAAAGTTATTTGCCAAAGAACACTTTACAAATTTCGTTATCTACAGCAGTTTTCTATATTTTGATAATGTCAACAATTTTAAGCGCTTGTGTCGATTACATGTCTATTAAATTTGTGTTTTATATATATTATTTTATTTAATGCTTAATACATTTTTAATTTCATTATTGAATATTACCGTAATTTTCGGCGTATAATCCGCAGCTCAAAGAGTCGTTTTTCGACCCAGAAATATTATTTTATAAAATGTAACTTAAAAGATCGCTGTAAATATTTAACTACAATTATTTAATAAAATTTCTGGGTCGAAAAACGACTCTTTGAGCTGCGGATTATACGCTGGAAATTACGGTAGCTGAAAACAAATGCTGAACTTTATATATCTTTTAAAGTGCAAACGGATTAATATTTTGTAATCGTCTGCAAACGATAGAGATAGATTAAAAAATATCATTCTTGAAATTTAATTTAAATACCGTAATAAAAGAGTAAATTGCGATACAGTTTTCAAACAAACTGCATTTGAAAGCAGATTTTTCCCCTATATAAAGGTCTAAAAATTAAAAATGTGCGATGTTTAGAAATTAAAAAAAGTTGCAGTAGTAAAAATCGCAAAACCAAAATTTCATCGTCAAGTGTTGCCATACGCAAAATGACGCCAGCGTTACGCGTAGACAAGTTTGTCCTTTATAATATAGATATATATTTCCGATATCTTACTTTTATTATTATACTATACTTTTACAGAAAAATATTATTTTATATAATTGCAGATTATATCAGTAGATAATTCAGAATAATATTCGAAGACACATTATTAATTTCCTTTTCCCCATGTAAAACATGCAAAATCAATCCAGATGAAGCACATGAGCCATAAGCATTCAAATATGCAAAAAAGGGTTTGTAATGTAACTTTCTTTTAAGTACCAGTATTAGCGGAAAGAAAATTTCACCTTATTTAATTATAAGATAGTGTGAATTTTAGTCTTCAGAATAAAAGACATTCAAAATTAAGCGGACCGCGACCTGCACAACTCTGCTTAAAATATCAAATATCGTTTAATAGATTATTTTCTCACTATTTAACCCGTTTACGTCACAAAAGCATGTATGCGCCCATTTAAAATTTTCCTTTTTATTAAGAAATTCCTAATACAAACCGTAAATTCGAAAAGTAGAATTTTTACTTTATTTAATATGGAAACGCCTTCCAATAAATAGAGCAAAAATTATAATTCACAATTTCTGGTATGGATTCGGAATTTCTGATTAAGAAAATTCCTGAAATGCATGCTTCGGATGCAATTGGGTTAAATCAAATAATATATAAGGTAATTGTGCCTAAATGTGGAATCCCATACATGAGGCAATTTTCTTTTACCGTAATTTCCGGCGTATAATCCGCAGCTCAAAGAGTCGTTTTTCGACCCAGAAATTTTATTCAATAATTGTAGTTAAATATTTACAGTGATCTTTGAAGTTACATTTTGTAAAATAATATTTCTGGGTCGAAAAACGACTCATTGAGCTGCGGATTATACGCCGGAAATTACGGTACTTAAAATACTAACACAAGAAACGTATATAAATGCTTTATAATAAAACATCCGAACTTCAGGAACAAAACGTGAAACATTTTACTGCATATTAACACTTGACCTACCTAGGCGGGTTATCTATTATCCAAGACGTGATTTTTTTGCTCGTATCACTGTAGTTTTTCAGAATAAAAATTAGAAGTTGCTTGACTTTTCATAAATATACAGTATAATGTCTTAAAACGAATTTAGTTGAAATCCAACGAATACTTTTTTTACCTACAGGTCTGATTGCCTAGAATTACCGTGCATAAAATGTAAATATATTTAATTTTTATTCAGTTTTATTATTTTATTAATCTGTAGAAACTTTATTACGAAATTTAAATTGATAATTAAATTCATTTTATTTGAAAGATGGTCTTATTTTACATTTCATACAAGCTGTCAAAATCCCAAAGTGTATATTCTGAAATTAGAAATTTAAATTTTCTTTGATGGTATCTGATTGTTATATTTCATGTTATGTGATATTATAGAAGCTAATTTTATTAACCCTTATCAATTATTATCATTATCATTATCAATTATTAATCTCCGTATTAAACATCGAGTCATATTGTGTGTCTGTATATCCCATACAAAACAAAAATAACATTACTAAAGTCCATGGGTCAGCTATGTTCTTTTTAGTATTCCTAGTATGTTTTTTGTATGACCTAGTTCTAGGTATACAAAAAATACGCTAGTGTTAAAAACGTTTCTGTAAAAAGAAATTCACATTATAATACACATTGTTCATTATTCATCGCCCCCATAACTTCCTAAGTGCTACTAATAATCCCGAAAATGGATCAAATTTCACTTTTTAAATTTTGAAGATCAAATAAGTGTATCAACGTCAATCCCGCGAACTTCTGTTTCAGTTACCTGACGTGGAAGCTTGTTAAAAGGCGACAAGTTTTCAAATTAGAGTTCTAAAATATTCTACTTATTTTGGTTACTGAATTTTAGGGTTTTGTTCATCTCTAAATCTGTATCTTAATCTGCCAACTATATCTTAATTAGTTCGTGTTAAGTTGAATGAACTAATTCTCGTTGAAATTGGGCCGAGATCATGAGAAAATAAACCCTCCCTGGTGATTAATGTTCAGAATTAGTGGTAACCAAGGATTGAAAAAATGATACTGAAGTTTATCTAGTACTTGTGGGCAGTGGCGTAGCGTCAGGGGGGGGGGGCACGATCATTTTATACCAGTATAATTATATACTACCTTTAGCCTTACTTAATCTTTGAACGGTATGAATTAAATAAGGACAAATATAGTATATAAAAATACTGGTAGTAAAGTGGTCCGTGCCCCCCTTGACGCTACGCCTCTGCTTGTGGGACCTGAGAAGAATGTTAGAAAAAGTTTCGTTTGAATCGAAGTAACAATAAAATAGTTCTGATTTTAGAGACAGGGAAGGAGGGAGTTTAGAACAGAGTATTAACGCGATATTGAAATTACAAACGGACACTTCCCTTCCCCCCTCAGAATTAAACAAACGACCTTAAAAAATTAACAACCCTTAAAAACTTTTGAAACAAAACCAAAATGATTTTTTTTGTATTGACATACAAATACAGTAAGTTACCTTTGCCAAATTCTGAAATCAAATGCATAAATGACATCACGTACATGAAAAAACTCTAAAAACTGCGTAAAGCAAATCGCGAAAAATTCATAAATCGCTGTTTGAATTGCAATCTGCTGATGACCTTTTTATCTGCCAATCACAATTGCCCATTTGACTTCCAGATGTACCTACAATTCTCTCAGCTACCAATCACAACTGCTTTCCAATGGTGCTTGACTTCCAATGGGCGATTTGTGACGTCATTTGAAACAAAAAACGCATAAAAAATTATATAAAAAAATCTAATAAAAAAATCTGAATCGGGTTAATTAATAACCCGCCCTTCCCTTTTAAAATCATGATTTTTTATCTGTAAAGAATTATCAAATCTCTCCAAGCTAAAAAGAGGAAAAAAATGACGATTCTGAGCATAACTGAGGCCGAGATGGAAGCAACCAACGAAACAATCAAGCTTTCTGGGCAAAATCTCTTAGTTTCAAAGGAAAAAAATCGCCACAAATTCATACATCTCTGTACAAATTCCGCATAAAATTTATTGAAAAGAGGTCAAAATTTAGTATATTGGGCTAAAAGATTAGAAACGTAAAAACATTAAAAATCTCATAAATATTAAATTAAACAAAATCTATTTAAAAATTCCAAAATCGGACTTCGAGGTGCGAAACTACATACATAGAGGTACCTTTCTACCAAATTTTCTATCTCTGCGTGCAGATATCTCTTCAGAATACAGCCAACAAACACACACACATAGATACATAAACTTCCTTCTTTATCATAGCTAGAGATTTCCTCGTTTTATAAAAAAAAACCAATATCCGATTTTTTGTTGAAAATTCATATAGTATGTTTTATAGTCGATAATTTTATAAAAAATGCAAAATTTCGAAACCCGTCAGCAGTGGCGTAGCGTCAGGTAGGGGGACGATCATTTTACTACCAGTATAATTATATACTACATTTGGCCTTAATTAATCTTTGAATGGTATGAATTAAATAAGGCCAAATATAGTATATAAAAATAGTGGTAGTAAAGTGATCCTTCCCCCCCCCCTTGAAGCTACGCCTCTGACCGTCAGAGAAGTACCTAAAATGTCTATATATTTCAGTGTGCCTTTTGTTTTATTGGATTGAAATAAAACCACTGAGAGCAGTAGCGGCTTGTCAGGGGTACACAATCATTGTACTACCAGAAAGTTATATTATATTTCACCTTATTTAATAGTGAAATGTTCTACGAGTAATCAACCAGAAATTTATTTTATTCAAATACTGTTTATAAGGTGGTTGTCAACCCCCTGACGAGCCACTACTAAATGAGAGAAATATTTATTATCTTGGAGGCGAAACTTCGCGCAACATCGAGAAAAGACGAGTGAAAAGGAGCATTTTTTATAAAACATTAGTACAAACTTGGATTTTCAAAGTTCAAAATACTTTGTTTCTCTTAAATCTTCATATTTTTATATCTCTGATAGACTTCAAAAACACTTCATAAAATATGTTTATTTTTCAAACTCAAAAATTCATACGCTCCAAACGCTTAACCCTTTCTGGAGCAAAGTACTTAATGTTAACCCTTTCAAAGGCAGTGGTATGTTTATGAAACCACTTAATTTTAAATCCCAAACGCCACAATGGCACCAGAATTTTGTTAAAATATTTTCCATTTAATATGTATATAAATTATAGCCTTTTTCTTATTTCCAAATATTTTTTTTCTTAAATGCCGGTGTCCGTCATTTATTTCAACATTTTAGTACTGAAAGTACTTTACTACTGAAAGGGTTAAAATGATTGAACGACAGCCCGAATTACAAACAGATTTATTCGAAAATAAATATAAGCATTTATTCACGTACATTATAAAAACAAAGTTTTATTTCAAAATTATGGTGCCATTGTGACATAATGTGGTTTAAAATTAAGTGGGGTATACAGTACCCACCGCCTTTCGAGAGGTTAAACCCATGTAAGTATTCTCTACAAATTTCTGTTTGTCTTGATTTCACGTTTAAATGATACTTTTCTTACTGAATATTTGAGGTCGAAGTCTAAACTGGGAAGGTGCTCTCAAAGCTGGTAGCCGGGAGGTGCTGGGTTCAAACCCCTGTCGCGCTCGTCGGCTTAACCGTTTGGAGTTTTACGTGGTTTTCTTCGAACCTTGCGTAAATACGGGTTAGGATCCCTTAGAAAGACCCCCACGGAGGGCACTCCCCCCTGGGCCTATATCCCTCGTGTAGATAATCGGCCGTCATAAAATCAACCAATGCACTAACTAAACTGGGACGGTGATCTAAATCGTCTCCGAACTTTAAAGGGTACTTTGAAATAAACTGCCCGCCAAATCCATGCGGACGGTTGTACGCTTCTCCGTCACTTTTACACTTAAAATAGCTGTACTAAAATTGTTTGAAGGTAAAATATTTATATTAAACCATTTTATCCTTAACCAACATTTGTTACCTTAATAAAGAGTGCTTATTTTCTAAAACATTATGTTCATACGGGGTTCGTACGCTTTTACCACAGTTTTGTAATAGAGTTTTTCACCTTATATAAATGCAGAAATGTATTACAAATCTTGCAATTGAACGAGGTGTCTGCGATTTCTGCTATTTAAATATTTGAGAAAATTTCTATTACAATTTCAATTTGTGGTAAAAGCGCACGAACCCTGTCATATTTTTTAAAAAAAAGTTTTCAATTGTTGTTGGGTCACATCGATGTCACTCCCGCAATGTATAATTTTGTTTTCAATTTGAAAATGAAGTTCTAGAAATTCGGTGCTACTTCATTAAGGAGAATTAATGTTGGTTAATCCCTTAATAGTTTTCCCTGTGCACAGTACGACCAAGAAATGTGTGCTTGCTCCGTTACTGAAAGCTTTCCTACACCACTAATTTTTAATTGCAAACTTCACATTATTTAATAACATAATTTTTTTAATTTAAAAAGGCAAAACCTGTTATTTACAAACATTGTTGCTTTGTTCCAATTTTACGTTTATTTTGTCAAAAAAGGGGATTAATGTTAATCCGTTGCAGGGCACGGGTATATTATATATACCACTTAATTTTAATCCCAAAATGCCCCAATGGCACCAGAATTTTATAAAACAAATTTTGAATATATAAGGTACATGAGGAAAAGCTTTTACTTATTTTAAAATAAATTCGTTCATGAATCCTGGTGTCAATCAATCATTTCAATATTTTAGCTACAAGAGTACTTTGCCCCTCAAGGGGTTAAAAAATATTTAACCCTTCTTTGCATTGTGATGGAAATTTCCATCACTGTTTATTTAACTTTTCATAAATAAATCAACTTCTTCGCCACCACTATATTTATATAGAAATATTAATCTAGTGAATTTCCTGTGAACTATGTTGCTGAACAAAGTTAAAAATCTATCTTAAAATTTCTGGTGTCTAATATTTAATATATGTATAAAAAAACAATTGTAAAAGAAAAACTCATGTAAAAAAGGGTTAATGTAAAAGTTTGGGCTTTAAACCTCACTTTCTTCTTGGGATTCTCTTCCTCAAACCTCTTGGGATCTTCAAATTGTGGACCGCGGGCCACCAACAACCATATATTAGAACAAAACAAGAACGAAAAATGATGCGTCAAGCATATATTATGTAAATCTTTCCAACACTTCCAAAATAATTTTGCAAATCTTTGCCGTAAGGTGCAATATGATATCTAACTAAACAATTTTGAAACGCATAACATATTAAAAAATCCAATTTCAGGAATTACCAACAATATTCGAAAAAATATCCGAGTTCTTTTCTGCAGTCCTGTATATGATATATAGATTTGTATATATACTAACTAGAATGGTAAATTTTAGTTCAGTCAGGAAACGCGTAGCACAGTTTAAAATTTCCCTTCTGGAATTTTCGACAATAAGCGGAAATGTACTCGAGAACTTTTGTGCTGCCCTATATAGAATCTATACAATTTATACACACCAGGTAACGGACAAAAAATGAGTTAAAACTTAAAAACGCGTTCATCAACTGAAAAAGTATTCCCAGCAATTAGTATTAATAAACAGTACTTTAACACAGTTGCGTAGCGTCAGGCGGAGCACGATCATTTTTTTACCAGTATAATTATGTATTGCATATGGCCTTAATTAATCTTTGAACGGTGTGAATTAATTAAGGCCAAATATAGTATATAAAAATACTGGTAGTAAAGTGATCCTGCCCCCCCCTTGACGCTACGCGACTGCTTTAACAGAATTATTTTGTGAGTCCCTGTAAATGAACGATGAAATATATACACACAATATTCTATAATAAGCCTCTTGTAATCCACGTTAGTGTTATATATCAATTTAAATATGTTTGAAATAGTGAAACATTATTAAAATAAACTGCAAACGATTTTTCTTCATAGACCGTAATGTAACGGAAATCTTTTGAGTATCCCTGTATAGGAACTATAAGTGCTATGCACACCACATTCTACAGTTAGTCTCTTGTAGCGCATCTCAGTGATATATATCGATTTCAATATGTTTGAAATTGTGTAACATCATTAAAATAAACCGCAAATGATTTTTCCCCGTAGACCGCAATGTAACGGAATTCTTTTGAGTGTCCCTGTAAAAAAACTATAAGTGCTACACTCTTCATTTTCAATACCGAACATGCCACAGTAAGCCTTAATAACATATATCAATTGCATGACGGTCTGAATATATTTACACGAGTTAGAACACGGACTGACAGACGGCCAACAGACAGACAGACAGACAATCCGAATTTATAAACACTTTTCAACTATGTTGGAAAGTGTTTAAAATGTGCCTTATTAAATTACAGGAAATTTGCGATTTCAAATCTTAATAATGACATTAAATGAATCAGCTAAAGAGTGCCTCAAAAAGGCATATTTTAAATTTAATAATTCAATATTTAATTTTTATTAAATATTTATAAATTAAAAATAAAATAACTATAATATATATAAATAAAATATAAGTGATTTATTAATAATGTAGCTTAGCATTCTTCCAGCTATGACTCTTGAGCAACCAAGCTACCACAATTTTAAAAGAATGAAAATTTGTTTCTGAATGGAAATTTTCGCCTTATTTCAGGGAGGTCGAATCTGCGTGAAAAAAGATCAACTGACACATTTTGTCGGAAATGTATTCTTCCATTTATTTAATAAAATAAATTTTGAGATTAAATAAGGCATAAAAACGATTCATGAAATGTGGTAGCAACTAGCCTTCTGGAACGCGGTTTGGTAATTCGCGTGGGGATTCAAAGCCCGCGTGCTGATCTGAACTTTATTTAATCGCTGATTCCTGCGATTAAATAGGGCGAAGATTTTCATTCCGAATTAATGATGACATTGTTGTCAGTGAGCTACTTTCTTAAAATTGAGATTGCTTGATTGGCACTACTTTTTTGAAATGGTTTAATTCGTAGTGTTTTCGCTTTGATTAAATTCCGTCATTCCCGAAGGCGAATTTTACTTTCTGAAAACACTGGTGGCCAGTGGCGTAGCGTGAGGGGGGGGGGGCACGACCATTTTACTACCAGTATAATTATATACTACCTTTAGCCTTATTTAATCTTTGAACGGTATGAATTAAATAAGGCCAAGTATAGTATATAAAAATACTGGTAGTAAAGTGATCTGTGCCCCCCCCCTTGACGCTACGCCTCTGCTGGTGGCTCTCGCTTTGAGACAACAACGTAGTTTTTTAAGAGAACAAATGCCACGAAAATCTGGGCTCCGTTCTCATGTTCGGTGTTTAATACCAAGGGGCGGTAGGTTGTTTACGTCAATTCGGATACGTGGGACAGCCAATCATGGCTTCGAAGCGAGAAAGAACTATATTTTAAGCTCGGAGGGATAATGTACTTACGCAGTCCTTCCGGAAAAGCGCGTGAATTGATTTTTGGAATGAAATAGAAAAAAGAAAATAGTATACACAGAAAATTTTAATAGAATAAATATCGGCATTTTAAGATTGAGAAAAAGAAAGGTTTGAAGAAAAATTATTACGGGAAATGTTTTTTAGAAAGATTTTGAAAGGGAGTAAAATATTAAATTACGAACTTAAATTATAATTAAACGAAATGAATGGAATAATGTTTAAGATAGGAAATAATTTAATAAACTAGGATTTTAGTATAAATTTAGAAGGAAAAATTTATGGAATAAATTTAATGACGTTCGGAAATTCAATTTTCGTAATATATATATATGCGATAAAATATTAAAATAGAAAGGAATTAACTTAAACGAAATTACTGGAATATTGTTTAAGGTAGGAAATAATTTAATGAACTAGGATTGTAAAATAAATATAGAAGGAAAATTTTATGTAATGTATTTAATGAAGTGCGGAAATTCATTTTTCGTAATATAATATATAAATATATATGTGTGTGTGTGTTTGTTTATAGTAAAAATCTTTATTTTAATATCACCCTCCAAATGACATGCTCCAAATGACGTTGTTAGCTCTACATTCCAAAGCAAGTGGTGAAAGAATTTGTGGACATAACTTCAGTGGTCCCTACGCAATGTAAATAACATTAACTCTACTAATATTATTGATTTTTGCCAGTGCAAAATCTTTAACTCACCACATCACTAGTACACGTCAAAAATGACATTAACCCAAGTTCTCTATACTGAATTTCCTTCAACGAAGCTTCTTGTTCATTGTGGCATCTGAAAATATATAACTCACAAGATCACTTGTATTTATGAACTAGTTTCATTTAAATAATTATTTCTGGAACTATGATATTGTACCTTCGTTCACTCTACATATCAAAGCAAGTGGTGCAGCAATTTGTGGAAGCGACTTATTGACTATATAATCTTGCAATTTGAAAACATAATACAAATTTTTTTGCGTTTCAACAGCAGAACAGTATGAATGGTAAAAGTAACATGCGCCGCAGGCGCCCATGAAGGGGCGCACATCGCGCAAACGACCACCAAACCCAAGTCCTGATAGACTTTTATTGCGCCAGCAGCTTTGTGTCGCTACGGCGCTTCGGCAGGTCAGAGAGCCGACCCAATACGGACCCTCTAACCTTGAACCCACATGAGACGACGCAGATCTTTGCGACACGCAGTGAAACCACAGGGAGTCACAGCGAGACACTTGGAGACGGCAGGCGTCCCCCAACAGCTTCGGAGATGGAATCCCAGAAGGGAAACCAGGCCCTAGGCCTTAAGTCGGGATGTTCCAACCCGTACTTGCTTTACCACAACTCCAGGGGTGTGAGAACCTACAGAGGTAGTCACGATCCCTCTCGTAGTGCGGACCCAGTATGAATGGTAAAATTTATGTGAAATTTGATTTATCTTTACATGTTTGTTTGAGCCTTTTAACAGTGTGAGAAAGCTCAGTGTCTGTATTTGGAACGAAAACAATAAAGAGAAATTAAGAAATCCCCTACTTCATTTGGCCTCCTTTTTAGCACTTTCCAACCTAGTTGAAAAGTGCTTATGACTTCGGTTTGTCTGGCCGTCTGCCGTCTGGCCGTCTGGCCGTCTGGCCGTCTGGCCGTCTGCCGTCTGCCGTCTGTCCGTGCTCTAACTCCCGTAAATATGCTCGGATTGCTCTGCAATTTTTATATGTTATTGTCGTTATCTATAGCATGTTCCCTATTTCAACGGAAGTGTCTAGCATTTATAGTTTTTTTACAGGGACACTCAAAAGAATTCCGTTACATTGCGGTCTATGGGGAAAAATCATTTGCGGTTTATTTAAATAATGTTTCACTATTTTAAACGCATTGTAATTTATATATATTACTAAGGTGCATTAGAAGAAGCTTAATATGGAACAGGGTGTGCATAGCACTTATAGTTACTTTACAGGGGCAGTAAATATAATTCCGTTACATTACGTCTATGGAGAAAAATCGTCTGCGGTTTATTTAAATAATGTTTCACTATTTTAAACGCATTGAAATGTATATAGATCACTAAGGTGCATTACAAGAGACTTACTACGGAATATTGTGTGTGTAGCAGTCATCGTTCATTTACAGGGACACGCAAAAGAATTATCTACTGTCTGTTAACAATAATTCCTGGAAGTGCGTTTTAAGTTATTGAACGCAATTTTAATTTTAACTTGCTTTTTGTCTATTACGTGGTGTGTATAAATTCTGTAGATCCTATACAGGGCAGCACAAAAGTTCGCGAACACATTTCTGTTTATTGACAAACTCCAGACGGAGAATTTTAAACTGTGCTACGCGTTTCCTAACTGAACTAAAATTATCATCCTATGTAGTATATATACAAATCTATAGATCCTATACAGGGCTGAATAAAAGTATTCGGATATTTTTCCGAATATTGTATATGTTGGAAATTCCTGAAATTATGTTTTTAAATATGTTATGCGTTTTCTAAATTGTTTACTTAGATGTTAGCTTTTAGCTTATTAAACGGTATGATTTGTAAAATTATTTTGGAAGCGTTGGAAAGTGCTATATAATCTATGCTTAACGCTTGATTTTTCGTTCTTGTTTATTTATAAATTCCAATTTTATGCTGAAATTTCTGAAAAAAAAATTTACTTCTTGTAATCATAAATTGTCTGCCATTTAATAAACTAAAAATTATTATTGATAATTTCTGATATGAACTTGGAATTTATGAAAAAAAGGTCCAAATACATTAATCCCCATACATAAATCTCCAGCTAGAATACATTTAATTAAGCTCACCTTTTATTCGTTATTGTATTTTCAGAACCGCCAATCAATTTTAAGACACCCTCTATGTTAAAAATCTAACTATTTGTTAGAAAGTTAGGATATACAGAGATCTACAGTTATAAAGAGCAGATTAACAGATAATAAAACAGATGCATGGTTATGTATTTATTTATTATAATCATCAGGTACACTGAGAAAAATAAGATTGCATCAAATATTTTTAAATATTTTACATTGCTCAATCAGGTAAATAATTTAATTACTTTTTTCCATCTGCATACGTCTTAAAATTTCTCGATTATTCCACATTACGAAACGTATTTTATTTAGTTCAGTGTTAAACAAGTAAGAAGTATCAAACAATAGCTTCAAACATCTTGTCATACATACAAATAATGACACTAATATTATTCATTAATATATATTTTACGAGTGAGAAAAAAAGGGATGTATTTCTGATTCACCCAGCATTTTCTAATAATAATAATACATTCTTTGTCAATAATCGATTTTAACTAGTCATAGTTTATCATTAAAGTAATCTATTAAATTTCGAATTGCATTAATCATTTGCAATCACGTACATCTTGAAGCTCTAGTTTTGTTAGGCATTAGATAATCCTGAATTTTGTAGAGAATTCAAGAAAGCCTTTTCGAATCTCTGGATATTAAATTAAGGATCCTCAGATTTCGAGTGAATTACATATCCCGTGCAATAGAAATACATATAGCTTTCTGATATTCATATTTTGAATCGTGATTCTTATAGTCACACTCAGCTGAACGTTGAAATTTCCCTTTTGTACGCATTAACCATCAAAGTAGGAACTATCTGATATAAATGATTTCAGTGCATACTGTAAGATTTCAATGCGAGCTTTGAATTACTGCTCACATTACATTCTAACAAATATAAACTTGGTCTTAACTTTCTCAATAGTGTACACAGTATTGAATGAAACGGAAATATTTTGCAGTCGTTGTGATTATTCTGAGCAGAGAACATCAAGAGTTTGAGGAGTTGATATTATTAATGAAGTTATAACATGAACAAAGAAGCCTTATGGTTTTAGGAGGTCAATATAATTTTAAATATATTTATACATTTATTAATGTGTTAAAATAAGATACATGTAATGTGAAACTTAAACTTGAAAACATTTTTTTAAAGCTTTAAAGCTATGAAATGATATACGATGGTTGGTTGATTGAATAAAGTTAGAGGGACATGCTGCGCCAAAAAAAAAAAGAAAAAAACAGCATACTAAACAAAATTAACAAGAATAGATAATCATACATCACAGCATAAATTAGGAAACACTTTCCAACACTATCGGAATACAGTTCAGAAATTTCATATTTATTCATACAATGAAATGAGATATCAGAATAAACATTTATAAAAACACAGCGCAGTAAAAATTATTTTTTTGTAATTGCTAACCATAGCCGGTAGTGTGTGTGAATTCTTTTACGCAACCCTGAATATATTCTACACAACTCGTAAAACACTAAAATTAGTTAATAACCTTATTAACTTATCCGATACGGTGTTTAATGTGGAAGAGGAAAATATTACGCAACAGGGCCCGAAATATATGTTTAGAAGTATATTGGATTTGAAATCCATTATCACAGATTGTGATAGGATTGCACATGCAGTCCCATCCACTAAGAAGGAGGAGGTTAGAGGTATCCTGCATAACACTGTTGGAACTTATTTGAAGAAAATTTTTAATCAACGAAATCCCAATTTAGGAATTATTAAAAGTTTGAAATCTAACAAGTACATTAGAATCATACAGACAGATAGAACGACTAAATTAGCTGTTTTGACTACTAGGGATTATTTGAATAAAATGGAGCCTTGTATTGGTGATATGGATTGTATTGAATCAAAAAAAGGATCCCAAGGATAATATTTCTAAGAAAGCTAAGATTCAGATTAATAATGGAAACTGGCGTAGTGAAATTAAAGTTAAAGTGTATCTTAATAAAATTATCGTTACATCAAGATCAATAGATAGTCATAGGGACTATAAAGAAAACCTCCCACTTCGCCCTAATTGCAACTAAGCAGTCTGATCCTACATACTATACTAAAAACGCCTTTGTTCCATATTTAAAAACTATTCTTACACCATCTGACTGCAGAAAAGCCCAAAACCGAAGAGGTCCGGCACTCTATGTCCACTACAGCTAGTTTGAGATCAAAGAAAAGCAAAAAGTCGCCATTTAATATCTCAGCAAATATGAGGCATATCGTTCTGAATTTTTCCCAGAAGTTTTATGTCTCCGGTCTAACTCTATCCTAAAATTTATACATTTCTACATGTAGTATATTTTAAGATCTTGAAGTCCATTTTTAAGTAAAATGGGAAGGTGTACTCGTGCAATCGTGTCATAATGTAATATTTTTTTTCGAAACCCTCTCGGACGATTTAAAAAAAATTAAAATATGACATTAATCTGTTGTCGATGAAGCGAGTGACAGGTCCCGGACTGGAAAACTCCGGTTTCTTATATAATCCGCTTTAAAAATGAGACTATTTTCCTACGCCTATTCTCATAGCATTACTGTGTTTTCTAATACATTGTTATTTATAAATGCTTTGTTTGCCAGGAAATTATAGTGTAATTAATCAAATGTTTATTCTGATGTAGCAGAGTGTTTTAAAAGATTGAAATGATGCGATGATTTTATATAAAAGTTAGCTTTGCGAAATTAGTATTTGAATTATCGAATGATTACTCTACTCTGATTGTAACAGGGTACCTTAAAAGAATGAAATGACGTAGGTAACATATTTCCATTAAATTGATGTTGTAAAAATGTGTTTTTGCTATTTTTTGATTGTTGTGTAAAAATACGCATTCCTGTGTTTTCTAATGCGTCGTTATTTATAAATATTTTGTTTGCCATGATTCCAACATGGCGGACGAAAACAGAAGCTTGGCGTGGGTATGAAAAGCGCCCAAATCAAAGAGTTGCCAAACATCGGTGCGTGAGTAAAAGACATCAGTTCCGAGAAAACAAACATTTGCTAAATGTCTTTCAATACAGGAGTAACTGTTACACACAAAATCACTTACGAAAAATCATCTTGTATGCATGAGGAATTGGAAACACAAGGTCACTTGTGTGGTCAGGGTTCCAACAGGTCAGGGAATTTCCAGAACGGATAATTCTTGGGAACCAGTATTTTCTTATAGAAAAACTCAATTCAAATGAGGCGAAGCTTTGCGCGATTTATCTAGGCGAATTTTTCTTGGAAAATTACCTGAAGTGTAGGGACTCTGGCGGTATCGTTCGATGCCTGAACTCAGTCGAAAATTTGCTTTATAGATAATTTCGAGCAATGATTTAATTGAGAATATGATAATAGTAATTGTTTTTCGCTGGATGTCTCGATATTTAATATTCACCTCTTTAATATGTGTCACACTAATTTATAAATTTCACTGCACTTGAGTAGGTGAGATACGCGGTTTTTGCCAAGAAAGATAAAATACATAACAACAAAAAATATAAGAAATGCTCCCATGATCGCAAGGGGTCCCTGATTTATCCATCGAGAATTTTACGATTTGGCGAAGGATTAAACAAGTAAATTAAATTGTGAATAAAAGTAGCATGCTGCAAGACTTAGAATACATTTAAGGGAGACCAAACTAGTCGCCAGAGGTAGCTAGTTAATAATAGATGGCAAAAAAAAAAATGTATGTATGAAATGTAAATAACAGCACTAAATAATTGTCGGATCAAATGGGTTATTTTTTTTTGTTCAATATATATTTGTCTTGAAAAAAATCACAAGGTTGGCAGCTGTGAGAGTTACATAAATTAATTGTATTTTCTTCTACACGATCCCATATACACAGTATTTTTCAATATATTTTTCTTTGTTTCAGTAAATGATGTAATTTGTAGTATACACACAACGTATAAAGATAAATAATATAGGCAAGTAGGTAATGTACAGAGTTATGATATACGACTAATACATGGAAATTTGTAATTGCATAAAAATAGTTAAAATGTTTAAATAAAATTGCTATGTTGAATATGCTTAACGGGATACAATTTCAGATAATTATTGAAAAAACATCTAAATCAATTAATACACTTCATTAAAGAGGTAGTTAAACAAAATTTTATATATTATTCAAATAAAAGTATATTAACACGTATTTCATAGAATAACACAATGTTGATGATTTATCACCATCAAGAGTAAACCTATTGACCAAGCAATTAATATTCACTGAATGTAAATATCTTGGTATTAGACTCTGCGTGATGCACTGAAAATACCCATCGTCTAATGATGAAGGAATTTCGGCGGTCCGAAGTAAAAGTGACGGAAAACACATACACAAATATCAAACTGAAAGAGAGTTCAGGAAATACGATATAAAACTTAATTGATGAAATGAGATAAACACTGAAACAGTAACTAATTTAAACGGTTGTATCTGGGCATACCATATGTAAAATATTTAGATATTCTTTACTTGAATTTTAATATTCATTATTTAACCCTTCTTTGCATGCGTTTTTCTTTTGCAATTGTGTTTTTTTATACATATATTAAATATTAGACACCAAAAATTTTAAAATAGATTTTTAACTTTGTTCAGCAACATAGTTCACGGGAAATTTACTGGATTAATATTTCTATATAAATATAGTGGTATCGAAGAAGTTGATTTATTTATTAAAAGTTAAATAAACAGTGATGGAAATTTATATCACTATTCAATTAAGGGTTAAAGATAAAGGTCAAACATGGTTGCAGTTATAGTCAAAACATATACAGGGTTCGTACGCTTTTACCATAATGTTTTAAAAGAATTTTTCTATTTAATATTTAAATAGCAGATATTGTAGACTCCGCGTCTAATTGCGGGATTTGTAATACTTTTCTGCGCTTAAATAAGGCAAAAAATTCTGTTAGAAAATTGTGGCAAAAGCGTACGGACCCTGATATTGTGAATTACTGAAATCTAATAAATGTAAATTCAAACTGGGTGCAAACTGTGGTGATTTAATTTACATTTCAGATTTCTTTGTCAAGCTATGGTATTGTCTGTTTACATCACATTATTAAAATTCAATCATTTTGCAGATACAAACCTTTATTCTTGTCGTTTTATTTTGCAATGTTTTTAATAAGTAATATTGAAGTCGATTTTTTAGATAATGGATACAGGGTCAATTAAAAACTTAAAAATGTATTTCTAAAAATGTTGAAAAGATATATCCTATTCCCAGTGGCGCCTCGTGACTGGCTTTATTTGGGGCACTAAATGCAAGGCTGCTAATTTTTTTCTTTTGTTACCACTATTATTAACAAGTTGGAAATTGTACGTCAAACATGACAAATGAGGTGCGTTCGTACTATAGCTAGTTATATAAATATTTAGATGTTGATGATTTTTTATTATGTGAAATGAATTATATCGTCTGCACATTAATTTCTGTCATAAAATAAGTATCTCGGTCGCTTGACGATTAAACTTCGGAAGCTCCTATAACAAGAAAGCACCGATTAAAAAAAAAATTCAAATTTCTTAATAAATACTTTTATTAATATCTCCTAAAGTTTTGATTCCATTTTGATAAAATTTGAAATGTCTCGACAAAATTCTGCAAAGATAATATATTTAAATTTCAAACCATTTGGTTGGGTAGTTTTTGCGTTGTTATATACGGACGGACGGACAGTCAGACGGACAGACCAAGCGACGACAATAGGTGCTACGTATTTATATAATTACGAACGCACCTAAAAAGGAATATATTTTTTTATTTACTGTAACAAAGTTTTGACATTAAAGAAGGGAAACATTTCTTGTAAAAAATATTGGTATGAAAATAGTATGTGTTTCTGGCATGCATTGAGTGCCCCCCCCCAAAAAAAAAGACAGTCATGACCCGCCACTGTCTATTCCAAGTAACAATATAAAGCTAGCTGATGTCTATGGGTGATTAGGATTGCTGAGTTTCATTTTACATTTCTAATGTCAACCAAATCATTAGTTTAATGAAAGAAATTCTGATATAAAACAAGTTGGAAATTGTACGTCAAACGTTACAAACGAGGTGCTTTCGTACTATAGCTAGTTATATAAATATTCAGATCTTGATGATTTTTAATTCTGTGAAATGAATTATATCGTCTGCAGATTAATTTCTGTAATAAAATAAGTATCTCGTTCGCTTGACGATTAAACTTCGAATGCTCCTCTAACAAGAAAGCACCGATTTAAAAAAAAATCAAGTTTCTTAATAAATGTTTTTATTAATATTTTCTAAAGTTTTGATTCGATTTTTTAAAAAATTGAAATGTCTCGACAAAATTCTGCAAAGATAATATATCTTAAATTTCAAACCATTCGGGTGGGTAGTTTTTTGCGTTGTTATATGCGGACGGACGGACAGACAGACGGACGGACAAACGGACGGACCAGACGACGACAATAGGTGCTACGTATTTATATAATTACGAACGCACCTAAAAAGGTGAAGAAAACTATTCAGGAAAAGTGGTAGCAATTGTCCTTATGGCACGCGGGTTCGCTGTCTCTGCGGAACAACTACTATATGTTGGCTTGTGAGATGCGAAAATTTTGACTAATGTGTTTGTTGATTATGTTGACAACAATAATTAGGACGTGTGGAACTTAAGTTTTAGTTAATAAAGCGTTCTCCTCACCACATATGACATTTTAGCTGATATTTTCTCTTATAGCGTAGATAAATATTTAGAATCACAAGCCAACTCATCGGGAATGGACTATATATATGGTACATTGTTGTCAACTTGTATCATATCAACTTTCCCTATTTTATTAAATAATCCACAGTCGTACCAGAATTTTTGTATAGTTATGTTTGTTTTATTTAATGACAGACATTCCGTAATTAAATAGAACATAATTTCTTGTAAGATAGTAGTTTTGTTTTATTAAAAAAAAGGTTAAGATGGCAACACTGCCATTAACCCTTTCCAGCACAGTGGTCCCGCTCCGGGCACACCTAATTTTAATTCCAAACTTGCATTCTACACCAAGAATATTTAATAAAATTTTGTTTCTACAATGAAAGCTTAAAATAAGGAGCTCTTATATTCTAAAAAAAATCGTTCGTAAATTCCGGTGTCAGTCAGCAATTTCTCATTTTACGAACCTACTTTGTCTGTGCCGGAAAGGGTTAAATATGTCACGAATGTGATTTCACAACAACTTTTTAGTTTACCGGCCTAGCTATTTGAATGTAATAAAATTAATCGTCTTACGACATCATCGTTTTAATTTTTGTAATTGACATTAAATTCTATTTACAGAGAAATTGTTGAGAATATTAAAGCAGAATATCTTCTTACTGCTTTTTACTTCGTAGTGTTAAAGATTTACAGCACACAATTTACTTACTGCTTTTACTTCGTACTCTTAAAGATTTACTGCAGAAAACATGACACTTCTTTGGAAAAAGTTAATACTAGAATACTTTATTTACTTAAAAAAAATGAATAACTTACTTTTAAGAATATATAAATTAAAATTTTATAATATATATATATATACATATATGCTCTTTTTTCTAAGAGCAGTGCTATCTACTATTTACTTATTTAAAGTCAATATTTCATTTTAATGTTTAAGAAATATTCACTAAAATATTTAAGGAATGAAAACTTTAATTATGCATAAAGTTTTTAATTATTGCTTTTTGTTTACTTTTGACAATTACTTACCTTGTTTGAAAAACAAACATTATTTCGTAAGTTACTTCAGAAGTGCACCGACAACGCATAACATATTTGCAAGAATATCACGCAACTGCCAAATATGATGAATTTTGAAATGCATGAAAGACATGAAGCTATGATCGTGCAAAGATTTTTAAAATTCAACAGTTAAATTGATTGTGTAGAATAATACTGAATCATGTCTTCTGATAACACAATATTTTAGACATTTGGATTAAAACAATTTCTCTGTAATAAAAATATTTATTGAATATAAAAGAATAGATTTATTTTTTTATCCGTTCTATGAGATATTTTTATGAAAATTGTTTTAATTTCATTGCAGTATTTATTTTCACATTTTTTGTAAGTTTGATTAAAGCCTTTGAAATATTTGCATTTGCAAGAAAGAATATAGTTTAAAAATGCTGAAGCATTATAAATGTTTTTAAATTTTTAAATATTAATTATGTTACAGTAGAAAATATTAAATATAAAAATAGAGCTTGCTTTCACCAACATTAGCATTTTCATTTACAGTTTCATAATTATTGTTTATTACAAAATTGAAATTATCATAATTTATCAAAACTAATTTGTAAATATGTAATCTAACGCCGTTACAGGGAGAACAAGCAAAATACCACGCCCATTTAAAACTGTCGGGAATGCAACGTAAACGTCTGTAAAATAAATATAAATGTGTTGACTATTATAAATATAAATGTGTTGTATAAACGTGGCTGATTGATATATCATGACGTTTACCTGAATTTAGATAGGTACATTATGAAAGTTCAAGTTTATTCTGAAGGCTCATGGAAAATGTAGAAATTTTCTTTACAATTATTCAGAAATAAGATTTTAGATCTATTACACATAGGACCTATAAAATATAAATTATGTTTTACACGCCTGTTTGATATAAAATGAAAGTTACCATAATTTAGATAGCTCATTGGAAAGCTCGATTTTATTCTCAAACCTCATGGTAAATTAAAACATTTTCCCTTATAGATATTTTTAAACATTTTTTTTATTTTACGAATACGTATATAAAATATAAAATAATGTTTTATATGTCTGCTTCATATAGCAGGAATGTTACCAGATATCTGACAGATATTTTAACTATTTGAAGTACACATAATTGTGTTTCTGTAATGTTGAATTCACATCAAAATTAAAAAATATATATTTAAAAATAAGAAAATTTTCTATTTTGCTGCGGTTTTCAGCAAAGTAATCGAATCGCAAGTGGATCAAAGTATACCATTTTGAAAAATTGTTGGCAATCAAGAAATCTAAATTTTTAAAAAAGCGGACTGACAACACTGAACCTGTATAAGCCACTGACGTGAAACATGCTACGGAATTTAAATTATATTTTACCATCGTCCTATATATAGGACGCTAAATCTGGCGGAATTTTAATTCAAAAATTCCTAATTCAGACCAGTAAATTTTTAGTAGCAATTTTATTTTATGTTATTCACCAAATAACGAATAATTTATAAAGCAATAGAAACTAATAAACTTTCTGGTGATAATTCAAATTTCTGAATAAACGCTGCATCTAGGGCCATGGTAAAATACAGGTTAAAGCGTTTTTTGAAGGATAATTTCTTATTGCATTGTTAATTATTAAACTCCAAAAACCGTTCTCAAATGCGGGGAATATTACAAAAATTGAAATTACCACTTCGTTTTTTATCTTTTAATGTCGAATAAAATCACGGCATTGAAGGTCTGTTTCATCTACCAGAAGTGAAATTGGGAAAAGACGAGACGTTTTGAACTAGAGTTGTTCTAAAATTGTTATCACACTTTGACATCTGAATTTTTGATAGATCTATTTGCGATGAATTTGAATATCCAATTGCGAAAAGACTTTTAGCAAATGCACTAAAGTAAGTTTACGAGGAGGGTTGCCGTAGCGACTATATATTTTAATATGTATCAAACAGTTCGTACCAATTTTTTCACTGTAAACCTTGCCATATATTTCTGCACACTAATAAACCTTGCCATGCATTTCTGAAATCTACTACAAGGAATATACAGGGTTGGTTGATTGGGGTTTTATGGCACAAAGTCCCTTTAGGGACATGCTGCGCCAAGAATATACAGGGTAGTCATAAAAAAAACTTTGCCGATATATAGAACTCTAGCGACCCTTACGTTCAACCGATAGAGATGAGATTTCAGATATAGTTATTCACAGGTAGGAGCTCGATATTCTGTGAACGGCGACAAATTGGCGCTCACGGTTACTGTTATAGCTACAGAAACTCGAAATTTTCAAATAGCAACGCCCATTTTTTTTCGTCGCAAAATGCTCAGCGCATGCGAAAACCCTAAAGAGAGTTGGAACGGTACGTTTATCGCAATAAACGAACGCGTTATGCACGCACAAAAACATCTCTGTGAACGAACAAGTTGGAAATTGTACGTCAAACGTTACAAATGAGGTGCGTTCGTACTATAGCTAGTTATATAAATATTCAGATCTTGATGATTTTGAATTCTGTGAAATGAATTATATCGTCTTCAGATTAATTTCTGTCATAAAATAAGTATCTCGGTCGCTTGACGATAAAACCTCGAAAGCTCCTCTAACAAGAAAGCACCGATTTTTTTTTCTTTTAATTCAAATTTATTAATAAATTTTTTTATTAATATCTCCTAAAGTTTTGATTCGATTTTTAAAAAAATTGAAATGTCTCGACAAAATTCTGCAAAGGTAATATATCTTAAATTCCAAACCATTCGGTTGGGTAGTTTTTGCGTTGTTATATGCGGACGGACGGACAGACAGACGGACGGACAGACGGACGGACCAAGCGACGACAATAGGTGCTACGTATTTATATAATTACGAACGCACCTAAAGAAGAAGCATGAATCTGTCCAAATACAGCCATCTCGTAGGGAAAACGAAGATATCACGGAGGATTTTTTGCCTGATTAACCGAAAGGCAAACTTATGTACCGACAACGTTTATCAGGCATTTTTGTCTTACTTAACCCGGGAGCAGTCGCATGGGGTATGACATACCCGAGGATGCGTATGGTTTTTTACAATTGTCACCACTATTTTTCGAAAAGTAATCTACAATTTACATTATCATAGAATTTTTAACAATTGCCTCAGACTAAATAAAGTAACGATTATTAATTGTATTTATTGGTGACAATGTAAAAACCATTCATAATCAGGGTATGCGCGACTCCTCCCGAGTTAACAACATATTGCTGCAGAATTTCTATCAAAAATAACATGAACATTATTTAGTTTTCCTGGAGGGAACTTGCCACTGCGGTAATCAGGCCTAGGCTGACATCCCTAAAAAAACAATTCCTTCATCCATTTCCGACTTTAAACTGTATGTTTAACTTTGCGTCTAATCGGTGTTACAAGAGTAACAGTACTTAAAATTGTAAAGAAAAGCGAGAGATAAGCGAACCAATTCTACGTATTTCACTAGAAAATATGAGAAGATTAATTTTCAAAATAATGGATTTGATTGATTGAAAATTGATTCAGCCAGACTGTCCCCCGAATTTTAAAATTATTTTCTGTAAAAGAAAAAAAATCGCGTTTAATTCTTTTTTATCGTTTCATAGTTGCCAACTGGTACGTTTTTTTCTTGCCACTAAAATTTTATAGTAAACTTTCCTTAATCTAACGATTTTTGACGATTAAGAAAGGCAAAAGTTTTTATTAAATTTTAGTGGTAACAATAAACCGTATAAGTTGGCATCTATGCTGTTTATAGGTCGTGGATCGTTTTACTTCTATCGCTTCAAAAATTACATTTACTGAAAAAATAGTTTGCGCGGGTATAAAGAATACTTTAAGCGACAAAAAAAAAATACTATGAAATTTTGAACCAGAATTTGGTAAATATTGTTACTCCTTATTAACCCATTAAAGCCGGAATTATTTTTCTCTTTAAAATGCAAAAATTGTATTTCATACCAATTTTTTAAAGTATCAACTTTAGTCTCCTTTTCTTACGGAGTTTCTGTCATCAGGTAAAGAAAATATTTCTCTTAAAATATACTGGTATACAAGCAACAAAATGGAGAGCATCTATCCCGGTACCATATGGTACCGACAGGCTTTAATTGGTTAATAGAGTTATATAGAAGAATACTGGGAGTTTTACCATTAGGAAGGTATACGCATAGATACCAAACCTTCTCATCTTTGCGTACCACTTTACTGAATAGAAATATTTGAATGACAGTGTAGTAGGTCAATATTTAGTAATTTGAGAAATGACGGGTTAAGTGAAACTTGTCGTACAGCCGTTGCATTAAGTGGTCCAACTTGTTTTGCCCTCTAGCCACTCCCTAAGTGAACTATGACTTATTTGACAGTTGCACGGAACAGAAATTAATATACGTTCAGTGGAAATGTGGTTAGCTCGATTTTTCAAATTTTTGACTTACTCCACTGTCAATCTAACCCCCTCATTTGTTTTGTTATCATTAGAAATTCGCGATAAGATTTTATGAGGAAATATTGGCACTCAAAAATAGAAATGTTTGCAAACTATGTATACTGTTAAACAATGCTCGCTCTTTCTATTTATGGATTTGCCTCGGAGAAGAAGAGTTATATTTTTTGCAAACATTAAAAACGGTAAAATTTTGTGTTAACTAGAACAAAAGAAGATTTGAAAATTTGTATAATTACAATAAATGTTAATCGAAATGTACCGTAATTTCCGGCGTATAAGCCGCAGCTCAAAGAGTCGTTTTTCGACCCAGAAATATTATTTTATAAATGTAACTTAAAAGATCTCTGTAAATATTTAACTACAATTATTGAATAAAATTTCTGGGTCGAAAAACGACTCTTTGAGCTGCGGCTTATACGCCGGAAATTACGGTAAGTCAGAACATTTGGAAATCATTAACCCTTTCCGGCACAGACAAAGTCTGTTCGTAAAATGAGAAATTACTGACTGACACCGGAATTTTCAAACGACTTTTTTTAGAAAATAAGAACTTCTTATTTTAAGCGTTCATTGTAGAAACAAAATTTTAATAAATATTCTTGGTGTCGAATGCAAGTTTGGAATTAAAATTGGGTGTGCCCAGGGTGGGACCACTATGCCGGAGAGGATTATTCTAGTGGTACTCACTGTGTGACCCGCGGTCCGCAAAGTTTTCACATTTTTAAATATAAATCTGTATCTAATTAGATCGCAGATTATATGCCATTAAATATGGCGAATATTACTTTTCGCAAATAGTGGTTTGCGAAAACATTTCGCAAAACATAGCGAGTACCTCTGCATTAATGTGATGCGCCTAGTGAATGACGAAAATAGACCATAATATTTAACTGTCTAAAAATTTAAGTTTTAAAATTCTTTAATTCTAAGGAGTTAGGATGCATATTACTCATCAATTCCTAAAAAAAAATGCAAATTCCACAATGATTACTGTTAAGCAATAAATATGCATCGACTTATTTTTAATCAATTGGAATGCCATTAGCTAAACGTTTTAAAAGAATGATTTTCTTTTTATGAAAAGTGATCTTGCATTATTGGAAAAACCATCTTGTTTCACGTTTAAAACTTTTCCAATTGAAATATTCCCATACAGCTGGCATAATATGAAAATAATAAGATAAAACACTACTTTCTTAATTCTCACATCGAGTATTTGAAGGATATTTGATTTTATTTGATACACTATATTTTATCTTAGATAGTTATGAAATAGATTGAACAGTTTTACGATACACTTGCAAACTAATTCAACGTTAACATTTTAATATTTTTAGCAGAAAGTGTGAAACAAATCGATCTGCCACAATCTGCTTTCTGTACTTATTGACTAAGAATTTATTTTTTATTACAATTTGCAGCAAGTGGCAAATATTTTTTTATTTCCGCACCAATTTATAAAATATATTATTTGTGATATTCTTCAAGGAAAATTTCACCAGAAATCTGCTAGAAAGAAAGTAGTATTCTGAAAATGTTGGTAAAGGTAAAACGTTAAAATATTCGACAGTGGCATCCCAGGTGTCAGTCAGTAGAACTTAAATGTCCTGTCATAGTCAAGCTGTTAAAAGAATCCTCGCTTAAAATTTTACTTCATGCGAAAGGATTGTTGTTTTAAGATGAATAATAGTGTCTAATTTTAAGTTTTGATTAAATTAAATACTTGTACTTGAATATTACAGAACTCGATTTTCTGAATTTACTTGTAAATATTTGTTGACTGCCGATTTAACTAAGAAGCACTCGTGCATGACATGGCATAGACATATTGTGCATGGTTTTTATTTTGCCGTGAATACTTCCAAATAATTATCGCAGCCTTATTAATTAACAGAAAATTGTCCCACATTTTTCGAAAATATTAGTCGAAGATCACTTTTTAAAAATAGTGGTGAAAAATGTAAAAGCCGTACGCGCCCAAGGTATCTCATATCCAGCATTTGTGAGATAAATATGAAATCTGGGTTTTCAGTTGTTGTAGTCCAAACCTTTTCTGAAAATGTTCGCTACAGTCTTACAAAAAATGAGAAAAAATGCACTACTCTGTGATATTTTTTCACTAAAATGAAGTGCATACACAGTTGCCAATTGGGCATTTTGTTTAAGTTGTGGTTGATAGATTGGAACTTGATTTTTGGTTGCTTGATTAGAACTTATTTAGTCACATATAAGCAAATGTTACTATTTCAATAAAGTGGCAGCAGGGAATCATTCTGAATTAAAAAAACCCGTTCAACAGACAAAACTAAATAGCAATATTGAGAAGCAAATTTTGTGAAATACATACAGCGTTGCCAATTGGGCGTTTTTTTTAAAGTTCTGGTTGCTTGATTGGAACTTGATTTTTGGTTGCTTGATTGGAACGTATTTAGTGACATTTAAGCAAACATTACTATTTCAGTAAAGTGGTATATGAAGTGACATACAAAAAGAAGTACATACAGCGTTGCCAATTGGGCGTTTTATTTAGTTCTAGTTGCTTGATTGGAAATTATTTAGTCACATATAAGCAGATATTACTATTTCAATAAAGTGGTAGCAGTGAATCATTCTGAATTAAAAAAAAATCCATTCAACAGACAAAACTGAATAGAAATATTGAGAAGCAATTTTTGTGAAGTACATACAGCGTTGCCAATTGGGCGTATTTTTTAATTTCTGGTTGCTTGATTGGAACTTATTTAGTGACATATAAGCAAATATTGCTATTTCAATAAAGTGGTAGCAGTGAATCATTCTGAATTTAAAAAATCCGTTCAACAGACAAAACGGAACAGAAATATTGAGAAGCAATTTTTGAGAACTTAGCGCCATTTTATTAAAAAAAATTCCTTCTACCAGAATTTCTGTATAGTAATTTTTGTTTTATTTAATAGCAGAATATCTGACATCTCTTAGTATACAAAATACAGTTCAGCTTGATACCGCATAACATAATTAAAAACAACTTTTACACAATTAACACTCATACTCAGTAATGCTTACAAATTCTTCTGTGTGTACCTGCATATGATCTAGAATTCATACACACCACGTAGTAGCCCCACCAGTGACTGAGAGGTTCTGCTCTCAAAGCTGGTAGACCGGAGGTGCTGAGTTCAAACACCTGTCGCGCTCGTCGACCTAACCGTCCGGAGTTTTCCGTGGTTTTCTTCTACCCTTGCCGTAAATACGGGTTAGGATCCCTTAGAAATACCCCCATGGAGGGCACTCCCCCTAGGGCCTATATCCTTTGTGCAGATAACCGGCCGTCATAAATCAATCAACCAACCACTCCACGTAGTATGCAAAAATGTAGGTAAACTTAAAAACACATACCATAACTGAAAACGAACTTCCAGCAATTATCGCTATTAGACAGTACATATGCAATCTTTTGCGTGCCGCTGTAAATGAACGATAAACGCTATGCACATCATATAATAAAACAAGTATCTAGTAGTACAGCACATTTAACGTAGTGTGGAAAAACGGCTTTACCGTTTTTTAATTAAAAAATTTCGAATTCAAACCGGAAATTCTGAAACAAGAATTTTTACTTTAAGAAGTCACAAAATATCTGCTATTAAATAAGGAAAAGAACATTATAGGCAATTTCTGGTATGAATGCGAAATTTCGGAATTAAAAAAAAGCTAAACTGGTAATGCTTTAAAAAGTGCTAAAAAATTGTAGCCAATAAACGTGCAACGATGCGGTAGAATAATAGGGCGATCGCAGCGACATCTGCTTTAAAAATATATTTACCTTTAGCAAAAGTAACTGTTTCACTATTGACAACATGAGCATAATTTCTGCTAATAAAATCATCTTGTAAGTGTATATTTCAGATGTAACTGATTTTGAAGTTAATTTTTTTTCATATCAGGGAATTAATCATTTCCACTCTTCTAGCAGTGATTCATCCATTCAGAGGCGTAGCGTCAAGGGGGGGGCACGGATCACTTTACTACCAGTATTTTTATACACTATATTTGGCCTCATTTAATTCATACCGTTCAAATATTAAATAAGGCTAAATGTAGTATATAATTATACTGGTAGTAAAATGATCGTGCCCCCCCCCCCTGACGCTACGCCACTGCATCCATTGGTATGCTAAATAGGGATAGTTTCTAGTTTGCTGTCTTGTATCGAGTACTGCAACCAGGCACAAAATAATGCGTATCACGTTTTTTGGCCATGATCAATATCATTCATATTTTCAAAGCTTATGAAAATCACTAACCAAGTCAAAGGAAATAGGGTATAATTTAATTATTTAAAATATTTACCACCAGCTGAAAACGTTTTCTCAGTTCGATTCTTATACAATGTTTACATTGAAAAGAGCTAGCAGACAGTGGCGTAGCCAGAGAGGAGGGTCCAAATTCTCTGGAAACCAGGAATATTATAAAGTTTTCTTCGCCTTCAATATCACAGAAAATTCTCCGAGTAGATAACGAAAAATATTTTTATAAAATTAGTGGTATTCAAACCATCTAGATCTCCACCTTGTCCTCTACACCGCTGCTAGAAGATGTCGCTGTGATCGACCCGTTATCTTTTCAGTATCGTTCTACATTTATCGGATTAAATTTTTTAGTACTATTTTGTAGCCCGTTTCCAAACTATGTATTCTAGACGCTGTACTAGTAGTAAACCTTAGTAATGAATATCAATTTCATTAAATTTGGAACAGTGTAACATAATTAATTTGTGCGTGCTGCAAACAGTTTCCCGCCGTAGACTATCATGTAAGGGAATACTTTTGTGTCGCCTTTTAAATGAATAATACATACTTTGCACTCCATATTCTACAGAAAGAAAAATTTAGTGCTCTTCATAAAGGCATATCAATTTAATTATGTTTGAAATGACGTAACATTATTATGATTCATTTGAAATAATTTTCTCTCATTGACCGTAATGTAACGGAGTATTTTTGAACGTCCCTGTAAACAAACTATAAATTTTAAGCACTTAATTTTCAATAGCAATTGTGCTGTAGTAAAAGTCAATAACATATAAAAATTACTTTGCGATCCAAGATTATTCAAGAAAGTTAGAGCACGGAGAAACGGACAGGTGGACAGACGAACTGCTGGGCAGACAAAACGAGTCATAAACACTTTTCAACAATGTTGAAAAGTGAAAGTGAGAAAAAGAAAATTAATTTTTTTTTTAGATAAACGACTTTAATTTTTCCAGGTACAAGTTACTCCCGTTTGTAAAATATTGAAATGACCCAAGTATTTACGAAGAAACTTATTTTAAAATAAGGATAATTTTTTTCACGTACATTATAAAAACTATATATTATTCCAATATTCTGGTGCCATTTCGGCATTTTGGGATTAAAATTAAGTGGTATATATTATACACAACGGCCCTTCAAGGGGTTAAAATATTCTTTTAATCATTGCTTAAATTGAATTACCTCATACTTTTCTACTTATACCTATTGCATTGATAAAAATATTTTTATGCGGTTTGTTTCAAAGTGTGCTGAAAACGTTTCTCTTATTTACATGTTCCTTGAAAATCGAAAATTTTAAAGATTAAAGAGTAGTATGCCTCCTTAAGAAAACATTTTCACTACTTTATGAAGCAAAGAATGACGATAAGGCTATTATAGAATGTTTTGCCATCATTTTAAAAAACTATGTTCAGAAATATTGCAACAAACTGGATATCTTGCAAGTCTTACATTATCTTCTAAGACACCTTTTCATGATTTTAATATAGCTCGTAATGTGTTGTCGAAAACTATTGATATTTTTACACAATATAAGAAGTCACATGTTATCAGATAATTAAATACACTAAACCAACATGAGTGAAAAATTGGCCTGGGCCAGGACTCTAACCTGGGACCTTCAGCGTACCGTGCTGACGCTCTGCCACTAAGCTACCCAGATCGATATCCTAGCCAGGCAACTTCTCACTTTATTCATGTTGGGAACAGTCATCGGCCAACAGTTTGCAGCTTCAGATGACATAATACAATGATTAACCATTCATCGGTCCGTAATTAGTAATCAGACGTAGTGTTTATGATTTAAAAATATATATGTATAACTATTGATATTTCTCGGCACGTAATCGATTACTTCTGCGATTGCAAGAGGGAAATTCTTAGGGTCATATCGAAAAGTCATTTTAGCTTCTTCAAGATTCAGGGTTCATAAGCTTTTACCACATTTTTATAGACTTTTTCGCTTTATTTAAATGCAGAAAAGTATTACAAATCCAGCAATTAAGCGAGGTGTTTACAATTTTTGGTATCGAAATATTAAATAGAAAAATTCTATTAAATAATTGTGGTAAAAGCGTACGAACCTTGATAAAGCAATTAAATTTAAATGTTTTGGGGATTATTGAGAATATAAAACGTTGGAGAAATATAAATACACATAAATAAAATTAAAACGCACAATGTGCAATTAAATAAATGCATAATAAATGTTATAGCAGCGGTACTCTCTTTTCTGAAATGTATTTATCATACCGTTATTTGTATAAAGTGATAGACCCCTTGCACATTTTCGGCACGCGACCCGAATAGTGATCACTCGTTTGTAGTATGATATAACTGAAAAATTTATTAATTAGAATGAAATGAGTCAATAAATGTTGAACTTTTTTTAAAAGAAAAAAATTTTAATTAAAGAATTAGAAACTTGTAAACATTTTAATTATTATATAATTAAATCTTTCCAATTTTTATTATATAACTACTAAATGCTTCTAATTAAATTCCATTTGCATTTACACGACTATACTGATGTAAATTAACTATAATTGCGAAATTATAAACACAACCTTTTGTAATATCATTATTAGAGTTAAGTCATATGTAGTTTCAATAATCAAACATAAGAATCACACAAATATATCACAAATTAGTGAGATAACCTTTTGATTACAGGCTAGGATTGGCGACAATTTTTATATTCTCTCACACCACAAGAAAAAATTATCTGTGGTAAACTCCTGAAAGTATCCCAGTATAAGTGTTTTGCTGAAATTACATTTCAATAAGTTGTCCAAATAGAATAAAGAAATAGTCTCTGAGACGACATATGTCCCAACCTCCTAATCAAAATGTTAATGACAGTGAGGTAAGCTATCGAAATATTATATCTTTGCTGATTATAAAAGATTAAAGGTCTTCAATCATTTTCCGTGAAAGTCATTTGCCACCAAAAATTTCGAAAGCATACTATAATCTTCGCTTTATTTAATCGCAAATTTGCTGTCATTAATTAATCACAACAGTGGTACCTTTGTGGTAACTTGATGACCCTCGGGCCACAGATTGAAGATTCTACTTTATTTGAAACGACTATTTAAATGGTGGCAATTGGGATGAATTTACGCATCGATACACAGTGCAATAGTCGTTGTACAGTAACAGGGACTATATTAAAAAAATGAAATACATGTCTTCCCATAGCTCTGTGAATACAGGTCTGATAAGACAAAGTTAGTGGTTCGAGTCTTAAGTTACCTTTACTCAAAGTATGCGTAATGAAAAAAATAAGATTAGGAGATTGCATCACATAAAACTGTTAGGCAAATCTGCACAAAATTAATTATAGTTCATTTTAATAAATATACCGTAATTTCCGGCGTATAATCCGCAGCTCAAAGAGTCGTTTTTCGACCCAGAAATATTATTTTAGAAAATGTAACTTAAAAGATCGCTGTAAATATTTAACTACAATTATTGAATAAATTTTCTGGGTCGAAAAACGATTCTTTGAGCTGCGGATTATACGCCGGAAATTACGGTACACAATTTTTGTGTAAGCCGCATTATATTTTTAATTACTGTATAATACTATTATAAGATAGTAGGATAGCTATTTGGTAAAGTGATTATAAAGTTTGCACTCAACAAAATATTTTGTTGACCGCTGACCCGGGCCCCTACCATACGGACTATTGCCCAGCTGAACGGGTTGCCTGGAAACCAGGCAAAATTTCGCCTGATCGCGGCATAGCGGAAATCTACTTGATTAGTATATAGGAAGTGCTGCCAGTGGGCTACTTGTTTATATTTAGATTGCTTGATTGCTACTACTTTGAAAAATAATATGATTTTCCTTATTTTCGCATTATTTAACTTGTCATTAAGAAAGTCGAATATTTCTACTTCAAAAAAGTGGTGGCAATCAAGCAATCTGAATTTTTAAAAAAGTAGCCCACTGACAACACTGCTTTAGGCAATCGTGGCTGCAGTGTTTTTTTGTTGCCTTCGTTTCTTTTTCTGGGTTGGCCGGTTGCTAATTAATGTTTTACTTGGTCAATTCGCCAGTGCACAGAGCAGCGATGTCATGATGGTGGATGTGAGATACTGGATGTTTTTGAGCCAAATGTGTGGTGCATGCTTAGCTGAGGGGATAAATTAGAAAAAGAGGAGGGTGATTAATTATTTAAATAAAAAATAAAAAATAAAAAATGCCAAGTTATACCAGAAACATGGATAATTTGGGGCCGAATCGAAGGGCAGAATATGTCGTTGTAGAGGGTGATTTTATCCGGCTTTCTACGGTACCAACTATGCTATTTCAGACCGCTGACAGGATCTTTTTGTTTTATCTCTTCTGTTCTTGTAGTTTTCTGTTATTAGCTTTTTCATTTGTAGTTTTTTCTTTCTATTAAATTTTTCTCTATCATGGAAATTTGTCTTTTGTACTGGCATTTTGACGCTATCTTGGTGGCTTTATCACTTTCTTGGTTCTCTGTCACTTTTTTAGGTTACAGTCACTGTTGTATTTTATTTTTGTATTTTGGGGGTAGAGACTTGTTTCGGCCATTCGTTCGGTGTGTTTAGTTTCCACTCACAGAACACTTACAGTGGGACTTTTCTTGAGTATCGACTGTATTCTTATTATTTTATTTTATTTTATTTTGGCTCACTTGTTTGTTTCCTGAGCTATAGGATGGAGCTTATTGTATAGCTATCAGTTCATCTTTTCTTAGTGATGTCTCTGATCACTGTTTTGAAGTACTTTTCCTTTTTTTGGATTTTGGTTAGGCATTTTAATGATTGAGCATTGAAGGCTGACTGCGATATGGAAAACTGAGGGAATCCATATGAATATGGATAACTAGAAGAGCTCGATAGCTTTTTCACTTTAGTAATTATATCCAGTAGCTATTACTCGGATGCTGACAGACTGAATTGGCATATGTCGATGTTTTCACTCCGTGGCTCTCTTGCTTCTTTGCTCGGGCAAACAGTGCACGAATTTCGGACACAGGGGATCCAGTTCCCGTTGATCTCAGGGCACTCGGGTCGGACTGCATACGGAGAACTCTATGGTAATTTGCATCTGGGAATGTCGTGCATCAGTTGGAGGTAGAATTCCAAATTATTGATACATTTAGAACGATGGACAGAATCTAATTCGGAAGGAAACTGGTCATAGTGGGGAAAGATCGATAATTCCACTATCGAAATATCGACCGGAATGACGATTTGAATAAAATAAAGATGAACGATAGATTGAGATTGGTAGACAGAAGCTCGTGGGACTGATGCCCTTTCCAACTTACAATTCAATCGTATTTAATATAATACAACCTTTCCTCTACATGGAGGTTCTTTATATTGTCTGAGCAGGGTCAACTTTAGAGACTTCAAGGAGGAGTCTTTCTGTCATTTCTAAGACTCTGCTGTCCACCGTATACCAGCTTTTCATTTAAGTAATATATTGTATGCTATATGTTATATAGTCACAATCTAGTATGCATTTCAGCCTTACCATAGGGGCGCACCTCCCTGAGGGCTCTTTCTGGGTTTCTATTTTGGTCTCCTCTTTTTTCATCCCCATTTCGTTTTTGCCTATGTGGCCTTTTTCTTGAGATAGTGTTATTATCCTCTTTAGACAGCACCGTTTTATCTGAGCACCTACAATACTTCTATTCACAAACTTGATATCCATGGTATCGTCTAACTCAGACGTCTCTCAAGCCTTATTCTGGGTTCCTTCGGGCCCTAGATCCTTTAGTCTCCGTTTATTGGGGGTTTTAACTTATTTTCCGTTTTAGTGGATTTTCAGCCTTTTCCACCCCTTAAATTGACCTCTGAAATATTTTTTAGCTTTTTGTCCTCTCTGGCTTATTATGTATGTTAATTATGTATGTCCACTATTATGCTTGAAACTCTCAGATATTTCTTTAAGGTAGAAACGGGTATTTTTTCATATTTTCTCTCACCCCATGCAATAATGTAAAAGAAATAATTATTACAAATAAACATTTTATATGTGCTAGTAGTAATCATATTAACCGACCTAGCACCGAAAGTTTCTTTGAACGTTTAAATCTGCAAGAAAATTAAGCATTTGAACAGATGTTATTTTAGATAAAAATATTTTTTTATGTTATTTTGTTTGCAAAGTTAATAAAAGTTCTTACAATAACACCATACATTTTAAACTGTAAGTATAACATGACTGTATGTCATTAAGAATTTCGGGACGGTTTTCGGTGTGTATGGTCACAAAATTGGCAAGAAAAATAAATGCTTTCTATTTACGTCTACAAAAATAGTTACTTTGTTAGAATACATACAGAAAATATCAATATAAAAAGATTTGAAAAAAAATGAGCAACATTCGTGAAGGATTTTTTAATGAAGCTTTGAAATAGATATTGGCTACATTTTCAGTCTATTTATGCTTTTCTTTACACTGGTTTGTATATCAAGCCTAGAAATCTTCGCATACAATATTTCATATTAAAAATATAATTTTTTCAGTATTTTGGAGACGGTTTACCTCCCCCAAATCGCTTCTTCCAGTAATATTCTGATTTTTTGTTTATTTATTCATTTGAGCATTACGGCATACAACCGCAAAATGTTCATTCTGGTGCTCCATTCCTGGGATGGAAATGTTTTTTTTTTCTATCGATAGCCGTATATTAATAGTGATAACTTATGCTGTGGATAAAGCGCTTAACTCTGTAGAATTGGTGACTTGTACGGAACACAAACTTAAAGCAGCTGTGACTGAATGGAGATTTTTTAAATATAATATAAATAAATAATTTTTATTTATATCATTAAATGATGTTGAAGAAGGATCTGTTATAGTTATCTGATATAAAACTAATAAAAAATTTCTAAATGTATTTTTCTGTGATTTAACAATATTTAATGCAATAAATTCAAAAATTAGAACTTTGATCCCCATTAAATGCAGGAATTCCATGAAACTATAATTTTAGTTGGACATTCAAATAATTGTTGCTAATTAGATTTTATGTTATATCGCTTAAAAAGTGGCACTTCAATTCTGTGTCTGTATGTGATTCTGTTAGTAATAATTAATAAATTTAATTCCATATTCTATGGCTTGTGGCATAAGATTCTTAAAAAAATGCTATTTTTATTTTATTTTTTAACTTTTGCATAAAAATGCGTCCAATCTTTTAAAAGTATTTTGACTGCATAATATCGTTATATAAAAGAATTTAGATGAAATGGGAGAATTTATGAATAATGCAAACAAAATTATTAAAAAGAGAAATGTGCATTATTTTTATATAAAAAAAATTAATATTGAAATAAGAGAGATATTTACTTATTATATAATAATTTTATGTAAACCCTTAAGAAAATTGTATTTACACTAGCATTATATTGGACACAATAATTAATTATTAAAATAGTATAAAATTAGTTTATTAAATTTACAATATTTCAGAGAATTTTGTCTTATTTCTTGGCAAAAAAAATTAAAAAAATTGCTCTTCTGGAAGCCAGCAAATGGACGAATTCCAAGAAATGATTGTCTAAATAAATTATATGCAAAATTTCAAAACCACTCAAAACCCATTTTTCAACCCATACCAATGGGACAAATAGATCGTTCTTGTTATCGTTCTTTAACCCAATTACATAATTAGCGGATATATGCGTGCATTTCAGGAATTATTTTTTTATTCAGAAATTTAGAATTCATACCAGAAATTCTGAATAGTTATTTTTCCTTTATATAATAACTGACGTTTTGTCATTACATAAAGTAATAAATAAACAAGAAATTCTCTGAAATAGATGCATATATTCGCTAATGATGCAAATGGGTTAACCAACTCATCTGTTGGAATTATAATTCAGTTGATCATCAGATAAATTGGAGAAAATTAAGTATTTTCAAAGTTTAGGACGTGCTATGGGATGAACGTACAGTAATTTAAGAAGGCCATGATATACGTTTTCATGTAATATTTAATCATATCTGTGTATTAAATTATTAGTCTGGATGATATTAGAGTTACAGAATGATACTTTAGAATGGATTTTTATTCAACAGTAATCCCAGAAATTTGGATGATGTCGTTAAAACAAAAACAATAAAAATTCATGACTTCTAGCTTCTTATCGTTTGAATACTTGAAAACGTGTTATTCATTGTGATATTTATCATTCTTGCAATTTTTTTGACGTAACTGTGACGTCATTCCATGTCACGTATGTCAAAGAGGCCTGTGACAAAAAAAAAAACAAAAAAAAAAACACACACAATATTCTGAAGTCCCATAGTGACTCAAAAAGGCAACAACATAGTATAAAGTGTGATTGTGGCCAAAATGTGCATTTAAAAAATCTTTGAAAATAGGAAGAAGCATTTAAAAAAAAATTATACCTACAGCCAAAAAGAAAAAGGACGCCAGCTGGCACGATAAGTTCGGGACGGTATTCTGGTAAAATCTGGTCGCCCGACATGAGGCAGGATGCGAAAAAAACAGTCGACCCAATCAGTTCAGGTAAAATGCGTTCCTCCGACCCGATGCAGAATCGTCACAAATGTCATACTTTCTACAAATTAGTCACACTGTGACTTCTAAATATTGTCATTTTTGTCACAGATTCGTCACAAATATAATGGCAAAAACTTCACAAATGACACTTTTCACAAATTTGTGACATCGTGACCTCACAAAGCGGTCACAATGTTTCTTCATAAACGAACTCCAAAACGGCCATAACCACTTTACATTCCGTTGTTACATGATGACGTCGCCGTGACGTCACTATGATATGCGGGTTGTAACCTTTGTTATTTAATAGTAAACGTCGCGTTATTTAATAGCAGATGTTCCGTATTAAAATGTACTTGTTAGAGATAGTGATACTTAATAAAGAGGAAGTTCAACAGCTATGAATATTGGTTCACGTGCATTTTTTTCTATAAAAATGTAATTTAATCATTTAAATTTAGATAACACCGTAACATTTCACAATAAAAATTGCATGAGTGCATCTGAAATGAACAACAAGTGGGGTGAATTATAAAGTTGACACTCTAATTTTACTCTCTATTGCCCATGTAGCATATGCGCTACCGTCGGCGTTGCCAGTTTAGTGGATTTTTTTATTCAGGTATTTCGAATTCATAACAGAAAATTTGAATGACATTATTTGATATTTTTAACGACATACATTCTTGCTTTAAAAAACGAAAATTTTTATTTGTACTTTATTGTATAAATTCGGATTATTTTAATTTCGGAATCTTGGTGGATGCAAGTGGGCCGAGAAACGCATAATTGAAAAAGAGAAAATAGTATATATTTTGAGGTTTATATTCAAAACAGTTATGAATTGTAACCTATAATTTTTTTTTAACAGAAATCGACTTCTAGAAGATTCAAATATGTCAGTCGAAAAATACAGCTCATTCTGCCAAGAAATTTTTGAATTATGCCTAAAGAATAATCCGCATTGCAATCTATTTTGCAACGATTAAAAATGAATTTTGCCATTAATATTCGAAAATTTTAAACATACAAAATTACTAATCTACTTCACCGAATGACTTCCTGTTTGGTATCCGAAAGTAATATTTACTGAAATATATAAATATCTATAAAAATTAGGTGCACTATTAAAAGTTTGTTACGATTTCTATATGTAGACGGACCCTTAATCAAAATTTAAATATAGCAATAATTAGTAGATGTTATAAATAATCAATTGGTACAATCACATTTTATATGATGATTTGTGGCAGAGTCAGCAAGGGTGTTTACTTTTTTTTTACACGACTGTACATTTAAAGAAAACAGATCAATTGCCTCGAAACAAGCGTATAATTCGGAATAACTTCTACCAACTTTCAAGCAAAAAAGCGGACCATCGATGATTTGGACAGCCATCACTAGTACCGTAATTTCCGGCGTATAATCCGCAGCTCAAAGAGTCGTTTTTCGACCCAGAAATATTATTTTATAAAATGTAACTTAAAAGATCGCTGTAAATATTTAACTACAATTATTGAATAAATTTTCTGGGTCGAAAAACGATTCTTTGAGCTGCGGATTATACGCCGGAAATTACGGTATTTAGGCTTTGGAAGTACGAAAAAAGAGGTATATACATATACTCAAAATGGTGGAGCTTCAACTGTAACCAGTTTCGCAGGGGCTTATTACCACTAGGCAAAAATTCCAACTGGAAATTTGAACAGAAATGTTTTACTTATGGAATTGTTTTATTCATGCAGTATTTCTGTCATAATTAAGGAAAAACATTTATTCTTTTTCACTGGTGGACATTTGCCCCGGCGATAATCAGGACCTGCGGTTTTACCCTATTATACTAGATTAATTTTAACACAATTATTCAAATTGGTAAAGAAATCATACGAGTTGTACTTTTCCAACTAGACGAAAAATGTCCGGGCCAGGATTCGAACCTGGGAACTCTACTGATTAAAATATCAGACCAGATGCTATGATCAATAAGGTTAACTGGATGAATTATGCCCTCCAGATTCTACCGGGATAGCTTAGTTGGTAGAGCGTGGCGGCTTCAGCCAAGAGATCCCAGGTTCGAATCCTGGCCCGGACATTTTTCATCCAGTTGGAAAATTACAACTCGTATGATTTCTTTACCAATTTGAATAATTGTGTTAAACTTAATCTAGTGTGATCACGTATTGACGTTTACTGGCGTTCCATTACCTGCGATCTATTCTGTTGAGCTGATTAAAATATCAGACCAGATGCTATGATCAATAAGGTTAACTGGATGAATTATGCCTTTCAGATTCGACCGGATAGCTCAGTTGGTAGAGCGTGGCGACTTCAGCCAAGAGATCCCAGGTTCGAATCCTGGCCCTTACATTTTTCGTCCAGTTGGAAAATTACAACTCATATTTATCCTATTATGTCTACCGTAATTTCCGGCGTATAAGCCGCGACTCAAATAAATATCTTTCCAACCAGAAATATTATTTCCTAAAAAGTAACCTTTATCTATTTAGATCATATTTTTTTTTTTTTTTTTAGAAAATAAAATTTGTGGTTTGAAACAGAATTTTTTGAGCCACGGCTTATACGCCGGAAATTACGGTACATAAACAATCTTCCTGTCAGTGAAAGTGATTATAATACCGCCGGGGCAAACTTCCACCCGTAACAATGAATTGAAATGTTTTTTCTTATTTATGACAGAAATGTTTCGTGAATAATGCTTATAAAGAAAGAAAAATTTATATTCAAATTTACTGGTGATAGTTTGACCAGGCTGTAATCAGTTCCTGATGACCTAATGTAAACAAACAGCACCTGCCATCTTGTGACCATATCCGAATTTGCTTCACTCACAACTGGTAGACACTTTACTAGTAGATGTCGCTTCCTCTTTATTCTTAGCTCTTTTGGCAGGCTCTCTTTCCCTTATCTAAGGTAGTATATTATAGAATGACTAGTAATATATCTTAAGAAGGAGTAAAATACCATTATTATTTTATGTTTGTTTGTTTGTTTATTTATTAAACATATATATCAGGCTTGTGTGCTTTATTATTGTATAGATAGTGGTATCTTGGCTTTATTTAATTATTTATTTTGGCCAACGAAAAAGAGCGATCCAAATACTTCCGCTCTTCTCTTACATGATCAAGATAGACTTGCCTCCACCAATTGTCGAGCTGCCATGTAATCAAGGAAGACTGAAAAGCAGACAAGTTCAGGGGAATACCATACCATCGTTGTCTATTTCTTTGGACACACATTTAATCGCAGAATCATGCGATACAGTAGGGCAAATATTTCTATTATTAAATAGCGGTATAAAAGACTCACCTCTGGGCACGCCACGTCTTAGTGACTTAGCATCAGGAGATGCTGTATCACGCATGTATCAGTATTATTATATACTCAATATGCCCTTATTTAATCGCATAACTTTAAAGAATAAATTAAACCAAATTTAGTATATAATATTATTGACAGTAAAATTATGCAGCGTCTCATGACGCTACGCCACTGATATAGGATGTAACTATATCTCGTTGAGTTTTCCATTTACATACAGTTTGAACGTACTTTAATTTTTCACGGGAAGACGTCATTGGAGAAAATATAACTGTACAAATATTAAATCTAGACCTGTTAATGTTTTGAGGGGCATATTGTCCAACATCATGATTGGCCCTCAAAGTCTCATTATTCATTAGGATCAGGGAGCTCCGACTTAATGAAAAAAAAACAGACAAACGTCCATCACTAATTTTAAAACGTTATTCTTATCTTATTTAATCACAGTAATTAAAGAGTACATACGAAGTTTTAAAATTATTGTTGTATATATGACTGATTACCTTCTTCGAGCCCATAAAATCGGCCCCTATAACCCTCATATGTACACTCATACACACAGGTCATTTCTATATTTGTTACGGAGGTTTATTATAGAATATTGAATAGTGATAATAAAGTTTGTGGTATTTATAGTTTGTTTATAAGGAAACATAAAAGAATTCCATTTTGAGAAAAATATTTTGCAGTGAATTTTAATGATGTTACGATAATTTAAATAATATTACATTGGTATAAACGACTGAGGTGGATAACAACGTGCTTTCTGTGGAGCACAGAATAAGTAGCATTTATAGTTTGTTTGCAGGGACTCAAAAAAATTCCATTACACAATAATCTATTGGAAATATGCATTTATTTTGCATTTTCATGATGTTACGATGCTACAAACATAATGAAATGAATATGGATTACTGAGAAAAGCTTAACATGTTTTCTATATATTATAGCGTGCATATCATTTATCGTTCATTTACAGAGACGCTCAAAAAATTGATTACTGGACGGAATATGATGTGCTAGAAGTGCATTTTCAGCTGTGGAATTCGTTTTTAAACTCAATTTATTTTTAGTATATTACGTAGTGTGTTTAAATTATATAGATTCCATTCAGCGCTGCACGAAAAAATCGCACACATTACGTGATATGGACAGCAATTGCAGAAAATGAATATTTACTGCTGCAATATATTTTGCTGCAATATATTTTTCAATAATATGCTGCAAAGATAATATATCTTAAATTTCAAACCATTTGGTTGGGTAGTTTTTGCACTGTTATATGCGGACAGACGAACGGACGGATCAGACGACGACTAAAGGTGCTACGTATTTATATAATTACGAACGCACCTAAGAAACAATGTATTTCCCACAATGTTTAACCCTTAATTGCATAGTGATGTAAATTTCCATCACTGTTTATTTAACTTTTAATAAATAAATCAACTTCTCCGCCACCACTATATTTATATAGAAATATTAATCAACCAAATTTCCCGTGAACTATGTTGCTTAACAAAGTTAAAAATCTATCTTAAAATTTCTGGTGCCTAATATTTAATATATGTATAAAAAAAACACAATTATAAAAGAAAAACTCAGGCAAAGAAGGGTTAAGGCCGAGTAGGGGCAGATATTCAGATATTTCATTCAGTTGGTTTTAAATTAGATATTAAATTTTTAGTAATAAATAAGGTTAAACCAATTGAGCTATAAAAAATAAAAATAAATTCAATCACTACGATATTTTATCCACCCGTAAAACTTAGATCTATTTGATTGGAATTGAAATAAATCTTAGACTTTTTTAAAGGCTCGTATTTTGCATGTACCTTGTCATTTTACATATACCCGTCATAAACATGTTAAATTTTAATCTGTAATACAAATGTTTGCAGCTTGTAAAGCTTAGAAATGAAAAACGTCAAAGATTTATTTCAATTTCATTCGAACAGTTATAAGTTATAGCGGTGGATTAAATATCATATTGATTGATTTTATTTTTGTTTCTTAAAGCTCAATTGGTTTAACCTTATTTATTACTAAAAATGCAACATCTAATGTAAAATCAACTGAATGAAATATCTTAATATCTGCCTTTTCTCGGTCCTAAACATTGTGGGAAATAAATTGTTTTTTTTTTAATTATTTGTTCGGCAAATTATGTTTTTGTTCAATATACCAAGTTTTATAATAACTACTACATTCAGACGAACTCATTTGAAAATTAACAGAGGGAACCATCATCAAGGTTTGATACATGCGGTTTTCGTATCGCAATTTAGGATGTAAATTTAGCAATTATTAATCCAAAATGTTTCATCAGTGCAATAATGCAGGTTTTTGTAGTTTGGCCCAAAACTTCCAATCTGAGGATAATAAATCATTAACAAAAGCATGAAAATCAATTTTACTAAAATTTAGTTATCCAATTTCTCACCAGGGGATGCTATGAATGCAAAAGTAACTTGAGTTGCATTTTTAGAGCTTATGTTTAACTAACAACAACATAGATGCCATACAGTAAAACATTTAAAAAACAGTTTTACTTGAGTTTGGATACCCTATTTCTTTACAAGGGGTGCTATAAACGCAAGTAAAAAATATTCCCTAATTTTAACTTTGCGTATAGTTCCCGTATTGTGAAACATAAAAAAAATCCATTTTAAAGTTTTAGTTAAGCAATTACCCACCAGGAGCGCTACGAGAGTAAAAAAAACCTATCATGTGAAAATTTTTATCAAAATATAATCTTTGCTTGCTTTAATGCTTTTTTAATGCTTTTTCTGAAAACTTATTTAAAAAAAGGAAAATATAAATCAATTTTATTAATATTTTGTTATCTTATTTCCTTTCAGGGGCGCTTTACACGCAAAAGAAAGATTTGTTGAATGTGTATAACATACTTTCCCTCTGAGCGTCTGGGGGCTTTCCTGCATTTTCACATAAACGCTCATAAAACTAATATTAATTGAGATTTTCATTCACAGTTTGTTTCTAAAATACACTTCATATCGCTTTATCATACATATATCTTAAAATACAATTCCGTTAAAAATATTTTTGTCTACAGCCAATTTAAGTTGTTACTGGGAAACGGAAAAATACGGGCAAAACGCTTAGAGGGTTAACTTGGGGCATGGTTGTCATATGAGAAACTTAAAAAAGTGATTTAAAAGTTTCAGTTGTGTAATTTCCCATCGCTGGCTAATGCTTCAAGAATTAAAAAAAAATACCATGTGAAAATATCTAACAAAACATTAATTTCAGTCTGTCAGAAGTTTATTCTGAAGTTTATTTTAAATTTAATAAATAAATATTCATTTACCCTATTTCCCTCCAGGACACGGTTTAAAAGCGAAAGAAACGTATGTTGCATTTGTAACTTCAATATAGTTGTTATACAGTGAAACATAAAAATTCAATTTTGCAAACAAAAAATAAACCAGCTCTGGAGATCTAGCTGTGCTTGTTTAAAATTAGCTTTGCGTCCAATTCGCCAAACTTCACACTTTACATAGACAAGTATTTTGCAGATCGCAAGATTTACTTTCCAACTTCACAGATTTTAGGCTTCGACCAAAGCACTTCCTTATATCAGGACTGCCACGGGCGACTATTTTTTAATTCTACCTTGCATCAATTTCTCAAAACAATTTTTTTTCACATACACATTGACAACATGTGCAAGAGAAATATACTATAAAATTGATTTTTTTAACCCTTAATTGCATAGTGATGTCAATTTCCATCACTTTTTATTTAACTTTTAATAAATAAATCAACTTCTTCGCCACCACTATATTTAAATAGAAATATAAATCCAGTAAACTTCCCGTGAACTATGTGGCTGAACAAAGTTAAAAATCTATCTTAAATTTTCTGGTGTCTAATATTTAATATATGTATAAAAAAACACAATTGTAAAAGAAAAACTCATGCAAAGAAGGGTTAAATAGTAGTGGGAATAGAATATAAATATAGTCGCCAGTGGCAGTCTTGTTATATAGTTGTGGGATTAGTTGCGAGGAAGATATATGTTACTTGATTAGTTGAATTCTGTTTTCGAGAACGTTCTATGGACTCTGATTGGTTGAATCATGTATCTCAGCTCCTATTGGGAAGTTCCATAAAATTCCTTCAGATTCAGCATGTAAATTTTTTCGCCAAATTTTGCCAACATTCGGCGAAACGACATTCTTTGATTTGGCGCCAATCATGTGTTTTTGCATTGGTAATCTTGAAAGTTATTTTCCCGCTAAATACCGGCAATGTCGCCACAGTTGGCGAAGTGTTGCCAACTTTGCGAATTTGTTTACTGCCAACTGTTCAGCAATTGTTTCAACCTTCATTTCCATTGCAATGCATTGACACGTAGAGACCGTGACAGGACCCACTTATAGAATTTTTCAGAACATGTGATCGAGTCTAATGGTTTTCTCGTACCCCAAACGGTAGGATACAAAATTAGTCAAAATCGTTAGAGCCATTTTTAGATAAAATTTGCATATATATATATATATATACACACACAAGATTTGCTCGTATTACAATATATGATTTGGTTACGTTATTTCCGCCCAGGAAGCGCTATACATGCAAGTATAAATTTCGTTGAATCAATATTACCTAATTTTAACTTAGAGCATGCGTGGCATTTGAGAAAACATAAGAAAAATGCATTTTAAAGTTTTAGTTAGGCAATGTTCACCATAAGAGCTACCAGCGTAAAATATCATGTGAAAATTTTTATTAAACATAAATTTGATCATGGCAGAACATTATTCAAATAATTTATACAAACCCGTAAAAATCATAAAAAAATTAGTTACCCTATTTCTCGCCAAGAGGCAAGTAAACACAAAATAAAATTGTGTTGAATCTGTGCCAACTACTTTTAATTTCAATGTAGATACTATACAGTGAAACATAAGAAAATCAATTTTACTCCCCAGCGAAATCTTTTATAAACTGTTTGACAGAAATTTTTCTCCTGTATGTAACTGATATTCATCCTTATTATTCAGTTACGTAGAAATTATTTAAATTTTTTGTTATAAATATGACGTCATATACACCTGGTTCCTGTATTTATTCATATTTATGCTCCTTGTATTATTAACAAATGTATTACTGCTGGTGAACTAAGAAAATGCTCTCTTAAAAAAATAATTCAATTTTATTTTGAACGTGGAAATCTTTTAATTGAAAATTAATTGCTGTGGACAAATTATTATTACGGTTTTTCAATTGTTAACAACAATAAAGAAATATAGTTAAATTATATGGAGAAAATGTCCATTGGTTCCCAATAAAATATATGAAATTTTTATTAAGAAAAATATTTGAATAACGTAAAATAAAACATAGCCTATGTTACATCCTTGATTATAATACTCCACCAATATCCATACCACCAAACAATTTCATTATTTCAAATTTTATTAGAATTTGCATAAAGTAAAAATTTTGTGGCAACGCGTACAAAGGTGGGAAAAAGTCTAGTAGTTAACTCGTTCAACGGGTGATAGTGTGTAAAATTAACATTAACCCCATAATCATTGCAACCAAGAAGTGCAGGCTACTTCTTTAAAATTCAGATTGCTTGATTACAAAGCCATTAAATAATAAGCCCAGTCAGATTAATGGGGAACTTTTCGCAAGTTGAAAATAGCGCCATCTAGCGGTTGGGAGTGCTGCATTCGGCACCAAGAATATTTTAATAACATTTTGCTTCTAAAATTAAAGCTTAAAATAAGGAGTTCATATTTTCTAAGAAAGTCGTTTGTAAATTCCGGTGTCAGTCAGTAATTTCACATTTTACGAACATAATTTGTCTGTGCCGGAAACGGTTAATTGCATAGTGATGTAAATTTCCATCACTTTTTATTTAACTTTTAATAAATAATTCAACTTCTTCGCCACCACTATATTTATATAGAAATATTAATCCAGTAAATTTTCACATTTTTTTTCATTATAGTTTTAGCTCTAATGTAAAAGATCCCAATAATTAGCAATCTTTTAAAGGAAGTGCAAAAACAAAACATCGATAAAAATCGTATAAAATATCGATATAAATAAATCATATCGTTTCTCTGCGACCCACTTCTGTTTTGTCCTCCTTCCGCAGCAGAAGTTTGGCGCAAGTGTGTCGCTAACAAATTTAACACTATCTGAATGGGCTTATTATTTAATGGCTTTGCTTGATTACCACCAATTTTTTATGCAGAAATATTCGCCTTACTTATTGGCAGGTAAAATACTGCGAAAGTAAAGACTATCTTATAGACTATTTTTTAGACTATTTTATAAATCTGGTGGAAATCAAACAATCTGAATAAAACAACAGTGGCCTACACTCCCGTGAATGTATCGGACGCGACGATTAAGGGGTTAAGAAGTCACACTGGAAATAAATATGCAATACGTAAATAAGTTTATGTTTTTAAATCTTGAACATATTACATAAACACAATTCAATTAGTATTATAACATAACTATTTTTCATCATTTTGTTACCTTGTATAAAAATTTAAAAAATATACGTTCATAATTTCATGATTGACACAAATTATAATTTTATTCTTTTTTGAGATTTTTACTTTCATAAACCACTTTAAGATAATTAAAAAGATATATATTTAATTTTATATTTTAATGCGTTTTTTAGATAATATTGTTAATACACACACACACACACACACACACACATATATATAATATATATATATATATATATTGCAGTTCTTAAAATTTGTCAGTTAACCTTTGACGGAAAAGTAAGCAGAAAACAAATTATCTTTCGGTAATATTATATCTAATGTCTGGAAAATGTATACATTTTCCCTTATTATTATGATCAAAAAAAAAATCTACAGGGAACTTCAGTGATAAAAATCATAACTTTTGTTATACTAAGGTAAGAAAACTTGTTAACGTCACTGTAAGCGCATTGTCAGAGCTCTGTCGGTGTTCTGACATCATTTTTTATCATAACGTCTAATAAATGTGTATGCCCCAACTTAATGTTTCAGATATCAGTAGGAGGTATACTATTAGATGGGGTTTTTGAAAGTTTTTGAACTATTTTCTGACTTTATTAATTCAAAAATCTAAATATTGAAGCATAATATGTAAGTTCTTGCGTATGGAATATTTTTACATAGCTGTATTTTTAAACATGTTCAAACACATTTTCACATGTCGTAATGCAAACCAAAATATTGTAACTTTTTTAGAAATAAGTTATCATGCATATATTTTATATTATAAAGTATCCCTATTAATATCAACCATTTTAATAATTGTAATGCATATTTAACATATTGTAGGATGTATAATTCACATGTATGGTTTACATAAAAAACAGCAGAACTTTAGTTTTTTAATGTAAACAATTTATAATGAATATGAGGTTATTAGTTCCGTTCCTTTGTCTATACTAATATTATAAAGAAGTAATTTTGTTTTGTTTATTTGTTTGTTTGTATGGGGTAATCTCTGGAACTACCGAACCGATTTCAAAAGTGTTGGTGGCAAATTGATGGTGACAATCCCTGCTCCAAGATAGGCTATATTTTATGTTGGTGCTACTAATCCCAGGGATTCAGGCGCGAAAAAAGTTCTAGAATTGCGAGTTCTGTAATATTGAAGGGGTTAGAAACTTTAAATTTATGAAAGTAGTTACTTATAAGATGTAAAAGCTCTCTAAGAACAGTTTCTAAAAATATCGAAATTTAAAAGGGTGAAACGAGCGAAAACCGTTCCAAAAACCTTCTAAATTACAATTTCTTTGGAATCTCTGGAACTACAGAACAGATTTCCCTGCTCTAACATAGGCTATATTTTAAGTTGGTGCCACTAACCCCCCCCCCCTCCCCCCCAAGGGTTACAGGAACAAAACACTTCTAAAATTGAGATTTGTGTGATACTGAAGGACTTAGAAACTTGAAATTTAGAAAGGTAGTTACTTTTAAGATGTATATACTCTGTATATAGAAGTTTGGTATTTGGCATGGTGGTTACTTTTAAAATGCAAATGATCGCTAAGAACGATTCTAAAAAAAATTAGAAATATAAAAAAGTGAAATGAGCGGCGAAAGTTATAAAAACGTTCTAAATTGTGATTTAATTGGATTTATTCGGGTTAGAAACTTGATCATTAGTATATGTGGTAACATTTACGATGCAGACGCTCGGTATAAACAGTTTATTAAAAATTCGAAGTTTAAAGGTGTAAACTGAGTGGAAAACTTACTAAATTAGAGTTTATTCAGAATTGTTAGGAATAGAAACTTAAAGTTTGACATGCTTATTATTTTTTAGACATAAATGCTCGCACAGAACAGTTTTTACAAAATTCAAAATTAAAAAATTTGCAGAGGTAAAAAAGTTCTAAAACTGCGATTTTAGTAATGCTGCTGGTCTAGAAACTTGAAATTTTGGTATGGTGACAATTTTTAAGATTTACGCGCTCGCAAAGTATGGTTTCTATAAAAATTCGAAATTTAACTCCTTCAGGGGCAAAGTACTCCTGTAGCTAAAATATTGAAATGATTGATTGACACCAGGATTCTCGAACGAATTTATTTAACCCCTTAATCTTCGTCCCCGAGACGTTCACGGGCAGCGTAGGTTACGCCTGTTTTATTCAAATTGTTTGATTCCCACCAGTTTTTTAAAATAGTTTTATTGGCTTTATTCTTGCATTATCTTATCTGTCTATTAAATAAGACGAACATTTCTACTTAAAAAAACTGGTGGTAAACAAGCAATCTGAATTTTTAAAAAGTAGCCTACACTTAAAGTGCGCGACGATTAAGGGGTTAAAAATAAGTTAAAGCTTTTTCCTCGTGTACCTTATAAATTCAAAATTTGATTATAAAATTCTGGTGTCATTGTGGCGTTTTGGGATTAAAATTATTGGTATATATAATAAACCGGTGCCCTTCAAGGGGTTAAAAGGGTGAAATGAACGGGAAAATTTCTAAAAACCTTCTAAATAATGATTTATCTGAAATTGTTAGGGATAGAAAATTGAAATGCAGTATAAGAATGATGTTTACTCAAAATGTGACTTAATTAGTAATTGGTGTTCAATTAGTAATCCGTAGTCGTATAATTTCCTCTAATAAAATAGTCCCATGAATACCACTTGGCATATTTCAATAATTACGTAAGCAAAGCCGCAGGTTTTGCTAGTATAATATATTTTACTAGTATTTTTTTTCTTTTTGTGTTTCTTAAAATTACTAATTCATTTCATATTAATTGTTTAATATGCATATTCCGGCAATTTACTTTCGTCCAGTGTTGCCAGTGGGATACTCCTTTTTAATCGAGATGTGTTGATTGGCACTACGTTTTTGAAATGGTATAATTTGCCTTGTTTTCGCGTTTCTTAATCTGTCATTAAATAGGGCGAATTTTACTTTCTCAAAAAATGGTGACAATCAAGAAAGCTGAATAAAAAATAGTAGCCCACTGGAAAAACACCTTTTGTCCTCTCCTTTCGTTGTCTAACAGCTAATTCCTAAACCATTATTTTTATTGTTTCAGATGCAAAAATAGTACATACCGTAATTTCCGGCTTATAATCCGCTGATCAAACAATTCGGTTCCAACCCAGAAATTTTATTCAATAGTTAAAGTCAAAAATTTACCGTGATCCAGAAAGTAACATTTTATAAAATAAAATTTCTGGGTCGAAACATGATTGTTTGATCTGCGGGTTATACGCCGGAAATTACGGTATATTTTTCTCTAAAATAATAAGTTTCGTTTACATCAGAATAGTTTTGTTGTACGAAACGTAAATTTCCATACGGCCCCCTATGTATATTTAGAAAAACATTTGCCATGTTCTAGGATCGCGCTGCACAATCTTTTTGTTTGAAACTCGTTTACCACCACAATTTTCAAAAGGTAATCTTCGACTTATTTAATATCAAAATTTCTGTCATTGAACATGTAATAAAATTCTGCATAAAAATAGTGGTTTCTCGACGAACCGCGGGTAAGTAGCGATGCACTACTACTGTAGGATGTAAAATAAATCCTTTTTTCTTCTACCAAAACTTACGGAGCTATGATACTTTGAATATTTTTAAATTTAACCCTTTCCGGCACAGACAAATTCTGTTCGTAAAATGAGAAATTACTGACTGACACCGGAATTTACAAACGACCTTTTTAGAAAATAATAACTCGTTATTTTAAGTTTTCAATATAGAAACAAAATTTTACTAAAATATTCTTGGTGCCGAATGCAAGTTTGGAATTAAAATTAGGTGTGCCCGAAGTGGGACCACTGTGCTGGAAAGGGTTAAGCGATTTCTGGCACTGAATGGTCGTTTTTTTCGTTTTATTTCATGTTAGTATATTAAACAATTAAATTGATTTATGTTTTAAAAAAACACAATTGTTTTCCGGAAAATGTCGTTAAAAATGAAGCATTTTTACATTAGTATCCCTGTAAAAAAGAAAACTCTTTCGAAATATTTAAATGTATAAGAATTTAGATTGATACTATTATTTAAATGTAATTGATTGAAGCCAATTTATTCAAACTTCATTTTAACTGCATTAAAAAGTAACAAATCAATAATAATAATGTTTTATGAATAGTTTCAATTATCTTATCCGAAATAAGCAAGCGAAAACTAATTTATATGTTACCAAAAGTGTCAAGCATTTAAATAATTGTTGATCAAAAAATAAATTTTGTTTGCAATCCAGATGCTTACGGTACTGAATATAATGAGTTTCTTAAAGCATCAATGCATTTTTAGAATGAAACGCCATTTCATTAAATTCTTTTTGTGATTAAATATCATTTAAATTGATTTTACCTCAATTTATCATGTTAGCAGATAAATTTATTCATACGACAACAATATCTGAGATATTAATGCGAAACGTGTGTTTCGTAATATTGCTACACGATAACAAAGAAAAATTCTTTACATGTTTTCGCAGAAGTTACATATATTTAAAGCATAAATACAATTCACTAATAACTGTAATAATGATTGTATTAACATTGCATCAAGATTCCAATAAGTTATAAAGATTATTTATTAATAGCGACATTTAAATGATCATTTGAAATACTTGTCGTGATTTATTAACGTTGAGCGATGAATTCGTGTTTACTGGAATAGCAAAATCTCTAATTAAATTTAATTACTGGTCACAAATATAGCTCAAAATCATGGGTGATATTTAACTGCTTTTAAGTTAGTTTATGCAATATGATTACATGTAAAAGTGGTTAATACAACTTGTTTTCCAATTATTAAATTATTTTATTCCTCGATTATCAATAGCTACAGTTTATTGATAGCGATTCTTGTATTTTTATTCATTAGTCAGGGTGCACACACAATTTTTGAAAATGACTTTTCGCCTTATTTAATCTTAGAAATTACATTCTGTGATTAAAGGATGTAATTACGTATTCTACTAATTAAATATTAAATAGAAATTTTCTAATCTAAAATTGTGGTGCCAGACTCCTTGGAAATTCTAAGGAGGATACTCACATTGTTAAATTTATATACAAGGCGTCTCAAAAACATTGACCTTGGACTTTATTCGTTAAATATTGATTATAGACCTATATTATAAATTAAAAAGTTAAGTAAAACAAGGTACAAAATTTTATACCATCGATTAAAATTTCCAAGGGATTAAATTTGAAGAAATACAAAATTTAAATTCTTATACGGCCCGCGTACAAAATTTTTTCCAATGACTAAAATGTGCCCCATAAAATAAGGTCATGTTCAAAATTTTAGTATTTTATCATAAAAAGTCGCAGAGATATGAAAATACATAAATGCTGACTTTAACCCCTTTTCGATGACTGGATATAAATGCGCAAAGGGGAAAAATCATGCCGGATGATCGTGTTTCAGTGGTTGTAAACAAATTACGAAAGAAAACAATGATTGAATAAAAATAACAATTGTGCTATTTATTGGTACAAAAGTAACCAAACTGTGTAGAAATAATAATTTTACGCAAAGATTGCAAATTTCAAAATCTTTACATTATGTTTAGATTTCTGTCAAATTGCCATTTCCAATTTTTATTCGGTAATTCATCATGTAAAATTTTAAGGTATTTTTCAGGAAACATAGATTTGTACATATGTAAATAAAACTAAAGATAAGAGCCATCCCAGCTAGCACAGAACTAACAGATTGGCACAAAAATTATATCTTTCGTCAAGTACTCGAGGTGTTATTTCGATAACAGCAAATCGTAACCTAAAAGTATCGATTCTGTCCTTTCATTCGATATCTTTGGCGATATTTTGATGGGTTATCGACATTGCGCCAGAAATATGGCACAACAACGGAAATCGGCGATATAGGTGATACGCTATTGATACAATGTCTAAAAAGAAAACAACTGCAGCCAAAGTGACCGCAGAGCTCAATCAGCATCTGGATTCTCCAGTGTCAACAATTACAGTTCGGAGATACCTTCATAAAGAGAACATTTAAGGCAGAACAGCAATTCCCAAGCCACTTGTCACAGATGCTGATGCCAAACGTCGTGTAGAGTGGTGCCACAACCACAAAACCTGGTCGATTGATAAGTGGAAGACTGTTATATGGTCAGACGAATCATCTTTCACACTTTTCCCCACAACAGGACGGGTACATGTCTGGAGAACACCTGCACAAGCGTATGATCCTGATTGCCTCCGTCCAACTGTCAAGCATGGAGGTGGATCGGTCATGGTATGGGCAGCCGTGTCATGGTTTTCTGCTGGTCCAATCGTAACCCTGAAAGGAAGGATCACTGGGGAGAAGCATAGAGAAGTTTTAGCTGACCAGGTCCATCCCATGATGCAAATTTTTTTTCCTGCAGGAGATGGAATTTTCCAGGATGATAATGCCCATATTCATGCAGCCAGAGTTGTCCAATCATGGTTTGATGAACATGAGGATGAGGTGGAACATCTACCTTGGCCCGCACAGTCCCCAGACCTCAACATAATCGAACCGTTGTGGTCTATTTTAGAGCTTTCAATCCGGAATCGATATCCTCCACCGGCATCTCTCACGGAACTTTCACAATATCTCCATGAAGAATGGTACAATATTCCTCTAAACACTATTCAGAATTTGTATGATTCGATTCCCAGGCGAATCCAAGCTATATTACATGCCAAAGGTGGTCCTACGCCATATCAATAAAGAATTCCTTCAAAATCTAGGGTGTTTCCATTATTTTGATAACCACCTGTAGATCTTGTGCCAATCTAATGACATTTTATACGTATGTCGGCGAATATTGTAATCGATTTAATTAGAAGTTTTGTTGTATCGAAACTGTTTTAACCCTTTCAGGGGCAAAGCACTTTGATTGCTACAATGTTAAAAAGAATGACTGACACCGGAATTTACAAATTTGGAAACAAAAAAAAAGCTAAATATCACATGCATCATGAAGTTTTATCTCCTGTGTTTATTTACTTTATCAAGTCGAAATTCTGGTACCATTCTGTAATTAAAATTAAGTAGTTTCATAAATGTACCACCGCCCTTGAAATAGTTATATAATTGAAAAAAAAATTTCTTGTATATCTATAAAAGTATTCACATGCACATTTAAGTTTAAGAATCTTAAATAGTTGCACGATTTTCTCTAAACTAATTTTATAGTAGAGAATTAAGCTTATGTTGTCTTATTTTGGAATGTTGGGACTGAAAGAACACCCCCCCCCCCCAAGACCTTGCATTTAACTTATTTTATGGTGTAGTACTTAACTTCAATATTTTTTAACTTAATACGGATATGCTTAGAGAAAGCAATCTTTTTTTAAATATTTTATATAAATTTCTTCAGTCAGTTTCATGTGTTTCATATTTTTGATCGGCCATGTTCATCATATCCAGTGCAATAAACTGGAACTAAATGTTGAAAAGGGTTTCATTTTAAACAAATATTGATATATTCTGACAATTTTAATTAAAAAAAATGTTTTTCAATAGAAATATCTCAAACGAATACTTCATTTTATGTTCATAACAATAACACAACTTCATGGTGAAAATCAAAACACTTGTTAAATGTAGATTCATATGTCTATTATATTTCAGTAGTTTTCAAGCAATAAAGCTCTTATAAAGATAACCATTAGTATAGCATACACTGTTAACCCTCTAGCTGCGGGCGATGTTTGCATTTTCTTATGTAAAACCCCGGCCTATTTTTATTCGTTACTTATAATAGTTATAAGGATTGAATTTATAAGCAAATTTATTTAGAAATACGCAAAAGCACTTTCTTCATGTACATTATAAAAACAAAGTTCTATTTCAAAATTCCGGTGGGAATGTGGCATTTATGGATTCAAAATATTTCAAAAACCGCAGAACTTTCTGAATGGCATAATATATGAAATGATATATATATTATAATTTGTAAATGTATCTCTCTATTTCTAAATAAAAGAAGATAGATTCAACGAAGACATAGAATCTCCCGATGCTTAAGTACTATAAAAATTATAGAGAACGTCAAAATAGCGTTCCCCGCGGACAGTGGCGTAGCCAGGTGGGGGGTCCAGATGCTCTTGATACCACTAATTTTTTACAGTTTTCTTTACCTTATGTAATCGGAGACCTTTCTGCGATAATCAAGGCGAAGAAAACTTTACAATTTTACTGGTATCCAGAGCGTTTGGACCCCTTCCCTGGCTGCGCCACTGCCCGCGGAATTGTATAGAATAAGTGAAACGCGATAGGAGCGTTACTCGCGGCTGGAGGGTTAAAAATCTTCATCTTTTGCTGCACACTCCACCGCTTTTAGAGAAAACTGTTACGTTACTATATATTACGGAGCATTTTCATTGGTCAAAATAGAGATGTTCTATAAAAGCAGGGAAGTGACTATGCAGCAAAAGCTGAACATTGTTAATAGTGTACAGCTGCTAGTCTGCTGTAAAAATGCCCAGACGACAATGATAGTATGGATGATATATCGATGGGTGTTAAAAAATTATCATATCCATGGTGTCAAATGGATTTTGCTTTTCTACAAACTAGTGGTGCGACGAAACGCTATCCTTTGTATTCTAGCTAATGAATCCCTAGTAATTGACACGGGTTTTGGGGCGCGTAAGATTATCGCCATTTTTTACCATACAGACATCACTTATTTGATAAAACTTTATTTTGCCATGAAACATATATCGGAATGTTACATGAAAATCGATGTATCTGACAATAATGATATTTCTTATACCAATTCGTGACATTTCTGACAATTCTGTGTTTGCTGGGATATTTTATTTGCCTATTATGCATTTCTGCGTCACATCATATGCACTCTAGCTGGAAACATGTATAGTTTAGTTTATGATTAACCTCACCAACTTTGTTTAAAGATATCTCTGCAACTTTTTATGATAAAATGTTGTATATGACCTTATTAGTATATGGGGCACATTTTACTCATTGGAAAATTTTTGTACGGGGACCGTATAAAAACTTAAATTTTGTATTTCTTCAAATTTAATGTCCTGAAAATGTTTATCGATTTCATAAATTTCTGTACCCTTTTCTACGTAACATTATAATTTATAACATATGTCTATGATCAATATTTAAGGAATAAATGCTTAGGACATTATTTTTGAGGCACCCTGTATAATTAAGTATTTTTTCTTTTATAATTCGCTTACGAATACTGAAAAGCTATATTAACGATTTTCATTTATTTCAAAATTTGGTACAGTAAAATACGATTATATCAATATAAAGTTTTAAAAAATAAAGTAAAAACAGTACGTTGTGCCAATGAGTAAAATGTGCCTGTAAATAATGAATAAAATGAGCCCCATTTAATTAATGCACAAAATAAAGATTTTTTTGGACGTGGAAATTTTATTTAACACAAGTGCAGAGTTGGGCGTCTGGCCTCCTTTTTCATTAAAAAATTTTGAGTTCATACCGGAAATTCCGAAAGCAGAATTTTTGCTTCCTGAAATAACGAAATGTGTCATCACATACATAAAAACTTCTTATTCCGAATTTTTGGTATCGTTTCGATTATTCTGAAAAGGAAGCAGCACTGGCAACTTTGCTCAGAAGTATGCCTTACTATGGTTGCATACAATTATTATTTTGTCAACAATACATCCGAAATAGTTACCGTTTTCTTAAAAAATCGCAAGCGATTGTTAAAAATGCTGCGATAAAATAAGTCTAATATTACCTTACGTAAATTGGTGGTGGCAAGTAGAAAAATCTTGCGCAACTAAGTTATGCCTTATTCTGAGCGTGTGCTCCCGGATAAAAGTACTCAGCAGTAATCTCTAATATTTATTTGAACTTGATAAGCGATGTTAACACATTGCCGACGGGGAACAAGAACTATCCTTTTTTATTTCATTATTCTCTAAGGGCTAGGCTTCTATCTTACAGAAATTGCATTTATATCATATTTTCCAGATTTTTTTTAAATCGTAAGATGTTTTATATTAAATCCGTACAGTGGAAGATATTTACTGATGCATAAACTTATGAAATCTGCCTAGTAAACCACTTTACGAAAGATTTTCAGAAGAGAGGATAGCTTCAACTATTTTAAAGAGCAGATTTCATACAAAATTGCCCATCGGCAATATGTGAAAACCTACACATTTGAAAATTACTTTGAGCTAGGCAACATACTTGCATTTATAAACAGTCTTTAGACATTAAATAAGGGATGTTCATACTTTTTGCCTGATAACAGTTTGTCATCAATATTTTTGAATAAAAATTCTTGTGTTATTTAGTGGATAAATTTCTATCATTATAAAAGGCGAAATATTATTTTCCAGAAAAGTGGTAGTTCTGTAGCCTGAAGTCCACAGGTTGGACACCCCCGCTTTAAACAGACAGTACAAATTATTTTACCAAATGCGTCGCAAAGTAGTTTGAGTGTCGTACATGAAGATCTTCTGCATAGTTGCCAACATCTCTGGTGGTAATTAATTAAGGTGACATATCACCTTTGAAATGGTCAAAAATTCAATTTCAAGGTTTTGATGTCAGTAAATAGTACATTTTATTCTGAGTAAAAAGTTACCAATGTTTTCAGAGGCGACAATTATTGATGAAGATATAAAGCAAAATGCAAGCCTCATTCTTTGTTTTTGAATGGGGAGTGAAAACTTTAAATTCATTTAATTCACAACAACGATTTACAAACTTGCGCGCACGATTTCTCCAAAAATAATTTAGATAGAGCCTCAAAAATTTTCCAACTTATTAATGTTATAACAATGAACAAAATGAACTAGAATCTTTTAATTTGATCAATAAATTAAAAAATAATTAACTGTAATTCATCAAAATGCGTTTTAAAATTAATTACAGTTAATTATTTTTTAATTTATTGATCAAATTAAAAGATTCTAGTTCATTTTGTTCATTGTTATAACATTAATAAATTGGAAAAATTTATAGGCTCTATCTAAATTATTTTTGGAGAAATCGTGCGCGCAAGTTTGTAAATCGTTGTTGTGAATTAAATGAATTTAAAGTTTTCACTCCCCATTCAAAACTAAAGAATGACGATTGAATTTTGCTTTATATCTTCATTAATAATTATCGCCTCTGAAAACATTGGTAACTTTTTATTCAGAATAAAATATACTATTTATGACATCAAAACCTCGAAATACAATTTTTGACCATTTTAAAGGTTATATGTCCCCTTAAAAAATACGATGGTTGGCAACTATGCTTTTTCGCATGCCCGAGTGATTCATTCAAATGACAAAATCATTCATTATGCCTATCACTTGATCAGACGAAGGAATAATTAAGATATGTTGGCATCTATGTCTTCTATCATGTTGCATAAATACTCCAATGGGAAGATTAGGGGAGATGGTGGATGAATGGGACATTTTCACAAAAATCGTTATTTTAAATATTTTATTTAAGTTATTATCAATATTATATATCACATGTCATTCATTAAGTGTTTGACTACATCTTATGCACAATATTTTTTCAATATCAGAGTTGCCAAGTCTCCGGCTTTTTGCACACCAGTATTTTATTAGAGAAAATGTTGTTCTTTTAAATCGCAGAGTCCTCCGATTAAACAACTCAACCTTTTTTGTACTAAAATACTGGTATCCAAAAAGCCGGAGTCTTGGCAGCTCTGCAAGATTATTATTAGACAGAAATATAAATGAAATTTAAAAAGAAGTTATTCTATGTCCCAATTATCCCCACAGCAAGGATGAATGGGACACAAACATTTTCCTCCCCATATTCAGTGTTAAAAACTAAAAGCTGATGAAAATGCCTCCTTGGCAATAGCTGAGGGCTTATAAATTGTAATATGATCTCCAGGATTATTTTTTAGCCAATCATCTTGGAATTATCTCAGCTTTGCCTTAAAAGGCCCATAAACGGAAGCAATCAATGGCTGAAGACAATGGCTACACTGAGGATGAAATTTTAAAAGAATAATTACCATAAATTATTAATTTATCAACCTATATAATATTATTTAGATAATAAATGTATTTTTCAGCATCCTCTAGGGATGGATGAGGCAGTTCCATTCATCCCATTTGAAATGCCCCAATCATTCCCATGATGCATACATTCAATTGTCACCCATTTTGTCTACAAAATTATTTTGTCACAATGGGTAATATGCATTTATTTTAATTACCAAAATTGAGCCTTGAAATAAAAGACTACAACATATCTTAATTGTTTATATTGTTTAAGATACTTAAGTAAGTTCAAATGTAAAAAAAAAAAATTACTTTTAAGCAGAGTTTTCAGGAAATGCAAATTTGAAGAAAACTGAAAACAGCCATGTGCTCTTGCTATTGGTTCTGAAGCACACTATGGTAGTGAAATCTATGAGGATAGGAAGCAAGTAAAAAAAAAGCTTTATTGCCTGAAATATTGAGAACGTTCCATCCATCCCTTGTCCCATTCGTCCCCCATCTCCCCTACACAGTAAATATACAAACACTCAAACTAATAAATTAAAGGTGAAAAAATCGCATTCATTTAAAGTTGAATATACCTAACTACTTTTAATACAGCACTAAACAAGAACGAAAAATCATGCGTCCAGCATAGATTATGAAAGACTTTCCAACACAGCCAGAAAACTTTAGCGAAACTTCACCGTTAAATAAGGTAAAAGAAGATATGTAAGTAAACAATTTAGAAAACATATACCACATTTGAAAATTCCGTTTTTGAAATTACCTTCCAGTGTCAAAAAAGTAGTCGAATTATTATGCGGAGCCAATAGATGTGGCTATATAGCATGATAAAATTTAGTTCAGTTAGAATATTCACAATTATCAATTTTCGTCGATCGATGGAAATGCATTCGAAATCCTTTGTACATCTCTGCATATTATCTGAAGACTTTTGTACACACTACATATTAAGCTAAAAGGCAACTTAAAACTCACTCGCAGCAATTACCAACCATAAACGACAATGTATGTTGTTCTTTGCGTAGCCCTGTATATGAATTTATTTATATTCAACAAACTTCTATTAGTCTACTAAATATATATCAGAAATCAATATCAGAAATCAATATCAGAAAGTAATATCAGAAAGAAAATGCGTAACACAATTAAAAACCACCCTTACGCAATTCACTCCCATAGTCTGTAATACTTACGAATTCCCTTGTGTTGCCCTGTATATGAACAAGCGAGTTTATAAACACACACCTAATATGAAAAAAATTAGTTAAACTTAAAAACGCAAACCAAAATTGAAAACGCCCTTATCGCACATAGACTGTAAATATCGCACATGTACTGTTGCCGATATTTTTTGTGTGTCCCTGTAAATAAACGAATGAACACAAGAGAGCAATTTATAGTGCACCTCAGTAATGCATATCATTTTCATTATGTTTGAAATAGAGAAATATCACTAAATTACATTTCAAACGATTTTTCCCCCATAAAAAAATGTGTAAGAGAATTCTTTTGTTTGACCCTGTAAATGAATAATTAATGATTTGCACCCTATATACTACAAAAAGCATGTTTTAATGAGCTTCATAATTATATATCAATTTTATCATGCGTTAAATGACGTAGCATCATCAAAATGCACTTGGAACGTTTATTTCCCTTTGACTGTAATGTAACGGAATACTTTTGACTGTCCCTGTAAAAAAACTATAAATGCTACACACTTCAGTTGAAATAGGGAACATGCTATAGTAAACGACAATAATATACAAAAATTTCAGGGCAATCCGAGTATATTTACTCGAGTTAGAGCAGGGACAGACGGCAGACGGACAAACGCCAGAAAAACCGAAGTCATAAACACTTTTCCACTAGGTAGGAAAGTGTTAAAAAGGTAGGGAAGCTTAAATTTTAGGAACATGTTCTCATTAGTCAATGGCGTTGCCAGGGTGTGCTCAAAGAGAAGGAGGGCTGTCCCACCATTTTTCCCGATCAAAAAGCTCCATCTTATAAAATCACGCAATTAAAAAATATATGCGATTAAATATACAAAGAATATTCGGTATTTCTTTTTACGCTGAGCAATATCTTTTTCATTGAAATATTTTTTAATTTCATTCTTACACTCCGAGTAAGTCGATTTTGTGTGTATTTTATCGTCACCTATATGTGTTTTCAAGTTCTATAACAGTGATGTCCAAGTCAGTGTTGCAACTTTTGACGAAATTCACATTCGCGGAACTGTAGCAACCCTGCTAGCCTGTGGTACGAGAAGTTTTTCTTATACTTATATCTACCACTATATCCGAAAATAATTTTAGGGTTATCAATTGTCTGTCACTAAATAAAGTAAACATTACTATTCGGATATAGTCATAGGTGATTGCATAATACCTTTCAATTTTCAACACTGCTACTTCTGGTGACGCAAAGCCAAAATATTTCCACATAGCATATTTTTTTTATTGATTGAAAGAAAATCTGCGATTAAATAAGGCAAAGGTTATTATTCGGAAATAGTGGGGACATGGGCTCTCAGCAAAAATGTAGGTCACCCCTGTTTCACACACCCTGTTTTCAATATGCAAAATTATACAAGATATACCAATAATGCATTTAATTAATGAATTACAAAATAGCTAGTTAAATTTACATTTTTCAAAAACAGGTTCGGATTAAATTTTATAAAATATTTAAATAGTATGCTGAAAACTGCATTTATGCAAAATATATGATAACGTTTTATTTAATACACTGTTGATAAATAAATTTGAGGAGCATATTTGCAATTTTCTGTAATATTATAATCCTTTTATTCATTTTAAAGTAATTTTAAGAATCATGTGTTATTAAAAAAACTTTAAGTAACATTTCTGTTTCATACACTTAACATAAAACATTTCTGTAAACACATTGTACTTTATTTATTTTGCTTTCATTTCAACATTTTTATCAGATTTCATATTATAATAGTTTAAAATTCGAATTTAAAGCATAAAACAACGAAATGAATCAATTTTTACGCTTCAGTTAGATAATTTGTGTCAAATGCATTATAAAATCTTTTCTGAAAAAGAAATTTAACTACATAGACAGTATCTTTATTCTAAGAGCTGTAGCATACAATGCCTTTTAAATGCATTAAAGGCTTTTGATTATGAAATGGAAATAATATTTTTATTGTAGTAAACACTCATACATTCATGGTATTGTTTATTTTTGCTAGCTATGTATTAGATTTAGTCAAAGAATAGCTTATAAAACTTAAGGACTAATCTTAATGTAAACTAATATAATTTTTAATAGCATATTTAATGAAAACAAAATATGTGCAATACTGTTGCAATCAGTATCTGATCGAAAAAAATATTTCAGGTTAAAACCTTACCGAAGCCGATTTCTGGTCCTTTCTCAAGATTCGGCTGAAAACGAAAATGTCTCAAATAAAATTTATAAACTGTTAATACAGTAAAACATCTCAAAACCGAATCTGTTTATGACGGAATCCTGCCTTCAACGGATACGTTTCAAGCAGAGTTGCCAGTCCGCTACTTTTTTTATTCCGATACTTTGATTGCCACTACTTTTTAAATTAGTATAATGTGCCTTATTTTCGCATTTTATAATCTGTCCTTTAACCTTTTAAACGCCGCTCTGTGTTCCAAGTATAAAAAATATTATTTCTTTGTGAAAATAAGATTTAAATGCATCTATTTAAACAATGCAAGAAGAAATTTCCCCCCAAAAAATTTTTATGTACGATTTCGGGTATGTTCCCGTTTGGGAACATTGGCGTGATTCATTAAGTTTTTACTATATTTTTCAATAGATTAAATTTTATGGTTCTTATGCTAGAATTTTATAAGTATGAATAATATTTGACAGATTTAATAACATTAAAAAAATTTTAAGTGAAATTCGTGTGTTGAATATTATACTTTATAAAAACAATCAAACACAAAGAAAGAATTAAATAATATATATGTGCATAGATATAAATAGAATTAGTAAAAATGTTTAAACCAACTATAGAAAAGCACAAATAACTACTTGAAAGTTAATGATAAAATAATTATATGTATTACAAATATTAACTACATAAAACTATAAATAATAATTATATAAAATACAAATTATCTTACCAAATTATTATTATTATTATTTTATAGTTTGCATTACTGTCCGTGATAAGAGGGAAAACAGTGTTCATGCAGTCGCTTTTGGCATTCAAAGCACATTTTCCTTGTATTTTTCTGGCAAACTACACAGCGTCCTTGAGATGATGATACCAAATAGTGCGTATCTGACTGCCATGCAGACTCTACTGGATGGGCACGTGGACCTGGAATACAATGAATCTTGGGTTTCATTCGAAGTAAACTCAAAGTCACCTCTCTTCGAAAATTCAGGTGTAACAGTTCTGATGTTGAGTTGTGGTGTAATTCAGTATGTACAATCCATCCCGCAACAACAGCCATGTTTAGGGCATTGCTAAATAAGTTCCAGTACCACTTTTTGCTGCGAAACATAGGACGGTAACTTCCAAGAAGTCTGTCTAACAAATCAACTCAACCCATACCTTCGTTATAGCACTTTACAAGATGTGGCTGTGAAACATCTACTTTTTTTCTTTCTTTACGGCAAAATCGTTTTGCTTTACCCATAGGTTCATGAGTATCGTAATTTGACGCTATTGTAACAACTGAACTATCGTTCCATCGGCACATATAAACTTTTCCATCGCACTGAAAATCGTACTTTCCCCTCTCGCATTTGGACATTTTTAATGATTGCAAAGGACATTGTCCTGTTCTAGTATCCCGAATTGTACCAGTTGCTTTAAAATCTTTGTCTGATAAATCCGCCAAAAGTTTATAAGACATGAAAAAATTATCAAAGTATATTTCGTGTTTTTTCGGATTTTCAATACACAATAAAAGTTCCCATACAACTCTTGATCCAAGGGGAATATTAATCCTTTCCGGACTTTTTCCACCGTAAATTTTCATTGCATATGGGTAACCATTATGCGAACAACGCATCAAAATTTTAAAACCAAATCTTATAGGCTTACCTTTTATGAACATTTTTGCTGAATGATGACCATAGTATGGAACCATAGATTCATCAATGCTTAGTTTTCTGTGAAAGATTCCAAACTGCGGAAATTTTTTTTCAAGTTCTTGATAAAAGGGAGAAATTTTGCCCAATTTATCTCCTGCTTTCAAATCATTTGAATCTATAATATGAAAATATTTCTTTATTTTCCTAAATCGGGCTCTAGACATAACTGAAGCAACTATTGGAACGGACAAATCTTCATAAGTGCTCCAATATAAATCCTCACCAGGAACAGTATGGTAGCCACTAAATAAGAGTAACCCAAAAAATTGCCCAATATATTTTTCGTCTACATCAACATTTTCCCCTTTTTGCATTGCATACAGTTTTGTCATTTCTGATAAATGGGCTAAATATTCCATCGGCAAAAATTTGTTGAAAATTTCAGCTGGCGATAAATTTGCTAATTCGGGAAACGATTCGCAAAGCTTCATATTACTTATGGTTTCTAAAGATTTTTTGAAAGATGCATTTTTATTCCAGTTCGGCTTCATATCTTCTTTCTTTGATAGTCTCTTTCTCTTCAAACTTGATTCAATTTTTGATGTAGAAGGTACAGAAACAATCGTTTCATCATCTGATACATCAACTGATCTATGTGTAAAAACTTCTAATTGTCCGCATACATCTGCAGGCATAATTTTTTTAAATTCATTTTCATTTACATCTTCTTCATCTGTTATAGCACCACTTTCATCAGGAGGCAATTGGCAAATATCTATAACAGAATCAACCGAAGCATCTGAATCTGATAAAGAGTAAAAATATTCAATAGCTTCCTGTACTGTTAAAAATCTTTCACGATTAGCCATATCTATCAAAGAAGCAAAGTAAAAATATCGTTCTAGCTTCACCCTCTATTACTTACAAAATGAACGATGCAAAAAATTCAGAAAGAGAAAAGGAAAAAAATAAATAAATAAAAGAACTGGGCGGGTGCTGAACCACGTGATCTATCTCAAAACTCTTACATACGATAAGAAAGTAAAAATTATTGCTAACAAATAGCACCCTTCGCGGGATACTTAGAAAAAGTCATAAACATCCTCAGTCCTGAGCAAAACAGTTGTTTGGACAAAACTCTCACCCCCGCACTAGTGAGGGAAGAAAGCAAGAGAAGGGGGGAGGGGTGAAAAGGGTGTAAGTGGAATTCGAAAAGCCACTGACCTGCTTTTAAACACAGCAAAAGAGATTCAGTATAATTCTGAGACTCTCAATATTACAAATTAGGAAAATAGATCAACAGTGCAAATGATCGAATTCTGTATAGTGAATTACGCCAATGTTCCCGAACGGGAACAATAGAATTTGATATCTTATAGCAAACGCATTTTTATTGAAAACTGTTATTTAGCATGCTTATTCTTTTAAATGGACCTTATTTATCATAACTCTGAAATTTCATGAATTTTGCATCTTTTAAAAATTTTATGTGAATTTTTTTAACAATCCTAGTAAAAATTGACAAAAAATGACTTTTTTACGAATATTTTTTAAGCTTAAATAATTATATAACATAAATAGTTTTTAGTCTAAAAAAATAAATGTATTTTTGTTAATAAATAATAATTTTTGTAAATCCATAGAAGCGAAACTTTTTTTTTTAATGAATTTTAAATTTGATGTTCCCGTTCGGGAACATTGGCGTTTAAAAGGTTAAAAAGCGAAAACTTATTTTTCAAAAAAGTAGTAGCAATCAAGCCATTTTTAATTTAAAAAAAAAATAGCGAAAAGGCAACACTAATTTCCTGGTCTCGATGGATGAAATGGAATGATATATGCATGCCTACCTACAGCTATAATTTTGGACGACCAGTAAGTCCGAATATTTTTCTCCTTACTTAATCACAGATATCTTCGATTTAATAAAGTGAAGCAATATGGGATTACTGGTGGCGAAAATTCGTAGCAGTTGTCACCTATGTACCTGATAAAAAGGAAACCCTCATGGAATGATACCTGCTAAGATGGTAATCTGTCGAAAATGGAATCATTATACAGACATTATCGATTCCATTTTCACAGGTTTTTCTGCATTTAGAAGTTTAAAAAAATACTACATATACAGTAACACATGTGAAAACAAAATCTCTACGGACCAAAAAATAATTCTATTTTCGAAAATTTTCCGTTTTAGCAGATATATTTGTAAGGTATTCATTTGCCGAGACCATTATGTTTCCGTTAAGGTTCATATCGTCATAGACTGGTTCTCTTGTGGCAGGATTTTCTGAATTATTAAATTAATTTCAAACACACATATATATCTACAGGGACACATCTACTGAAGCATGTGATTGGAAATACATGTATATGTCTTCTAAAAAAGCAAATATATTCACCAATCAAAAAAATTTTATATTTTGTAAAAAACATTCCTGTCATTTGTTCATTATTAACTTTGTAATTTATTCATACTGTAAGAAAATTGAGTAAAGTGTTTCAAATTTCTTAATATTTAGCTTTCAACATCAATTTTAGGAATTAAAAAATGAGCTACTGTGAAAACTATATTCGGAATATCTATAACTTCGATCAAAAACCAAACTTTCGAACCAAAACTTTCGAATCAAAATCCAAAAGTTTTGAAAAGTTGCATAAACTGTCTCTATTTGCTTCCCATTTTAAGAAATAAATGCAGGTATAAAAATACAAAATACATTTAAAATAAAATTAATAAATCATCACAGATTTATGTTATATTAAATAATAATAAATTACCAGAGATTGTCATTCTGATTCAGTGCAACTTGAAATTATGTTAATATATTTTAGTTCGTATATATATATATATATATATATATATATATATATATATATATATATATATATATATATATATATATATATATATATATATATTAAAAATAATGGAGAGTTATTTTTATTACTAATTGCTTTATTGTTATGAAAATTGTTCAAATCATTGAACAATAACATCATGGATGAAAAATACGATAGGTACTATAGACTATGTTTTGCTTCTTCAGTTATCAAGCCCTCATGAGATTCGACTATAGTTTCGGTATGCATCGAAAGTTGTCTGCTTTTTAACGAAACCGAATATTTGCTGAAACGCAAATTTTGGTCTGAAATTCGTCGAAAATGAAAACAAATATTTTGTCTTGGCACCAGTTACGATCTAAAATTATATCGATATAATCTACGTAAAGAAATTCATTTACTTTGACTGGGTATTTTAATTATTAGTTAAAATATATGTTATCTCAGGATATGTCTTATAAATTTCTTGTACATAGATACAAAGAAAAGAAATAAAAAATAAAGTGTAAGTATAATGATGATAAACAGATTGTCCAAAAGTAACATTATATCGTTTAAATTCCACAATTTGAAAACTATAAGGAATATAAAATGATTTAAAAGCATATTTCTTAAGTATCCCATAAGACGGAAACGAGTCTGAAACTGAAACTCTCACAGGTAACTTGAAATGCCGTCATAGACGGTTTTACCATATTAAATTAACAAAATTTTATACATTAAAATTTTTGAAAGCGGTGTCGCTAGAGACCAAAACAAAGTTCTGTATTGGAGAGGTTTCCTATTAAGCAGTTATAATTTTATGATATTCTTCGTAGGGACTATGAAAATTTTTACCTTTAAAGCAACATTCTGCTGTACACTGTTAAAATTTTGCAGCAAACTGTCGAGTCATTCGACCGTTTTTATAGACAATGGTCACATAACCGTAATTTAACTCTATTCTGACCATATTATTTTCCATATTATGGCCAGAATTAAGTTAAATTTCGGTTATATAACCACTTTCTACAAAAACGGTCAAATGACTGGACAGTTTGCTGCAAATTTTTAACAGTGTAGACAGGTTTCTTTTTCACAGGTACTTTAAAAAAAGTACAGTAAAATCTATAAAAGCGGAATAGCAATATATAAAAATATTCCATCTTAGCCAGATTTTTTTATGAAGCATGGTATTCTTTACGGTGAAATCATAAAAATTTTCCGTTATAGGCAGTTTCTTTTTTACTGGTTTTACTGTATTAACTTTCCTTCGATGCAGACTAACGAATAGATGATTGCACTAAATGGTATTAAAAAAATGAAAAGAATTTGTACATGATGAAAAATTGGGACTTCTAGTGTCCAGCGGAACGTGTCTTACAAGGAGAGGACCAAGCTTGGTAATCACAGATTTTGATTATTTTTATACAGGGTGTATCTGAAATGCTTCAACAAACTTAGAGAGATAATAGTAGTCATGAACACGAACAAAAAATGCAATGGAACATGGGGTCGCAAATGATGTTTAACCCTTTCAGGGGCAGTGGTATGTTTATGAAACCACTTAATGTTAATTCCAAAACGCCACAATGGCACCAGAATTTTGCTAAAATCTTTTCCATTTAATATGTATGTGAAATATAGCCTTTTCTTATTTACAAACAATTTTTTTTTTGTAAATTCCGGTACCAGTCCATTTTCAGATGCATTTTCTCGATTTTCATCCTTTAAGCCTTTCAGGGGCAAAGTACTTTCAGTACTAAAATGTTGAAATAAATGATTGGCACCGGAATTTACAAAAAAATTTGTTTGTAAATATGAAAAAGTCTATATTTCACATACATATTAAATGGAAAATATTCTAGCAAAATTTTGGTGCCATTGTGGCGTTTTGGAATTAAAATTAAGCGGTATCACAAATGTATTCTCTTAGATTTTAACTGTAACAAAAGCCCGTTCCTTCCCCATCTACCTCAAAATACTAAAATTTATAAAAAAAAATTAAATGAAGGAATATTTTATTACAAAATTAAATAGAATAAAAGTTCTTAAATTTATCAGAGAAAATTCACTTACAGTTTTACGAAAGCGACGGGGGAGGGCGCAGAAAAGTATTTTGGCCTAGAACATAAAAACATGATAACCCTGCCATGATTATCACAAGGTGTACATAGAGGTGCCAAGCTCTCAATAATATGAAGTAATATGTGGGTTAATTTTACCCAGGTTTAATACGTTTTGCACCAGAAATTTTCTTAAGAAATGAAATTAAATTTGTTCCTCGTAGAAATCTGAAATTACATAAATAAAGATACATTAAATAAATTTTCTGGTTTGAAACGTTATTAAACTGGGTCAAATTAACCCACATATTACGGAAGATTAGTGGGAGCTTGGCACCTCTGGGTGTACTTTACCTTTGAACTTTGACTTTGTTCCTTTTCCACATCGTAGGGTCACTTTTCCTCTTCCTTGATTGATTAGGAGATACTTCTTCCACAAACTTTTCCATAGTCGGCGAAAACACGAAACTAAATTATTAGAAACTTTGTGTGCACCAAGAAGGATCAGTCACAAGCGAGAGAAAACGCTATAACGTTAATCTAATCAACAAGTTTATTGTGAGGAGAAGCAGAAGCGTCATCTAGCGGATATGGATATTGCCGCTTTTGAACCTCATCGGTTGATGGAATTGGCCGGTTTTGCAGCACATCATGATTTTCAAACGCATATAACACAGGGATTTGACTGGATTAGTCTTGCTTATTGTTTCCAGATGGTAGAAACGCTGAAAAAACACATTTTCAAATTTTGAGGAGTTGGCCGGTTTTGCAACTAGACGACACAATTAAAAGATGTTGACATCCATGATTTAAATATATCATTTGCGCATTCATGCTGAAATAAACTGCGATGTTTTCAAATAACGCCTATAAAAATGCACTTATTTTTTTTTAATTGAAATACCTTAAGGTTACTTAATTTCCATTTTTTATTTTTTAATAGTTTATCATGAAAAACGTGAGAAGACTCGGCACCCTTCAATTAGCGAGAAATGAAGAAAATATCAATATCTATTTTTGTGCTTAAAATGATTGTAGAAATCCCTGATAAATTTTTGTTATGATCCTGTTATTATAAATATACAAAATGGCTTTTTACTGTCCGTTTAAATGTGCTTGAAATATTTATATATTTAAATAAATTTCTCTTAGTTAGTATTTTTTCAGTTAATGAGTGTGCTCGAACCAATGTAACTTCAATATATATTTTTCAATTAAATTGATAGTTATCATGTAAGTTTATTATCATGTGTTTTATAAAGTTATTGAAAGGATTTACAGCAATTCAAAATATTGTTTTCTAAATAAAATGTTAATTATATGTTATATCACTGCATTTTTGCTAACATCAGCTTGGTCCAACTGAGCCCGCCTGGAGCGAATATTTTTGTACATAAATTTTCACCTTATTTGAATACAGAACTTCTGTGATTAAAGTGTCTGAAAAAAGTAGTTTTAAGCGGGATGAAATTGGACCATACTGATATATATCATGACTTTTTATTTTTTATCTAAAACTAAATAACTTTTTGAAGATATGATTCTTAATGTTATAAACAATACATCCAAGTGTTGTATGAAAATCTACTGCGAAATAATAATATCTGTAAAAGAGATTTCACATTTTTTAACTTTGATTTTCAAAATTCAATTTTTTAAATATTACCAGCAAAATTCTCCATTCTCCTTACAAAATTATATTTCCTTCCTAAAATCATTTAAAAATATTTCTTATAAGTTTTGTAAAGTACTTAATTTAAAAAAAAGTGAACTGAGTCCTCTACATTTTTTAATTACGGGGATGGGACACCGTAAATCTCAGCTACTATTTTTTTTTCTATTCGTATCACTTTTGGAAAAAAATCTCTGCATACATTTATACTAGGGTACTGTCAAGAGATATATAGCACAAAGATTTTTTTTGGTAAATTGCGGCACGACTGAATATAAAAATAGTCGTCAGTTTGGCCCTTAATCAAAAGGTTAAAGTACATTTTCTTAAAATTTCATCTAAAGTTACAATTCCAGTTATTTTCATTTATATTCGAAAAAGGACTTCATTTTTTCAGTATGTCAGAAATCTGCCTCTACTTTCTTCAAATTCTTTTTTGACATTCATGACTAATAAATTTTCTTTTATAGGTTATTGCATGCAACAAAAGGGACTCCTCCTTGAATCAATAATCAAAAAGTATCAAAGAATGGGAGTGACGGGGAAAGTTTAAATTTTCATTGAAAATGTGGTTTTTTTTTACATTTATTATTCAGAATTTACCCTTTTTTGTTGAATGTATGTCTTACATTTATTCTTAATGTTTCATTTGACACGTTACAGTGTTACTTTTATGTCTAGGAGTTCGGGAAAATAATTCGTTTTATTGCATTACTCTTAATAATTTATGTAACTTTTAAACAACTGATTCAAATAAAACAAGAAAAAATAGTCGTAAAATGGAAAAGGTTTATTTTACAGTGTTACAAAATCGTCATAAAACCTTGTGTTAAAATGGAAATGTTAAAAAATATCGCATTTATTGTATCTAATGTAACAGAATTAATAACAAAATAGGGTTATCTAAATTTGAAAACGTTATTTGTGATTCGTTATTTAAGCTTTTAGAAATTTTTAATTAAAACATTTATTTCTATTATGTTTCTCACAAGATAAATGCTAAAAAATATAAAAAAATACTTTAAATATACATTTTACTTGAAAAAATAAATAAATTTTTAATTGTTGTTTTAGATGGTTTGAGTTTTGTTTCCATCCGCAGTTTGAAGTTTATTTTTACAAAATATAAAACACCTTTTTAACTATTTGGATTTCAATCTAATTGAATAAGTCCAGATTTGGAGTTAGAACTTCATTTTTAATTGTCTGATAAAGAAAGTGCATTTAGTAAACGTATATTTATCAAAAATCAACTGACTTCAAACACTTTTCCATTATACAATTCCCTACAATAGATTCGAAATTATATATTCCAATATTAATGATCAGTGTATCATATGACGCAAATACATTTAATTATTATGCGATTGTAATTTGACGTTGACATAACAAATATATACACAGACAATGCAAGTAACAATAGCCGTAGGTAACAGAATATCCTAATTTCAGATACTTGTTTAAATATTTTACATAGTGTAAGATAACCATTCCGAAAAGAGAAAAAATTCTGTCTCACCTTAACATCATATTGATGTTTCGCACCTATATCAAAATATATATGAGCATTTATTTTTTTTATTTGTACTCCGGCTTGTACAATTGACGCTACCAGGGGATATTAAATTGTGAAAGGGTTCGAATTAAAAAAGCTATATGAGAAACTGTGACTATTTTCAAAATTTAAAATAATGATGCCTTTCTTAACACCACATTCAATTTTCGTGGCAATTGAGATGTAAAATTTAGGCATCAAGGGAAAAGGCAAGCACATAAGCTGACAGACTTTTTAATTTTGACAGTTTCATGCTTAGGGAAGGCTTTTGTAATATACAGGTTCCAGTTTAAAAAAAAATTCTAATTTTAATAGGAAATTGATTTAATTTTTTATGTAGTTATTTAGTCTATGAAGGGTTCTTCTCACTAAAAGATTGCCCATAAAGATGTGTTGTAAATAATTTTTTAAGATTCCAATAAATAAAAAAAAATACAGAAATAGGTTCGCCAGGGAGCCATTCTTTAATTTCTCAATATATTATTCATAAGATGCAAAGACGAATCATGAATGGTTTTTTGATAGAAAAATAGTTACCTCGAGCTAATTGGTCGTGGCAGTTATCAATGCGTCTATTACATCACATTATCAAAAATTTGATTAAATTTAACCCCTTGAAGGGCACCGGTATATTATATATACCACTTAATTTTAATCCCAAAAGGCCACATTGGCACCAGAATTTTAAAATCAAATTTTGAATTTATAAGGTACACGAGGAAAAGCTTTTAGTTATTTTAAAATAAATTCGTTCGTGAATGCTGGTGTCAATCAATCATTTCAATATTTTAGCTACAAGAGTACTTTACCCCTGAAGGGGTTAAACCCTCGTAACTTATCATATGTAATTTATAATAAATGAAGGTTATGTTATTTATGCGACATTTTAAAAGTAAGACTATATACTTCTCAAATTGTACTATATTAATATATAAAATATCATACCTATAAAGTTTTAGCTTTTATTGTTTAAAACATATCGAACAGCATTAGTGGCGTTTTTGTTATATAAATACCGGAACTGATACCGGGATCCCGAAATTGCACCCAAGTAATCTCGAAATCGCAGGATTAAAAATTAACCTTGAGATTATATATTTTCTACATAAATAGTTTTTAACAAGAATTTATCAACCCTTAGAAAACTTGACGCTATACCGAGGAAACGTTGTACTGCAATTAGGAGTTCGATATATTGAACATTTCAAAAATTATGATCCTTTGAAATAAATAATATTAACAGCACATGCTCGAATAATAACACGGTATTTTTCATAATATAGTGGTCAAGCACATACGTCAAATTGTATAAAAACGCTATTCCAATATTCAGGAGGTTATCAGAGAGGAAGTGGATTACATTTCAGTTACTTTCTAAAAATAACTGGACGTTAAGGGATTTTCTACAAAATGCCCTTTTGTATCGTAAATCGCAAGATAATTGCGCTGAATTACAGAAAAGTTCTCACTACTCTGAATACACATACATGCTTATAAATGAAGGAAAATATATCCCAAATAGTGTACTAAATTGCATTTCACAAGTTACAATATTTTATATTGTATAAAGTGCATCTTATTAACAATCTTTATCATGCAGTTATTTTTAGAATATTATTAAATACAGCTCCCTACATTACCAATAACGCCCTGAATTTCCATGATATTTGACCGGCCTTATTGTGTAAGTTATAGTTATCTAATAAATCATGAAAGAAAAATGACGCTATAGTTTACGCTTGCGCAGTTAAAAATTATTTCGTACTCGTGTTTTGAAAAATTGTTAATATATGCTTTTTCTATTTTCAATATAATATTTCTTCTGAGTATTGTCAAGTTGTGTTACATTTGGTTGAAAACCCTGCTTCCTACATGCCAAAAAATGTGAATTTGTCAAAGAAACGTTTATATATAAACGTTTCTTTGACAAATTCACATTTTTTGCATACATATATATATGTTCATGAATATAAATGTTAATCTCACACAGATTTATAAACGTATTGTACAATTCCTATATAATCATTTCATAGAGCTACAGACCATATCAAGTTTTTATTATACAGCTTGATCGCATTTATATATATTTTAAGACTCAAGTACCTTTTAAACGGATAAATTACACATGAAAGTGACCCTAATATGGAATACAATCCACCACATCTAATTAACTACCACATCTAATTGACTTTTCTTGATTATGATCCTTTGAAATAAATAATATTAACAACACATGCCCGAATAATAACACGGTATTTTTCATAATATAGTGGTCAAGCGCATACGTCAATTTGTATAAAAACGCTAGTCCAATATTCAGGAGGTTATCAGAGAGGAAGTGGATTACATTTCAGTTACTTTCTAAAAATAACTGGACGTTAAGGGATTTTCCACAAAATGCCCTTTTGTATCGTAAATCGCAAGATAATTGCGCTGAATTACAGAAAAGTTCTCACTACTCTAAATACACATACATGCTTATAAATGAAGGAAAATATATCACAAATAGTGTACTAAATTGCATTTCACAAGTTACAATATTTTATATCGTATAAAGTGCATCTTATTAAAAATCTTTATCATGCAGTTATTTTTAGAATATTATTAAATACAATACCAATACAATACCAATAACGCCCTGAATTTCCCCGATATTTGACCGGTCTTCTTGTATAAGTTATAGTTATCTAATAAATCATAAAAGAAAAATGACGCTACAGTTTACGCATGCGCAGTTAAAAATTATTTCGTACTCATGTTTTGAAAAATAGTCAATATATGCTTTTTCTAATTTCAATATAATATTTCTTCTGACTATTGTCAAGTTGTGTTACATTTGGTTGAAAATCCTGCTTCCTACATGCAAAAAATGTGAATTTGTCAAAAAAAACGTTTATATATACACGTTTCATGTAACGTTCATGAATACAAATGCTAATATCACACAGATTTATAAACGTATTGTACAATTCCTATATAATCATTTTATAGAGCTATAAACCATATCAAGTTTTTATTATACAGCATGATCGCATTTATATATTTTTTAAGACTTCAAGTACCTTTTAAACGGATAAATTACACATGAAAGTGACCCTAATATGGAATACAATCCACCACATCTAATTAACTAACACATCTAATTAACTTTTCTTGATTATGATCCTTTGAAATAAATAATATAAATAACATGGTATTTTTCATAATATAGTGGTCAAGCGCATACGTCAATTTGTATAAAAACGCTAGTCCAATATTCAGGAGGTTATCAGAGAGGAAGTGGATTACATTTCAGTTACTTTCTAAAAATAACTGGACGTTAAGGGATTTTCCACAAAATGTCCTTTTGTATCGTAAATCGCATGATAATTGCGCTGAATTACAGAAAAGTTCTCACTACTCTAAATACACATACATGCTTATAAATGAAGGAAAATATATCACAAATAGTGTACTAAATTGCATTTCACAAGTTACAATATTTTATATCGTATAAAGTGCATCTTATTAACAATCTTTATCATGCAGTTATTTTTAGAATATTATTAAGTACATCTCCCTACATTACCAATAACGCCTTGAATTTCCACGATATTTGACCGGCCCTCTTGTATAAGTTATAGTTATCTAATAAATCATGAAAGAAAAATGACGCTATAGTTTAACGCATGCGCAGTTAAAAATTATTTCGTACTCGTGTTTTGAAAAATAGTCAATATATGCTTTTTCTAATTTCAATATAATATTTCTTCTGAATATTGTCAAATTGTGTTACATTTGGTTGAAAATCCTACTTCCTACATGCAAAAAATGTGAATTTGTCAAAGAAACTTTTATATATGTTCATGAATATAAATGCTAATCTCACACAGATGTATAAACGTATTGTACAATTCCTATATACAGTGGCGTAGCGTCAGGGGGGGGGGGGGGCACGATCATTTTACTACCAGTACAATTATATACTACATTTAGCCTTATTTAATCTTTGAACTTTATGAATTAAATAAGGCCAAATATAGTATATAATAATACTGGTAGTAAAGTGATCCGTGCCCCCCTTGACGCTACGCCTCAGCCTATATAATCATTTCATAGAGCTACAGACCATATCAAGTTTTTATTATACAGCATGATCGCATTTACCGTAATTTCCGGCGTATAATCCGCAGCTCAAAGAGTCGTTTTTCGACCCAGAAATTTTATTCAATACTTGTAGTTAAATATTTACAGCGATCTTTTAAGTTACATTTTATAAAATAATATTTCTGGGTCGAAAAACGACTCTTTGAGCTGCGGATTATACGCCGGAAATTACGGTATATATTTTTTAAGTCGTCAAGTACCTTTTAAACGGATAAATTACACATAAAAGTGACCCTAATATGGAATGCAATCCACCACATCTAATTAACTACCACATCTAATTAACTACCACATCTAATTAACTTTTACCACCAGATCTAGTTAACTTTTATATATGAAATTTTAAACACAAATTAAAAGTGATATATTCTAACGGTTAATGTTCTGAAAAATAATCAAGATGCATACATTTTTTATTTAATTTGAAAGATAATGCTTTTTAGGGTTTCGTTCATCTCACGAAACCGTATTGCTCCCGCTCTGTAGTCTGTCTGTCACAGAGCCATTCTCGAAAACTATGTAACTTACAGAGTTGAAACTTTGTGTATAAATCAGAATATCAGCTGTGAAGAGCTGAAAATATTAACATTTGAAAAATTCGTATTATTTTAATAAATAGAGATAAAAAACAAAATTATAACAGCCTTTTCCTTTTAAATTTAAACATTTTTCAATATAGCAGATGCCAAAAATTAAAAATCCACGATGAAAATCTTTCCACAATAATTAATTTTCTATCAGACGATTTCCACGTGAAAAAGGAAAATGAAATAAAAAGTTTCACCCATTGAAAAAAGATAAATATGAAATAAAATTGATTGACGTCATAGTCGTAATAAAACGGAAAATGTCTAAGATTTCTCAATAATACAAGGAGTATGAGTATGAGTAAGTAAACAAAGCAGATTAATATCACGTCATTAGAGAATTAAAAAGAAAATCTGACGTCATATGGGAAGTTTAACTAATTTATCAGATGTTTGAGAATACCACAAAGCGAGTATCAATATAAATGATAGAGAATGGTAAATATATGGTTTGAGAAACTTATTGAATCGTGATAAAAATCTGATTATGGAAATATTCGCATACTTTAACATTTTGAAGGTATACAATTTGTTTAATTTTGAAATTATTTTTTTTAAATGTTGCATTTAGTCCGTATGACGGATATTATTATGACAGAATATAATAGCGGGCTTGGCCCGCTATCTGGCTGGTTTAGATATTCGAAACAACGAAAAAATAGACCGGTAAATTTTTACTTTATAAAAAACATGACTTTGTTTTTTGTTGTTGTTGCTAAATGAAATTTGTTTGAATCTATTAAAGAAAGGATAAAGTGTTTTGAAAGGAATATTAAACGAAACCCTTTGAGCGATCTTTGATCAAACTTACCCACTTGTTTAATAAATGAATTTTCCTTATGTGCTTTGAGCGAAGGATTTCTTATAATCGAATTGTCACAGTCAGACAAAAAGTTTTCATTCAGTACAGATTTAATATGTGATTAAAATGACCAACATTGGAAAAAAAACAATTAGTTATTGAGAAACAAAAACCCTGAAAATCTTCAGTTTTTTAATAAAAATACAGTCATAATTTTTAAATCTCTTACCGTAATTTCCGGCGTATAAGCCGCAGCTCAAAGAGTCCTTTTTCGACCAGGAAATTTTATTCAATAATTGTAGTTAAATATTTACAGCGATCTTTTAAGTTACATTTTATAAAATAATATTTCTGGGTCGAAAAACCACTCTTTGAGCTGCGGCTTATACGCCGGAAATTACGGTAGTTTATGAACATGTATGTAATTTTGTGCCTATATAAGGTAAAAGTTTAGTTAAAATTTTATGAAATTCTATCCAGCCATTTCTCAGAAATAAGGCGCGTAATGACCAAAATCACTGTTTTGAGAAAATTGACTTTAAAGATACAATTACCAATTGATTAAATCGCTTAAAATCTTTTAAACATAACTTCTTTTGGAAAGCGACATTTTGAATGAGTTTCATTTTAACACGTTGACAGCCGCTTTAGACTGTCACGATGGGGCCTTTTTGACAGACATTGCCAAAGTAGTTTCAGTGTTTATTAAATCGGTTCACAATTCCCAATCGTGGCAGTATTTGTAGTATTTATACATGTTTAATTCAAAAATATCAAAATTTAGTTATTTTTACATGTTGAAAGCCAAACTGAATGCACCAAACATGCTTGAGTGGCTACGGGTTCTTTTGTTTTAAAAAAAATATATATGGCAATAAATTATCAATAGTCTCGTTTATAGCAATAAATTGCCTTCAATGAAAATATTGATGGCACATGTATTCGTGTGATACGGCGCCTCGGGTAATATTGCCGCGCACGTATTTGTGTGACATGGCTGTCAATGTGTTAAAACTTTCCTAAAGAATCAAATTTTAAAATAAGCTGTTAAAAAAAATAATTTTTTGACACTTTGAGTGGTAAGCCCCGACTCCTTAAATTCAATTTGTTGTATGTCCCATAATTGCCAACTTCACAGAACAATATGAGATGAAACATGTTTTTTCCGGGCCCGAAGTTCTAATAAGATTTTGCGAATTGTAAAGTATTTCTCGTGATTTTCTACAAAATGGGTAAAATTGAAAGTTTGGGAATACTTTTGACCGGAAATGTATTCAAGATTATTATTATTATTATTATTATTATTATTTTATTTTTATTTTTTATTATTTATTTTTTTGTATTTGGAAATTGAATTGCAAATTTTAACTTCCCTTTCCATATAGGTTTCGAAATATAAAATACTGAAAAAAAAAATTGCACCAACCAGAAACTTTTTTTTCTTAAAATTTGTCGAAAGTCTGTGGAATTACCCTATTAAAAATATGGTGTGTTGTGAATACTTCTGATCAGGAATCCAGATGCAGGTCTCTGGAATTGGTTCAAAATTAGGAGACCTGTTTCCATGTCAGCTATATACGAGCCAAATGGCTAAGTAGAAAGCTGCAAAAACAAACAAACAAACAAACTGATCAGGCTTCTATAAATGTTAAACGTGTTCACTACCGTTTCCATTGATTTGGCCATGAATTTACTGAATATTATAACACTACTAGTTTAAGAGGGTAGAATAAAAAAATATGATGCTTTACGGTTTATGAACTTTCAAACAATTTTTACGGTCAATCTTTATTATATCCGCAAAATTGTATTCTACATTTTGTATTTTTAAAAACTTAAATTTTTTTATGATTACTGGTCCTTTCTCTGACTGTTTTTCTCAAATACATTTTTTTTTAATATTTTGATTTTGTCGAAAGAAGTTTGTTAATTAACAGCATGAATTGTAAGAAACTTCACGAGATTTTATCATATAAAATACAATCTGAAATACATAAGACGAGTCCTAGTATTAAAAATATTCAAACTTTTCGTTTTATTTCCAAAACAGAAATACATTTAAATAATATTTTTTGCAGGATATGTTGATTCTTGAACTAATATAATTATTTCTAAAAGCTTGAAAAAGTGTTCAGTCAGTTGTTAATACCTTTGAGTCTAATTTGTGACTGATACAACTTGTGGTACCCATAACTTGAATTCTATTTACAGAATAAGCCAATCAAAAAGCCAATCTATAAGCCAATCAAAATCCAGAGTTTTGAATAACACTCTTTCCGAATAGTAATATTTCCTTTATTTATTTGCAAAATTTCACCTTAAAATAATCAAAGATTTCTAATCGAAAATAGTAATTGCAAAAAATCCGAAGGAATGGTATCTCTGCATGTATGTAAATTTTACTCATCTTTAATAATTTGTAATATATGCCTTTATTTTTATATAATTATTACTGGAGAATTTATTTCGACTCATGAGAAAAATAAATAAAAAATAAACAAAATTCAACATTTAGCAATGCAGCATTACAAATTTGCATGTTAAAGTTTTATTAAACAATAAAACATACATTTGAAATTGATGTTATCTCGTTTTTGTGACTACATAATTGATTTCGTGGAGTTTCTGGCAATCGTTCAAGCAGCTGGCATTCCTTAGTTAAGAGCCATATCTTCCTGACGCTTTTTAAGTTATATTTTTTCCATAAATTCTGAAAACAAAATGTCACAGAAAACGTGAACTTTTTCACAGTTATTACATTGTAGCGTAAAAATTCAAGAAAAGTGTCAAATCTTTTGATTTTAAGAGTGTGCTCTTTTTATTTACATATGTTTTGTTAAAATTAGAAAATGAATTTTACAACTCTCATGAGTAAGGAACATGACACGGTATTACCTTACATAGCAACTATAATACATTAAACATTTTCGAATTATTTACAGTACATAAACGTTGGACCATTTAGAAATTTTGTGATCAATTAAAAATAATAACATATTTAGGAAGAATTATCTATATTAATAAAATAAAGAAGTTTGTCTGTTTTTATGTCTGTTTGCGATGCATAGTGAAATATATCACATGTAGAGGTCTGCAAATTTGTCACCGGAGAAACGAAGAAACCACCGAATACACCCATAACTCGGATATTTGATTGTTTTTGAATTACTAGTGATATTAATTAAAAATTCTTATCGAAAGCTAACACGAACTCGACCGAGATTCTTCAAGCATTTTAGCTTCCGCACGAGGCCGGCAAAAATATGGGGACTATATTATCCCACCGCCCTTGAAGGGGTTAAAATATGAAAGCGGTTTTGAAATTTACAGCTTAAAAATATCTACTAAAATCTATATGGTTACCTAGTGAACTCGCAATGCAACAAGGGGCAACACTTCAAAAATCTGGGCTATTTTTGGACACTTGCTTAATTTATTAATTAAAAGATGATACCAACACTTCAATGTAGGGATTTTAAATTTATGATAAAATAGTTTTCCTAATAAAGTAGCAAAGAGATTAATGGTAATCTTAAAAACATTAAAGACACTTGCTTAGATCAATACCTAAAGAACGAAACCAACGCTTTTATAGATATTACCGATATCTATTAAAATATACAGAGTTGCCCAATGAAAACGGCGCTGCGATTAGTGGTAACCTTTTTTGGACACATAAATAGTTTATTAATTGAATGATGAAACGTACGCTAAAATTTGAGATTACAAATATCAAATAAAGCTTGGTTAGCCCCTTTGAAATCGCGCTTCAACTAATGGCAATCCTCTAAAAATTTTTAAAAATTTTGGACGATTAAATTTTAATTATTTTAATTGATCAATTAAGCGATTAAAAATAGCGATAATTTTAATAGTTTTTTCATTGGCAGAAACGCGATTTCAGAGTGGAAAACAAAATATTGGACTTTATCGGAAGTATGTAATTTCAACATTTTTGCGCACTTTCGTCGTTTTAACTCCTTCAGGGGCAAAGCACTCTTCTAGCTAAAATATTGAAATGATTGATGGACACCAGGATTCACGAACGAATTTATTTTAAAATAAGTAAAAGCTTTTCCTCATGTACCTTATAAATTCAAAATTTGATTATAAAATTCTGGTGTCATTGAGGCATTTTGGGATTAAAATTAAGTGGTATATGTAATATACCGGTGCCCTTCAAGGGGTTAATAGTGGACTAAGCAAGTGCCTAAAAATATTTTAATTTTCGTATAGTTTCACATGGTATTTTTATTAGGCAACCCTATGTCTATTTATTATATATCTGTATTATCTATATAAGAGTTATTTTCCTGAATTAATAATTAACATAAGCAAATGTTTAAATATATCCTTAAATTTTGCCTCGTAAGTCTGTCACTAATGATATTGCGACAACCCAATATATTTTATTAGTCATAGGAATATTAGAAACCTAATATTTTAGCGTTGGTTTCATCTTTTAATTAATAAACTAAGCAAATGTTCAAAAGTAACCGCAAATTTTAAAGAGTTGCCAATATTTATCCTACAATTCCGCTATATCTGAAGTCAGTCCTATACATTTTATAAGAGAAATGTAATTCTTATATTTTAGTGTTTGATTTCTCTTTTAATTAAAAAAGTAGCCATAATTTTTTAAAGGATGCAACTAGTAGTATCGCTATTTCGAAGGTAGCAATATATGTTTTATTAGACAGCAGATATCCCTTAGCTTTTAGCGTTGGTTTCATGTTTTAATCAATAAACGAAGTAAATAGTAAATATCTAAAATTAACCTATATTTTTGAAACTTTGCCAAACGTTGCCTTGCGATTTAACAAGGCAACACTATACAGGGTGTCACAAAAATTTTGAAACGCGCTTTAATTTTTTTACTTGTTGGGAATAAGTAGGCAATGTAAATTACAAAAGTATTGAAAATAAGGTATAAATTAAGATTATGTTGATGAAATAGTCCTGCCATTAATTAAAATAAAAGTTGCACTTTTAATGTTTTTATGCGGTAAATGGTTCCTATAACTTATATTTATAACTTTTTTTTGTGCTCTGATAAGTACAAATTTAAAATTCTATTTGCTGCAACGAAAAGTTACCGATTTGTGCTACATTAAATTTTATGAATTTTGGAGCTTTCCGGTACTAGGAACAGAAAAACGCATTTTTAATTCCCGGAAGTTTTTAAATTTCAATAGATAATCCCAGATTTGTAATCAGGGATGAAATTTCTACGACTTTTTGCATGCGAGTATAATCTTAGAGAAAATGTTTTTTTTATTTAATCGGAACATTCTGCGCTTTAACAGAAGAACATTTTCTCTATACTGGTATATTTATAGATTATGCTGGTATCCAAAGCTTTGGAGAAATCTTATCCCTGAGTAATCTCTACAAACGCGTAGGGTTCATGTTTATTAATGACTTAATCAGATGTCCAGCTTAACCCGTTCCGGCAGAGTGGTCCACTCCGGGAACACCTAATTATAATTCCACACTTGCATTCGGCACCAAGAATATTTTAATAAAATTTTGCTTTATGATGAAAGCTTAAAATAAGGAGTTCTTATTTTCTAAAAAAATCGTTTGTAAATTCCGGTGTCAGTCAGTAATTTCGCATTTTACGAACAGAATTTGTCTGTGCCGGAAAGGGATTCAATACAGAAAATATTTTAAGAGTTGACACTAAGGATGTCACGATTTCCTTGGGTAACCTACTATAATTCATCAGAGATATATAATCCCTGCATTTAAGATTTTTTTAAACTTTTAATTAATAAACAAATCAAGTGTCCAAAAATAGCCCAATTTTTTAAAGTTTGCCACTAGTTTCAGCACGATATCATTGGGCCCTATATATTTTAGTAGAGAATTTTAAGCTCTATGTTTTAGTGCTGGATTTCATATTTTAATTAATGAACTAAACGTGACGAAATTTAACTTCACATTTTGGCAGGTTGTCACTAGTTACACCGCGATTTTACAAGGTAACTGTATATACTTTAGTTTCACTTTTAAGCCTTACGTGCAGTGGCATATCCAGGATTGAAATCCATACGCAGTAAGGAGATGTAACAGAGAATCATCTTTCATACACTGCAATGGCAACTTCTTTAACATGGGATTAAGCATAGAGAGTAGCGACAGCTGCGGATGACGCGGAAACTACGGCCATAACAAAATCGAGGTTGTTAATACGACGATATATCGCTTTCTTGGCGACAAATGAAGGAAGAAAAAAAGACGACTGCTTGTTGCTACTTGTTTTGAAATTTATGAAAACATAGTTATTTTTAACATGTTCTTAAACAATCGGAAATCAACTTTATTTTAAAATAAGTGTTATGGTAAAACAAAGTTTTTTTTTTTCCAAGTTTGAAAGGAAAATTTGAGTTTTTTTAATTTATTTTTTGAATATATTTTATATTGTTTGTTTTAACCCATTAACCCTTTCAGGGGCAGTGGTATGTTTATGAAACCACTTATCCCCTTGAGAGGCGGTGGTATCTATTATATACCACCTAATTTTAATCCGATTCGAACCAGAAACTTTTAATTAAATTTTACTGTTTTAACTTTGAAGGGAAAAAGTTGAAAATTTGCTTTTTCTTATTTTGAACTAAATTCTTTTGTAAATTCCGGTGGGAATTCAACGTTACACGAACACAATTGCTTGCCCCTGAAAGGGTTAAGTTTAATTACCAAACGCCACAATGGCACCAGAATTTTGCTAAAATCTTTCCCATTTAATATGTATGTGAAATAAATCATTTTTCTTATTTCCAAATAAATGTTTTCGTAAATTCCGGTGCCAGTCATTTATTTCAACACTTTAGTACTGAAAGTACTTTGCCCCTGAAAGGGTTACGCCATTTACGCTAAGAAACGCTTAAGCTAATGATAAGTCTATGGGACGGTTCTTGCGCGATTTCTCGGTCGCATTTTAATATTTTTAAAGGCCTTTTTTTGCATAGTATAGCTGAGGTCAATCTCTAAAGTTGTTAGTTTTTACTTTTTGGATTCTTGTTGCAGTTTTTTTTTTATAACCGGACATTTCTAATTTTGGAACCGGTTGGAACCGGTTCTGAAAGTGAAAGTACCCTTATATAAAAAAACTGGAACCAAAATCGAAAAGGTAAAGCTAACAACGTTAGAGATCGACCTCAGCTATCCCATGCAAAAAAAATATTTAAAAATATTAAAATGCGAGCGCGAAATCGCGCAAGAACCTTTCCCATAGACTTAACATTAGCTTGCGCGTTTTTTCGCGTGACTGATGCAGGCTCTTAAGAGCCTACGCTAGTCACTCGAAGAAACGCTCCAGCTAATGTTAAGTCTATGGGAAGGTTATCGCGCGATTTCTCGCTCGCATTTTAATATTTTTAAATGATTTTTTTTGCATAGGATAGCTGAGGTCGATCTCTAACGTTGTTAGTTTTTACTTTTTCGATTTTGGTTACGGGTTTTTCATAAGCGGCATTTTCAATTTTGGAACCGGTTGGATCCGGTTCTGAAAGAGAAAGTACCCTTATATAAAATAACTGGAACCAAAATCGAAAAAGTAAAAACTAACAACGTTGGAGATTGATCTGAGCTATCCTATGCAAAAAAAATCACTTAAAAATATTAAAATGCGAGCGAGAAATCGCGCGATAACCTTCCCATAGACTTAACATTAGCTGGAGCGTTTTTTCGCGTGACTGGTGTAGGCTCTTAAAGCCTAGCGTGGCATTAATGCAATACCATAGCTAACAATACTTTTGTTGTTTGCACACCAGCAATTCTGAAAATAAAATTTCGCTTTCTTAAATAACCAAAAACGTCTTGCTAAAATAAGTTAAAATCTCTATTCTAAGAAACGGTATGAATGGAATATTTCCATTTTTGTTCCATTTGACGTCTTGTTCTTGCAAACAACACAAGTATCTCTTCGTAACATTTTGAAGAATTCCAATCACCTATTTGATCTTTAAAGAATAATTTTAATAATAAGTATGACTCAAGATTTAAAAATCAAATAACGTTCGCCAAAAATTTTCACATGTGCAGAATACAACAGCAAAAAGCGCCAAGCAGAATAGGGTTTCAGTTAAACGGAAATTACGAAGATAAAAATTGCCAACGCGATGATTTAGTTTTTAAGTCATCCGCTGCAGGCAAAGTTGGGGCTCTGTTTAAATCTCCTTACTCTGTGAGAGTCCAAATGCTTTGGATAACACTATGTAAGAAAAATATTCTCCGTATTAAGTAATCTCAGATTTTTCAGAGAATTAGCAAGGAAAACAAAAAATAAACCTTTAAGAAAATGGCATTCATAACACTTGGACCCCACCTTGGATGGCCACAGCCTACGTGTCAGCGTTTAATTACTTGACTGCCGTACATTCTCGTGTATAAGCCGACCCCCAAATTCGAGATGAAAACAGGTTTAATACCAGTAATTCAGAATGGTTTTCTACGCCTTAAAAAAAACAAAACAAATGAATTAAATAAGAATAAATAAGGAGTAGAAACCCATTCTGAATTACTGGTATTAAAAGTATTTTCATCTCGAATTTGAGGGTCGGCTTATACGCGAGTATATATTGTATGTATGTTCCTAAACTATACTCTGGTTTTGGAGGATTGCCATTAGTTACATCACGATTTCCCAATGCAATCTCATACATTTGAAAAACATATCAGTAATGTTTACATATTAGTGTTAATTTCATTATTTAATTAATGAACTAAGGAACCCTCCAAAAATATCCTTATTTTTGGAAGGTTGACACTAGTACCCTGATTTCTGGAAGCCACAGTAAAAATTTTAACAGAAAATTGTAAGAATTCCATTTTATCTCTCATTTACTCTTTTAATTAATAAAATAATAAATTTTAACACAGAACTGAGCTTATGTCTTTTCTCGATATCTGTTTTGCCACGATAAATATTGTCTTTTTTAAAAATTACAGCTTTTCTTGATTGCTCTAGGTTTTTTTTTCCAGTCGATGCTTAGACTACAGAGATCTACAGCATGTGGCCTACGAGACACTAAACTACCCCCAAATTAGAATAAAAACATAGCTTTATTTAGTGCCAGAAACTTTGTGATTAGAGAGAACAAATATTAGCTTTCGGAATTTTTGATGTCAAACAACTTCCATGCAAAAAGGATGACGACGCTTAACCTTTACATTTGCTGTCACTTCTACTGTGATTAGTTGATGTGGAGATGAAACATTAAGAGAACGGCTATGTGACGTCACAATGGTCATAGATCGTCACAGCAAAAGTGGCGGCAAAAAATGACTTCTTTAAATCCTCACATTTTGATTCCTATGTGACAGAAAATTTCTGACACAACTGCGAATAAATAGCGATTGATTTTAGAGTGATTTGTAATTCGTTACAGAATGAGATGTATCGACTTTACAGTGACGTGGATACAACTAATATTTCTTGTCACAGGATGAAAATGACCAAAATAAGAATTACTTTTTGGTCATGGGCCATTTGAGAGTTTATTCCCGCTGTTATTAAGAGCTTATTGTAGTTACGCTACGACATTCGAAGGCTAATTTTAAGCCAACGGGGGCGCAGTTTACAAAATTGCAGTTGGAATTTAAATCTGATTTCGATATTTAACGTGATAGTTTTACATTTTTTGATTTTGGTTGCAGTTTCATTAAAAAATTCCTCAGAGTGAAACTGCAACCGAAATCGAAGGAGTTCAAATCTATTCCCTTAGACATCGTCCTCAGATATGCTATGCAAAAAATCTAATATATATAAAAGAAAACAAGAAATTTATAGACAACACATTCATTGTTTTCATATTATCTGTGGAATGTCATAGCGTGAGAAGTGAATGCCATAGTCAACGATTTTTAGCTACCACATTCTCCTTATAGATAGATTCGCATTATATAGTCGTAGTTTCCTACGATTATATAATGCGTATATTTATATTATAAATTAGTAAAAGTAACATATCGATAGATTTGTCAACTAAAGCAAATGCACTTAAGAAACCACTCTCGGCATTTTTTTGCTTTATTTCCAAAATCTTACTACTTGCTGTATAAATAGCTCTTTCAGGGTTCGTACGGATAAGAGAATTTCCAGGAGTTGTACTAGTATTTCTTTTATAGAAAAAGAAATCTAGGTTAAACTTAAGAAACTTCGCCTTATTTTAACGAGAGATTTTCTGTAAGAAAATACTGGTACTGAAGAATTTCCTGGTCGCAAAATTCCAGGAGGCGTACAAACCCTGTCTTTTCTAAGTTTTTTTTAACATTTACAGCTAATAAAAAAATAGAATAATTTTATAACGCATTTTTTGAATTTTATATTTCCCAGTTCCTTCAATATTTGCTTTTGATGTTTGAGCTTCACCCTGCAAATGACAAGAAGGAAACAATACATTTTAGATAAAATTTTTGTATCCTGCATTTTATATATATAAGATCCTAGGAAACTGAGAATATTAAATTGAAAGCTGTTTCTTAGCTTTTATCAAGAAAAAATCTTTCTCTATTTTTATATCAATAAAATCCCTTGTAAAAAATTTAGCAGAAGACCTTTAGAAAACTTCAAGAAGACTGCAGGTATTTCGAAAAAAATGTGCAGCTTCACTGTATGTCTTTCATAGAGATACCTGCATTTTCCTAAAGGTAAATAACCTGTATGGTCATTGTTCAAAATAACTTTTCTTGGAGGTTTTTTAAAAGATTTGTTGCTGATTTTTTTACTTTTCAACCTTTAGTGTTGCTAAAGAAGATTCTATAAAATCTTATAGAATTTTAAATTAAAAATTGTTTTCGCTTATGTTCACCGGTACACCAGGTGGTGTGTACATTAGGTAGTATGTTCTGAAAACCCGGAAAGACCGTGTTGGAATCCCTGGTTTCTCCAGAAATAAAAGTCATTGGAATTGAAACTGAGTTTTAACTTTAGACTTTTTAACCCTCTGAGCGTTTTGAAAAAGGGTAAAATTGTAATGTTGTTTTTTCTGCATTTTGTTTTAAATGCTAAAAAAATATGATTCTTTCAGCATTATAAATAAAACTTCATTACAAATATGAATGTAACCCTTGAGAGTATTAATCATTCTTCAATGTTTTGAAAATTCATTAAATCTATAGAATTATATTATCTTAAACATTGCATATATTGCAGTGAAACCTGGAGCTTAGTGAACGGAATATTACGTTCTACACGCTTAGAGGGTTAAAATTGTAAGAAAAATACAACCCATGGTAATTTTACTGTAGTGTGAGACGAATATTAAGCAAAGTATAATTATATAGCCCCTTATTTTTATACATTATTTCTAATAAAATTAATTATTATTAAAGCTTTCCGTGTAACGCTTGGTCCACAAATTATCCAGAAATGACTTTTCAATAGCTCCTATTAATAAATAGTTTTTATTGTAAGAAGATACTCAACAGCTTCTATAGGGTTCGTACGCTTTTACCACAATTTTTAATAAATTATTTTTCCTTATTTCAATGCAGAAAAATATTACAAATATTGCAATTAAACGAGGCGTCTACAATTTCTGCTATTTAAATATTAAATAGAAAAGTTCTATTAAAAATTTGTGGTACAAGCGTACAAACTTTGTTATAAAAGATTTACTAAAAGATTTCAAACAAAAAGAAACTTTTCCCGCAGTTTCATATTAAATAAATTATTATTGACAGGCTTAGGAACGGTCTGTTCTAAAAGAGAAAAAATAAAAATTTTTACTTCACTATTTCCTTACGAAAATTTTCGATTTATGTTTATTATGCCAATGCCGCAGAAACCTCCATCGTGGTAAGCGTTTTATTGCAATTGTTTCAGTAATCTACCACAAAACTAAATAAACAAAAAAATTAGTGATGACCAAAATCTAGACCACTCCGAGGGCTATATTAAAGATTAGATGTACAGAAAATAATGGATTCTAAGGTAATTTCATCTTTTGTAGTATAATTTACATTGGCCGAGAAAAATAGACTTAGAAAATAAGGTCCGTAAATGCAGTAAAAAATATGCTGTTCAAATAATTTTTAAATCGTAAAAATGATATTTATAAACTTTTTCCGAGATTTGAAAGCGAAAAATTTTAAACATTTCACTCAATTACTTAGATTTTAGTTCAAATTAAAGAAAGCTATATAGTAAACATCAAGATTTTACCTTTAACAAAACTGAAGTTGTCTTGTGCGCAAGATTTAAATTATACATTTTTAGAAAATTCAATTTAAAGATAAATGCCGTATGAAAAATATTTTTTCGTTAATAAAATTACAAAATAGCCCAAATAAGATTGGTATAAAATTTTTCAAGCAATATAATTTCTTTCATTGAAAAATTTGTTATATGAATACTAAAAATTTAAGTTTAACTCTGAACAAACATTTATTTTCTGCTCGTAAAAAGAGTCGAAAGAAGAAAAATTTCGTACTCATGCATAATATGAATACAAAAATTTATTTTGGGAACTGTTCACTTATTTTTTATATTCATAATACAGTGAATTTAATAACTGATTTTTTTTAATCTCAAAATTAAATAAAAATATCATTTTTAAAGAGATTTTTTAAAATTTATATTATGCTGTTTGCAGCAGGATTTAAAAATACTTGTAAGTTCCACTGCGTAGAAACGTTCAATATTGATGTAGTAATGTAATAGAGATAAAATAAACAAAAATCCAATCGAGAGATGCAGAATATATATATATATATATATATATATATATATATACAGTGGTGGCCAAAAGTGTGGACATTTATTGAAAGTTTCATGTTTTTCAACTTTGTGTGCTTCTAGAATATATTAATTTTCAGTTAAATACAAACGTTTATATATCAAACTGAAGGTAATTTAATGTAGAATTTAATAATAAAAACAGTATTACAATATACATATTACAAAAAAAGTTATGCAACTAATAGTAAGATCTGTCTTAGATTTGCATTTTTTAAAAGTGATACTTACACAATCAATACTTGGTAGGATAACCCTTATTTTTTAAGATAGCTTCACAGCGTCTTTTCATCGAGTGAACGAGTGTTTGGAGTTCATCTTTCGTAATCACATGGTGCCAAGAATCAATTATAGCTTCAATAAGTTGTCTTTTATTGGATGGACGTTTTTTTCGTACAGGAATTTTCAAACGTCGCCACAAATTTTCAATTGGATTGAGATCAGGGCTGTTTCCTGGCCATGGTAATATATCTATGCCTTTATTTTGAAACTATGCCTTGCATACTTTTGCTGTGTGGCATGGAGCTGAATCCTGCTGAAAAATAAATGGTGCGTTGTTGGGGAAGAGATCCCTGATGGAAGGTAACAATTTTGGTTCCAGGACAGTTTCAATGTATTTTTTGGCATTCAGGATGCCATCAATCACTTGAATTCGGCCCACACCATCTGCAGACATACATGCCCAAATCATGACATTTGTTGGGTTTTTGTAGTTGCTTCAATGCAATCAGGATGAAGTGCTTCTACTACTCTACGTCTCACGTATTTTCTACCATCACTACCAAAGAGCGATATTTTACTCTCATCGCTCCAGATTACTTGCTTCCATTGATTTTCAGACCATTTAATGTGCTCTTTTGCCCACTTAACTCGTTTTTCGCATTGCTTTTGATTTAAATATGGTTTTTTCCTTGGAATTCTAGCTTGTAGTCCAAATCCTGATAACCTTCTTCTTATTGTTCTTGAACTTACTGCAATACCCGCTGCATTCATTTCACATCTAATGGCATCTGATGAATTTTTCTATCTGAAAGGCATAGCCGTTTAATTTTTGCACTTGTGCATTTTTTTCGGCGTGATTTGGCCTTATTTTCCACTGATTTCGTTTTTTCATAACGTAAACAGAACTTTCGTACACCAGAACAAGTCACTGAACCACCAACTTGTCTTGCAATTTCAGCATAAGAGAGGCCATTTTCTCTCAATATGACAATTCGGCATCTTTTTGTAGATGTCCAATTAGTTCTTCTTGTTGATGACATTGTTTAAAATTAGTTTAATTAAAAAAGGACTTTAAATATTCAAAAACAGCAATACTCTATTTAATTGTACTAGTATGCATCATTCCGAAAAATATTTCCACAACAATAACTCTTTTACCATCCAAATAACCTAAACTATAGTTACAGACATTTGATTGGTCCTCAGAACAGTGTTTGTGATTGGCTAGTACGCTTTTATTACAAAAAACGTCCTTATTCAAAACGATTTGTGTTTGTTTGTTCTACTAAAATGAGCATAACTTTTTTTTGTAATACAGATATTGTAATACTGTTTTTATTATTAAATTCTACATTAAATTACCTTCAATTTGTTACATAAACGTTTGTATTTAAGTGAAAATTAATATATTCTACAGGCACACAAAGTTGGAAAACATGAAACTTTCAAAAAATGTCCAAACTTTTGGCCACCACCAGTACGCAGTATGCCCACTATAGTCCCTTGGCACCCTCTTAACTTCGGAACTGCTGCTGCTATATTTATAAAAGTGGTGTCTAGGTATAGTAAAGTAGCCATGCGCTACACAATGAAACCGCCTACAGCGCCACCTGGTGGAATGCCGCGGAGTTAGCATTCCTATCTCGAAAACGGAAAGAGATAAAGAGAAAAAGGGATTTACAAAGTTGTAGAGTATCGAAATAACACCTTGTGGACATTAATGCGAAGAATAGAAAGGTTAAAACGCGCATTGTTTTTTGTGATTTCCTATACTGTGACGTGACAAAACGATCTTAGAAAGAAAGAAACAACCAGTTATGAAACAGCAGGTGTGTGCGACCCCTCCACAAACATTGCCGGACATTAAACGACGCTATTACGGACGCTTGTGCCAACGTGTCACCATCTATGCTTCAACGTGTGCAACGTGAAATTCAAACAAGCATCCAAATATGCATTGCAGCTGACAATGAGAAGTTTGAACATCTAAAATAAAGGTATATTATTATAACTAGCTGTTTTTTTCTTTCTATGATCGTTTTGTCACGTCACAGTGTAGGAAATCACGAAAAGACAAATGCGCATTTTAACCGTTCTATTCTTCGCTTTAATGTCCACAATGTGGCTTTTCGTATTAAATCGATGATGCTCTACAACTTTGTTAATCACTTTTTTTCTCAATCTCTTTCCGTTTTCGAGATAGGAATGCTAATTCCGCAACAGTCCACCAGGTGGCGCCGTAGGCGGTTTCATTGTGTAGTGCATGGCTACTTTACTATACCTAGACACTATTTTTATGAATATAGCAGCAACCGTCCCAAAGTTAAGATGGTGGCAAGGAACTTTACTGGGCATACTGTATATACGTATATATATATATATATATATATATAATATATATTAAATGCAAGCATTATATTAAAAAAATGGGTGGACGAATTCATAAATCTTTAAAAAATTATACTCAGTGTATTATAATTTAGTTAGCAAAAATGCATATAAAATGTACAGATTTTATCTTTAATTGATCAGAAATTATTAATTTGATGCAAAAGTTCGGTCGTATTTTAATACCTTTAATACCAGTAAAATTTTTCGTCATACACAAACTGCTACCGTAATATTTTGAACACAGTACTTCCACCAGTAAAATTTTAATAGTAATTTTCGTCTTGTTAAAACGCCCTAATAATGCAAAATTACTGTCATGAATGAAGAAAAAAATTATTATTTTTTTTTTACTGGTGTAAGTGTGCCTAAAAAAAATAAATATTATTATGTGGGTAATCAGGTATATCGGTAGAACAAAATTTTATTATCCGGGTAACAGGTTAATACCTGATAATTTTGCCTGTTAGTTCAGCGAGTAGGTGAAATAAAATTATCAGGTATTAAAATTTTACCGGTATAAAAGGTATTAAAATCTGCCAGAACTTTTGCAACAACCTAACATAATCATAGACAGGGTTCGTGCGCTTTTACCACAATTTTTAATAGACTTTTTTCTGTTTAATATTTCAATAGACGAAATTGTAGACGCCTCGTTTAATTGTAGAATTTGCATTAATTTTCTGCGTTTAAATAAGGCAAAAACTTCTATTAAAAATCGTGGTAAAAGTGTACGTACCCTGATAGATGCCAACATTTCTTTATTCTTCCAGAATTTGACCAAAGCCAATAATTTTAACAAGAAAATTTATTTAAGGAAATGTATCTTATTTCTATGTGGTACCAAATATTTGTTTTAAACTTTCTGTCTGTATAAAATTTCTGGTTAGAAACATGTTTGAATGAAGTCAGAAACCAGAAAAATATCTAAATGTTGGTATCTATGTTATTATAAAATCATGTCTAAAGACTTGCATTTTTAAAATATTCAATAAATGACAAACAAAAATATTTAAATTAAATTCCAGAACTGACCAAATAAAATTAATATAAACATTTTACATTATAGAAAACTTTCTTCAATGAAAACAGTGTTATAAGAATACAATAACCCCTCGTCATATCGTGCTTCCTTAAATCCCTCATCTGGATATGTCGCTCTTTTGACGCGTCTCCCGTAAAGAAGAAAATCGATGATAAGTTCCACTCTACTCACATTTTAAGTAACCCCAAATGTAAACCAAAAAAGTAAACAAAATTCTATGACGTTAATCGAAAAAAAAATTAATATTCCTATAATTTATTTTTTCGGACACAAATTTAAATCATTTATTTGTAAATGGCACATGAGAGGAGACTTAAACTAGAACAAGATCAGAGTTAAACGCAGTGATACAATAACCAGATCAATAACCAGTTCGCCAGGTCAATAACCAGTTCGCACACTTTGTAGGATTTAATCTTTTATTTGAAAGCAAAAACAGAGATATATTTAATTAACCCATTTATGCATAGCATCCCAATTATCGAGGACTCCTCGATAATTGGGATGCTATAAAAAAAGTGGTGTAAAATGCACTTTTTCCTATTTTATTAAAGCATCGACGTTAGGCATAAATGGGTTAAAAGTCTTAAACCAAATTTGAACCCATAAAAATAATACAACGTTCATAATCATATTCTGTATAGAAAAACAACATATTGTATCAAACTATAAAAATAACAAGTTTTATAGCAGATATTAGAGCTATAGTATTGTACTTTCCCCTGAAAGTACATTTCAACATAATATATATAAATTAGATACTCCACGACTCCACGAAGTGAAATAGGCAATCAGGCGTACTTCTACAACCAATTTTAAACGTGTTTGCGTCCTACTTAATGACTATAATTGATTAAGAAAAAATAAAATTTAAAAATTAGTGGTGGTAGTTTGCCAGATTTGCCCACGACGCCGCCGTTAAGTCGGCGGCTATGGTTGGCAGTATGATCAAAACTAGGTGAGACTATTTTAACTTGCGAAAACGTTTTCATTCGTTCGCATTTTTGCAGTCGCTTCGCATTTTTGAAGTAGCTTCGCATTTCGTATCATTATTTCACATTTTTCACCACTTCTGATTAAGTCTGCATTGGAATGAGTTTTTGCGATAGCTAAATTTTTTTCGGAAAATGTGAGGCTATACATAATTGATAAACATATTACATATATTGTGTAGTAATGTAATTTCTGAGAAAGGTATAATGTTATAATTTTGAAGAAACATACTCCAAAGTTTATATTTGTTGCAAATGTTGTGAAAACTTACCACGATTTTTTTTCAAAAACACTGAAAATTTAAAAAAAACGGACCAGTGTGAACCTTGCTTTCAGAATTTGATGTAGTACTTGTTCTAATTATATGGAATCTAAAATCTCTAGAAGGGATGTGAATATATCAGTTACTTTTGAAGGAAGTAGGAAGTATTTCTAAAAATGGTTTGTTTTTTGACCACCATTTTGATTTTTTAGTCATGTTTTCACTGTGTGATTATTTACAGAAGATTAGAAGTGTTAGGGTGTTTAGGTTTTTAACCCGGGAGAAGTCGCATGGGGTATGGCATACCCCGAGTGCGTACAGATTTTACAATTATCACCACTATATTTCGAAAAGTAATCTTTAGCGTATTTTATCCTACAATTTGTAACAGTTGTCACTGACTAAATAAGTTGAGAATTATTGTTTGTATTTATTGGTGACAAAGTAAAAACTACTCATACCCTAGATATGCGCAATTTCTCCCGGGTTAATTCCATGTCTTACACTTCTAATAACATGAAGAGATGTACCGTAATTTCCGGCATATAATCCGCAGCTCAAAGAGTCGTTTTTCGACCCAGAAATATTATTTTATAAAATGTAACTTAAAAGATCGCTGTAAATATTTAACTATAATTATTGAAGAAAATTTCTGGGTCGAAAAACGACTCTTTGAGCTGCGGATTATACGCCGGAAATTACGGTAACAAAGGTGTAACATTGTACTGCAGTACTGCATTATGCTGAAATTATTGGTTTCAATAATGCAATTTTTCATTTCATTTTCATATTTTTTATTCTGAAAAAATGTAATGTTTTCCAAATTAACTGGCATGATAAACAATTCTTATATATGTAAGGTTAATAAAAGAATAGCATTGTTTATACATTCATAGTGTCAAAGATAATATATGGTTAGATTACTAACATTGTAAATACCGTAATTTCCGGCGTATAATCCGCAGCTCAAAGAGTCGTTTTTCGACCCAGAAATTTTATTCAATAATTGTAGTTAAATATTTACAGTGATCTTTTAAGTTACATTTTGTAAAATAATATTTCTGGGTCGAAAAACGACTCATTGAGCTGCGGATTATACGCCGGAAATTACGGTATGCCCAGAGGAGTAGCGTCAAGGGGGGCACGGATCACTTTACTACCAGTATTTTTATACACTATATTTGGCTTTATTTAAATCATCATGTTCAAAGATTAAATAAGGCTAAATGTAGTATATAATTATACTCGTAGTAAAATGATCGTGCCCACCTTGACGCTACGCCACTGAGTATGCTAGAACTATTACAAGAGTGGATCAAAATCATCTTTTAAAAAAATGAATGTTGCTTGAGTTTCAATATGGTTTTAAATAGGCTAGATAACATTCTCTCCATAATCAAGGTCCAAATTATTAACATCTTGATGTTCCAAAGCCTAACATTTTGCTTATTGGCTAGGAATGACGACTATGATTATATTAAATCGTACCTGAATTTATAAAATAAATTTTTGTGGAACAATCATCTTAAATGAATCCAAGTATAAGTGCATGATAGAGATTATTTTCCAAAGTGTGGTGCGAGAAGAATAAAAAAATAGTCACTGGGGCGACATATATCCCAACCCCGTAAACAACGTCTTAACTGTTCGTTAGTGTTATATAAAATAGCCCCAAAACAATCAGTTTTTTATATCAAATCCATTAAAACCAGAAAAAATAAAAGAAATTAAAACATAAAATTGTTAAATTCATTTTTATTATTTGTAAAAACAACTGCAATGCTTGAAGAGTTTTAAGCATAAATCAAAAACTAGTTACTTAGTGGAAGTACTGGAATTTTGGATGGTGAACTGTAATTTTGGTTTCGCAAACTAAAGTGACCCGAACTTTACCACTTTTTTTAAAGAAATCTTCACTTTACTTAAATGAAAAATTTCTGCTATTAAATAATGGGAACATTACTTTTTGAAAATAGCGGTGTGAGAATACCTTTCACAAAAAGTAGTTGGTACGACTGCTTGAAAATTATATACAGGGTGTTCCGTTAAAGGGGTCCAATATTAATAGGGGTAATAGAGGAGATCACACGGAGCATAAATCAGTATATAATGCCTGGCCGGATCTCAATAATTTTCAAGTTACAGCAAATAGAATGAAAAATCGGAAATTTGTAAAAAAACCCTCATTGCTAAACTATCGATAATGCTACATAAAAACGAAGCACATATTTAGAAAGAGCAGAAACAATCCTACGAAATGACATAAGTTGTTTTAGAATATTGAGAATTAATGGCGAGTTACAAGCTCTGAAACAGTGAAAAAATACAAAATCAAATATTTAGCAAAATAGTTAATCGTTAATTCCAAAAATGCAACTCTACCTACATCAAGGAAAATGTTATAAAATTTGGTCCATTCCGAAAGCTTTCGAAGAAGCTGACAATAAACCATATCAGTTTAATTGTATGGGAGAAATCAAGCAGTTCCCTAGTTACAACTCTGTACTGTTGCACGCTCGGAAAGAGCGAAACTCCACCCATGACGATTGTAAACACCCCGTTTTAATATCTTTCAATTATACATTTCTGATCAACCTCTATCAATACCCTTTCATTATTCAGTCTGGTCAAGTGAATGACATATTGTGCAGCTCTCGCCTTGTCTTAAAGCAAACTCCGTGACTGCTGCGTTTCCTCCATGAACTTTCAGGATGATGAAGAAGAAGTACTTTTTATGCAAATTTTCTATGTGTATAGGAAGAAAAGTGTAATAAAACAGCAGTCATCAGTGGGCGTTATGTTAAAGGGAGGCTGTTGTAAGTGGGATTGTAGTAAGTTGATGTTTAATAATTATGCCGGAATACTCTAACGAAGAATATGCGGACACGCATCTGATGTGCGGGCAAGCTCATGGAAATGCATGTCTAGCACAGCGCATGTACCGTGAGCAATTTCCAAGGAGACGTTGCCCAAGTTCGAAACTCTTCATAAAAATCGATAGACGATTACGGGAGACTGGATCGTTTAATACAGCAAGCATTGATGCAGGGAAACCTCGACATGTACGAACACCTGCAATGGAAGAAGATGTACTGAATATTTTTAAAGATAACCCCTCCACGAGTACACGAGCTGCTGCGTCTGAAGTCAGTGTTTCTCACCAAAGTGTGTGGCGTGTTCTGCGTGCAGAAAACATGCACCCCTTTCATGTGCAGCGGGTACAACTGTTATCAGTAACAGATTGTGCTCAGCGGACAGAATTCGTACGCTGGTTGCTTAATGTAACAGAAAATAATCCACAATTTCTGGAAAATATTTTATTTACTGATGAAGCAACATTTACGAGAGAGGGCGTGGTAAACACGCACAATATGCACACATGGTCATATACAAATCCGCACACTGTTTTCCCGTCGAACGCACAACAAAAGTTCAGTGTGAACATATGGGCAGGTGTCCTCGGCGATTATCTCATAGGACCATATTTACTCCCAGATGTACTCAATGGCAGTACGTACTTGGTTTTCCTACGGTATATCTTACCGCAGTTACTGCAAAATGTGCCAGAAACATTGCGCCACAATATGTGGTTTATGCACGATGGCGCACCGGCACATTTTTTCATAGGTGTTCGCAATCACCTCAATTCAACATATCCTGGGAAATGGATTGGACGCAGTGGACCTGTTGCTTGGCCTGCACGCTCTCCAGACCTCAATCCGTTAGACTTTTTTGTTTGGGGACACCTTAAATCGCTGGTGTATGAAACGCCTGTGGATACACCGGAGGATTTACTAGCGCGAATCGTTGTCGCTGCAGGAGACATTCCCAACTCCGTCGGAGTTTTTCGGCGTGTTCGCCAATCTTTACGACGTCGCTGTCGGCTGTGCGATTCTGTTAATGGGCGCAACTTCGAACACCTATTATAATAATGTCCGTTCGTCTGCCTTCCGACATTGAACTGTGCAGCGCAGGCCAGAAGACTATGCTTCACATATGTCATAAAGTACGTGGAATGTAATTCTTTATTTGTCATTTTTCTTTTATTTTCAACACTTTTTGGCACAGTATTTTGTAAGTCACAGACTGTGGTGTACTCAAATTGTAAATTACAAAGTTTGTATGAATTAATTTAAAATTTAGTGTCTTTTTTAAATTTATAATTAATAAAATTATTATGCTATTTGTTATTATTATTTCCTATCATAAATTATGATGCACATATACATACAATAATTGTCCATGTAAAACATGTACTGAAACTTCTTGCATAGTTACAAATCGCAATATTTTTAATTATTTCCGAATTTTCACCACCAGTTTAATTTTAAGGAATTTAACTTAAGCTTTATATCAATAAAAGATCACTTTAAAATGTAAACTATTATTGTAAAGTTATTTTGGTTCATTCAACTCTTGAATAATTAAAAATGTTGCATCTCAGAAGAAGCATGATCGAAAATGTATAGTTGAGAGTAATTAAAAAGGCGGTGTTTCCAATCGTGATGGGCGGAGTTTAACCTTTGCTAGTGTCAAAGAAAGCGGAGTTGTAACTAAGAAACTGATTAATTTCTCTCACACAATTAAACCGATATGGTTCATTGTAAGCTTTTTCGAAAGTTTTCGGAATGGACCAAATTTTACTACATTTTCCTTGTTGTAGCTAGAGTTGTCTTTTTGGAATTAACGATTAACTATTTTTATGTATATTGGATTTCGTACTTTTTTCACTGTTTCAGGGCTTGTAACTCGTCAATAAATATTGCTATTTTAATACAATTGATGTCATTTTGTAGGTTTGTTTCTGCTCTTTCTAAATATGTGCTTCTTTTTTATGTAGCATTATCGATAGTTTAGCAATGAGGGTTCTTTTACAATTTTCCGAATTTTCATTCTATTTGCTGTAACTTGAAAAATATTGAGATCCGACCAGGCTTTATATACTGATTTATGCTCCATGTGATCTCCTCTATTACCCCTATTAATATTGGACCCCTTTAACGGAACACCCTGTATATATATACTTTCATTTAGATTCGAAAAAAAAATATGTATTGTACCATATAAAACTTTTAACAGAAATTGATTTCTATAAGCTTTGAATACATAAATCCAAATTTACAGCTCATTCCGTCAAATAGCTGTTGAGTTATGTTTAAAAAGTTATATGCATTGAAGTTTGTTTTACAGCTATAAAAAACGAATTTAACATTAGGAATTCTAAATTTTAAATCTACATAATTCTTAAACTACTGCAAGGAATGACTTATCGTTTGGTACCAGTGTTGCCAGTAGGCTACATTTTTTAATCCAGATTGCTTGATTGGCTCCACTTTTTTCTAGTGTTAAAATTAGTCTTGTTTTCGCTTTATGTAATCCGTCATTAAATAAGTCGAATTTTACTTTATCAAAAAACTGCTGGTAACAAGAAAACTGAATTTAAAAAAGGAACCCACTGGCAAGACTGTTTGGTACAATGGGGTAACATTTTCTGAAAAATCCAAATATGATGTTAAAATAGGGTGTCCGTGCAGAAAATTTCAGAGTCTGGAGTAATTTTAGATTTAAAACGACCACCTAAGCTTTTTAACCCATTCCGCATAGTTAAAATCTATTCGTAAAATGAGAAATTATCGACTGACACCGCAATTTACAAACGACTTTTTTTAGAAAATAAGAACTCCTTATTTTAAACTTTCATTGTAGAAAGAAAATTTTATTAAATATTCTTGGTGTCAAATGCAAGTTTGGAATTAAAATTAGGTGTGCCCGGAGTGTGACCACTATGCCGGAAAGGGTTAAAATAAACACAAATTGATAGAACACATAACTCACAACAGATTGGCAATTTTAGTTTTTTCCGTGTCAATTTGATGATAAAAATATTTGGGGGCAGGCTCTTTTTTTTTGGTTGATTGTATGCGGAGAAAAGTTTTTTCTTATTTTTCAATAAATTTGTCTGTAAATCCTGATGTCATTCCATCATTTCAACATTTGAGAAACATAAGTACTTTGCCTTTCAAAGGGTTAAATAAAGTGAAGAAAGTTTAAAAAAAAAACGCGGTAACGTTTATACTCACGTATAAGCCGATCCCCAAAGTCGAGATTAAAACATGTTTAATACCAATAATTTTGAATGGTTTTCCACGCCTTATGTAATTTAGAATTAAATTAGATTAAATAAGGCGTAGAAAACCATTCTGAATTATTGGTATTAATCTGATTTCATCTCAAACTTGGGAACTGGCTTATACGCGAGTATATACGGTATATAAAATCCACATATTTGGTTCATTTTCTTGAAAAAAAAAATGTATTTCCATAATTCTAAATAAAGCTATTTGAAAATGCAAGTGAACATTAAACAGAAAATGGCGGTACTAAAGGGAGACTGGAGTTAAAAAAATATGTATTGAAATTCATACGATATTATTTTAAATAATTGAGGAACTTCAATTACTCAACGATAAACAGTTGGTAAAGGAAAATGTTTTTAATGTATATAGATGAAAACTCCATAAATGTTATTGCATTTTATAATGTATATGCAGAAAAAAATTAAATTCATATAGAAATTTTGTATTTATTCACATCTTGATAAAGCAATAACTATCATTGAATAGTGGTGCAGAAATTGATACACTTATGAAACTTAAAATAACGAAGCTTTTGAAAAGAAATTGAACTATGTATTATCTTGTAAGTATTAGAAACTCCTAATATGGTCTTTTCAATCAATCTTTTTTTACTAGGTTTTAATTAAACATTTATTTCTTGTTCATCAATTTGAAAATATGTTTTTTTAATTAAATAACTTAATTTGGCATATTTAAAGTATAAAAAAAGGACTAATGATTAAAGATCAATTAATGTAAGTATATTGAAACCATCATCTTATGTTTTTCTTATTTATAAAAAACAAAGAATGGATTATTGTTTCAGTTAGTCAACATAATTATATATATATACAGGGCGGTACAAAATTATTGAGAGCATTTCATGTTTAAAAAAAAAGAACAAAATGAGGTACGTGTATTTTTATTGTTTTCTTGGAAAGACAATTTAAAACATTTTCACACAACAACATTGCATCGTTGGATTGGTCGTGGAGGGCCTATACCATTGTGATGTGGAATCACATATATTTTTCTTAAATTAATCCTTTTCTCTAATTTTCAGTTTAAACTAACTTTTATATACTTATTTATTTTAACCTAACTTTTATTTTAGTACCCGGCGTATTTTTCCACCATTAAAAGAAAAGATATTTAACATATTCTTTTATCAATAAAACCGTTCACACATAGATATAACTTGTTTATACGATTAATCACTCTCACTAGATACAGGGTTCGTACGGATTAGGGAATTTTCCAGGATCCTTACCAGTATTTTTTTTTAGAGAGAAAGAAATCTAGGTTAATATCGAGAAATTTAGCCTAATTTTAAGGAGAGATTTTCTGTAAGAAAATACTGCTGCCAAAGAATTTTCTGGTCACAAAATTCCAGGAGGCGTACGAACCCTGTAGGTATAAAAAAATAAATAAATAAAGATTAACTTTGTTTTCGGTCTCCATTTTATTCTCATTCCGTTCAAAGTTCGTTAGAAATGGCTTTGTCTCCTTAATTTTTGAGTTTAGCTACCTCGGTGAATCATAAACATTTCCAGTACATGAGATTCGTTTTGTCTATTTCAGCTAGATTCTCAAAAATTTGCTCTCAAAGTGCATTTGGCGTTTGAATTCTTGTTGGCTCAGTTTTTAGGACTGCTATTCTGGTTGTCCTTTCATGAAATTAAAAATTCTCCTCATTGTCTAAAGGGTAACTGATAATTTTAGCACCGCCCACTGAATACTTAGCCTGAGAATTAGCCTGAATTTTATGAGATTTAAAGTTTAAAGATCTTTAAACTTATAAAAGTTAATTTCAAAGTTATTTAAAATATTAGATTCAATATAAAAACATGTCCGTATCTCTTTTATATTCAAGTTGTGTGAGTTATCAAAACCTTTTCTTCCTTCTCACGATTAAATCAAAGCACGTACAAACTCAACATGTCATTTTGAACTATGACTTTTTATTGAATATGAAATCTACCCATAAACTGCTAAATCTATACGTAAAACTACTCAAAAATAATATGGAGTACGACTTTAGTCATTCAAAAAATTTTGTTTACTAAAAATGTTTATGTCAGTACCTGAATTAATAATGTAATGTAGGTAAGATTGACGTGCTTAAAATATATTTTATTGAAAACATTGCCAATCAAGGGTTTCTACATAAAATCTGGATTTTTAACAAATCAAATATTCTAAACCGTAGTAATTATTTTTTTATATGCAATTAATTTTAAGACGGTTTGAAGAATGCTTTCAATTCAAATTGTTACAGGGTTATACTATTAATAAATCTTCGAAAAATTTAACTTTTTGAGGAACGCGTATATGAAAGAACAATATCTTCTGTGTTTTTTTAACCAAACCACATTAAAAAATTCCTACAATTACGATAGTTATGACTAAAAATATATTAGTTATTCTCAGTAAATAATCATTAAAAGTCATTGCCATGCGCATTTATATCTCGCAAAATGCAAATATTCAGACAAGTTTTGCTTAGGGCCTGATTCTGTACCCTACCGCTCCATTGCAATACCGAAGAGAAACATTGGTTTCTACGACAACAACTCTATACCGTATTTTTTATTCTTTTATAGGAGAACGCCATCGACAAACGCGTACTCTGAATACATAACTCACCTAAGTAATTTTTCTTGCACAAAGCGTTAGTAAGCTTTGACAGAAAATATAAGTATTTTTATCACATATTTAACCATATACTATTTGATTTGTAGCACATTTTAGATTAAACTCATATATTGGGACATTTGTAATGATGCGTGAACCTGGGAAACCTACCTAAGCTCATAATCTTTGAAGATATTGTGAGGCTTCTGTTATTTTCAAAAAGAATTGCCGAACAACAATATTTCATGCGATATATTTGTGAACTTTTTGATAAAATTTTTTAATGTGTTTCATTGAGTATATATTTATTATTGACTCGACTATAAATCGATACCATTATACTAAAATATAGATATTTTAAGTTTTAATAAAATATAGTACCTTAAAGTGATTTGTCTCAAAATGAGGTTTTTAGAATTGCGCGCAAGATATATCTGAAACTACTTGATTATATATATATAATTTTTAGACGTTATAGATATAATCTATATCTTAAGATTGGACCTAAGATGTTTATTGATTTAGCTACAAATATTGCATGTAAAAATATAAACCATTTTCATTTAGTTGTCGCGATTGTCACGAGTACGATTGTCACTGCCTCTATTTTAGAGTTAAGTTCGGCTACCACTAATTAAAAATAATAATTTTTGTATTGTATTTCTACAACATTTGTATTTTCAATCTACCATACATATTTTAGTATAGAAATAGTGGTGGCAAAACGGTGATCTCTATTTCGAAATTATAATTTTCAGCGGAATCGTTTAAATAATTAACGTTGGAAAGTGTTAAGCTGTTAAAGAGGAATCTTGCGCGAAAAAAAGCACATTTTAAACAAATTGATGTAATCGGCTTTAAAATATTATTTTAAACATTTCTTAAATAAGGATCATCTGTTATGTTTGCAGTCATAACTAGATTAATTATAGGAATATATGCGGATTATTTTAAAATGGGCAGAAAGTATTAATTTTCATACGATGTTCCTTGAAAAATTGAATATTCCAAACTTTTAAGAGTAGTATGCCAAGTTAAACAATTTTTAAATCAAAATTATTATGCAAAGGGCTATTGAGATTAAAACATACGTAATAATTACAGCATTTTTTGAAAGAGAAAATAAGAATTTTGAGTTGGTAGTTTCCTAAATTTTACATGGATTTGAGTATTTTTTAACATTTAACATTTATCGAGATGAATAATTTTATTAAAAATACCTATCTATTTCAACCAAATTACCACATGTCTGTTATGCATATATTAGCATAAATAACAAATATTAAACCTGCATGGCAAAAACCATTAATGTTTAATTAGAGATAAAAACAAATAAAAAAAGATTAATCAGTCCTGTAGCATTCGATACAAAACCTTCTAATCCATTTTCTGTGTATTTAAAATAAATATTTTTCGAAATGAACAACAATGCGTTTCATTAATTAAACCCGATAAAGCATAATCACTTTAGTTAAGGAGAATATTATATTTTTGAAACACTGTTTTTAGTTTTATTATTTGGTTAAACACAGATTGCCTCAACAAATATGGAATGTGTTTTGTTTTTCTTTTTACATTGCGGAAATTATTTTAAGCCAACAAAATCGCTTAATCAGTTTAATTATCACACTTAACATATAATTAATTAAATAAACACGGGTTTATTAAAATTATTTGCTGAAGGAAGACATTTTTCTGAAATTAATTTAGTATGAATCTGTGAAATTGTGAGAATGCTTATCAGAGTCTTTTTTATTGTTGTTGAAAGCAAAGGAAAATGAATTTGAATATGCATAAGTTTATTTGTTCAAGTAGATTTTATTTTTAAAAATCGGTTTGTTAATTTATAATAAAACTTTTTTCAGAATGTTTTATTTTTACAATCAGTAGCAGCTTATGGCTGCCTGTTTTGAAATACTGCGTGTTATTTTCACCAGTATTTTCGAATACTATTCTGAAATATAATTTAATCGTGAAATATTCTAGAATTAAATAAGTCGGGAATTAATATTCAAAAATTCTGGGGTGAATAACATGTAGCCCTCTCAAAAAGACAGCCACGTGCCGTTACGTTTTGCAATAAATTGTAAAATGAATAAGATTTTCTTAAATATGACATTATACATGAAGGATTTAACCATTATTTAAAACAGTGGTATCATCAAAGAGTGCCCTGCTAACCAGAGTTTGACGCTCCTGATCTTTAAGAATGTATGTTATGGTTATTTGTATTCATTAGTGTTTGTTTCATAATAAGATCCTTAAACGAAGCTTTAAAAGCATATATTTCAATTAGGAATCCTTCATGGTAAAGTTCATACGTTCCTTGGAATTTCCACTACTTCATATTAGAAAATTTCAACTAATACTTTAATCGCAGAATTTGCAACTACTTTTTTTTAATCTCAGAACTTGTTATATTTCTACGTGATTAAATTAGCCCAATTTTTCTGTTGAAAAATGTGGTAGCACTGTTTTGTGCTTATTGTCGCATAAAATTTTTAAAATGGGAAAGTATTTTCATTATACATATCTTCATATGTTGCGTCTTACGACCTAAGTCAGAATGATTAGAGAAATAACAGCTACTTCTGGAATTTGCATGTCTGCTTGGCTTAGTTCCTACGAGCATTTACAGCAACTTCAGATTTGGACAGGAAAATACGAAAACATTCTGAGTGATATTGGTGAAAAGAAGAGATTTTGAAGAAATTGGAAAATGAATGTAAGATATCCAGAACAGACATAAACGTAGCATATACTGGGTGTCCTAAAACTTACTGACGTATTTTAAAATTCAATAACTTGCAAACGGTGACAGATATTTAAAAAATTCTTGCAGGGGGATTATGTATGATTTCAGGCGTTTTTTTTTACTGTGATTCTTGGTTTTAGTTCGAATTTCAAACAATAGATGGCGCTGACAGCGATTGTCGCTCAGTCGAGGCCAAAATTGACGCCACTCAGCTTTGATGCACCGCCCCATGAATACTAGGTGTGCGCTGATAAAAATGGTGGTTGTCACAGACGGATTTTTTTTCAGCGTTTGAACGGTCACTCGAACTTCAACACCAATAATTTCTAAAAGATTTCTAAAAGTTTTTCTGAGATTAAATAAGTCAAAGAAAACTTTTAGATATTATTGGTGTCGAAGTTCAAACGACATGTACAAACGCTGACAAAATATCCGCTTGCAATAGCCGCCATTTTTGTCAGCGCGCAGGCTTAGTATTCAGGGGGTGACGCATCAATCACCGCCCCCTGAATACTAGGCCTGCTCGCTGAAAAAAATGGCGGATGCCGAAGGCGGAATCGTTTGTACAGTCCCTCGAACTTCAACACCAATAATATCTAAAAGTTATCTTTGACTTATTTGATCTCCGAAAAACAAGGCGATAAAAACTTTTAGAAATTATTGGTGTGGAATTTCGAGGGACCGTTCAAACGCTGAAAAAAAACGGCCTGCGACAGCCGCCATTGTTGTCAGCGCTCAGGCCTAGTATTTAGAAGGCGGTGCATCAATGCTGAGTGGCGTCAGTTTCAGCCTCGACTGAGCGGCAATCGCTGTCAGCGCCATCTATTGTAAGAAATTCGAACTAAAATTAAGAATCACAGTAAGAAAACTCCTGATATCATACATAATCCTCCTGCAAGATTTATTTTAATATATGTCACCGTTTGCAAGTTATTGAATTTTAAAATCCATCAGTCATTTTTGGGACATCCTGTATGTTTAGAGCTAAAATTCCACAGCGCTAAACGTATCCAGACTTAGTATATAGATACTATTTAGACCACAGTAATAGTTTTATTTCGAAACTAAAATACTCAATTTTTTTGCCATCTGACAAATATGTCTTACATTTACTTTTTTTATGCTCGCAGTAAAGCCAGCATAAAAAACATTCACTGGATACTTTAGCATTTTACTGAACCTTTAGTTTCTGTGCCTGAAAAAACTACTTGATATAATTATGGCCAAAATTTGAACTGTATATTACTTGTTAAATCCAAATAATTTTGTCTAAATATTATTTCACCAAACTGTTTTGGGTTTGGCCCTGTAGAATGTTTACAAATGAGCAGTAAACAACTCTAATTATTGTTCTCCTGTATATTCATATCAGTTCTCACTCGCATTATTAACAAAGTACAATTTCTAACTTTAAAGCGAGAGGTGCTGGGTTCAAACCCCTTTCACGCTCGTCGACCTAACCGTTTGGAGTTTTTCCGTAAATACGGGTTAGGATCCCTTAGAAAGGCCCCCACGGAGGGCACTCCCCCCTAGGGCCTGTATCTCTGGTAATCGGTCGTCATAAAATCAACCAACCATCTAACTTTAAAGAAAGTGTTAGTTTAAAAAAAGGAAAAACATTAATACTGATAAACGAAAATTGTTTTCAAAGTTGAAAGACGCGTCAAAGGTAAACATATTGCAATTTAAAAAATCATGTTAAACTTCATAGGTCTGAGGGGGCGAATCCGCGTAGAGGTGGACCAAATGTCACCACATTTTCAAAATATTAATTCCACCTTAAACTTTTCAACCTGTAACTCTTTTAGACACATGAAGATTGCGTACTTTTCTATCACAATTTCTCAATTGACTTTTTCGCTTTATTTAATAGCAGAAAAATATTTAATTCAGTGAATAATGGAGGTGCTTACGAATTCTTTGATTAAAAAAATGAATAGATTTTTTTTATTAGTAGCAGTACCAGATAATAGTGGTATCAGATAGTAGTGGTACCAGTAGTGGTACTCCGTGGCAATTCCAAGCAGTGCATGCACGTTGGGCACAAGTATTTGTGCTTCTGTAATATTGAATTCACATCAGAATATTCGAAAAGAATAATTTAAAAATAATAAAATACAATTTTACATTATCTAAATGTACCGTAATTTCCGGTGTATAAGCCGCGGCTAAAAAAATTTTGTTGCGAACCAGAAATGTTATTTATTAAAAAAGATAAAATAAGTTCCATGCACAAATAGGTTATATTTTATTAAATAAACTTTCTGGTTGGAAAACATTTGTTTGAGCCGCGGCTTATACACCGGAAATTACAGTATTTTTTTTTTACAATTTATAAAAGTTAAATTTTGTTAAAAAATTTTTGCACAGTTTTTGATTAAAATTAGGTGGGATAAAAATATCCCATCACACTTCATTGTGTCAAAGACTGAAACTCTGTGACTAACTGACTGCGACTAAGTCGAAAATTTCTCTTTAAAAATAGTGGTGAAAATATTCCCACTGGCACACGGGTTCGCCTCAACTGTGATAGATTACAGCTGGATTGTATCAAAACGGGAAAGTACATTTTTCCCTTTTCTAATTTATTACAAATAAATAAAAACTCTAGTAAAATATATGAATAAAATTGTTGCGGTGTTTAATTTTTACTTATTAAACGTAGACTTTTCCATATTTTCTAATAAATAAAAATTGTCGTTTATTTATCACACGTTACTGTAAATTACTCATTACCATTTTTTTTTGCTTTTAATTATCATTGTCCATTCATACTGAAAATCACATATTTCTCGTATTTATGAGACTTCTTTTACAAGAAAACCGTTCTAAACATACGGGGTGTTCCAAAATTTGACCGACAAATTAAGGGGGGTGATAGAAGGCATCAAGAGGATGAAAACCTACCATAGCACACGGGGTCGGAAACCACGTTTAGTGGGAGAAAATCACAAAAATATTTATGAAGTGTGTGAGGTCGAGTGGAACAAAAAAGGCCAATAATAATTAGAAAAAAAACATTTATTTGACGTAAAGCATGATTACAATGCATTACAATGCATTCCAGTTCAACATGAGAAAGCAGATGACGCGATATTTTGATAGGAATATGTTTTAATGCATCCGGGAATCGTTCGTTTGTCGGTATCGTCTGTGCAATGACCTTCGTGATCGCAACTTCAAAAAATTTCTATAAAAATGTGTCATCGTCTCCTTCCTGACGTTGAGCTGCAATGCATTGTAATCATGCCTGACGTCATATTTAAATGTTTTTCTACTTATTATTGGCCCTTTTTGTTCCACTCGACGTCACATCCTTCATAAATATTTCTGCGATTTCCCCCCACTACACGTTCTTTACGACCCCATGTTCTATAGTAAGTTTTCATCCTCTTTATGCCTTCTATCATCCCTCTTAAACTGTCGGTCAAATTTTGGAGCACACTGTATTTTTTCTTATTATTAAAACTTAGCTTAAACTTAACTTAGCTTAAGCTTAACTCTTTATGCCTTCTATCCTCCCTCTTAAACTGTCAGTCGAATTTTGGGGCACCCTGTATTTTTTTTTATTATTAAAACTTATCTTAAACTTAAACTTAGCTTAAACTTAAAACTTTATATTATTAAAACTTAAGTGGAGGTTTTACTTTCTCCTAAAATTTACGTCATTTTTCCGAGTTTGCTTCGATTACAAAGAAAATATACAGTAGCGCTCAAAAGTATTTTGACAAGGACAATAATTGGGCTAATTTAATACAAATAAAAGACACAAATATACAACTATTTTTTATTGGAAGAAACTTGATTTGTCTACATATATTTGTAAAAGAAATCTTAGTTTGATAGCAAAATTACAAAATCAAACTAAAAATAAAGAACATGATTGATCAAAAGTATTTTGACACTGTAATTAAATGAAAATTTTTAACACTTAAACATCATTTTTATTTTTAAATGAATCAATATTTAGTAGCATATCCTTTATAACATTAGCCTTTATTACAGCCTCACAACGAGCCGGCATCGAGTTGACTAACTTCTGTATTCGATCCAAAGGAATTTTTTCCCACTCCTTCTTAAGAGTTTGAAATAAAGCCTCTTTATTCGAATAATTTTTACATCTTATTCTGCAAATCTAGCTCCTCCCACAGATGCTCTATGGGATTTAGATCAGCACTTTGACTTGGCCATTCGAGAACTTTAACTTTTTTACTTTTCAAAAATTCAGTTATGTGCTTGGAATTGTGTTTTGGATCATTATCGTGTTGAAAGCACCACCCAGGTGGAATGTTCTCTTTACCATAGGGCAGCATTTGCATCTTTAATATGTTCTCATACATAAATCGATCCATATTCCCTTTAGTGCGAACTAGCGGTCCTACTCCATGGCGTGAAAAACAGCCCCAAACCATAACACTGCCACCTCCATGTTTGATGGTGGGCACTTGGTATCGGATATCATATTTTTTGTTAACAGGACGTCGAATGTACTTAATCCCATCAGATGACACTAAATTAAATTTGCTTTCGTCGCTCCACAAAATACGAGACCATTCAGAACTCGTCCACAGTTTGTGCCGTTTTGCAAACGCAATTCGTACCTTCTTGTTTTTTGTAGATATAAGAGGCTTCTTTCTGGGTCGACGGCCGTGTAATCCATAAGATATTAGACGACGTTTGACGGTTGAAACATGAATATCCGTGTCGTAATTTTCTTTCAGCTCGTTTTTTATTGCTACTGCCGACTTACGAACATCACTAGCGGATAGACTTTTTATTATGCGATCAACAGTAGGAGTTGTTTTTTTCGGACGACCACTTCGGGACTTGTTTTTGATAGTCCCTCGTTTATTGAACACTTTATTCCATATACTAACAAGTTGCCAAGACACGTTAAAATTACGTGAAACTTCTACTTGTGTTTTTCCTTGTTTTAGGGCGGTTATAACAGCTTTTTTAAAGTCATTGGAATATTCTTTCACCTTCGGCATGTTAAGAGAATCACAATAAACTGATATAAACACAAATCAAATAATACTACAACCGACACTTTGGAAAACATGACTTGTCAAAATACTTTTGAGCACAAGATATGACATGCTTGGGATTCAGCGCCTACTGTGACAAACAAGTTTAGACTTGTTATTTACCTATTACCTGCAATCACATCATACTTAACGATAAACTAAAACGTTTTTTATTTAGTACTGTGTAACGCGTAATAATAAAGAATTTCTTGTTGTCAAAATACTTTTGAGCGCTACGGTATATCACCTTCGGACTTTTTTCATTATATTTATTGACATTTCATTTATATATTTAATTTTTTGAGTAAAAAAAAGAAGAATATGCTTGTGCGACTGCAGGTGCGCGCTATGTACTTCCAATCAGATGACCGTTTTTCTCGGGTTATAAGCATCTCAAACAAATTTGGTCCCCATATTATGAAATGACATTAAATGCTCTAGAGATTATACCAACAAGTAGTTTAAAAAGTTGATTTTGGACAAACTGGCGGTCATTTGAATGAAAATTTTGCTTTATCCCCTTTTGTTACTCTTTTTAATCTCTACAAATATTTAATCAATAAAAATTATACTTTTTGGTGATATAAGCTCCAGCAAAAAACTATTAGCTTTCTTTTAAATAAAAAAAATAAAAAAAATGTCTAATAGCTGTCGAGAAAAATGGTTGCAAAAATACAAAATAAAAACAATTGCAAAATACAAAATAAAAACAAATCGAAATTTTTGGCCCGAAGAAGTAGAACCTCGTTAAATAAACGTTAGTTACTTAGTTACTTAGTAACTTAGTTAAATAAACGTTAAAAATTAAAATATATTATTTAAACTTGTATCTTATGCGCAATTTTCTAAAGTTAGGATTCCAAAATAAAACTAAGGTATTAATTTGAATTCCAGAGATATTATATTAAATCATTTATCTATTAAATATAGTTTTTCGAAAGCAATAATCGGTTTACAATCAACCAAATAAGTGAAAGCAATGGATTTAAAATGGAAAATCATGCATGAGAATTCAGTAAATATATTAATAGCGCTACATTATTTCTATTTCAGTCAGTTATTCTGTATAATTTTCTGACACTGCATGAAAGGGTTTGAGAGAGTCACTTGAAATACTGAACAAAATTTTCAAAACAATGATTTAAATTTATAAAATTCTAAGTTAATTTGGGTCTCAAATAGCTAATCCCGTTAGATTTTATCGGAAATTCAATCACTATTTATAATTAAATTGGCAAATGCTTTCTCGCTGATTCTATAGATTGCTTGTCATGCAGTCGAAATGACCACTTAAATATACCCGAATACTTGAAGTGTTTACGCGCCAATCAAACAGCTTAATATGTCAGTGAAATTTGAATATTCAAAATTTCTATCATTTTTAATAAATAAAAGAGATATATGAGGACCGATATGAAGTGCTGATTCAAGAGTCATGTACAATAAATGAAATTTTAAAATACAAATTTTATTTGTTGCGAAATTAAAAGTATTTCACATATTTTGATAAAAACCTCCATACATTCCAGTGCCATTCATTGTCACACGTGATTTCTTATGTTGAACCTATCCGCTTTTTATTTCCCTATACAGTCCAAATATTAAAAGGATTTTTATACTAATTAGTTATTGAAGGAATTCCAGATATAAAATCTTAGTCGTCTTTTTTACACCAATGTGATTAAACCAAAAGGATTATTTAAATTAAAAGAATTTAACATGTGATCCGCTTGCCACAGAGCAACCGCTATTATAGAATTAAAAAAAAAATGCCTTATTAATGGCGAAAACTTTGAGATTATGTAAAACGATGCTTGCCAGTTGGAATTTGTAATGGCAAACGTCTTTCAATCAAAAAGGTTGAAGACACTTACTTTAAATGTTTAGAATGAAGACATATAAATCTTGGTATATTTCATATTGTATACGCAGCTGCCAATTTGTTCGCTTTGTACCACTATTTTTGAAGAGTAACCTTCGCCTTACTTATGCACTGAAGTTCGACGATTATAAAAGGCGAAGTTTACAATAAACAAATAGTGGTAACAAAGAAACTTAACACTAAATGGTCCACCAGGAGTCAATTTGACTCCGACTAAATGATTAAATGTCGATTTGAGCCAGAGCCAGAAATGTCACCATAATATAAGTTAAATATATGCCTCACAGAAATAAGTTAAATTGTTTTAAATAAAATGTCTTGTGTAAAATATTTTTATAAAACTTGAGTAAAATTTCCGGTCAATGTACTGCTGCCAGCTAAATTATACACTGTAAAAAAAAACGGGGAAAAATACAGCTGATTTTGCAGTGAATAGCTTCACTCACATTAAAAAACAGCATTTTTTAATTTCAATACGGATTTACAGGAATCGTCGTATTTTTAAGATCGGCGAAAGCACCCGGACCGCATTCCAAATGAGATTACCCACAGGTGCGTGTGAAGTGACCAGAGCAGGGTATTATTAGCGTTAGTGTCGTTCGATGGTAGCGTCGTTCTTCATATGTGCTTATTATTGCAATTCATAATGTCGTTTTTGGATACACAAACTAGAGCATAGAGACTGGATAAATATTTGAAAAATTAAGGGTAAGTTTTATTTTTATGTTTATTTTTGTCATTGATTTAATAACCATAAAATAGTCAGTTCTCTTATATAGTGTAAGATACAAATTTCGCTTATGACCACGTGTATATAAACGTTCACGTCAATAACGTGTATAAAGATTAAATATTTTGGCTTCAATTATAACAAAACATTATTTTAGCAGTTTATCTAATTTTTAAGTAATTTATTTAGCGTTTTCTCATAAAATTTTATTATTATTTACTTAGTATCACATTAAAAGAAAAAGGAAACGAAGTTCCTTATTCTTTAGATATGCTTTATTTCGCTTTTATATATTTTTCAAAACTTCATTTTATCCGTTTGTATTTTAATATAATTACTAATCTAAATCATATAATTATTATTTTATTCTCCAAAAGTTTAGGTTCACTTTGTGTGCTTATTTAAATAGTGTTATTTAGTTAATGTATTTTATTGTACTTCACTAAATTTTTAATAACAGTCTTACTACAACTAAAAATGATTTTGTGCCAGTGATATTCAAATTTTATCGATTATTTTTTACGTGCATTTATTTTCAAATTTTTAAATGCGATTTTCAATTTATTTATTGAGTAATCTGGATACGCTATTTTACTAATTCATAAAATATTTCAAAAGTTTGTTTACTATTATTGCAGCATTAAATATCAGCAGATCGCTTTTTTTTTTTTTTGTTTATTATCTAACAATAAAAAATAATTCGTATCCAGAGATATTTTGAGTGTTTTCGATGCATATTGTATAGTATTCTACTTGAAATTAGCATATGAAACACACTTTGCAATGAGTTATAATACTTTGAAATTTTCTATTTATTATTTTTTTGGTGTATTTTATAATTTAGTTTTATGGTGCTAAATTTGTATCTTACATATGTATAATAGAATTGATTATATAAAATGTTATTACAACAATGATATAAGTAAGCATAAAGATAACACTTAGTGCTCTTAGTCTGTTAAATATGTCTCAGTATCATAAGAAAAATTCAAAATAAATATAAATAATACAGGGGGGGGAGGGGGGGATACAAATATATATCTACAAAAAAATATAAAAATTTTACAGTTATGCTATTAAGAGTGCAGTAAAATTAACAGCAAAAAATGCTGTAAAAATTTACAAATTTACTGTAAAATAAAAAAAAACTGAACTGCTGTAAAATTAACTGCAAAAAATGCTGTGAATTTACAAAAGTGCTGTTTATCCATGAAAAACAAAATAGCTGTAAATTTACAGCAAAATATGCTGGCACCCATATTGCCAGCATTTTTTGCTGTAAAACTACAGCGTTTTTTTTTACAGTGTATATATATACATAGAATCCAATTCTTTTGTTTTCAACCGGGCGACAAATGTTTGAACGAAAATTTTATTTAATGAACGAATACATGTAGATTTCAAAAGACTACCAGATAGAAGCAAAACACATTTAATAAAATTCATTTTCTGGTTCGAAGTATGTATTTTATATTTTTAAAAACCGGAAAGTCGTCAAGTATAACATATAAGCAGCCTTGATTATAATAAGAATTTGAATATTATTATTTACAAATAGTATTTTTTACCTTGTTTAAAGGGAAGATTATGCGATTAAATAAGGCAGAGATTACTTATTATTTGGAAATAGTGATATTCATATTCCCCCATACGTAGCAAGCTTCATAAAAATGAATACAATCTTTAAAAATGTAATTCAAATTTATTTTTTAAAAGAAATATTTCATTCTATATATAATTCGATAAAATATTGAATACATATTCTGATTTTTATGCGGATCTAAAGACAGTAAATATTTCTGTAATAGTATGTTAGGTTATTATAAATATATTTTTGTTAGTGTTGTACTATTATTTTGTCTCAGCATCTGCTTCTGAAAAAAACGAAACTTTTGTGAAAAGAAAAACATTATTAAGACAGCAGTATTTTAAAATGTCTGTTATATTTGAAAAAATATAAAATTGAAAGTAAAAATAATAATAATAAAAATAAAAATAAAAACTAGTGTCCTTTCATAATACTGTCTGAAAAATCTCGCAAATGTAAAATAGGCGATTCTCCAATAAGTGGGTAATTTCCCTCTGTGATTTAGGGAAAAATAAAAGTTAAATTTTAAACAATTTTGTATCATAAATAGATAAGGCATAGACTGGTGATTAATATACAATATTCTGGCATAAACTTCAAACAGTATTTCTCTTTTCAAACATTATTTTATACATGGTGGCTACCAGTGGTGCAGTCCTGGGGGAAAAAAGTGGGGGGACGCTCATAGTTCCGAACATAGGGTCTGTGTCACCAATAGAAAACTTGATACTGAATGTTACCTTTCATTTTGAACTGCAGAGAAAAGTAATTGAAAAAATTAAACAATTTAATTTATTTTAAGTTTTTTTTTGCTTGTAATGTTTTAAATGGCCTGTCTCTAATTGAAAATTTCAGAACTTTATTTCGTGACTGAAAATGTCGGTCCATGTAGATCTGTAGATTGAAGCCATACAATTAAGTTATATTATTTTCAGTAGTGATAAGAACGCAAAGAAACTCAAAAACATACATAAATTTTGTCATAATTCAAACAGAGTTACAGAAGTTAGAGGGAGAACAGACAATTAGACAGACATAGCAGACGATCCGAAGTGCATTTCAACTTGAACATCAACAACTTTGAACAACATTTCAACTTTGTTGAAAAGTATTAAAAATCAGCGCTTTATTTCATAAAATGATTAATTGATTAGCATGCTTATCCCTTTAAAAAATTAATACGTTCGGAAAGTCTGCGTTCTCTCGCGTCCCTACAGTCCCCTTGAAAATAAAAAGTGGGAGAAAGCTTGAGATAAAATAAAAAAGTGAGGGGACGCCGTCCCCCAGCGACTACACCACTGGTGGCTACATATCAAGGAAAAACACAGTAAAAAATAAAAAAGGAGCACACCAGTATGTTCCTTTAAAAAATTTGACTTACTAATCGCTGAAATAAACAACATGAATTTTTGCATAAAAAATACAGATTTTCATCACTTTTTTTGACTTTGTTTTTTCCTGATCTATAGCCACCCTGTATAATATAATGTTTTTAAAGAAATCATTAAAGCTATTTCACATTTTAAAGCTATTTCAAATTGTCACACATGTGAAATAGCTTAAGTAACACAGTTCAAATTTACCAGCTTCAAATGTATTCCAAGTGAGCTGATGTAATTTCATTGAAAGGGGACAGAAGTGACAGGGACAGTGACAAAATTAGGAAATTTCTTCTGTGCACACACCAAGCTAATCGCTGTAACAATGTAACAGGATATTTTGAACTAAGGAAAAGTATGTTATATCATGACAAAATCAAAAATAAAGAAATATAATAATAAAGAAAATTTAAGTAGGGGACGGTAGTGACAAGTGGCAAATTTATTCTTATCGTTCTATCCATTTTGTCGCTTGTAGTTCAGTTTAAAGTCCAGAAAAAAATCTGTGATTTTCTCATCAATCCAGATTGCTGCTTCTACTAAATGCAGCTGCCCCTAATTTTTATCTACCCTCCTGGTGGTCACATGAGCAGTTTTATACAAAGGGACAGTAGTGATATAAAAATTTTTGAATTTTAAATAAAAATCTTTTATTTTGCAGTATAGAATAAAAAATTTTCTTAATGGTTAGAAAAAGTTCTAAATATAGTTTGTCATTACATTGAAAATTGTTCCAGAAGATGAGTGCATGGCCTAATGGACAAGGAACAGAAGTGATAATTTGAATATTTAAAATACTATTGAAGTAACATTTACAGTTATTGTCTTAAAAATACCTTTTGAAATTGAAAAAGATATTACAAAATATATTTTATGCTAAAACAATATATATAAATGACAAAATATAGCATATAACCCCGAGGAACACAAATTACCCACTTATTGGAGAATTTCCCAAATAGTCATTCTAAAGGCATGCAAATCACAAAAATGTGATAGGCAAAGAATTTCAACCAATAGAATATCAAAGTCAAGGATACATATTATTTCAGAATAAATATTTCTAAATGTTTCAAATATAACAAATATTTTCAAGCACATCGCTGCCTAATCAAAGTGAAAAGAGTTAGTTTTAGAAAGCTAAAAATGTATGTAATATATTATGCAGGGGGGAGGGGGGCACGTTTGAACATTTTTTTTTTTTTTAGGAAATCAACATATTTCTTACTTGAATTATATTTATTCCATTTTAAATATTACATATGAAAAACAATGTATGTCTTCCTCATATGAGCCAAAAAATTAAAGTTTTCCGAATAAATTAAATACGTTGTGACGTTTTAAAAAGCTGAGAGATTTCTGTTCAAGCCTGCCCCATGTAGGGTTACATTTGAACAAGCTAGGGGCACCTTTGAACAAATAAACGAAATATGAAAATATTAAGAGTTTTTATGAAAAACTGTATAGCTTTAAGAAATATAAAATATTCAGAATAAAATTAACTACATTTTATTGAAATTACTAATTTTTTATTATTTAACGAAATTTATATCTATCAAAGTTGATGTGAAAGCTCAGTGTTAAAACAGCACGCAGGGTCCCTCCAGTTATGTTTGGTTGTGGCAACTTTTTTACAATATCCGTGAAATCCACCAAACTGATATCTGATGCCACTGGAAAATAAAATTTATCATTCTCTTTTTTACGAAGAAATCTGAGATTTAACTTCCTCCATTTATTTTATCCATTAAATTTATCCTCCAACTGCAATTCAATCCGACCAACATAATGAAGAATGTCAACAATGAATGTCAACAATGAATGCCCTGCACAATGTAATATACATTTTAAATCATAATAAAGATTATATATGTTTAAAAATGAAAAATAATCCAAATATATGACAAGACAAAAAACTCTCATGTTAAAAAAACCACTTGACAAAAAAAAGTGTTGTTTCTACACCTAATGTGTAGTAGTTGGCAGCCCTGTATCAATACAACTTTCATATTAAGTATAAAAACTCTTAATTAATCTTTTAATTTTCACATTTTCTAAACAAAAATCCAAAAATAATAATATTTAGATAAATCCATAACTCTTTACTTCATAATTTTAATTGTTCAATGATGCCCCATCACATGGTGTTTAGCATTATAGCTATTTTCTCAATTAAGCTTAAGAATTTGAATAAAACAAAGCTTATAAGCTAAACCTAGCATCTTTATTTAAATATTGAACAATCAATTAAAATTTTAGGGATACAAGATTGTCAACAAAAAGCTTACAGCTTTATTTAGTTAAATTTAGATTGAAGAAAGATAAAAATACATACCTTGTATAGACAGTAGTGTGCATGCAAAATGGTAAAGCTTTCTATCCTTGTTGCATTGAAGCAGTAGTGCTGCCCTCTATATTTCAAAAATATAATTTATTTCAAGGAAAATATTTACAGTTTTCAAAGGTCCCCCCCTCTCCCTTAATTCAATGTTGAAATGTTTGGGAGAAAATACTATTTAAGTATAAAGGTTTCATTCCTCATAATAATTTTTTTAAATGATGCGGCTCACCTGTCAGTTTTACAGTAATGACCATAAGAAATCAATAATAATATTCTTGTAGTCTCATGACTGCAAATCTCCCGAATTTTGGGTACAAATATTTCCGAATAGTAGTTTTTATCTTATTTAATATTACAATATCTGCATTAAATAAAACAAATATTGCTAGTCGAAAATAGCGATAACCAAAAATCGGAAGACATGGCTGTCGTGCAGTGTAGATTAGTGCTGCATAACCTTGCTGCTCTAAAGTCATTTGCCACCACAATATTTGAAAGCTAATCTGCGACCTTTTTAATAGTAGTTTCTGTCATTAAATAAGACAAATTATTCTGTATAAAAATAGCGATAACTGAGTGGCCCATGGGCAAGCAGTTGTTCACTCCTAGTCTAGATATTAAATGATTTCAATGATTAATATTCACAATATTCTAGATATAATTTTATTATATACTACTTTTAAAAAATATGTTCAGATGTCAAATTGTATCTCACAAATTTCTTTCTAAATGCTCTAAAACCAACCTTTTATCATCAAATAAGTTGTAATTTTTAAAAATGTTTTGTTTTAGAATTAAATATATCTTTAAGATTAACTGAAGATCAATTTCAATGAAATCAAATTAAATATATTAACTTTCTCAAAATAGTTGGATTCAAGTTTGCAAACATTACTATTAGTAACTAAACAGTTTAAAGTTTGGAAATTGAATGACCAATTTTTCGGTTCAATGCCGCATCCAGAAGAAGGTTGGGCTCGATACCACTACTTTTGTACAGAAATTTTCGATTTATTTAATCACATAATTCGGTGATTAAATAAAGCTAAGATTTCTATATAACAATAGTGGCACACGTAGACTCCCCTCCATTAAGTGCACCAGTAATCTAGTTTTACACGTTACCTTGAGTATTTTTAAAAGTTAAGACTGCGAAGTAATGTTGCCAGTCCGCTCCTTTTTTTAAAATCTAATTGCTCAATTGCCACCACAATTTGAAAATGGTAGCATTCATTTTATATTCTACTTATTTAATTTGTCATTAAATGAGGGAATATTTCTATTTCAAAAACCTGATAGCAATCAAGCAATCTAAAGCGTCATCTGTTCCTTTATTTCCTCTATATAACTTACAGTCAATGAATTACTTTGTTAGTCATTTTTTTTTGTTGTTTACAAAAAATGTATATAAGAATTGCAAGTTTATTAAAGTATGCATGTTTTGAATATTAGGGACTGATTTGTTTTCTACGTTTAGGTATAGAGCATTATTATTAATGTGTTGTGCTAGCTCTGATCTTTGTCTCTCATATATGGGAAGTAGCATTCAGTGCATTTTCGGAATATCATTAGTAATGACGCTTCATATCAATTGAAATTATGTGATCAAGTGAAACTTTGCCAAATATAAATAGGGAGTTTGTGTTAAAATATGTTCAAGAAAATTTATGTGCTAATTTTTAAAGCAGCAATTAAGCAATTAGTCGCCATATTTTTATAAGTACTGAACCACCTTCGTTTTATTTTTTTCTGTTCCAAGTTAAAAAATGTCTGAGATTTCATACTGAAAATATTCAACTGTAGGGTAGTTAAATATTTCATATTTTTCACAACTAAAAAAGTGTTGCAAAATATTGAAACCATTAACATAAAATGAGGCAAAATCATATGAGTATTAATTCGGGAGAAGTCGCGCATACCCAGATAATGAATGGTTTTTACATTGTCACCAATAAAAACAATTAATAATCGTCATCTTATTCAGTCTAAGACAACTGTTACAAATTCTATGGTAATGTAAATTGTAGATTACTTTTCGAAAATTAGTAGTGACAATTGTAAAAACCGTACGCACCCTGGTGTATGTCATACCTCATGAGACTGCTCCCGGTTTAAGAACAATATAGAACAATAACAATGCATGAGTTTTTCTAATTTTTCCTTGGGTGGTCATTGTAACACGTGGTTACATTTTACCATGTTCGAAGATAACAGTTTTCTTGATGATGAAAAGGGTATATTTTTTTAATGGTTGCTTTCAAATAATTACATTCCTTAGGGCCATGTTAATTTATTTATTTTACCTCAATTACTTTTCAAAAGAAAAAAGAAAAACTTGAGTTAAATCCCAGAAAAAGGCCATCATTATATTTGTAAAACATATATCTTTAAAAAGGAAGAATCTAAAAAATCTTAATTGTAAATTAAACATGGTTGACAGTTTCAGGAAACTAAAAAAAATTTTGTCGAACCATTTTAAGTAAATTATTAAAAGAGTGAAAAGAAAATTTTGTAAGCGAATTTTCTTTTTTTTCGAAATCTATTTTTTTTTTAAATTTCTTTTAAACCCCATTTCTCTAGTTGTTTCTTTTTGAAAATTCAGGAGAAATCTATGTTACCAGTATAGTTTAAATGAAAACTCTCCGCAAAACGTTTTGTATTGAGGTTAAAATGCTTTAATATCTCAGGAGCATTTTTTTTTATCTACGTAGACTCAACTTATATTTCAGATTTTATTTTAAGCATAAAAGAAAGTGTATGCTGTATATACGAAAATAAAACGCACTTTTAATGGAAAATAGATACTTAAAAAGTGGAAGAGCTGAAAAGCTTAATTATTAATCGAACACGGTCCATCACTTATAAGTAATTAAAGAAATTCATGAGTCTAACTACTTTCTGTATTTTGTTAAAAGAATGAATTGAAAGTTATGTTTGGTTAAATCGTTTTTTCTTCCCATTTCAAAGAAAAATATATAAAAATATCCTCGGCATTAAAGTACGAAATACATTTTTTTATCAGGTTTAATGAGGAGTGTTATTTGCTGACAAAATAATCTTGCTGAGAAACGTGGAAACTCTTGAGTACAGTATGAAAAAAAATTAATTTTTTGACTAATCCGGTAATTTTTTCCCTTTATGCTTTTTTATTTATTTTTTTTATTGCACACAGAAGATATAAAAAATATTATATAAAAATATGGCTTTAAAGACTTCGAACACGGTCCATCACTTATAAGTAATTAAAGATAATACCGAGTATAACTACTTTCTGTATTTTGTTAAAAGAATGAATTGAAAGTTATGTTTGGAGAAATCTTTTTTCTTTCTTTCATTTCAAAGAAAAAAATATAAAAATATCCTCGGCATTAAAGTACGAAATACATTTTTTATCAGGTTTAATGAGGAGTGTTATTTGCTGACAAAATAATCTTGCTGAGAAACGTGGAAACTCTTGAGTACAGTATGAAACAAAATTAATTTTTTGACTAATCCGATAATTTTTTTCCCTTATGCTTTTTTATTTTTTTTTTATTGCACACAGAAGGTGTAAAAAATATTATATAAAAATATGGCCTTAAAGACTTTAAGCATTCACTTTCTGTGTTCATTCAACAACTTTTTTCTGTTTTTTCAAGTGTAAAAAAAATGTGAGCTGCATATACGAAAATAAAACGCACTTTTAATGAAAAATAGATACTTAAAAAGTGGAAGAGCTGAAAAACTTAATTATTGATCGAACACGGTCCATCACTTACAGGGTGTTTTTTTTTTAAACTGACACTATTCAGAGCTGCCTGTAGCTCGTTCTAATAACTGGATTGACACAAAATTTTGTGAATGGACTAAGAAAACCATGGCAAAAAAGATTCCAACAAAAAAAATTAGTTCCAATTACCGCCAATAGGGGGAAATGTGGCGCTGTACATTGAAAAAAAACATCAGAAACAGACAAAATTAATAATTTGGATAAAATGCCATGTTTTATTCATCATTTATGTTTTATTCATCATTTCCCTTTCGTTGATCGCAGTTGAAACATCCATTATCACTTTTTCTGCCACCGCTTTACGTCCTCTGTCTGACCGAACTGCTAGCGAGCCTGTTTCTTCGAATTTCAGAATCATTGCTTTCAATACATTAACGGATAAAGGTCCTTTGCGCAGTTTATGGCGTGCTCTAAGTAAACGAAGAGCGGCTGGTGCATTGCACTGGTTACAATAATAGAAATTCACAAAAGTAACGCGCGCTGCGGTAAGTGAGATTCATTTTCAACCTGAGCTGAAATTGTTTCTCGGTGTTTTTCGCATGCATTTATAACTTAAACTATTGGCGCTACTGTCGCTTGCGTAAGTAAAAATTTTCTGTAAGTACTAATTCTCAGTTGCATAACTTACCACAGCGCCACATTTCCCCCTATCGTTGGTGATTGGAACTATTTTTTTTTTAGTATTTCAATCTATGATCTCCTCTAATGTCACTTTTAATTAATAAATCTTCGAACTACCTGTGATTTTAGACATTATTTTAATCTTTTAACACATATAGACAGGTACTGTACATTCTTAAAAACATATTTAAAAACATAAAATCAGTCCACACGCTAAAAGTTTCGTAAAAGTAAAATATTTTCGCCTGTTTGCTCAGGCATCTTCAATACTGATGTATCGTGTTTTCTGCTCTGTCAGATTTTTCTGAAACTCCCCCTCTACCTAACAGCATCTGGCGCCATCTGGTATCAATCTTGGCGTGAGTTACGTCGTTGCAAGTTTGCCAGATGCTGTTAGGTAGAGGGGAAGTTTCAGAAAAATCTGACAGAGCAGAAAACACGATACATCAGTATTGAAGATGCCTGAGCAAACCTGCGAAAATATTTTACTTTTACGAAACTTTTAGCGTGTGGACTGATTTTATGTTTTTCAATATGTTTTTAAGAATGTACAGTACCTGTCTATATGTGTTAAAAGATTAAAATAATGTCTAAATAACAGGTAGTTCGAAGATTTATTAATTAAAAGTGACATTAGAGGAGATCATAGATTGAAATACTGTTTAAACTGGTAACGAGTAAATAGCAACAGAAAATGCTCGTCAGGAAATTTAAGAAGATCCAGCTGAAACTAGACCGAGTACTACGGCATAATAGATTCATAAAGGATTGTAAATAATACAAACTAACTCCAAATTTTCTGAAGATTAGAAACAAATACATATGGAGATATTTCAAGAAAGAAGTCTTGTTCTTTGAACAAAAAAATATGAACAAAGTTATTAAAAGAAGATATGCATATATTTCGAAACTAAAAAATGATATAAACTATCTGACAGAATCCTTAAAAGAAAAAAATGACAGCAGACGAAATAAAACAAATTGTAACTCGACTGAACAAAATCAGAAAGAAGGAAAAACAGAAACACGAAAAGAAATTAGATAAAAAACTAAATTTCTGGCTACAAAAATCTAAATGCAAGAATGAGTATAAAGACAATACACCGGAAATACAGTATGTAAATATCTCGTCTTACCGTGTAACTAAAAAAGAAGATAAGTGTTTAAAATTGGGACCAAAGTATGTGCCTGATACAAAGATAAACCTAAAAGAAGCAATCGCGAAGATTGAACAAGCTTTAACGTATATTTCCGAAGACAATGCAAGTCGAATAAGAAACTTAGCGCAAAATGAAATAACTAAACTTAGAAAATCAAGAAACACAGTGGATGAAAATATAAAAATTATCTCTGAATTAAAAGAAAAACAGAATATAACATTTCTACGAACAGACAAAACAGGAAAAATTGCCTTAATGGATAAAACTGAATATATAAAAATGATGGAAGAGACAATACAAAATATGGGGGTGGAAAGGATTAACAAAGATCCAAACAATAAGATAAATAGGAAATACGAAACATTGTCAAGAGATGGAAAATGGCCTGAGGGAAGGATACCAAAAAAGGAAAATTTTACCCCTAACACACCTATAATATTTGGGAAATTAAAAGATCATAAATATCCGATGAAAATGAGACCTATTGTTAACAAACGCTCAAGCCCAACCTATGACCTAGAAACATATTTGAAAAACTATTATAGAAAACTACTTCCGCCATCAAACGTATCAATAATCTCAACAAATGAATTTATACAGCAAATAACAGAATTTAAACCGAATCTAGATGACTACATGATTAGCTTAGACGTAACAAAGCCTCTACCCATACATAGATACAGAAGAAATGCCTAATATTATGAATACGAAAATAAACACAGAATATACAGATTGTGATATCAGAAATACCGGGTGATTATAATTAAAGTTACGATTTCAAAAATCGATAATTTTAAAACTACTGGTCAGAATGACTTGATATTTTAGCAGAACAATCGTGAGGCAATGGAATTTTGTTTGGCGAAGGAAAAAAAAATAGTTCCAAATTGTGCCGATAGATGGCGTTGTCAGGGTAATGTCAGGGGAAAGACCAAAAATGTATTCTTGAACCCTTTCCGGCGCGGTGTAAATTTGTTTCCAAAATGATGAAATAATAGACTGACACCGGAATTTACAAACGAATCCATTAGTAAAAAGAAACTTGCTTATTTTCTGGTTCTTAATGAAAGGAAAATTTTAATTAAATATTCTTGGTGCCGTTTGTCAGTTTTAGAATTAAAATTGGGTGTCCTTTTTGTGACCACCGCCCGTTAAAGGTTTAAACATAGGAATGATGTTGCCAAAAGGAAAAAAAAATAGAGTTCAGAGATTTACTAAAAATTTATTAGCGAAAAGACAAGATTACGTGTTTACAGCGACGACAGCGATAATGACAAAAAATGAAAAAAAAAGAGCTTCATGGAACAAACACCTTACTGATTATTAAGGCATAAGTTGCTCAATATGCCCTCAGCCTTGTTCCGCTACTAATTGGAAGCGCAAAACGGCATGCTCCACAACAGATCGGAGGGTATCTGTACTAATGCAATGGGTGTGTTGTGTGATGCTTGCCTTCAAGTCGGCTAGATTCTGAATCCGCCCGCTATAAACAACATTCTTCAGGTACCCCCAAAGCCAGAAATCACACGGGTTTAAGTCGGAGGAACGTGGCGGCCACGTTGTTGGAAAATGGCGGCTTATGATCCTATCATCTCCGAAATTATCACTCAGTAGCTGCTTCACAGTAGTAGCAATGTGCGGAGGAGCACCATCTTGCATGAATATTATGCGATCCACACACTGACGCTGTTGAAGTGCCGGAAGAACATGGTTACGCAAAAGTGCTTCATACCGCTTGCCAGTAACTGTGCAGGTAACGGGACCCGCAGGTGTGATCTCCTCGAAGAAAAATGGACCGACGATAAACGCTGCCGTTATTCCGCACCACACAGTACCTTTTCAGACTGAAGAGGTAATGGCTGTAGCAGAGACGGATTCTCGGTCGCCCATATCCTGCAATTTTGCGTATTTACAGAACCTTGCAAATGAAAGTGGGCTTCGTCAGACTACAGAATATTCCATGGCCATCCGTTGTCCACTTCCATCCGGGCAAGAAATTGTAGTGCAAAAGATTGACGTGCTTCCAGGTCAGCAGGTAGCAACTCCTGCACATAAGTTATCTTGTACGGAAAACAGCGTAAGACGTTCCGTAGGACTTTACGCACCGTGCTGTTCGGCATATCCAGCATTCGGCCAATCCCCCTTGCACTGCTGATTCCAGCATCACTGTCAGTATGTTCCTGTAATGCTGTAGCCACATCTTCTACTGCCACAGCTGAAACTGGTTTCCTTCCTCTACCCCGTTTAACGTCAAATGAACCGGTCTCTTCGAATTTAGCAATCATTTTTTGCAGACCATTTGTTGTTATTGGACCTTTTTTTATGGATTTTAATGTCCGAAACTTCCTAATAGCTGTAAGTGCACAGTCATCGTTCTTATAAAAAAGCTTCAAGAGCAGAGCGTGATCCTTCATAGTCAGAGTCATGATGAAGCATTCAGGCAAAGAGCTGCTGCTCTGCATTTTTATGGTTGCTATGTCTGCGGTGCGCATGTCACGTATTAGTAATTTGCACATCTTCAGACAATGTGAACCCAGACAGCGCCATCTATGGGCACATTTTGAAACTTTTTTTTTTCCTTCGCCAAACAAAATTCCATTGCCTCACGATTGTTCTGCTAAAATATCAAGTCAATCTGACCAGTAGTTTTAATTAAAATTATCGATTTTTGAAATCGTAACTTTAATTATAATCACCCGGTATTTAATTAAAATTTTCCTTTCATTAAGAACCAGAAAATAAGCAAGTTTCTTTTTACTAATGGATTCGTTTGTAAATTCCGGTGTCAGTCTATTATTTCATCATTTTGCAAACAAATTTACTCCGCGCCGGAAAGGGTTCAAGAATACATTTTTGGTCTTTCCCCTGACATTACCCTGACAACGCCATCTATCGGCACAATTTGGAACTATTTTTTTCCTTCGCCAAACAAAATTCCATTGCCTCACGATTGTTCTGCTAAAATATCAAGTCATTCTGACCAGTAGTTTTAAAATTATCGATTTTTGAAATCGTAACTTTAATTATAATCACCCGGTACATTACAAAGCGCAACGAACTTAGTACTACGAGAAAACTATTTTAAATTTAATAACCAGATATATAAGCAACTTAAAGGTGTACCGATGGGATCTCCAATATCAAATATAATAGCGGAATGGAAAATGCGATTACTTGAATAAACCATTATAAATGAATTAAAAAATCTAATCAAAATATGGGTAAGATACGTAGACGATATATTTATAATAACTACGAAAAATACAAACATCCCCCCCTTACTGGAAAAACTTAACTCATACGATCAAAATATTCAATTTACTATAGAAACAGAAAAAGATAACGCACTAGCATTCCTGGACGTACAACTCATTCGATCAGAAGATAAACTACAGACAACTATATTTAGAAAACCAAATGCAAATGTTCACATAATCTCAAAATACTCCAGAACCCCCTTCCCATGCAAGATAGCTGCAATAAATACATACATTCATAGAGCCTTTAAAGTATGTTCAACAGAAGATCTTTTTGACGCAGAAATAAATAAAATTAAAACAATAGCTAAGGAGGCAGGATATGCCACAAAAACTATACAGAAGTTAATCGAAAAAGCAGCATCAAGATATAATAGAATACAACCAGCTCAAAAAGAAATAAAATTTACGAACTCAATTCCGTTTATAAAAGGCGTTTCCCTAAAATTAAAAAGAGAATTCAAAGAACTTGGAATAAATACTCCTATCACTCCAGATGCGTCCATTTTCAAATTAATCAGATCAGATACGGAGAAGCTAAATTATCAACAGACATCAGGGATATACAAAATTCATTTCAAAGATAACGAAGGAAAAGATAACTCATATATAGGCATGACAAAAAGGAAAATCCAGGAGAGAATTAAAGAACACAGAAGAGACATAAATTTAAGAAAATCAAGCACCGCAATAGCCCGATTAAACAATACATTCCCAATTAATATAGACTTTAATAATGTTAAGAAGTTAGCTAATTACAATAATCTAAACTATGCATTGCAGAGAGAGGCGATAGAGATATACACATCAGATACAAAAACTTACAACGACGTAACTCACGCCAAGATTGACACCAGATGGCGCCAGATGCTGTTAGGTAGAGGGGGAGTTTCAGTAAAATCTGACAGAGCAGAAAACACGATACATCAGTATTGAAGATGCTTGAGCAAACAGGCGAAAATATTTTACTTTTACGAAACTTTTAGCGTGTGGACTGATTTTATGTTTTTAAATATGTTTTTAAGAATGTACAGTACCTGTCTATATGTGTTAAAAGATTAAAATAATGTCTAAAATAAGAGGTAGTTCGAAGATTTATTAATTTTTTTTTTTGTTGGAATCTTTTTTCCCATGGTTTTCTTAGTCCATTCACAAAATTTTGTGTCAATCCAGTTATTAGAACGAGCTGCAGGTGGCTCTGAATAGTGTCAGTTTAAAAATAAACACCCTGTATAAGTAATTAACCCCTTCAGGGGCAAAGTACTCTTGTAGCTAAAATATTGAAATGATTGATTGACACCAGGATTCACGAACGAATTCATTTTTAAATAATTAAAAGCTTTTCCTATGTACCTTATAATTTCAAAATTTGATTATAAAATTCTGGTGTCAATGTGGCATTTTAAGTTTAAAATTAAGTGGTATATATAATATACCGGTGCCCTTCAAGGGGTTAAAGATAATACCGAGTATAACAACTTTCTGTATTTGGTTAAAATAATTAATTGAAAGTTACGTTTGGAGAAATCTTTTTTTTCTTTCATTTCAAAGAAAAAAAAATAAAAAATATCCTCGGCATTAAAGTACGAAATACATTTTTTTATCAGGTTTAATGAGGAGTGTTATTTGCTGACAAAATAATCTTGGTGAGGAACGTTGAAACTCTTGAGTACTGTATGAAACAAAATTAATTTTTTGACTAATCCGGTAATTTTTTTCCCTTTAGGCTTTTTTTTTTATTTTTTTATTGCACACAGAAGGTGTAAAAAATATTATATAAAAATATGGCTTTGAAGACTTCGAACAGGGTCCATCTCTTATAATTAATTAAAGATAATACCGAGTATAACTACTTTCTGTAATTGGTTAAAAGAATGAATTGAAAGTTATGTTTGGAGAAATCTTTTTTTTTTCTTTCATTTCAAAGAAAAAAAATGTAAAAATATCCTCGGCATTAAAGTACGAAATAATTTTTTTTTTATAAGTTTAATGTGGAGTGTTACTTGCTGACAAAAAATCCTGCTGAGGAACGCTAAACCCTTAATTATAAATCAAACACTGTACATCACCTACAAGTAATTAAATAATATACTGAGTTTAACTATTTTCTGTATTTGGTTAAAAGAATTAAATAAAAAGTTGCTTTTTGAAAATTCGTTTTTTTTTTTTTGCATTTTGAAGGAAAAATATATAAAAATATCCTTGGCATTAAAGTACAAAATAGATTTTTATAAATTCAGTTTTAATGACGAATGTTATTTGCTGACAAAATAATCCAGCCGAGGGACGTGGAACCTCTTGAGTAGAAGATGAAACAAAATTAATTTTTTGACTAGTGAGGTGAATTTATTTTTCACTCATACGATATGAGAAATATTAGATAAATATATGACTTTAAAGACTTTGGGCATTTACTTTCTGTGTTCCTTCAACATTTCTTTTTTTTTTTTTTTTTTTTTTTTTTTTTTTTAGTTCTTTTTTCAAGCATAAAAAATATGAGCTGTATATACGAAAATAAAACTCACTTTTTCTGTAAAATATATACTTAAAAAAATAGAAGAGATAAAAATCTTAATTATAAATCAAACAAGGTCCATCACTTACAATTAATTAAAGAATATACTGAGTCTAACTACTTTCTATGTTTGGTTAAAAGAATGAAAGAAAAGTTACGTTTGGAAAAATAGTTTTTCTTCTTTTCACTTCGAGGGGGGAAATATAAAATATCCTCGGAATTAAAGTACAAAATAGATTTTTTTAAAAATCTGGTTTAATGACGAGTGTTATTTGCTGACAAATTAATCCTGCCGAGAATTGTAGAATCTCTTGAGTAGAGCAATAAAACAAAATTATTTTTTAAAAAATATTCTTTATATTTTTTTTAATGTGTATTTGCACACATACAATGTAAGAAACAACAGATAGAGATTTGAATTTATAGACTTTTAAGTAGTTTTCGGAAAATAATGATTAGATTTCTTTTTCGGCAAAATATTTGTTGAAAAAAAAATATTGTTTATTTTGTCACGTATATATATTTCAGGAATGTCTAACCTTTTTCACAGCAGAACTACAATACTATTATCAACACTATTTCCGAAAAAAAAACTTCAGTATATTATGTTCTAAAATGTTGGCCTTATACAGGAAGACTTGGTTCCTAAGAAAACATCTGTAACTCTGCGACCAGCGGGATTTAGGTTGTAACCCCTGATCTATTTTATGGAACTTCGAAAAACAGAATACGTATAGAAATACATTTTTCGTTGTATAATCTAAATTATGTAAAATTATGGTTATTTTTCACTATTAAAGGGTTCGTATGCATTTACCACAATTTTTAATAGAATTTTTCGATTTAATATTTAAATAGGAAAAATTGCATACGACTCGTTTAATTGCAGGATTTGCAATACTTATCTTCATTTCAATAAGGCAAAAGATGCTATTAAAAATTGTGGTAAACGCGTACGAACCTTGTATTATAAATATATTATAAACTCGGATACTTATGTAAAATTATGCTTAAACGAAATAATAGGGTTCGTAAGCTTTTACCACAATTTTTAAAAGAATTTTATATTCAATATTTAAATAGCAGAAATTTAAGACGCCTCGTTTAATTGCAGGATTTGTAACACTTTACTGCATTTAAATAAGGCGAAAAATTATATTTAACAATTGTGGTAAAAACGTACGGACCCTGTATAAGAACGTCAGACGAAATTTTGTATTTTTGTTATATACCGTTTATGTGTTATATTTTTCTAGTTGTTTACTACTGGAATGTTAGAAAAATGTTTTTATTAAAACGATTCAAGATAAAATTTTCCAAAACATATCTAAATTTAAAGTGAAAATATTGGGTCATCCCGAAAAATCTGCGGTAGACTTCTGTTGAAATGATGTTGAAATGACAGACCGTCACCAGAATTTGCAAATAAATTTATTTTAAAATAAGTAAAAGCGGTTTCTTCACGTATAATATAAAAGCCAAGCCTTATTCCAAAATCCCAGTGGGAATGTGGCATTTATGGATTAAAAAAAAAAAAAAAAAAAAAAAAAAAAAAAACATAACTTTCCGGATAACCTAATTCTTTAATCACTGGGCGGCATGTTATTTTGGTGTAGATTCCTCTTTTCTATTTTTTATTTAAAGTAAAACAAAGTACGAGCCATATACGTAAAAAAACACTGTTCATGTACGTATGCTTTAAAAATGGGGTAATTAAAACTTAATTGTAAATCAAACGAAGCCCGTCACTTTCACGTAATTAAAGAAAATACAGATTCTAAGAGCTTTCTGTACTTGGTTAAAAAAGTGAAAAATAAGCTATATTTGCGAAATACTTTTTTTTTTCTTTTCGAAGAAAATAATTAATAAAAAAATGTCTTTGGTATCAATTTAGTATAAAACAAATTTTTATCGGGATAAATAGCGAGGATTTTTCACTGACAAAATAATCCTGCTGAGGAAGACAAAATCTCCAAAATAGAGTATAAATCTAAATGAATTTTATGACTGATATAGTGACTTTATTTTCATCTTTATGTTTTTTAATTGTTTTTATACATATGATGTCAGAAATAATATGTAAGGAATTAAATACTTTTATTTAATTGAAAAATAATGATTAGATTTATATTTGATGAAATATTTTTGACCAAAAATAACATTAAATAAGTTTTACATTAATAATTACATTAAATAAGTTTACTAAGTTACTAAGTAATTACATTAAATAAGTTTTTTTTATAGAACATTGAAAAAATGATTGTGTGTAGAAATTAGTATTTCTCTTTTGAAACTAACTTAAATATATTAATGATTTACCGTATGTTCCAGTGTATAAGTCAACCCCGAAATTCAAATAAAATAGCATGCTCTCTTCCATTTGATTACCACCATTTCCTCACAGTACCTTATATAAAACAACCTTATATAAAAGCGGAAATTTATCATGAAACCTGCGATTAAAAAATGCAAAGAAAACTATCCCAAAATACTAGTATTCCAAAGTAAGTATATGTTATTCCTCTCGAATTTCGAAGGGGACATTTACACTTGTAAATACGGTATTACTTTTCACAGTTATACAAATTTCATAAACTCAGAAAATTATCGTAAATGCTGAAAGGGGCTTTCCTAGGGCGAATTCAGTGGGTGACATGATATCACTTTTTTAATTGTAAAATAAATAAATAATATTTATTTTTTAACAGAAATCTTTGCTTATTTAATCCTTGACAATGAAACTACAGATTTGCGGTGAACAAAATTAGCGTTATGTGTTTTCTGCGTAGATTCTCCTTCTTAATATTTTTTAAGTAAAAGAAAATGCGAGCCGCATACAATAAAAAAGTGTATTATTTTTATAACATCTGTGCTGTAAAAAATATAGAATAGCTGAAAAACGTAATTGTTAATCACACACGGTCCGTCACTTTTGCGTAGCGACAGAAAATACATAATCAACCGACTTTCTGTATTTAGTTAAAAGATTGAAAAAAAAAGTTCTATTTGCAAAAGACCCCTTTTTTTCATTTTGAAGAAAAAAAAATAAAAAATGTCCTTGATATCAAAGTATGACGAAGATTTTTATATATATATATATCAGGTTCAATGAAGAGGATTTTTTTTGCAGACAAAATAATCCTGCTGAGGAAATCGAGATCTCCAGCGTAGGGTATAAAACTAAGTGATACTTTTGACTGATGTGTTGAATTTATTTTCGTATATATGTTTTTTTTCAAATGTTGCGTTCTTTTGTACTCATATAATGTAAGCCGTTAGAGAAATATATGTTAAACAATTTACTTTAGAGACTTTTATTTAATTTTCAGATGCTAATGATTAGATTAATCTTCGCCGAAATGCGTGTGACCGAAAATAATAAATCCTATAATAATATATATATCATCATCATCATCAATCGCTTCCAATCCGCTGCTGGATGTAGATATCCCCAAGATTTTTCCATTGTTTTCTGTCTAGTGCTTTAGTCATCCAATTAACACAGGCCACTTTTCTGATTTCGTCACCCATCTTACTTGAGGTCATCTTCTTGGTCGTTTTACATCTCTGGGATACCACTGTAGTGTGTTTGTGCTCCATCTATTGTCGTGTCTTCTTGCAGTGTGTCCAACCCATTTCCATTTTATCCGATTAATTCTCTCAATGATGTCAAAAACTTTCGTTTGATTTATCCAAGTTAATCTCTTTCTGTCTCTTCTGGTTATGCCTAGCATACATCTTTCCATACTTCACTATCTTGTTTGTAATCTTTTTACCATCCGTTTTGTTTGTGTCCATGTTTCTGCTTCATAAGTTAGTGGAGGCAAAACACATTGGTTAAACACCTTTATTTTCAAACAAAGGGGCATGTTATATATATATATATATATATACGAGCAGGGAAGACCGAGCTATGCTCGGTCAAAATTAAATTTGAGTTAAAATATCACGACCCATGACCAAAATGACACACTAATTGAATTTTTTCGAACATGTGACTTAGCCCAACAGTCTTCTCGTGCCGGAAAACCATTGGATGCAAAATTTAGTGTAAATTGAGCCGCTTTTTAGATATTGACCCACAATGACCCAGAAATGACCCACTAATCGAATTTTCTCGAACATGTGACCTAGTCTAATGATTTTCGCGGGCCCGAAACTCGTAAAATACAAAATTTAATCAAAATCGTTAGAGCCGTTTTTTAGATAAAATTAATTTGACCCGCTTTGACCCAAAAATGACCCCCTAATCGAAAGTTCTCGAACATGTGACCCAGCCCAATAGTCTTCTCGTGCCCGAAAATAGTCGGATACAAAATTTCGTCAAAATCGTTTGGACCGTTTTGTAGATACAATTAGCTTGACCATGACCCAAAATGACCCAAAATGACCCACTAATTGAATTTTCTCGAACATGTGACCTAGCCCAACAGTCTTCTCTTGCCCGAAAACCATTGGATGCAAAATTTAGTGTAAATTGAGCCGCTTTTTAGATCTTGACCCACAATGACCCAGAAATGACCCACTAATCGAATTTTCTCGAACATGTGACCTTGTCTAATGATTTTTGCGTGCCCGAAACTCGTAAAATACAAAATTTAATCAAAATCGTTAGAGCCGTTTCTTAGATAAAATTAATTTGACCCGCTTTGACCCAAAAATGACCCCCTAATCGAAAGTTCTCGAACATGTGACCCAGCCCAATAGTCTTCTCGTGCCCGAAAATAGTCGGATACAAAATTTCGTCAAAATCGTTTGGACCGTTTTGTAGATACAATTAGCTTGACCATGACCCAAAATGACCCACTAATTGAATTTTCTCGAACATGTGACCTAGCCCAACAGTCTTCTCGTGCCCGAAAACCATTGGATGCAAAATTTAGTGTAAATTGAGCAGCTTTTTGGATCTTGACCCACAATGACCCAGAAATGACCCACTAATCGAATTTTCTCGGACATGCGACCTAGCCCAATGCTTTTATCGTGCTCGAAACTCGTAGGACACAAAATTTAATCAAAATCGTTAGAGCCGTTTTTTAGATAAAGTTAATTTGACCTGCGTTGACCCAAAAATGACCCACTAATCGAAAGTTCTCGAACGTGTGACCCAGCCCAATTGACTTCTCATGCCCGAAAATGGTCGGATACAAAATTTCGTCAAAATCGTTTGAACCGTTTTTTAGATACAATTAGCTAGACCATGACCCAAAATGACCCAAAATGACCCACTAATCGAATTTTCTCGAGCATGTGACCTAGCCCAATGGTTTTCTGGTGCCCCAAAACGGTAGGATACGAAATTTCGTCAAAATCGTTAGAGCCGTTTTTAAGATAATTTTTGCATATATATATATATATATATATATATATAACCACCCACAAGATTTGCTCGTATTAGAATATATGATATATAACCAGGGGTCGGTAAAACTACTTTTTGTTTGTAGCGAACTACAACTACAACTACTTTATGAAAAATGTAGTTAACTACAACTACAACTACTTTTTTTAAAAAGTAGCGACTACAAACTACTTTTCAAAAGTAGTCACTACTTCGCTACTTTTCGCTACTTTAGTTATCATCGCTAATTAAATACACCGCAAACGATTTTTCCCTATAGACCATATTGTAACAGAATTCTTTTGAATGTCCCTGTAAGCGAGAAATAAATGCTGCACACTTCATTTTCAATCCTGAACATTCAATGATAAACTTCAATAACATATAAAACTTTCACGGCAATCTAAGTATATTTATGAGAGTTAGAGCACGGACGGACAGACAAAGCGAATTCATAGATACATTTTGATTATGTTGAAAAGTATTGAAAAGAGGAAATTTGAAAACAAAATTGTAATAATCTTTAAAAAATGTATGATAGTGATATAGCCCAGTAACGCTTAAGGTGGTTCTCAAATTCCTTACTCAACAACGCGAAACTTTCTGATACTTTATCTGACTTATTTTTAAACACAAAGGCATAAAATTGGCAGGTCTGACTATTGAAGCGATTTGGAATCGAAATGAGTCTTTCTTTTTTTTTGATAAATAAATTACTTATCGGATTATAAGCGATTCGTGTCACGTTTTTTTTCGTTTCCCCTGCTGCGGCATTGGAAATTTGGTTGAAAACGCCGACTTTGACAGTATTTTCTGAAAAATTTTCTGTCTTACCAAAAAATTAAATAAAATAAAGAATAGTGGAAAACGTCTTTCGGTTACACATTTTCTGAATAAGGACACCTGCATTTTCATACGTTTCCGAACAAAAGTGAATTAAAGAATATGTCATAAAGTAGCCAGTTTGAATTTGAGAACAACCTTAAGAGCGGATAGCTCGTGGTAAATTTGAATATATATATAATTTTTTTTTTAAATAAAGCTAAATAGCCTTATTTCTTTACAATTTAAATATAATTCCTGAAAGCAATTTAAAAATTGAACACGGTCATACAGACTTGCATAAATTAGAGTCTAGCTTTTCTTTTCCTTTCTATCTCTTTTTGTTTGTGTCCCTTTTTAAAACCCGAATTTCAATATACTGGGCTTTAGATTCATTCTGGAGACAAAGATACAGACATTTCATTAAAACACCAAGCCATCCAATATCAAATCAAATATAAAACATTATAAATAAATTATTTTAGCGATAAAAAACCTGTGCAGCTAAAGTAAAAATAAATAGCCATAAAAATCAAATTAAGCATTCTTAGGCATTTTTTTCAATAATGTATTTTTATTTTCAACCACCTTTGTTTTATCTATTGGAATCTTCAAAAGGAAATATGCAATAAATTAATTTGTATGCATATATTGGACAAATATTTCACAACGATCAAAAGACGTATTAATAAAATATTTTTTTGCGATAATAAACAGTTCGATAAGATTATTTTCTGAACCAAGGATCTTAATTCGAAAATACTCTTTTTAAGGATTTATGAATTTTAGTGAATAACGATTTAGATATTCAGTGCGAGATGCGATCCAGTAATTAATATTAATAAAGAAAATGCTAACTCACCTCTATATTCCACTTCAAGTTGTAAGAAGATGATTTTGATACCGATAAATTCTTATTAATTGTACAAAGTTTACATGTTACAGAATAATTACCAATTTCTTGTTGTTCTATAATTTCAAAATATTCATTATATGCCGAGCAGGGCAGTTCTATACTATTTTTGTCTGTCATTCTATTACATTAATCTCAAAAGAAGCATCCCCACATTAAAACACAAGATCTAATAATGAGTAAGAAGACAAAGAGTTCCCAGCAAAAAAATTATTTTTTTTGATGAGTGAGTACTTTGAGGTTTTATCAGCAAATACAGCAAATATTAGATCACGGGCATGCTGAAACTTTACGATGTAACTACTACAACTTTGATTTGTCGCTGACGTTTGCAAATTGTTGGAGAGAACATATTTCGCACAAAAGAAACGAGTAATGATGATCACGTAATTTGAAGATTGGCACTTTTTTTTCTCCCTCCTAAAGTAGCGTCAAAAGTAGCGTCGATGCTCGCTACAAACTACTGATATTTTGTATCGCGCTACTCGCTACACTACAATTTTTTTAATGTAGCGCGCTATACTACAAACTACTGGAAAAAGTAGCGGCTACTGTAGTTTCGCTACTTGTAGGGCGCTACTTCCGAGCCCTGTATATAACCATAAATGAAACATTACCATAACACCAATTAAAACTATGAAATAATGATTAAGTATGTAATAATTAGTTGACAATGAAAGTATACCCCAACACACTGAATATAGATACCAAAAACTTATTTAAAAGAAGAAGAAATTAAATTAAAAATTGAATAAATGAAATTGAATGAATGAAATGAAATTCGTGGAATTTAGACAGAATTATCAAGTCCCAAATGCTTAAATACCACAAATAAAATGAGTGGTTTCATCATCATATTATCCAAAACATTGCTAAAGAATATGATTTTGGGACTACCACTCATAAACAATGAATCAAACCTGTGAAAAAATATAAAAAATAAATACAATATTAAAAAGGAAAGAAACCATACCTATAATACACAGATAAAACTTGAAATAGAATCATAAAGTACATAATCTATTTGGATTAAAAAAGATACCTGTGCACCACATGAACCACACATGAACAAAACCAAACAGAGGGAATGAATTGCAAAAAATCATTACATGTAGCCAAATTTAGTATTAGAAAATGATTTACCATGTTGCAAGAATAGGTGTTAGAATAATATGAATATTATTGTAAAGCAACAGAAACCATGGTGCTGCCATCTATTTGGGTAAAAAGTGAATATACGCTGAATAAAAGTAGCATTGGATGAAAATTAATATTTAAAAATTAAACCATATACTATCTAAAGATGATAGCAATTAGTTAAATAATAAATAAATGAAGTTAATTAATAAATAATAAATAGAATATCCAATTACATTAAAGTAATGGATGTATTAATGAATAATTCTATGTTAAAAATAAGATGTAGATGGAAAAATTAATAATTAAAGCAACATAAAAATATATGTACCATGAAATGACATAGCAACTATTAAACAGCTGTGCCAAAAATGCAACATCGCATAAATTAAATTAAATTAAAATACTAAATAATTGAATTAAGATACAAAGGATTTAAAATTAATATTAATTAAATATTGAAATTAATTAGTAACATATAATGTTTCTTCATAAGTTAAAAATTAAATACTCTTGATATAAGTGGTAAGGGTAGAACGTTTAATAAAAATTAAAACATGTATTATAACAATATAATACACATACATTATTATTAAAACATGTATTATATTAACACTTTAGAAAAGTATACATTATATTAGAAGTTATTATGATATTGTCCACCGTAGGCATTAATCTAAATGCATAAGATCAAAAACATTCTTAATATTAATGAATATAAATTCATTTAAATTAATTAAATAATGAGTATGTAAATCTAACTAAATTAATATACATATAAAAATATCACATCAAAGTCCATTATAAAATGTGTAATATCAAACGTGTGTGTAAATCAAAGTGCACCTTATTTTTAAAAAATATATAAATTAACCATGCGTTTTTTCCATACAAGTCCGCCACACACCTCCTCAATCCAACATCTCCCCACCCAACCGTCCTATTATAATTTTTTTTAAACTATTTTCTAAGATTATATGTTTTTTTATATATACAGGGTGTCCGAAAAGTCTGGAAACGGTCAAATAACTCGAGAAATATACATCGGATTGAAAAACGGCAAAATGCATGTTCAATATTTTTGAAAAATCTATTTAGGAATATGAAAGTAGCCCCCCCCGGGGGGAAAGGGGGGAAACTTTGAAATCTGAAATGATGACCCCCTTTTTTATTGCAGATTCGGATTTTACGGGAAAAAATTCGTAGCTTTTGTATTGAAAATTTTTTTCGAAACATTGTAGATGGCGCTGTAATCGAGTGCAATTCTGTGAGAATCGTTACCATTGCAATGTCTGGAAACGCTCGAATAACTCGAGAAATATACATCAGATTGAAAAACGGAAAAATACGTGTTTAATATTTCAGAAAAATGACAACTTTGATATCCCTAAATAGATTTTTCAAAACTATTGAACATGCATTTTTTCGTTTTTCAATACGATGTATATTTCTCGAGTTATTCGAGCGTTTCCAGAGATTGCAATGGTAAGGATTCTCACAGAATTGCACTCGATTACAGAGCCATCTACAATGTTTCGAAGAAAATGTTCAATACAAAAGTTACGTATTTTTTCCCATAGAATCCGAATATTTTTACGTTTACTCATGATTTATCTATTCTAAAACAATGGAACTAGTAATAAAAAGGATTTGACATTTTCTCAAAATGGTGGAGCTTCAACTGTAAAAGGTTCTGCAGGGGCTAATTATCGCCGGGCCAATCTTCCACCAGTAAATTTGAATGCTGAATTTCTGTCATAATTAACCCGTCAGAACACGCGCTGGGATAAAATCTACCCAAGCTCACAACTATTACTTAAAAATGTTCGAAAACCGTTCGTGATCATTCTGAGCTTTATAGTACCTTTCAAGCTGAAAGATAGCAAGATGTGGCCAAAAAGAATTTATCTCCGGTTGTGAGATTTTCCATTTTTTTGTTATAAAAATGTCACGTGGGAGGATATTTACCCCACGCGTGTTATAACGTAACCCATAATGATAGGAAAATGTTAATGCAAATGTTTATGTAAAAAATATAGTGTGCCAATAATAATATAATTTTTCTTTTAAACGTTAACAACTCTTGCACATACAGTTTCTATATATCAGTTTTATATATTTTTTTTATTTTTATGGCTGAATTTGGATTGTAAAAGCTTTGTATGTAAGGATATGCATAAAAAAATCTTAGTTCTAGATTTTTTTTTCTTTAAATATAAAAAATCCTCTTATTTAAATTAAATTGTTTTCTTTATTGATTTACAGTTTTTTTCAAAATATAAAATTTTGCTTACAATCAAATTGACACAAGAAAACCCATTGGGGTTAAATTTATCCCGCGCGTGTAGTAAAGTAATCTAAAGGGGAGCGTGTGCTGACGGGTTAAGGGAAAATATCTATTCTTTTTATTTCTGGATATTTGACCCGGCGGTAGTTAGGCCCTGTGGTTCCGTCTTATTCTGACTACATACACAATTTCCCTGTGCATGTCAGTGAATGAGATTATTAATAAGAGTTTTAAGCTAATTATCATTTTAAAAAGTGTGTTCTTGTGTAGCATATGGATGCACAAATACTTCCAGTAAGAAAATTCATGGAATAATATTTCATAGGTAAATAATTTATTTTCTTAAGAACGTAATTGTTTGAAGTATACAAAGCTGTTAAAGCTATTGTTAAAAAGGACTGCTATGTATACGGGTGAGAATCTGTCGTGTTTCAGAAGACTTGTGTGTTTTGTTACGAGAATGTCAAATTTCACGTGAATTGCATTATATGTCTGCATTCTTTTATTTTAGTTTTGTCCATTTTTTGTATTCTTTACAACGGCTAAATCAAAATACAGGGGTGGTGTTTAAATTCATGTCAATCTAAAAGTATCTTTCTCTCTTTACTTATAAGTAATTTGATGTTTTAATTTCACGTACTTAATATTTCTGCCACTGAAGAGTGTTTTTAATTTTTATAGTTTTTATGTGAACTGCGCTATTTTTCTATAATTATATTTTAGAAATATTAGTATTACATTCTGCCTTCGCCGAATCATAAAAGGTCGATGAAACAAATATATAATCCCTGTCGTTTTTTAAGAGGCAGATAATGACAATATACAACTGCATGCTTTTTATACATTCAAATATAGTTTGACAAAAGTCTCTAAAAACAAATAAAGCATATACTAAAACTGTATAAAATTACCTTTGACACATTAATCTTTCAAAAACATATTAAGCTATAGCGCCAAGAATAGAGTAGAATGATTCATTTCTTTTCGTTCTGTAATTATAAGGATGGAAGTGTCTTTAAACATCATAAAATAAGAGCAGAGAATACCGAGCTATGCTCGGTCAAAATTAGCTTTGAGTTGAAATATCATGACCAAAATGACCCACTAATCAAATTTTCCCAAACATGTGACCTAGCCCAACAGTCTTCTCGTTCCCGAAAACTATAGGATGGAAAATTTATTCTAAATCATCTGAACCGTTTTTTAGATAAAATTAGCTTGACCCATAGTGACCCCAAAATGACCCCCTTATCGGATTTTCTCGAGCATGTGACCTATTCAATGATTTGCTCGTGCCCAAAAACCGTAGGATACAAAATTTAGTTCAAACAGTCTGAGCCGTTTTTAAGATAAAAATAGCTTGACCCATAATAATCCATGACCAAAATGACCCACGAATCGAATTTTCTCGAACACGTAACCTAGCCCAACAGTATTCTCGTTCCCGAAAACCATAGGATGCAAAATTTAGTCTAAATAGTTTGAACCGTTTTTTAGATAAAATTAGCTTGACCCACAGTGACCAAAAATGACCCACTAATCGGATTTTTTCGAGCATGTGACCTAGCTGAATGATTTTATCGTGCCCAAAAACCGTAGGATACAAATTTTAGTTCAAATCGTCTGAGCCGTTTTTAAGATAAAAACAGCTTGACCCATAATGACCCATGACCATGACTCACTAATCGTATTTTCTCGAACATTTGACCTAGCCCAACAGTCTTCTCGTGCCCGAAAACCATAGGATGCAAAATTTAGTCTAAATAGTCTGAGCCGTTTTTTAGATAAAATTAGCTTGACCCATAGTGACCCCAAAATGACCCCCTTATCGGATTTTCTCGAGCATGTGACCTATTCAATGATTTGCTCGTGCCCAAAAACCGTAGGATACAAAATTTAGTTCAAATCATCTGAGCCGTTTTTAAGATAAAAATAGCTTGACCCATAATGACCCATGACCAAAATGACCCACTAATCGATTTTTCTCGAACATGTGACCTAGCCCAACAGCCTTCTCGTTCCCGAAAACCATAGGATGCAAAATTTAGTGCAAATAGTCTGAGCCGCTTTTCAGATAAATTGGTTTGACCCACAGTGACTAAAAATGACCCACTAATCGGATTTTCTCGAGCATGGGACCTAGCTGAATGATTTTCTAGTGCCCAAAAACCGTAGGATACAAATTTTAGTTCAAATAGTCTGAGCCGTTTTTAAGATAAAAATAGCTTGGCCCATAATGACCCATTAATCGAATTATCTCGAACATATGACCTAGCCCAATGATTTTCTGGTGCCCCAAAACGGTAGGATACAAAATTTCGTCAAAATCGTTAGAGCCGTTTTTAAAATAAAATTTGCATATATATATATATATATGTATATATATATATATATATGTATATATATATATATATATATATATATATATATATATATATATATATATATATATATATAACCACATACACACACACAAGATTTTCTTGTATTAGAATATATGATACTATTTTAAGCATGTATACATCCATAGTAGACTACAAGTATTAACTATTTATTGTCTTCCTTTTATACTATAAGAATTAATGCATGCTTAAGTAATTTCCTTTTCTATAACATTAAAAGTAGGAGCCAAAAAACAAGTTCTGAAGCGTGTCTTTCTATCGGGTTTTCTTCCAAACTGGCTATATGTAACTATTGTTGATGATACATTTCCCTGGCACGGATTAATAGATCTGTATACACTTTTCTTTTAAATATCATAAAACATCAACTGCATGTAAATCTATACTAATATTATAAAGGAGTAAATCTTGTTTGTTTGTTTGTAGGGGGTAATCTCTGGAACTACCGAACCGATTTCAAAAGTGATGGTGGCAAATTGATGGTGACAACCCCTGCTCCAACATAGGCTATATTTTATGTCGGTGCCACTAACGCCAGGGGGTGCAGGAGCAAAAAACTTTCTAAAATTGCGATTTTTCAGTTATCACACTGGCTGTCAAGCCCTGAGAGCTTGGCAGCCGGTTCTGTATGTATGTATGTACGTACGTAATGCGATAACTCTTCATAGAAATATCCGTTTTCCTTCAAATTTTGTTTATAGGTTCACTGTGTTAAGGCGCTTCCCTGATTAGTTTTCGGGATTGATTGGTTAAGTATAAAAGGGGGGGAAAAAGGGGCTAATCCCCCCCCCCCTTAATATATATAAATGGGTTTTTCATGCAGAATTATTCCGTTTTCTTTCAAGTTTTGTTTATAGGTTCACTGAGTTAAGGCGCTTCCCTGATTAGTTTTCGGGATTGATTGGTCAAGTATAAAGGGGGGGGGGCAAGGGTCTAATTCCCCCACCCCCTTAATTTATATAAATGGGTTTTTCATGCAGAATTATTCCGTTTCCCTTCAAATTTTGTTTATAGGTTCACTGAGTTAAGGCGCTTCCCTGATTAGTTTACGGGTTTGATTAGTTAAGTATAAAGGGAACAAGGGGCTAATTCCCCCAACCCCCCCTTAATTTATATAAATGGGTTTTTCATGCAGAATTATTCCGTTTCCCTTCAAATTATGTTTATAGGTTCATTGGGTTAAGACGCTTCCCTGATTACTTTTCGGGATTGATTGGTTAAATATAAAGGGGGGAATGGGGGGCTAATCCCCCCCTTAATTTATATAAATGGGTTTTTCATGCAGAATTATTCCGTTTTCCTTCAAATTTTGTTTATAGGTTCACTGTGTTAAGGCTCTTCCCTGATTAGTTTTCGGAATTGATTGGTTAAGTATAAAGGGGGGGGGAACGGGGGGATAATCCCCCCCTTAATTTATATAAATTGGTTTTTCATGCAGAATTATTCTATTTGCTTCAAAATTTGTTTATAGATTCATTGGGTTAAGACGCTTCCCTGATTAGTTTTCGGGATTGATTGATTAAGTATAAAGGGGGGGGACGGGTGGCTAATACCCCCCTTAATTTATGTAAATGTGTTTTTCATGCAGAATTATTCCGTTTCCCTTCAAATTTTGTTTATAGGTTCACTGAGTTAAGGCGCTTCCCTGATTAGTTTACGGGTTTGATTAGTTAAGTATAAAGGGGGGGGATCGGGGGGCTAATCCCCCCCCTTAATTTATATAAATGGGTTTTTCATGCAGAATTATTCCGTTTTCCTTCAAATTTTGTTTATAGGTTCATTGGGTTAAGACGCTTCCCTGATTACTTTTCGGGATTGATTGGTTAAGTATAAAGGGGGGGGACAAGGGGCTAATTCCCCCCCCCCCCTTAATTTAAATAAATGGGTTTTTCATGCAGAATTATTCCGTTTTCCTTCAAATTTTGTTTATAGGTTCACTGAGTTAAGGCGCTTCCCTGATTAGTTTTCGGGATTGATTGGTCAAGTATAAAGAGGGGGGGAACAAGGGTCTAATTCCCCCCCCTTAATTTATATAAATGGGTTTTTCATGCAGAATTATTCCGTTACCCTTCAAATTTTGTTTATAGGTTCACTGAGTTAAGGCGCTTCCCTGATTAGTTTACGGGTTTGATTAGTTAAGTATAAAGGGGGGGGTCGGGGGGCTATTCCCCCCCTTAATTTATATAAATGTGTTTTTCATGCAGAATTATTCCGTTTTCCTTCAAATTTTGTTTATAGGTTCATTGGGTTAAGACGCTTCCCTGATTACTTTTCGGGATTGATTGGTTAAGTATAAAGGGGGGGGGACAAGGGTCTAATTCCCCCCCTTAATTTATATAAATTGGTTTTTCATGCAGAATTATTCCGTTTTCCTTCAAATTTCGGTTATAGGTTCATTGGGTTAAGACGCCTTCCTGATTACTTTTCGGGATTGATTGGTTAAGTATAAAGGGGGGAACGGGGGGCTAATCCCCCCTTAATTTATATAAATGGGTTTTTCATGCAGAATTATTCCGTTTTCCTTCAAATTTTGTTTATAGGTTCACTGTGTTAAGGCGCTTCCCTGATTAGTTTTCGGGATTGATTGGTTAAGAATAAAGGGGGGAACGGGGGATAATCCCCCCTTAATTTATATAAATGGGTTTTTCATGCAGAATTATTCTATTTGCTTCAAAATTTGTTTATAGATTCATTGGGTTAAGACGCTTCCCTGATTAGTTTTCTGGAATGATTGATTAAGTATAAAGGGGGGAACGGGTGGCTAATACCCCCCTTAATTTATGTAAATGGGTTTTTCATGCAGAATTATTCCGTTTCCTTTCAAATTTTGTTTATAGGTTCACTGAGTTAAGGCGCTTCCCTGATTAGTTTACGGGTTTGATTAGTTAAGTATAAAGGGGGGGATCGGGGGGCTAATCTCCCCCTTAATTTATATAAATAGGTTTTTCATGCAGAATTATTCCGTTTTCCTACAAATTTTGTTTATAGGTTCATTGGGTTAAGACGCTTCCCTGATTACTTTTCGGGATTGATTGGTTAAGTATAAGGGGGGGGGGGAAACAAGGGGCTAATTCCCCCCCCCCTCCTTAATTTATATAAATGGGTTTTTCATGCAGAATTATTCCGTTTTCCTTTAAATTTTGTTTATAGGTTCACTATGTTAAGGCGCTTCCCTGATTAGTTTTCGGGATTGATTAGTTAATATAAAGGGGTGGGGGATCGAGGGGCTAATTCCCCCCCTTAATTTATATAAATGGGTTTTTCATGCAGAATTATTCCGTTTTCCTTCAAATTTTGTTTATAGGTTCATTGGGTTAAGACGCTTCCCTGATTACTTTTCGGGATTGTTTGGTTAAGTATAAAGGGGGGAACAAGGGGCTAATTCCCCCCCTAAATTTATATAAATGGGTTTTTCATGCAGAATTATTCCGTTTTCCTTCAAATTTTGTTTATAGGTTCACTGTGTTAAGGCGCTTCCCTGATTAGTTTTCGGGATTGATTAGTTAATATAAAGGGGGGGATCGGGGTGCTAATTCCCCCCCCTTAATTTATATAAATGGGTTTTTCATGCAGAATTATTCCGTTTTCCTTCAAATTTTGTTTATAGGTTCATTGGGTTAAGACGCTTCCCTGATTAGTTTTCGGGATTGATTGATTAAGTATAAAGGGGGGGAACGGGGGGCTAATACCCCCCCTTAATTTATGTAAATGGGTTTTTCATGCAGAATTATCCCATTTCCTTCAAATTTTATTTATAGTTTCACTGTGTTAAGGCGCATCTCTGATTAGTTTTCGGGATTGATTGGTTAAGTATAAAGGGGGGGAACAAGGGGCTAATTCCCCCTTATCTATACTAATATATAAAGTAGTAAAGAATGTTTGTTTGTTTGTAGGGGGTAATCTCTGGAACCACTGAAGCGATTTTAAAAGTGATGGTGGCAAATTAATGGTGACAATCCCTGCTCCAACATAGGCTATATTTTATGTCGGTGCCACTACCCCGAGGGGGGTGCAGAAGCGAAAAACGTTCTAAAATTGCGATTTTTGCGATACTGAAGGAGCTAGAAACTTCAAGTTCGGCATGATTGTTATTTATAAGATCTAAATGCGCTCTAAGAACAATTTCTAAAGAAAAATGATCTAATGATTCTGCGATTTTTCAACTATTGAATTTCTAAAATTACCAAATTTCACAATAGAGTACCATCGCGAAACCTTCACGCGTAAAAAGATAATGATAAGGGCGACGTGTCCTGACGTGTATATTGGCTATAGCACGAGTCACAAATTATAGTATCCTTATTATTCTGTTAAAATATAAAAGTGAATTATGAAATGTCAATATTTTGTTTGATTAAAGGTTCGTTAAGAGAAATTGACCAGCGTAGCGGGCGTAGCTTGCTAGTAGAAAAATACTATTCACATGAAATCTAATCAAAAGCGTACTTATGCTGCATAAATATTAAATAAATGAAATTAAAGCATCAAATTACTTATAAGTAAAGCAAGAAATCAACATGAATGTAAACACCACCCCTATTATCCGATTTCCCCAATGCAAGAAGCTTTATGCTGATCTGATGAAAAAAACAACAGTGGCCATCTAGTGGTTACATCTTCAGTTACTTCACTCGCAAATGGTAGGTACTACACTATCTATCTCCTCTTATTTATTCATAGCTCTATTCTTAAAATACTGTGCGCAGGAGAAATTTTTTAAAATGAGCATGATATTTATTTATACAAATGTTACTATTAATTTAAATTTGCTCACAACTAATCGTAAGCAAAAGCAGTTGAACTTCGCGTTATTTTTTCTTTACAAAATTTCTAGTAGGTGCTCTAATTTCTGCTTTATATCTATATAAAACGTATTTTTACGTTTCTCTCTTGTCATACAATCTGTTAATATAGAAGCATCTATTATTTGAAACATCATTTTCATATTTAAAAAAAAAAATTGAATTTGTTGCACTTGCAACAAGTGCAACAGATTTAATTTTTTTTTTTTGGAACATGGTGACATATTTTTGTGTGTCACACCCGCAAAACACAAAAACTATTCTTTTCAAGTATGACAAAATGTAGGAAAAAATCGACGCTGCTATATTAACACTTTAACTGCCATACAACTGACGTTCATCGTATTTTTGAATGAATACGCGATACAACAGCCAGCGCGTCATAATAAATATTTCAAAAATTCCTACCAGAAATGTTTAATAGTAGTATTTGCATTATGACATGGCTCACATTTGGTGACATATTTAATAATTTGTTTCTGTTCAGAACTTCTGTTGCATATTTTGAATAAATTGCACGCTAAACCAGATCATGTCGTGACCTCCAGGTTTGCAAGGAATCAAAGTATGATGGCAGTTAATGTATTGGTATAAATTAAGAGTCTTCAATCTGTGTGACCAATGACCACCATTCTACAACTATTTTAAAATAGAAAACCTTTCAATTTAACAAGGCGAAGATTTCTTTTTGTAATTTGTGGTGGGAAACCTTGAATGCCATACTTTCGAAGACCCCTAATATCAATAAATGTTAGGTAAGCGTTAAAAAAAATACTTTATATGTTTGGGCTATATACTAATTTAATACAAAGCTAATTTATGTGTCAAAAATTTAAAGTGTCAGATACGTCCCCATGGGCTAAATTTTGTTACTGTTATATAACATATGTTTGTATATTTTTCTAGTGGAATTTCAGGAAAAAAGAGTTCTCTAGAATGTTTCAAAATGAAACTTTCCGCAACATATCAAGATTTAAGGTGAAAATATATTTATTCCTTGGGGGCATGTTATTTTTGTGTAGACGTATCTTTTTATTTATTTATTTATTTTTTTTTTTTGTAAGTAAAAGAAAAAAATGCGATCAGTGTATACGAAAATGGCGCTTTATTCATATAACATGTAAGCTTTAAAAATTGAATAGCAAAAAACTTAATTATAAATCAAACTTTGGTGTAATTCCATAAAATACTCGGTTTAACCAATTTGTCAGGCTGCGTAGAGTTCTACAACTGTTTTCTAAAAGAATTTTTCGCCTTATTTTAATCTCCGAAAAATATCCCAAATTCTGCAATTAATTACAGAAACATTTTAATCTGAAGAAAAAGTATTAGGCAAATACTGCTAATCTGAAATATTGGTGTCTTACACCTTTTAAATTAAAAGAATTTTACGCACATTGTTTTTGGTATTTGATTAAACGTGTGAAAAAATATTATGTTTGCGAAATGTTGTGTATTTTTTCGTTTTGTAAACAAAAGAGAAGATAATCCTCGGCATAAAATGCTATTATATAGGTATTTTATCAGATTCAAGAGCGATAAAAGTTTGCTTACAAAAATAGTCTCCTTAGAAAGGTTAAATTTCATGAGTAAGGGATAAATCTAAATGAATTAATTGACAGATTCGATGCATTTTGTTTCTGTTTAATTTTTTCTGAATTTAGTTTTACTCGATTTAAGAAATGTTAGAAAAATACAAAAGTATAAAGACTTTAATTTTCGAAAGTTAGTGATTAGATTATTTTCTGTTGATATATTTGTGACCTAGAAAAATAACGGTATACTTTTTTATGCTTAACACTTTGCCGTCCGCATGCATTATATTACTTTACGTACGACACCACTGTGGTGTCGCCGGACGGCAAAGTGTTAATACGTTGGTTTATAGAACTTTGAAGTGATTGTGTATAGAAATTCATAGGCTTAGCGTCAGGGGATGCCGCATAGCAGTATAGTATTTAGTATATAATAATAACATTGAGTATATATTGATATCAGTATTATTATATACTGAATTTTTCCTTATTTAATATTTGAACGTTATTTGATAAAATAAGGCCAAATTTAGCTGATAGTAAAGTTTTCAAAATTATGCGTCTAAAAGTACGACAAATTTTGCAACAGTATAAACTTTTGAAGAAAAAGCATTTATTTTATATGTTAAAGACCACTTTGTTCTAGTTATTACTGTTATCTAGTTATTACTGAAGTTGAAAAAAAAATGTTTGCTAGCACCGATCATAGTAAAACTTTCCACAACACATGTATATTTAATGTGAAAATTCTCTTATTCCTCAGGGACATGTTATATCGATGTAGATTCCTCTTTCATATTTTCTGAAAGTATAAACAAGTTGGAAATTGTACGTCAAACGTGACAAACGAGGTGCGTTCGTACTATAGCTAGTTACATAAATATTCAGATATTAATGATTTTTTATTCTGCGAAATGAATGATATCGTCTGCAGATTCATTTCTGTAATAAAATAAGTATCTCGGTCGCTTGACGATTCAACCTCGGAAGCTCCTATAACAAGAAAGCACCGATTTAAAAAAAAAATCAGATTTCTTAATAAATGTTTTTATTAATATCTCCTAAATTTTAGATTCGATTTTTATAAAATTTGAAATGTCTCGACAAAATTCTGCAAGGATAATATATCTTAAATTTCAAGTCATTCGGTTGGGCAGTTTTTGCGTTGTTATATGCGGACGGACGGGCAGACAGACGGACGGACGGACTGACAGACGGACGGACCAAGCGACGACAATAGGTGCTACGTATTTATATAATTACGAACACGCCTAAAAAATGCGAGCCACATTCACACATCAAAACTTTATTCATGTTAAAAACATGCTTTAAAAAGCAAAGGGGATAGCTAAATATTTAATTCTAAATCAAACACAACTCCCGTATTCGGTTAAAAGAATGAACAGAAAAGTTCTGTTAGCGATTTTTTAAGGAAGAAAATGATAAACAATGTGCTTGGTGTCAAAGTACGGTAACGTTTTTTTGTATGAGGTTCAATGACAAGAATTGTTTGCTGCCAAAATAATTCAACTGAGAAAGGCGAATTCTCCTATATATGTGGAAAAAAAAACTAAACGAGTTTTTTAACGATATGGGAAATTTATTTCTTTTTTATGTATTTCTTAATTGTTTTTCTTACTCAACTGATTCAAGAAATGTTAAAAAATAATTAACTTTACAGACTTTCATTTATTTTTGAAAAATAATGATTAGATTATTCTTCGGCGAAAATTTGTGACCGACAAAACTCATAATGATTTACTAGAAATAAAATTTAGTGGAGACATTCGCTATTTTTCAAGCCTTATATTAACTTACCGTCTTTCCGTTTTCTAAAGGTGGAATTTTGTAATGGATTTTTCACTTCCTATCTCATATTCTTTAGTTCTCAGAGTTTGCACATTTGTGTGTTCCTGATGACAATAAAATTTTGAAAAAAAAATCCGATCTTAAGTATAATTTTTATAAATACACACCAACTTAATTAGGGCGACGCGTGTAATCAGGAATACTACCTTGACTAATTTTATAATTGTATTTTTGACTTACTTGATCACAGTGATTAAATAGGACAAAAAACCTTTTTAAATGTATTGGTAGAAGTATGCCTGTTTTCATATTTCGTCCCCATGACGTCGGCGCCTATGGTTATAGGATTAATTGTAATTGAATTTCCATTATATGTTGAAAAGCAAATTAAGTCCTAGGTAAAGATGATAAGCATTAAACATAGACTCCGTGAATAGAGCGTTAGGATTCTAACATAACGGTGTACATAAGTGTTCGAAACTTTGTGTGGGTGATTACTTTTTCACATTATATATTTATTACTAAACCATTTCTTACCACCTAAACCACAAACCATGGAAGTTCTATATGTTCCATTTAGACTTAGATATATAATACAGGGCCCCCACCTGGTCTATTTTAAAATACCACTTTTTTCAAAATAAATTTCCCTTGCAGATTTTGTAGAACCCTATTCCTGAGGTGATTGTGTTCCGGTATTTTGTACACCACTAAATTTATATAACAATATTCTTAGTAAGTCATCGCAGAATTTTTAGATTAAAGAAGAAAAAGATTGCTATATAAATTTAGTGTGTAAATATTTAATGTGTGTGATTAATTTGTGTACAAAATACCGGAACAAAATCGCCCCTGCCTACCCCGAAGAATATTTCTATTGCACACGTTGCAGAAAAAACTAATTTGAAATTTACACTTCAGTATAAGGACCAGTAGCATCCTTGATAAATACTATGTAAAAATTATAATTTTCCAATTTTTCGTAGAAGTAAAAAAGAACATGTTGTACAAAGAAGTCATTTCACTTAATACAGTTACAATTAAAGAGATGAATCACGACCTGGAATTTTTGTAAGGATCCAAAGAAGCATGAAAAAAAAATGTTTTTTAAAAAATTTTGTTTTTGTGTTTTTTCGCATTGAAAAAAAACATGTTAGATTTTTAAAATTTATTTTTAAGAGTTTTAAAAACTTCTCATTTTTTAATATTTTAAACTTTAATATAAATATTATTTATTTCAAATATTTGTGCAAAGTTCTTAGTTCATAACAATACAATTTTCATTAATTTAAAGATTTTCCTTTTGTAATAGCTTTTATTTTAAAATGTTATTTTTCAGTTCACGTCTTCTTGTTTTGCGTTTTATCAAACCTTCGTAAACAATGTTTTTTGAAACATTTTCTAATGCTGTAAGACGATTAAATATTTCTATTGTCGGAGGTAATCTCCGAGTTATGTTTTATTTATATTTATGGTTCATAATACATCTGTTTACAAACAAGCTGTAGTGTTAGCAATGAAAAAGCGCCAGAAAAGCAAAAAACTAAATCTGATAAAATTTCATTTACGGATTTGTTAAATTGTACTGAAAATCCTTTAAAATTATAACATGCATAACGTCAAGAAAAGAAAAAAAACTATTTTTCATACATTAAATCTTTCATTGTACATATGTTACTGACTAATAACATAAAGATTTAAAATAGAATTAATAAATTATTCAATTTAAGTCTAATACCTCAGAAACATTCAGAAAAAAAAATTACATCAAAAAATAATTGTCTTAATAAAAATTTTTTTCAAAAATTCCAATTTAGGGGACAATGTAAAACGATATTTACGTGACAAAATAAAGTAAACACTGGTGGTAATTCCTTCCTCCAAAGATTTCAGATTCCCACCAATTAACCATTTTTGTATTACCGAACCGTAAAATAAGTGTCCCTTAAGCTAATAATATTTTTTCAATTTTATTATTTTATGCGTGTTTTTTCTTTCGAGAAAAGTTTGAGAGATTTCGTCGTGGTGAAGCAAACACAGAGTCCGTACGCTTTTACCACACTTTTTTAATAGAATTTTTTGCCTTATTTAAATGCTGAAAAGTATTACAAATCGTACAATTGAACGAGGGACCTATAATTTTTGCTATTTAAATATTAAATAAAAAAATTCTATTAAAAATTATGATAAAAACGTACGAACCCTAAAGCATCCACAGAAACGCGAAAGATAGCTTTATATTTGAAGAGTACGGAAAGTCATTACGAAATATAGGGTAAATTCCAAAAAGAGATGTACCGTAATTTCCGGCGTATAATCCGCAGCTCAAAGAGTCGTTTTTCGACCCAGAAATATTATTTTATAAAATGTAACTTAAAAGATCGCTGTAAATATTTAACTACAATTATTGAATAAATTTTCTGGGTCGAAAAACGATTCTTTGAGCTGCGGATTATACGCCGGAAATTACGGTAGTATTCGGCACTAAACTAAATTTTAAAATTTTTTGGTGACAATGAACGTTTATTACAAAACAAAGTGATAAGATCCTATTATTCAAAACTTTGCCCATCGCATCGTTAGATACAACGTTTTCCTATCTTTCTTTTAAAAGATGGATTCCTCTGCTGACGAAATACTCGTCATTTGAGGATATCCATGAATCGATACATTTTTGGATATCTTCAAAAGAACTGAAGTGCTGTTCAGAAAGATGATTCTGAATGGATCGACGCAATTGGTATTCCGAAGGATCAAGTGTATGGGGAATATTCCGGGTGGGGTAGCACATCTTATCAGAGCATATCTAGCGTTTCTTTCACCGTTTATGAGACATGGGACCGATGGTTGTCGTACTAGAAAATCACCATATCTTGTCTTCTGGCGTATTCCGGTCATTTGGCTTTCAATTCGCTGTTCATCTGTACCAGTTGTTTTGGTAGCGAACTCCAGTATTTGATTGACTATGTCTGAGGAGCTCCAAATAGACGATTATCATTGCTGTAATCAAATGATTGAATTAGGCTTTACAATGCAAAGGAAAGCAGACTAAATAACAATTGATAATAATAATTGCGCATGTGCGAACAATATCAAAAACTTATTTTTAATACTTTGATAATCAAATATTTAAGGAAACTTATGGATCTTATACAAGAAGACCAGTGAAATATTGGGAAATTTCAGAAATATTTCGGCGATAGAGTGAACCGAATGATAGTTTGTGGAAAATCCATTATCACTTAATCAATTTTAGAAAGCATCCGAAGTTCATCATAAAATATTGCGAATATCTAAACTCTAAACATATCTAAACTGTGTCTAAAGAAGTAGTATGCTGTATGAACTTTGCAACTTCATAATAAAATGGTTTAAAGACATTTGGCATATTAAGTTGTTGAAGTTTTGAGGAAAATTTTGATTACAGGAAAATGATTACAGGTAAGGAAAAATACTGGTAATAAATTGATCAACCCCCCCCCCCCTTTCGCTACGCCACTGGTTACAAGTGTTTTTGTAGCGAATTACTTAACCATCCTGTGAAATTTAGTGAGTTTTTAGTCTGAATTTCTGAAATGAGTTTAAATTGAAAGCTGGAGAGTCCTCCGCTTCCTTTCGTTAATTTTCTACTTTAAAGATAGTTCAAGTTAATTGCATTCATGGGTCTTTTAAATTCCTATGTTACTTGACATACAGATAAAATTATTTGACATTCAGCTTTCACATTTTTTTGGGGGATTGTCTGCATGGTATATAGCCAGTGTTGTCAGTAGGCTACTTTTTAAAAATTCAGATTGCTTGATTGGCACCACTTTTTTGAAATTGCATAAATTGCCTTATTTTTCCTTTATTTAATCTATCATTAAATTAGACGAATTTTACTTTCTCAAAAAACTGGTGGCAATCAAGAAAACTGAATTTAAAAAAAGTAGCCCACTGGTAACACTGTATATAGCTCTAAACAATTATCTAAATTGTGTCATAATCAAATGTTAGATATGGGCCACAAAGTTTTACAGGATCTACTGGCAAATCTCTGAGACATTGTGAACTGCTTCTTCTTTTACTTTTGAAGAGAATAAGCTGTACGTTGCGATAAATTACTAATAAGAAAGAATTAAACACGGATCAACTCTATTTGCTGGAGATATGTGAAGCAATTTCTTCCTGATCGTGTCCTGAAATTTGTACAAAATAAATCCATGTAAAATTGAGCATTCTAGATGGCTTAAAGTGGCAAATATAAATCTTAGGCTGTACCTTTCCTCAATTTAATCGTCTGAAAATTTGTTGATTCTGACAAGTTTTATACTAAAATTTTATGAATCTGTATGGTTTCAAATTAATAATAAGAATTCATGCATTCACACAGCTAAGCATTAACATCAAACAATAATATCATTACTTTATTTACCAAGAATTAAAGACAATAATAGATCCAGTAATTCAACGAAATGGTTTCCTTTATTACACAGGAGTTATTTAGTTTGCTGACGATAGGAACTACGTGAGATTGTTAACAGTACGAAGAATAATAAAAACTCGAAAAACAAGAAATTCTCTATGTACTTTTAAGTTACCTGAGATCAATTTTGAAGCCAAATACTATATCAATGTTATTATTATTTTTTTATAGACGAGCGCTCCACCCTAATAGGAAATTGACTCTTGGCTTTTACTACGGGGACGATTTTTTTGTTAATTTTCGACATAGTTGGACGGCGAGGAACCAGTCTCACCCAATTTGTTCATTCGAAATTCTTTAATGGGAATATCTATTGACTGTTTCATAATCTTTTTTTTTCAAATCTAAATTGTTCTAATGACTTCGTCTCGAAACAACCACGTTCCCGAGAGATATGCCGCAGATTTTGAGAGAAAAGTTAAAATTAAAAAAAAATTTGATCTACTTTCAGTACTTATCAGTAACAGTTATAAATAGATGCCAAGACTTAAGAATTTAGAATGCATCTTTTTCTTTACAGAAAAACACTCTTTATTTAATTGCAGAATTCTTAGATCAAAGACGAATTTTTTTATAACGAAAAAGTGGGAATGAAAGCCCGTAACTCTCAGCACCTATGATTATATCTCGGAAAAGCAAGCGTTCATAAACAATAAATATCTGTCTTCCTTAAAAAATGATATTACAATGTATTTTACAATATTCTACATTGAATGAATTATTTTTAAACAAAGCAGAGTAAAACTACACGCATTTTCCAATCCTAAAAAAAAAAAAAATAATTCGTTGAACATTTCTCTTCTGAGAATATTCAACGAATATTTTGATATTTTTTTGGGGCGTACATGTTCGCGTGTGATGTAATTAAAGTCAATGAAAATACTATTAATATAAACGGATTACAAACATTGTAATTAAATCTTGAAAAAGTTATATATGTATGTGTTGATACATGACAAAACTGAAAATTGCATTGAATGAACTTAAGATATGAATTACGTATGAGAAACAAACTCATAGCTAGTAACTGATTACGATTTAAGGCCACCAAATATTAATTATAGCAGACCTGCCAAGTCTCCGGCTTTTTGGATACCAGTAATTTAGTACAGAAAATGTTGTTTTATTGAATCGGAGAATTTTGCGATTTGAAACAACATTTTCTCAAAAAAATTACTGGTGTTCAAAAAGCCGGAGACTTGGCAACTCTGATTATAGTAATATTCGTCTTATTTTAATTACAGACATTTGCATTTAAATAATATGAAGATTACTGTACAGAAAAGTAGTGCCAAAATCTTAGTTGTTAGCAGCTCATCTACAGTGGTGGCCAAAAGTGTGGACATTTTTTGAAAGTTTCATGTTTTTCAACTTTGTGTGCTTGGAGAATATATTAATTTTCACTTAAATACAAACGTTTATATATCAAATTGAAGGTAATTTTATGTAAAATTTCATAACAAAAACAGTATTACAATATCTGTATTACAAAAAAAGTTATGGTCATTTTAGTAGAACAAACAAACACAAATCGTTTTGAATAAGGACGTGTTTTGAAATAAAAGCGTACTAGCCAATCACAAACACGTAAATGCAGTAGAAAATATGCTGTTCTTTTATATTGTAACTTTTAAATAGTAAAAATGATATTTATAAATATTTTTTGCAATTTGAAAGCGAAAAATTTTAAATATTTTCAATAAATTACTTAGATTTTAGTTTAAATTAAAGAAATTTATGTAGTCAACATCAAGGTTTTACCTTTAACAAAGCTGAAGTTGTCTGATGCATAAGTTTTAAAATATACATTTTTAGAAAAATCAATTTAAAGATAAATGCCGTATGAAAAGTATTTTTTCTTTAATAAAATTGCAAAATTGCCCAAATAAGATTGGCGTAAAAAATTTTCAGGAAATATAACTTCTTTCATTGAAAAATATGTTATATGAATACTAAAAATTTATGTTTTACTCTAAACAAACATTAATTTTCTGCTCATAAAACGAGTCGAAAGAAGTAAAATTCCGTACTGATGCATAATATGAGCACAAACATTTATTTTGGGAAATGTTCACTTTTTTTATATTTATATTACAGTATCCCCTCTCTTCTTATTTAATAAATGATTTTGTTTTAATCTCCAAATTAAATAAAAATATTATTTTTTAAAAGATTGTTTTTTTTATTTATATGCTGTTTGCAGAAGGATTTAAAAATATATGTAAGTTCCACTGCGTAGAAACATTCAATGTTGGTTTAGTAATGTGATAGAGATAAAATGAACAGAAATCCAATCGAGAGATACCGAATTTATATATATACAGTGGTGGCCAAAAGTGTGGACATTTTTTGAAAGTTTCATGTTTTTCAACCTTGTGTGCTTGTAGAATATATTAATTTTCACTTAAATAAAAACGTTTATATATCAAATTGAATATAATTTAATGTAAAATTTCATAAAAAAACAGTATTACAATATCTGTATTACAAAAAAAGTTATGCTCATTTTAGTAGAACAAACAAACACAAATCGTTTTGAATAAGGACGTGTTTTGAAATAAAAGCGTACTAGCCAATCACAAACACGTAAATGCAGTAGAAAATATGCTGTTCTTTTAAATTGTAAGTTTTAAATAGTAAAAATGATATTTATAAATATTTTTTACGATTTGAAAGCGAGAAATTTTAAATATTTTCAATAAAATACTTAGACTTTAGTTTAAATTAAAGAAATTTATGTAGTCAACATCAAGGTTTTACCTTTAACAAAGCTGAAGTTGTCTGATGCATAAGTTTTAAAATATACATTTTTAGAAAATTCAATTTAAAGATAAATGCCGTATGAAAAGTATTTTTTCTTTAATAAAATTGCAAAATTGCCCAAATAAGATTGGCGTAAAAAATTTTCAGGAAATATAACTTCTTTCATTGAAAAATATGTTATATGAATACTAAAAATTTATGTTTTACTCTGAACAAACATTAATTTTCTGCTCGTAAAAAGAGTCGAAAGAAGTAAAATTCCGTACTGATGCATAATATGAACACAAAAATTTATTTTGGGAAATGTTCACTTTTTTATATTTATACTACAGTATCCCCTCTCTTCAATTTAATAACTGATTTTGTTTTAATCTCCATATTAAATAAAAATATTATTTTTTAAAAGATTGTTTTTTTTTATTTATATGCTGTTTGCAGCAGGGTTTAAAAATATATGTAAGTTCCACTGCGTAGAAACATTCAATATTGGTTTAGTAATGCGATAGAGATAAAATGAACAGAAATACAATCGAGAGATACCGAATTTATATATATATATACACTGGTGGCCAAAAGTGTGGACATTTTTTGAAAGTTTCATGTTTTTCAACCTTGTGTGCTTGTAGAATAGATTAATTTTCACTTAAATACAAACATTTATATATTAAATTGAAGGTAATTTAATGTAAAATTTAATAATAAAAACAGTATTACAATATATGAATTACAAAAAAAAATATGCAACTAATAATAACAACTATCTTAGATTTGCATTTTTTTAAAGTGATACTTACACAATCAATACTTAGTAGGATAACCCTTATTTTTTAAGACAGCTTCACAGCGTCTTTTCATCGAGTGAACGAGTGTTAGGAGTTCATCTTTCGTAATCACTTGGTGCCAAGAATCAATTATAGTTTCAATACGTTGTCTTTTATTGGATGTACGTTTTTTTCGTACTAGAATTTTCAAACGTCGCCACAAATTTTCAATTGGATTGAGATCAGCAGGGGCGTAGCGTCAAGGGGGGGCACGGGTGACTTTACTACCAGTATTTTTATATTCTATATTTGGCCTTATTTATTTCATACCGTTCAAAGATTAAATAAGGCTAAATGTAGTATATAATTATACTGGAAGTAAAATGATCGTGCCCCCCCCTGACGCTACGCCACTGGAGATCAGGGCTGTTTCCTGACCATGGTAATATATCTATGCCTTTATTTTGAAACCATGCTTTGCATACTTTTGCTGTGTGGCATGGAGCTGAATCCTGCTGAAAAATAAATAGTGCTTTGTTGGGGAAGGGATCCCTGATGGAAGGTATCAATTTTGGTTCCAGGACAGTTTCGATGTATTTTTTGGCATTCAGGATGCCATCAATCACTTGAATTCGGCCCACGCCATCTGAAGACATACATGTACAAATCATGACATTTGTTGGGTTTTTTGTAGTTGCTTCAATGCAATCAGGATGAAGTGCTTCCCCTACTCTACGTCTCACGTATTTTCTACCATCACTACCAAAGAGCGATATTTTACTCTCATCGCTCCAATTTACTTGCTTTCATTGATTTTCTGACCATTTAATGTGTTCTTTTGCACACTAAACTCGTTTCTCACGTTGCTTTTGATGTAAATATGGTTTTTTCCTTGGAATTCTAGCGTGTAGTCCAAATCCTGATAAACTTCTTCTTACTCTTTCTTGAACTTACTGCAATACCCGCTGCATTCAATTCACATCTAATGGCATCTGATGAATTTTTTATATTTTGAAGGCATAGCCGTTTAATTTTTCTATCGGCAGTAGCACTTGGGCATTTTTGTCGGTCTGATTTGGCCTTATTTTCCACTGATTTTGTTTTTTCATAACGTAAACAGAACTTTCGTACTCCAGAACAAGTCACTGAACCACCAACTTGTCTTGCAATTAAGAGAGGCCATTTTCTCTCAATATGACAATTTGGCTTCTTTTTGTAGATGTCCAATTAGTTCTTCTTGTTGATGACATTGTTTAAAATTAGTTTAATTAAAAAAAGGACTTTAAATATTCAAAAACAGCAATACTCTAGGTAATTGTAGTAGTATGCATCATTCCGCAAAATATTTCCACTACAATAACTCTTTTACCTTCCAAATAACTTAAACTATAGTTACAGACATTTGATTGGTCCTCAGAACAGTGTTTGTGATTGGCTAGTACGCTTTTTTTACAAAACACGTCATTATTCAAAACGATTTGTGTTTGTTTGTTCTACGAAAATGAGCATAACTGTTTTTGTAATACAGATATTGTAATGCTGTTTTTATTATTAAATTTTACATTAAAGTACCTTCAATTTGATATATAATAATTGGTATTTAAGTGAAAATTAATATATTCTACAAGCACACAATGTTGAAAAACATGAAACTTTAAAAAAATGTCCAAACTTTTGCCCACCACTGTATGTAGCTCTTTTTTTATCTGAATAAAAAAAAAATCACATTTACAAAATAATCAATTATTTAAAAGTGAAAATTATTATTCGCGAGTTTTAAAACTTGATAAACACAAATTCTAAGTGTATTATGCATGAATAATATTTAAAATCAGCAGCATAAATTTTCTATATATTGTGTTTTATAAATGACTATTATGTGTAGTATTTCAATCATTGTGCTGTCTGTTACGTTTTATATTTAAACTTTATTATAATTTGTATACATGTATTTTTATCTATTACTCTTTGAAATTATCTATTTTATATATTTAATTCTCTTTTATGCTGAAACAATGTTGATGAACGGACACAAACTTGTACAAAACAATATAAGAGCAAAAGTTGATTTATTTTCAGACTGATGAAAGTTACTTGTACTGAAATTACTTATGTGAAATTCGCTGTTCGATATATATACAATGGAGAATAAAATTTGCCTCTTTATTCATTTTGATAAACAGTGAAATATTTCCAAAAAGTAATTATTTCCTACAAGGAAATTTTACGCGTGCTTTTGATATTTAATATATTGATTTATTAAGATCGGTACATTGTTTATCACAGATTTGGAACAAAAATGTATGATTAAAATCTTTATCATACTCTGAAATATATCATTTTACAAAGAACGATTAGGTATTAGGATATAAATTGTTTCATATGCGATTTCTAACCTGTTCACTTACTGCATTAATTACCGTAATTTCCGGCGTATAATCCGCAGCTCAAAGAGTCGTTTTTCGACCCAGAAATTTTATTCAATAATTGTAGTTAAATATTTACAGCGATCTTTTAAATTACATTTTATAAAATAATATTTCTGGGTCGAAAAACGACTCTTTGAGCTGTGGATTATACGCCGGAAATTACGGTACTAGTTTATTTCGATCTTTGTTCTTATTTAACCCTTTCCGGCACAGACAAAGTCTGTTCTTAAAATGAGAAATTCCTGACTGACACCGGAATTTACAAACGACTTTTTTAGAAAATATGAACTCCTTATTTTAAGCTTTCATTGTAGAAACAAACTTTTATTAAAATATTCTTGGTGTCGTATGCAAGTTTGGAATTAAAAGTAGGTGTGCCCGGAGTGGGACCACTGTGCCGGAAAGGGTTAAACGTCAGATATTCTCTGTGCAAATCAGAGCATACAAATATGCTAATACATGTCGAAACTAAAAGTTACATTAAATGCACTTCAGATATGAATCACTGATGAGAATGTACGCCAAAAAGAGTTTTTAAATCATTATTATTTACAGAACATTTTTATATTTCAGTAAAATGTTGAATTTTAAAATTTTTACTAATAGTTATATAATCATACTAGAACTCAAGAAGTAAATGCCTATAATAAAAAAAAAAAACTAGTTGCTTATAATAAATAAAGAAAAAAAATAGCAATGTAGCAAGCATAAATATTACATTTAAATAGCAATTCCAAATTGCTACTTAAATGAGTCTTTATATTTATATTCCTAAATCCTATTACACAAATCTTACTAAAGCCTCCTTCAAAATCCGATTTTGCCATTAAAAAGTACATTTAGCTAAATATAGTTGTCTTTAATTAGTGCAAACTGTTCACTATAAATGTATTGCATTTTATTAAGTATATCCCAAAAGATTTTTTAATGAATAATTATGATTACATTACCTTTCTTTTATATTCTCATATGAAGAATATGTTTTTAAAACATTAAGAGTTGAAAATTAATAAAATATCATAAAACATAGACTTTTAGATTACTTATAATCAAAACATTATAATGACGAGTCGATGAATTCAGAACAAACTTTCTAAGAGTGTACACATTTATTACATATAACTTTATGAATATCGGAATGTGTTCCTAAATAACGTATACTGTCAGGAAAAATAATAGAGAGAACATTTCATACATTTTAATCACCAAAATGTTCCTGAAATTAACGGAAATAGCCATTAGACGTGCAATTATATATTTTTTTCAATTTATGTTAAAGAAAAAATCTTAGATGTTGTTTCCATACTCAAATTGTACCAAATGTTGAAGTATTTAGTACGAACACCTAAATATATACTGTATATTTAGATTTTCCGGTATAATTCGAATACCAAACGGAAAGACATTCAGCCAAGTAGTTTACGAATTATGAAAGTGTTAAATTTGGAATTGGTTTCAACCTTTTTGGGTAGCCCTGTATGTTCTCCTGTGAACTAATAAATGTGAGTAATTCTACCACGAAAGGACTATTAGAATGATACGGTTTATCACGTTAAAAAGAACATAATCTCAATAATTAAAATTTGTGTTGCTTAATTAAAAAAAGAGTAGGGTGATCATTTTATGCATATCTGTCTTCAAACGATCTTTTTTTGTTTATTTATTTTTCTTAACGCGCGTGCAAGTAACAAAACAAAGTTTTCAGAAAAGTGAAAATAATTGAAATCAGTGTTAAACTACACAGATCAATTTCAAATTATTCCGTCTCTAGTTGAAATGTTTTCAAGCGTTTTCGTTTGTTTGATTCAGAATTGTATAATATTAAATAATATGTATAAATCAAAAGATTGATTTGTTGAAGGTATAAAACTGATGACGCGCTTCATGTCTAGGAACTGGAATAATATCCACGGCGCTTTACTTATGTATCTATTTTATTCCTGTATCTATCTAACATTTTTTTTGCGACGGGCGTCTTATGTACGTTATGTACAGGATACTTAGAGTGCTGGAATTTTCCTACCGGTAAAATTAACCCCTTCGTGACGAGCGTCCATTACAGAATTTTTAATCTTTTATCACATATAAATCCGAATAGAATTTTGTCTTAATTTATTCACAGAAATTCTATAATTAAATAAGGCAAAATTTTGTATTAAAAATATAGGTATGAATAATCAAAGACCCTATAACCTATACGTATACGCAGTGGTTTAGACAGAGTAGGGGGGGGGGGGGTCCAGATGCTCTGGATACCACTAATTTTGTAAAGTTTTCTTTGCCTTATCTAATCGGAGATATTCAAGGCGAAGGAAACTTTACAATGTTATTAGTTACAATTATTTTTCATCATTTAATCACAGAAATTCGATGAATAAATAAGTCAAACTTTTCACAATAAAAATTTGATAAAAATAGTCAAGGATTTTAAGCACCCTATACGTCACATATAACCGATGTTCGTCGTGAAAGAGCTAAATATATGGGCTTCAGCATATATAAGAAATTTTATTGTTCCTATCTTTATTCCCAATCAATAATATTCGGGATACATTTCTTTAACGAATGCAATATAAATATATCGTCGCTACCATGTCAAACTGTCGAATGTGAAAAAATGCAATTTTCATTACTTTTAAAAATGTTCCGATTGTCACCACTAAATTTTGAGAGGGTTGCAGGATTTCAACATCACCAGGGTTGCCAGTTTGGCCTCCTTTTCCATTCACAAATTTTGAATCCATACCAGAAATTTTAAACAGATATTTTTAAGTTATATATTGACAGCCTATTTCGTGATTACTTAACGTAAAAATTTTTCTCTCAAAATTTCCGGTATGAATTCGGCATCTCTGAATAAAAAAAGGAGGCCAAACTGGCAACCCTGTTCTTCATTTTTTTTGTAATATGTAAAGAATTCTAATAAAATTTAGTGGTGACAATCGGCCCATTTTTAACCCAGTCCCTGGTGATGGTGCGTTTTCGCACCATTCAAATAAAAGTGTATGAAAAAAAACCATACCCAGCTACCACTATTTTAATATGTTCAAATATACTTTATTTAATGACAAAATTTTTTATATTAAAGATACCGAATATTATCTTTCAAAATGTTTGGTGGCAAACGAATTTTATTAAAAAACATTGAAGACTCCACCCATATAGTTTCGGCAGTTAATGGGTTAAAAGTAATGAAAAGTGCATTTTTTCATATTCGATATTTTGACATGGTAGTGACGATATCGTCGCTATGTGCCGATTGTCACCAAATGGGCCGAATGTCACCACTAAATTTTATTAGAATTCTTTGCCTAGTAAAAAAAAAAATTATAAAATTTCTGTGAAGAACATGGTTGCCTGTTTGGCCTCCGTTTATTCAGAGATGTCGAATTCATACCGGAAAATTTGAGAGAAAAGTTTTACTTTAAGTAATCACAAAATAGGCTATCATTATGTAAAGAAAAAATGTCTATTTAAATTTCTGGTATGGATTCAAAAAATGTCTTCGTAATTTTTTAGTGATTTTTTTTAAATATCATTAATATGTATTTTCAGAAATTATTGCACCAGCAATGTTATGGTTTAAACTTCCAAGGATATTTCGGAGGTTTAGGAGAAATCATACAATCATATTTACCTATATGAAGTGTCGTGACGAAAAATATGAGAATCACAAACATTTATCGTTCATTCCCTTTACACGCGTAGATCACCTACATTTTCCTGTCTTCTTCAACAGACTATCTTCATTCTAACCTTGGTCCAGCATTACCAAACGATTCTTCTCTTCGAAAACTAAGAGATGTCATTTTCATTTTAAATTTCACAAAAGTGGTCTATCATCGCCCCTAAATCTTCATATGTATATACAGCTTTTACGCTTTTTTCTACCACTAATTTTGAACAAAACATTTGCCTTATTTAATCCTGAATTTCGGCGATTAAATGACAAAATATTGTGTTTAAAAATAGTGGTAGGAAAAAGCATAAAATTTGCCAGTTATAGTATACACAGTTTCTTGAGATTTATGAAGGACGGTACATTAACCCAATTAACCCCTTCGTGACGAGCGTCCTTTACAGAATTTTTAATCTTTTACCACCGGTTTTTCAAAATAGAAATTTTCACCGAATTGAATCGCAGAAATGCTAAGATTTAATAAGGCAAATCTTACAACAAAAAAAAACTGGTGGGAATAACCCTTTCCGGCACAGTGGTCCCACTCCGGGCACACCTAATTTTAATTCCCAACTTGCAATCGGCACCAAGAATATTTTAATAAAATTTTGTTTCTACAATGAAAGCTTAAAACAAGGAGTTCTTATTTTCTAAAAAAGTAGTTTGTAAATTCCTGTGTCAGTCAGTAATTTCTCATTTTACGAACAGAATATGTCTGTGCCGGAAAGGGTTAATCGAGGATTCTGAGAATCTTATGCGTCAGGTACACGTGTCGCTCGTCCCCAAGAAGATAAGACCCAGCGGTACCATATGGTCCCGGAACAGCTTGCAACAATTTTCTTTTTTGAATACCTGTATTTTTAAGTAAAATATTCTCTTTATTTGATAAGGGAAACTCTGTGATAAAAGGAGACAAAAGTTGCTTTTCTGAAAAATTGGTATGAAATCAATTTTTGCATTTTAAAGAGAAAAATAATTCTGTCCGGAATCGGTTAATAAGATAAAAATCACTGACTACTTACAAAAGTCAAATTTAATATATTTCTCTCAAGATCGTTCTGATTGTCTAAATTTCAAACTATCACATGGTTCTAAACTAAAAATAAATAATTATCAAACCATGAAACTCTATGATTTTAAATTCTATAAATTTATGCCGTCTTTAATTTTTCATAATTTTTCTGCGAGATACTCATACAAGGTCAGTACTTTCCTTAGAAGTTGCAAAGAGTATGGCATCACTATTTCAGATTATATACAGGGTGATTATAAAGAAACTTTGCCAACATCTGCACTTCTAGCGGCCGTTCTATTTAACCGATCAAGATGAAATTTTAAATATAGTTGTTTGAAGGTATGCGCTCGAGATTCTGTGAATGGCAATACAGTGGTGCTCACGGTTACGGTTATAGTTACAGAAACTCGAAAATTTCGAATGGCAACGCCTACTTTTTCCTGTCTCAAAATGTTCAGCGCATGCGAAAACCCTAAATAGCGTTGAAACGGTACCGATATGTCCAAAAACAAACGTGTTATGCATACACAAAGAAGAGTTCTGAAAACCGGCCAACAAAACACGATCTGTGCGCACGCAGTAACTTTGCATATGACACAGGCAAGATACCAATCACAGAACGCCGTTCGCCAGATATTCAGCGGAGGAAGCCTATAAAATACCAAGCGGGTATGCGAAGTCGTCATTCATGAACTCGCACATGCCGACGATATGACTCTTCCTGGGAAAGTTCGCGGTGAATTGATCAAACTCTATTATCTAAATGGGATGAACGCTGCGGAAGCCTTGCGTGTGTATCGCCGCAATCATCGACAACGACGTGGGCCATGTACTCTGCAAGCTGTGCGTGATTTAGTGCGCAAATTCGAAGATACAGGCTGCACCTGTGACAAACCGCGCTCCGGACGGCCAACAGTTTCTGAGGACGTTGTCATGGAAGTGCATCATACAGTGACTACAGGGCACACAGAAACTGCAAGAGGATTATCGCGCTTGTTGGATATTCCGAACACAACGGTCCGCAAGCTCTTGCGCTCAGTACTTCACATGTTTCCCTATCGATTTCAGCGCGTCCAGATGTTGCAGCCGGGTGACCCACAACAACGTCTGGACATCGCAAATGAATTTTTATTACGATATGATGCTGATAACGACTGGCCACTTCGCATACTATGGACGGACGAGGCGCATTTCACCTTACATGGCAACATTAACACAAAGAATTGTGTGCACTGGGGAGAGACGAATCCTCACGCTGTGGCACCAGTACCATTATTTGACGCCAAAGTGACTGTGTGGTGCGGCATTACAGCTACATTTGTTCTCGGCCCGTTCTTCTTTGAGGAAACGACCCCAGCGGGTCCTGCAACATGTTCTGTAACAGGCTCTCGGTATGCAGCCATGCTGAAAAATTCTGTACTACCGGAGTTGCGTCGGCGGAATGCACTCAATGACGTTGTTTGGATGCAAGATGGTGCACCTCCACATATAGCGAGGTCAGTTAAAAGGCTCCTAGATCAGCATTTTGGTGATCGCATCATCTCACGCCATTATCCTATTCCGTGGCCTGCGCGATCCCCAGATCTGACGCCTATGGATTTCTGGTTTTGGGGATATCTCAAATCCAGAGTTTACCTGTGCAATCCGCAAACATTGTCGGGCTTGCAGGATTCTATACGGCGTGAGATTAGAAACATTCCTCGCGTCATGTTGCGTTCAGCGGTATTGTCCGTCGTCTCCCGCATGCAATGCGTAATTGCTTGTGATGGCACCCATGTGGAAAATGTTTGATGCCAATAAAGGTTTTCTTTTGTCTGATATGTGTTCTCATCATTCAGCAGTTTCTTGTCTCTGTCGAATGCATTATTGCTCGGTGCGCCTTAAAGAACGGTTTGTATGTCTATAACACGTCGGTTTTTGGACATATCGGTACCGTTTCAACGCTATTTAGGGTTTTCGCATGCGCTGAACATTTTGAGACAGGAAAAAGTAGGCGTTGCCATTCGAAATTTTCGAGTTTCTGTAACTATAACCGTAACCGTGAGCACCACTGTATTGCCATTCACAGAATCTCGAGCGCATACCTTCAAACAACTATATTTAAAATTTCATCTTGATCGGTTAAATAGAACGGGCGCTAGAAGTGCAGATGTTGGCAAAGTTTCTTTATAATCACCCTGTATATTTGCCTAACATTTTTTAATACATATTAAAAATCGTTCTACAACTAATTGCAGAATATGTAGTATTTTTCTGAATTTAAATAAGGTAACAAGTTCTACTCATAAATTCTCGTAGAAATGGGTGAATCTTCCCCTGCCGCCAGATTTCTTCTCTTATTGCTAATGCTTAATTATTTTCATGGTATTATGAACATATATAATTCAGAAGCTTATAAAATTTATAAACCTGTTAAGGATTTTTTTTCTTTTTCGACGTGAAAGAAAAGCGTTTTTTTCTTTAACATTTAAGTAAAAAAATATTTCAATTGAGAAAAAAAATATTAAGCTATACTATTCTTTCAGAATATCAATTTTGACGGAAAAATTCAGTAATGTTGGGATTTATCAATGCCATACTTTTTAAAAGTGATAATTCCTTGAAATATATATATATGAAAGTTTTTAAATAAAAAGCATGTAACGAAAAGGGTAACAAAAAATATTAAAATACGTACCAAAAGAAAAAAAGAAAAATCGTTTGCGAAAAATACCTGAAAGTCGAAAGAGTAATTTTGTGAAAAAACAAAAAAAAATAACTACAGAAATGTTTAAAAAGAAAAAAATGATTGTGTAAAAGTAAAAAAAAGGAAATTTTTAAATATGGAAATATTTTAAATAGGAGTAATTTAGTTTAAAAAAAAAGAAATTTTAAAATATGGAATTATATGGTGAAAATTGTACGTCGAACGGGACAAATGAGGTGCAATCGTACTATAACTAGTTTCAGTGAAATGAATTATATCGTTTGTTGTTATGATATGATTAATTTCTGTAATAAAATAAATACATTTTAAGTTGGCAACATTTTATCTTTTGTTGACATTTACTGAAAATTCCAATGGGAAACTTAAGCCTAGCTTTGAATATTTCAGAACTTGAAATCCCTATTTAGACTTTTTTCCATTTAATATCTATTTCTCCGGAAACATCTATCCAAAGAAACTGTCCTTATATTATATGTTTGAATAATTAAACAATTTTAGTATACAAATTTGGTTTTTAAGTTCAGTAATACGGAAATCATGTGACTCCATCTTAAATATGACGTAATCACTATTGCAACCTAGAATCACTACTTATGATGGGATATCCTTGAATTAATTACCCATGATAGGATTTAATGAAATGAAGTAAACTTTTATTAATATATTTTTAAGTTTTGATTCGATTTTCATAAAATTTGAAATGACTCAACAAATTTCTGCAACGATTATATATATTAAATTTCAAACCATTCGGTTGGGTAGTTTTTGTGCTGTTTAATGCGGATAGACGGACAGACCAGACGATGACTATAGATATTTTATGAATACTTGTATTTCCGAATATTTATCATCGCCTTAAATAATCTGGGAATTCGTAATGATTTTGTGTGATTAAATAAGACGAAGAATATTAATAGGAAAACTAGTAGTTATCAGAATAGTAAAAAAATATCCTAATTGGCAACATGCGCGTGGTAATTTTCCTTTATTCACTTTGCTTGATTGCCACCACTTTTAGAAGTTGTATAATTCACCTTATTTGATTTATCATTAAACACTTGAACGTGGGTTGTGGTTCATGTTTGAACCACTTAATTTTAATCCCTAAATTCCACATTGGTGCCAGAAATTTAGAATGAAATTTTCCTTTTATCGAGGTTTTAAAGAAAAACTTTTACTTTATTCCAAATAAATTCGTTTATAAATTCTGGTGTCAAATAATCTTTTCATTATTTCATGAATGGAAGTACTTTGCTCCTGAAAGGGTTAAATAAAGCAAACATTACTAATTAGAAAAAATGATAGCAATGCAGCATCATGAATTTTAACACATTGACGGACAGTAGGAACAAGTGAAGTTTGAAAATTGACACTATATGCTTTTGTAATTTTTAGAATATTAGAAGTATAGTTTTACTCATTCTGCTTAAATAAACTTCATTTTGATTAATTCAGCACCTTTAATTAGGTTGCACTACTTCCTCCACAACCACGTCAGGGTGGCTAGTGGTCAGGGAAAAATACAGTCAAAAAAGTGATAAACACCAGTATATTCTTATAGAAAAATTTATTTTGATTATTCGATCATATAATCAATTTGAATTTTTCTATAAGAATATACTGGTAATTATCATTTTTTTTACTGTATTTTTCTCTGACCACTAGCCTCCCTGCACGTGCATACTGAAGCTGCAACTCGTATAACAGGTGGAAAACGAACTTCAACCTAAAAAAATGCTTCGAAAACATGACACTGGGCTTCTACTTGTACGCCGGTAAATGCACATTTGTGCTGCTATAGCCGTAGTGTCTAAAAACGACCGTTTCGTTTTGGACGGCTATTGCAGTCATGCCACATAGTGAACTTCACTTTGACGGCTATAGACGCAAGTGTCAGTCAACTTGTAACAATCACCACTTGTCAATAGTAACCCCTCAAGATCCCAAACGCAGAAATACCATATCGATAAAACGAAACCATGCAGTAACTTTCCACTTCCAACAATCGGACAACCCATTCGTAGGTTCTCCTCACTTGAATAGTTGGAAAAATGTATAAAACACATGGTAAGATTCGGTTTATTTATATATCCAACTATTTAGAATTGAGTTTTTTCTGGTAGGAATGGAAATGTAAAAAAAAATTGTCTTTCTTGCTTGGGTTGAGCTAATTTTATGTTATCATGTAATGAAAGGATCTTCAACGTTTTGACTGAAAGTCATTTACCACTACAATTTTCGGAAAAGTATTTTTTTCTTATTTAATCTTAAAGTTTCTATCGTTAATCTTGGCAAAAGTGTCTACTGTACAATAGTGGTAGCGTGGTGTCTTTCGGGGTACTGGTTGAAGACTTATAATGTTATGCTTTAGCTAGTAGAAGACTAGTATTTTCAATGGCTATTATCCTACCGTCATCGAAATATATTTAATCTATTATTAAATAAGGCGAAAATTCGGAATAAACCTACAGACTGGCAGTTATTTGAATACGAATAACACACAATTGGCCACAGCGGTGCACAATCTCAAGGTCATTATTTGTGCAATAGTTTTCAGTATAACGTAACAATTTACATTAATCGTGCTCACGAATTTTTCACAGCAGCCAACTTCTACTCTTTTTTAAATCATATAAATATGTTTTGAACCAAAACAATTTTTTTATAAAATGTAACCTCAGGGTTCGTGCGCTTGTACAACAATTTTTAATAGTATTTTTCGCCTTATTTAAATGCAGAAAAGTATCGCAAATCCTGCAGTTATACGTGGCGTCTACAATTTCTGCTCTTTAAATATCAAATACCAATATTCTATTTAAAAATTTCTTAGGAGTCTACAAAATCTGGTCCTAGGTTTATTTATTGAAACGTAATGCACGCTTTATTTTGTTTATTAAATAATTTGTTTGGTTCAACGATATTTATTTCATTAAAACAATACTTAGAAGTTGCAGCTTTGCTTTTCCTAAAAAATATGCAGACACCCCTACTTGCGAAAAATTATATTCCCTAATTTAATGACAGAAATTCTGAGATAAAACAAAATGAAGATTTGTATAATATTATAAAACAAGTTAGAAATTGTACGTCAAACGTGACAAATGAGGTACGTTCGCACTATAACTAGTTTCAGTGACATGATTTATATCGTCTGTGATTATGATATGATTACTTTCCGTAATAAAATAAGTACATTTTAAGTTGGTAACATTTTATCTGCTATTGATATTTACTGAACATTCAAATGGGAAACTTAAGCCTAACTTTGAAAATTTCAGAACTTGAAATCATATTTATACTATTTTTACATTTAATATCTTTTACTCCGGAAACAGCTATCCAAAAAACAGTCGGTAGATTATATGATTGCTATAATAATTAAACAATTTTAGAATACAAATTAGGTGTTTAATTTCAGTAATACAGAAATAATGTGACTCCATCTGAAATATTATGTAATCACCATGTCAACCTAGCAGTGGCGTAGCATCAGGGGGGGGGGGCACGATCATTTTACTACCAGTATAATTATATACTACATTTAGCCTTATTTAAACTTTGGACGGTATGAATTAAATAAGGCCAAATATAGTATATAAAAATACTGGTAGTAAAGTGGTCCGTGCCCCCCTTGACGCTACGCCTCTGCAACCTAGCATTGTTACCCATCATGGGATATCATTGAATTAATTACGTGTGATAGAATTTACTAGAATGAAGAAAACTTTTATTATAATCTTTGTAAGTTAAATTTGATTTTCATAAAATTTTAAATGACTCGATAAAATTCTGCAACGATTATATATATTAAATTTATTAATCAATTCATTATCATTCAATATTAAATTTATTAATAAATCATTAAATTTATTTATCAATTATTTTAATCTTTTATTGAAAATTACGGAATAAACATTCCTCAAAATACAGAAGATATCCGTTTAATAACATAAAAATAAAAAATATTTCTGAAAATCATGGAAATTTTCCTGATATTTTTGAAAAAAAATCGTTAGAATACGGAGATAGTACTGGCGTTCCGATTGCCAGTACAATTTGCATATTGTAACCGTAATTTGTTTTAAAGTCTAGTTAAATACACTTACTGTAATTTCCAAAGCCATTAAATAATAAGCCCAGTCAGATAAATGGGAAACTTTTCGCAAGTTGAAAATAGCGCCATCTAGCGGTTGGGAGTGCTGCATTCGCACGAAGAATAGTTTAATTAAATTTTGCTTCTAAAATTAAAGCTTAAAATAAGGAGTTCATATTTTCAAAGAAAGTCGTTTGTAAATTCCGGTGTCAGTCAGTAATTTCACATTTTACGAACATAATTTGTCTGTGCCGGAAAGGGTTAATTGCATAGTGATGTAAATTTCCATCACTTTTTATTTAACTTTTAATAAATAAATCAACTTCTTCGCCACTACTATATTTATATAGAAATATTAATGCAGTAAATTTCCACATTTTTTTTTCATTATAGTTTTAGCTTTAATGTAAAAGATCCCAATAATTAGCAAGCTTTTAAAGGAAGTGCAAAAACAAAACATCGATAAAAATCGTATAAAATATCGATATAAATAAATCTATCGTTTCTCTGCGACCCACTTCTGTTTTGTCCTCCTTCCGCAGCAGAGGTTTGGCGCTAGTGTGTCCCTAACAAATTTAACACTATCTGACTGGTCTTATTATTTAATGGCTTTGGTAATTTCTGGTATATAACCCGCGACTCAAATAAACCGGTTTCGAACCAGAAATTTTATTCATTAGATAAAACCAAATAAGTACTAATTAGACAAGAGTTACATTTTATTAAATAAATTTTCTGGTGAAAAACCGATTTATTTGAGCCTCGGGTAATATACCAGAAATTACGGTACATTTAATTGATTCTCTTTTAATGAACTCATATATAAATAATCCCGAAGGAAAACTTAATTTTATATATTTCATTCTCACCTGAATTTTAGGAAAAGAATACATGACAAATGATTTTTGATTTAAAATCTATTACATAATAATAATTTAATAATGTCGAGCTGATATTTATACTGCATTCTTTCATTAAATTCAGAGCTAATACACATATTACAAAAGAACTTTTGAGGTAAGTAGACAAGCACTAAGCGACCCAAGTCCCGTAGAGTTACCATTGTTTTTTTCAATCTCCACCTTGTTTTATCGCAGAATTTCTGTCATTAAATAAGGCGAATTTTTTTGAGAAAACGAAAATTTTTAATGAATTTTTTGGCGAATGTTTTGCTTTATGAAAACGCTTTTCGCAAAAAGTAGTCAGTAGCAATGGTTTAGATCGTCGATCTAACTTCTTATATTTATTTATTACAATTACAAAAGATCTTTACTCACAATTTACAAGGATATCTGTGGATAGAAAGTTTAATTTGGATCTAATATCATCGAAATGCATAAGAAATTACACTAGTTTTTAAATCTCTTACAGGATCGAAATAAAAAGACTTAGGTGCCAAGAGTTACGGGTTTTGAATACCACTTTTTTTCGCATAGGATTATTCGCCTTATTTAAGATTCGAATTCTGCGATTAAAAATGGCTGCACGGAAATGTATCTGAACAGAAAAAAGTGTTATTAAAAATCTGTAACAATTGGCACCTATGAGTATAGTATCGAACAGTATATTTCGGAGGAGTACTTCCACGGGTAGTTACATTTTCTTAATAATAATAGTTGCCTAATTTATCTGCATGGTTCATATACTTCAACTAAGAATATTATCATTCAGAAATACTGGTATTCAAAAGTAAGCATCAGTGGGAACCTCTTTTCCGAATAAATGATATCATAGTAATACTGGATAATTTTATAGATCTTTTCATTAAATGAATTTTATGATAACACATATGTTGTAAATAACGGTTCAGGTATAAATTTCGGTTAACTGTTCCGAAACTTAATATATCGTCCAATATTTATTTATTATAATGGCAAATAAATATATACTCAATATTTAATTACCCTGTTATTTATTTACACAGTAAATTCAATTTGTCACTTATGATCATTAAAATGTGTTAGCAAGCACGGAAACGTAATAGGTAGATAAATCAAAGTATTTAAACAATTTTGAAACACAGTCTAGACATTGACAAATATTTCATGTGTCTAGAAAAATATTCCGGATTAGAATTTCCCAAGGTGAGTACACTTCTTTGAAATTTCAAGGCGCCAGTATTTCTGATTAGAAAATTTCTACTTTATTTTATAATACAGAAATTATAATCGCCTTGTTTAATTGTAGAGTTTGTAATATTTTCCTGCGAATACATAAGGCAACATTTTCTATTGAAAATTGAGATACAACTGTATGGCTCCTTGGAATAAAGGATTTCTAGTACCTTTATGAAATGCATTGTTAAAAGAATACAAAATAGCAAAAAATTCGCTATTTTTGTTATGAAGCAGGGTATTTTAAGACTCCTTAATACAAAGTTTTAAAGTTGAAAAAATGCAGTAAATATTTTTTCCCATCTAAAGTTTATTAACTCCGAATAAAATATTTTCATTTGTCATTCCAATGCATATGTTAGGTTATTTTATTAATTTAATAAAAATAATAGTAATAATAATTTATAAACGTTTTAGTAAATAAGCATAAAAAATACTTAGAAATCAGATATTCATGACACATGTTTCTTGTCATTTTAAATTTGTCTCAAATATTATTAAATTTTTAATTAAAAAAAAACCTAGTCATTTTCTAATTTAGGTATTTTATTAACTTTTTCGAGAATAGTTTAAAAATGTTTATGACTTCGTTTGGCCTCTTCGTTTGGCGTCTACCATCTTTCGTCTGTCTGTAAACTTTCCGTACTTTAACTCTCGTAAATATACTCGTATTGCCATGTAATTGATATATGTAATTTATGTGTAATACTGCATTTTCGTTATTGAAAATAGCGTGTATAGCATGTACATTTCTTTTACAGGGCGCTTAAAAGATTCCTGTTACATTATCTTCTATATGGAAAAAATGTTTGCAGTACATTTTAATAATGTTACACTATTTCAACCATAATGAAAATTATGTTAATTATTGAGGTACAGTACAACATGTTTACTATAGAATATTACGTGCATAAAGATATCCAGGGTGGCTAGTGGTCAGAGAAAATTCAGTCAAAAAAAAGTGATAAACACCAGTATATTCTCACAAAAAAATTCATCTTGATTATTCAATCAAATAATCAACATGAATTTTTCTACAAAAATATACTGGTGTTTTTAACTTTTTTGACCGTATTTTTCCCTGACCATTAGCCACCCTGATATCGTTCCTTTACAGGGACGCACAAAGTATGTCGGTTGCAGTACATTCTATAAGTGATAAATGCTAAGTTCATTTTCAGTTGTGGAATATGTTTTTAAGTTTTACAAAATGTTTACATACTACGTGGCATGTCTAATTTCTATAGAACATATACTGGGCTACACAAAATAATTCGTAAGCATTGCTGTATATAAGCGTGAATTGCTTTACTGAAATATGCATTTCCCAGCTGAACTATATTTTGTAAACTAAGAGATGTTTATAGAATATATATAAATTCTATATAGGGTTACGTAAAGAATTGTATACGTTGGACGATAATTTCTTAAAGTATTTTTTGTTACGTTTTGTTCGTAACGTATGCTGTGTTATTGAGTGTTTTCGTAAATTAAATTTTAGTTTAATAAGAAGTGTGTTTGAAAATCTGATGATAATATACAAATCTGTACAAAATTATTCGAGTATATTTCCGTCTATTAGCGGAAATTGTTGAAAATGAATTTTCGACTGTGTTACATGTTTTGTATCTAAGCTAAATTTTAGAACAGTATGTGTGTATATATAAATATATAGATCATGTACAGGAATTAACAAACGAATGCGAGCAAAGGCGTAGCGTCAAGGGGGGCACGGATCACTTTACTACCAGTATTTTTATATACTATATTTGGCCTTATTTAATTCATACCGTTCAAAGATTAAATAAGGCTAAATGTAGTATATAATTATACTGGTAGAAAAATGATCGTGCCCCCCCCCCCCCTGACGCTACGCCACTGAATGCGAGTAAGTTTCCAGCTATAGACGGTAATCGCTGAAATTTATTTTTCAAATAGTGTAATGTGTTACTTAGATATGATATTTCTCATTTCTAAACGGTGAAGTTCTGTTACAGTATTCTGGAAGTGTGGGAAAGTGTTTCTTAATCTATGCTTGAAGAATCATAATTTTTTATTTTTTTATTATATGAAGGAATATTAATTAGAAAAAAAACTTTATCATAATGTATGAGATTAATATGAGACTCTAGAAATTGTGACAGTAGGTGTCGATGGTATTTTTTGTGCAAACGAAATTTGTAGAGGTGAGCGTTTAGGAAAATGTATATTATTTTTTCCATATTGGTTGTAATTGTCAGGTAAATTCTTAATTAACTGTCTTAACCCATTAACGACGACTTATTTTACACTTCGTTTAATATTTCGATACCAGTTGACAATAGTTTTCATATACTGTTACTTTAACTGATTGAATCTCTGATAGTTTTCAAATTAGATAATATGATTTTTTTTACTAATATACAGGGTAGTTATAATATAAGTATCCCTATTTGGAGCTGCCTGTAGCTTGAAGGAATAACCAGAATGAAACCAAAATTTGTACACATACTATTCGAGAAGGGGAAGAAGAATGGAACAGTAAAAAAAATAGTTACCATAATCGGAAACAGATGGCGCTACGTGTCCTGTCGGTGCAAACGCCGTATTAATCATTAGTAAACTCAAAACGCGGTCATTTCTGCCATTAACGTTGTACGACATGGCTCTCAGTTTACCAGATCGCGCTTTAATTTTAAAACTATTCTACGTTAACAGCTCAAACAGTGCAGCTGCTTTAAGTGAATTTAGGCGTGTGAAAGGAATGCGTAAAGGGAAATGTCCTTTGAAACCGTGTGCAGTGAGAAGAATCAAGAATGGTGAAAAAATTCGAGGAGACTGGATCGTTTACTTTAAAATGTGGAAGAGAGAGGAAACCAGCACCTCTCCACATGCAAGAAGAAATTGCCACTGCGATTGTGGAGTCATCAGGGATTCCGGAAGCCGTTCCTAGTGCACGTGGAGTTGCCCGAAATTTGGATATTCCATATGCTACTGTTCGAAAAGTCCTAAGAAAGGTAATCCAATTTTATCCGTTTAAAATTAGTTGCCATCAACAATTGTTACCAGGCGACGCGCAGCAGAGACTGGATTTTGTTTTAACGTTTTTAGCACGAATGGAGGTGGATGATGCCTTCCCATGGAAGATTTTATGGGGAGATGTAGCCCATTTTCCTATTAATGGGACAGTCAATACGCAGAACTGTAGAATATGGGCTTTGGAGCCACGAATTGTTATTCACGAAATACCCTTCCACTCTCCAAAAATCACTGTGTGGTATGGCTTTACTGTAAGTTTCATTCTTAATCCTTTTTTTTTTTTGAGGAGTTACAGCGAACAGGCCCTGTAACGTGTTCGGTTACTATTTATTGCACATTACATTTTACACACAAAAGCGCCATCTGTCGGCGATTATTGCACATTTTTTTTATTATTGTTCCATTCTTCTTCCCCCTTCTCAAAAAGTGTGTGTACAAATTTTGGTTGCATTCGGTTTATTCCTTCAAGCTACAGACAGCTCCAAATAGGGATACTTATTTTATAACCACCCGGTACTAGTGTTCATATTTAAAAGTTTCGTATCCCTTAAATGGTAACTTTTCGTACCAACCGGCATTAATGAGTTAATGGAACCTTAAAAAATTACCCTTCAATCGATATAAGAATGAAATGTAAATACGTTCACAGCGCAGTGTTTATTGCAGCAATTATACAGATATTGTTTCCTTCACTCATAGTGAATTTTTATCGTAAAGTGGCACAAACTTTCAGGAAAAATCTTGCACCCAATTCACTTTAAACAAACTGTAGAAAGATTTTGATTTTGTTATTTGAATCGGTTTTTTAAATGCGCATCAGGCATCTTTTATTATGTTAAAAAGAAAGAAAATATAATACAGGGTTCGTACCACTTACCGCAATTTTTAATAGAATGTTTCGCCTTATTTAAATGCACAAAAGTATTACAAATCCTGCAATTAAACGAGGCGTCTACAATTTCTGCTATTTAAATATTAAGTAGAAAATTTCTATTAAAAAATTGTGGTAAAATCGTACGAACTCTGTAATAGGGAGAAAAAAAAAGACAAAATTTATTTTCATACAAAAATTAAAATGTTTAATTAAATATTAAAATTACCAATTTGCTTTTAACACATTACATGAACAAATATTGAAACACACTACATGAATAAACTTAATTACAGCGTACAGTAATTTTATTTTTGTGAAAAAAGGACGTTTATTCTAAATACATTAACTCAAAATATTAAGAAACTATAAATCCAAAATCAACTCCTATTTTTAAGCTAATGCGATATTAGGTTGGTTAGAGAGCAGAAAAGAGGCTACTCTGAGAACAGAATATACTTTTAGAATAGGGGCCTTCAATCTTTTTTTTACCTGAATGTCGTTTTACACCACAAATTCCGAAAGGAAATATTCGTCTTATTTAATCTCAAAACCTTTGTCATGACATTTGTCAAACTTTGTATACTAAAATAGTGATAGCTTTGTCGCCCACGGACGACAGCTATTCGCAATTATTTGGATTGATTGATGTTCATGTTTGTTGCATGGAGTATTTTAATTTCTGTATTGATTTTAAATGTAGGTTAAATACCATATTTTTCAAAATATACCCTATATTTTCTATAAAAATGATATCTGGACTACATGCTGGCCCATCCATATGAGGAACATTATTTTTATAAAGAATGTTTTTTATTACCTGGGATAGCACGAAACATTGTCATCCACAATTGTAACACCATTATCTCCAAATTGCTTTTCTAAACTAGGAATCAGGGAATAATCTAAAATTGAAACATACTTCTCTGAATGCCCATTCCCATTTATAACACACAGTCTTCCAGCCGTCTTAGAAGACACGTATTTCACAATCATGATTAAATCAGGAGGCCTAAAAAATATGAAAAGCTTTCACTCTCACTTTCATTTTGCAATCTCCAAATCCATTTTCAAGTTTTGTCACCTGCAGCAATACAAATTTTCAATTCATCGTTAAACACCACTTTACTCTATCCATTAACAAACTTGTCTCGGTACTTTTGGGGTAATTATATTTTTCCTGTTAGTTTGAATTTTACTTTTGTTTTTCGATAACGATATCTAGCTTCATTTATTCTGTTGCGCAACATTCTGTTTGATATCTATCTATGCTATGAATGGTTTCGTCCATTCAATATTTATATCATTACCTGGCTTCCATCTCATGTTTTTGAATCTTTTAATAACGTACGATCCTGATGTGTTGATGTATCTCTAGTCTACCACAACTGAGGCAGTTTTTCAGACTTTTTATCTCTATGATCTTTATTGAACTTTCGGAAACAGTAGATTTTGAGCATAAATATCCTTTCTACATTTCTTCGCGATATTATTTGCTTTAGGAGCTTAACACGTTGATCTCCACGCTTATCTTTAAGGAAATCCCAGTCAGGCCACGCGCCCTGCTCAGGACCTGATTACCGGAGGGGAAAACTTTCACCAGTAAATTTAAATAGAGGTTTTCATATTATTTAAACTCCATATTCATGCAAAATTTCTCTAAAGGGTAAGGCAATAATTTCTATTCTTTTTTACCGGTGGAAGTTCATCATATTTTACACTTTCCGTCACCGGTGACTGACGTGGCTTAAACGGAAAGTTCAGTGTCAGTCACCGCTGACTGAAGTGGCGCTCAACGTGTTAATGAGCGCCTCCGTGGTTTTTAAAAAAGTCTACAGGTATCATTTCATCTACTGTTTTGAAACGAGCAATGCAAAAAAGTATTTATATCCACCTAAAAATGAAATCTGTAAAACAATTTCGTAACTCTAAGCCAAAAACCAGTCATGGACATTTGAATAAACAAGCAAGTGATTCCAAACTTGTTTACACACACAGGGGGATAGCTTCTTTAGGTATTCACGGGATTCGTAACTCCGGGCACCTGAGCGATATTTCTCTATTCTTTTTCCCTCCATTCTCTTGTCTAATCTTTCTTCTTTGTTTCACTCTGATTGTGGTTTCCTCTTCTGAGGTGAGGGCGATTCTGCATAACCCGATATCATCCTGTTTATATCGACTTATGGAGAATCGTAAACCACCCACGTGTTCGCCGAACGTAGCGACCCGTGTCCCTGGAAAGGGGGATCCTGGCAGTTTAGGAAAACCAACACACTGCTTTGGCCTCTGTTTTAGGTAGACGGGAGTTGCATATTGGTCTATATGCATCAATCGGCTGGTCAGCTGACTTGTCACTAGCTGGGGATCAAGTGATCGGGCACATACTAGTCATCTCGTTAAGGGTGGAGACTGAAATAGGTGTGTCTTGTAAACGTATGGGCCCTGATTAGCACTGGTGCAGGAATGTGCATCCTCTTGCTGTGCTCGGTAGTGAGTGGTGCGGCCGGGGTCTGAATGTTTCTCTCTCTCTAATATGGATGGAAGTGCATCTTCACTTTCTTCTATTTCTTTCCCATGTGGAGAGCAACAAGTTGTACTGAACACTTCATACTCTCGTTTTTTTTTTAATTAAGCGCACACGTAGTCATTCTGATAGTTCTTTTAAAAAACTTCACCGTTTCTTATTGCAAAAACATTCCAATCAGTATTTGAAGATGGTTAATCACTTAAAAAACTACAGTCTGGAGATTTGCTTGTTGAGGTTTCTAAAGCCAAACATTCACAATTTCTCTCAAATTGCACAACAATAAGCACTTTTTCTGTTTCTGTTCAGGCCCATCAAACTTAAAATACAAGCCATGTTGTAATATCCGAACCAGAGTTTTATTCTCTTCAAAGATATAACTTCTACAAGACCTAAAAGATGAAATTGTCATAGATGCACGCCGTATTACTATTCGTCAGAATGAGCAAGTGCTTCCTACGAAGCACATTATTCTGACTTTCAATAGCCCTACTTTGCCAACCAGAATTAAAGCTGCCTATCTGAGCTGTCCTGTCCGACCTTATATCCCTAACCCACTCCCTTGTTTTAAATTCCAGCGCTATGGTCATACTACAACTACCTGCTGTGGTTCTGTTTCCTGCGCACGTTGTGCAGAAGTCGGCCACGATGCTAAGTCATGCGAGAAACTTGAACGCTGTACAAACTATAAGGGTGACCATACATCATACTCCAGTTCTTGTCCAAACTGGGTTCGTGAGAAAGAAATTCTTGCAGTCGAAATCACTCAAAAACTTTCTTATCCTGAAGCTCGAAAAACTGCTGAATCCAGACCACCATCTGTAGGAGTCTCTTATTCTCTTTTGCTCAAGATACAATCAAAATCCTTAAGACATATAATCACCCAAACTGAATTCTCTTTACCACCAAATGATTTATCTGTTACACTAACCAGCACTATGAAGAATTAAACCCGTAGTATATATTGTTCAGCTAGAATAAGACCCCTGCCTGCACTGAAATTTTTGCCACCATCATCAGAACCTGTGAAAATAGAATATTCTACGTGTCCATCTAAACGGTCAACCGAACATGAGTCAAGTCAAAAATTTGTTTCATCTCCAAACAAATTGGAAAAACCTGTTTCTCCTACACAAAAACCAAAACCAAAATCATGGGCACTGAAAGAGAGAAACAAACCCCCTCAATCCAAGCCTCTTCACAGTGGAAAAATGTGAAGGGAAGAAACAAGAAACCTTGTCTTGGCACATCGCTCCTTGCTGAAATGGATTCAAAACAACTGCTGCACTATGCAGAGGAAGCTATGGAATCAGAGTCTTACAGTTCTGACTCAAATGAGGATAATAATACTGTTTTTGAGGTATTCGAGCCTACGTGATTTTAAATAGATTTCTGCTCGAAACTTTGAACATTTTACCAACTGTTAGTTTAAAGATTGTTTCTAATTTAATTGTGAAAACTTGTGTTTATTTCTTTTAGACATGATGTTAGATTTTTATTGAATGATTTTAAATATACATTTATCATCATATCACTCTTTTCATTTAATTGTGTTACTTTCATTCATCTTGTTTTTATGACAAAGTTTTAAATCGATTTTTTATTTCAATTTGACGTTCTTATTTTAATCTTTTTTTGGCGCAGCATGTCTCTAAAGGTACTTTGTGCCATAAAACCCCAATCAACCAAACAAACAAACAAACTTGTTAACCAGAATCGACATGATTCGAAACTTTTTTCCAACAAGCTTTTGAAAATGATTATAAATAATTATTGATGTATAAATAATTGGTTGCATAAATATGATTATAAATAATTATTTATGTATAAATAATTGGTTGCATAAATATTATTATAAATAATTATTTATTATAAATAATAATTATGTATATTTTTGATTGTGATTTATCGAATAAAGAGTGCTGATTCCATACTTTTGACCAGGTTTAGTAATTCATAAAAAATGATATTGAGAGATATTGTTCTGTAAATAGAACACTTTTCAATATACATGTGTTTTAAATTTCAGATATTCTAATAAAAATAACTTCTACAAATTCACATTTCTGATATTTGTTTATGGTTTGTGCCCATATTCAAGTTCACTCAAATTTTAAAATTTCCCATACTAAAAAAAGTACCTTTACCCCAATAATAAATCTGCAGATAGGAAATGCAAATTGCAGTTCCTGCATTCGTTTCCGTTTATTTATATTTAACCTTTTGCGCTCCACTGACACATATATAGTAACATACTAAGTTTAATCCCAAATGTCACAGTGGCACCGGGATTTTCGATCAAATTCATTTGAAAATAAGTCGATGCATTTGTTCGTGTACGTAATAAAACAAAGATTTTGTTTCAAAATTCCGGTGTGATTGTCACATTTAGGGATTAAACTTAATATGCCACCGTATTGGTATCAGTGGAGTGGAAAAGCTTAAAATTTAAGAGTTGAGAACATATGCATAGAAAATTCTTCTGTTCAGTGTTTGTGACTGTACTGAATAATTTATGTACTCTTAATAATAAAATCCAAAATTTTATAATAATTGAAAATATACAAAAAACTCATCGGAATTCATTTTTTTTTTACATATGTTTAACAGTCTTTCGGTTTAAGAGCTAGTTGCAATTTTTTGTCAGGATACCTTTGTAAATTGAAATTTTTATACAACGATTTTTATGCTTCTGCATTGTCCGTAATGAATTTCGCTCGACCTGCGATGCAACGAGCATGCTCAATAAATCTTAACACAAATCACGCGGAAAACGTGAAAACACGTCTTTTGGATATATGAAATTCTGGGCAGTACTTTTGCATTTTATGTGTTACATTATTTCTCAAAAACATACACAATATTCATTTTTTACAATTAGACCTATGCATATAAATACTTTGATTAGAAACAATTCCATTATTATATACATTCATTTATTTATAATATAAACACGAACTGAGAAAATATTTTTGTTGTATAAGGAAACAAGCTAGAGTAACGCCCACAGGCGGAGCTTCCTGGTTCAAAACATGGATACTAGCTATTTAAGAGGTGTTAAAATAAAGTAAAAATAAATGTGTTTAATATGTATATAATTTTTGCTTAGTATTGCATGTTTTTAAGTAATTATTTGTCCTGGTCTGTATGGAAAAGAAGCTGAAATGTAGATTAAAATATCTGATATTACAAACAATTATTCCAGCTTACAATAAAATATTAAGGACATGTATAATTTTCAATCGGATTATACATGATACAGGTTTGTTGAAACCCCGTGCAAGTACGCCAATTGAAGCAACTATTTACGAATAGTACAAGATTCGCATGCCTCAAGGAATTTGAATACTAGATTTTCCGCAAAGCAATATTTGCCTTATTTAATAAAGTAGTTCTGCATTTAAATATGGCCACTACTACATTAGGAAAAATCTGGTATCCATATCCTTTGAATCCACTGAGGCATACGAACCCTTTAGTAATCTTTGCTACATTTAATCACATAATTTTTAAATATTCCCTGCTATTAAATAAAGGAAAGATTATTATTCATAAAAGGTGTGTTTAAAAGTATCCCAATTGAATGCAATTTGACCACCTTTCATATAAATTGACATTTTAAATAAAGAAGAGTGTATTATGCAGAAGTTATCTGAAACTAAAAAATGTTCATGCAAAAAAAAAAAAAAAAAAAAAAAAAAAATTATCGCTATTTTTTGTATTAACAAAATGCAAATATTATTAAAAGAATGAGTTATTTCCTGATATGAGTTAAATGTTTTTATAATAGAAATAACGATCCTAAAGTATGGAACTCAAAATAAAAATAATGAATCACGTGGAATCAAATTCTTTTAACTAGAGCTGAGAAGTTTTCGGATTTTCAAATACAACAATTTTAATATAAAACTCGCTTTATATAATGGAGAAATTCGGAGATTAAATGATAAATAAATATCTACAAGTGTGTATATTCAAAAATCAGCTCTGCTTTAACCGTTTCGAGACAAGCGTCGCGTATACGTAACGCAGGGCTACGAAGTTGTACAGTTTTTAAGTCAAATAAAAATATTTAAACTAGAATTCTATGTCCTGGAATTCTAACACTAGAATTCTACGATTCCACTACCAACTTCTAAAGTCAAATAAAAAAGCTAAACCAGAATTTTTACATAATTAAAAAGATAAATTGTGTATTACTTTCCTTTGTATAAAAAGAGGTACTAATGTTATTAACACTGTTGCCAGTGGGCTACTTTTTTTTAATTCAGTTTTCTTGATTGCCACCAGTTTTTTGAGAAAGTAAAATTCGTCTAATTAAATAATAGATTAAATAAAGGAAAAATAAGGCAATTTATGCAATTTCAAAAAAAGTGGTGCCAATCAAGCAATCTGAATTTTAAAAAAGTAGCCTACTGGCAACACTGGTTATTAAATGTATTTTTTGGTTCAAAAAGAAGTTTGATTTTTAAAAAAATTCTAGTATTTTTAAATTGTATTTTTCGATTTATTAAATCGCAAAACTTCGGAAAATAAACTCAGCAAAAATATCTCTCTGCAAATACTGGAGTAGAAATGTTAAAAATTATGTATGAGACGCGCGCTGGTTGAGAAGGGGTAAATTATTGTAAATTATATACGCTAATAAAAATCTGGGACTTTTTAATATTTTCATCAATAAAAATAATATTTTGAAATAATACATGTTTAAAATATAAGAGTACATAAAATGTAATTCAAATGACATAAATAATAAATACATTTTACATCCTTTTCGGATTTTTCTCTTATTCTACAGATCATCATTTACGATATTGTCTGCAACCATTCTCATTCAACATTATCTGCATACAACAATTTGGATTTTTGCCAGATGCAATCCCAAAGTAGGGATATGGCATGGGTACCTACTTATCACAACGTATGTGGTAGTTAGAATGGATTCATTATATTTATTTTCGGCAAAATAAATGGAAACATGGAAAACATAATTTATTTGACTATTCATAGATTGTATAGAATCATCTCGATTTTGTTTTCATTTTTCTAATTATTAAAAGTATGCCGATTTAGCATCAAATTTGAAAAATATTGAGCTGTATATACGATTCAATTCCATGTGCTCGAGGGCAAATCTTTTATCTTTTTTTACGATTTTCTTTGTTTTCGCTTCTAGTAAAGATAACTTATTTATCCAACAAGAAAAGAGGGTAAATGTAAAACGTTTTAAAAGTCATTATTAAATTAGCTTGTCATATTTATAAATTATTTTTATAAAAGTAAATATACATTTAAGTTGAAAATGTTTATGTGATTTCCCTTCGATTATTTCTCAGAAATATACATACCGTAATTTCCGGCGTATAATCCGCGGAACAAACAATCATGTAAAATGAAGCTTACTAGATAGCTGTACATATTAGACTTCAATTATTAAATAAGATTTCTGGGTTGAAACAGGATTGTTTGATCCGCGGTTCATACGCCGGAAATTGCGGTTTTATTTATATATATGCGTATCTTTCAATTTATGTTGTAATGCTGAATTGTTTGTGACATGACAAAATCTACTTAAAATTTACCTAATTATGTAATTTTTAAAGTGGATTTCTGTTTTAGTTTTGTTAGGTCTTAATTTGAAAAATCAGCATTAACAACAAACTTTTTCAATCTACTTCTGGATGTAGGTATTTACCAGATTTTTCTATTGTCTCCTTTCTAGAAATTGGATCATCTAATTATATCCAGAGACATTTTGAATTTCATCGATTTATCTTACCTGAAGTCATCTTCATCATTCTACATCTCAGAGATACCACTTTAGGGAGTTTTTACTTCGTCTATTGTGTTATATTCTTGCAGTGTACCAGTCCTTTTTCATTTTAGCCATTTAATTATCTCGATGATGTCGCAGAATCTCTTAATATCCAGGTTATTTCTTTTTTACATCGTCTAGTTATGCCTAGCATACATCTTTCCACACTTCACTGTGTAATTTTTAAAAAAATCACCATCAGTTGTTTTAGCGTCAAAGTCTCCGCCCCATACATTAGTGCAGGGAAAGCGCATTGATTAAAGACATTTCTTTCAAGCAAAGATGTTGCGTCGCTCTTCAGAATGTTATTGTTCTTCCTAAATGCTCTCCATGCATACCTTAATCTACTGTTGATTTTATTCATGATGATGTTGTTCGATGTTATTTACTGTCCATGGTATATATAATTCTGCATTTCCAGAATTTCAGAGTTATTGTAAACTAGGGCTATTTAACTTGTAGCCAGCGGACCGCAGATGTACTACTATTTTTGTAAAAAATATTTCCCCCTATTTAATGACAGAAATTTTGTGATTAAATAAAACGAAGAGTTTTATTCAGAAATAGTGCTGAAAAACGGTTATCAGGCGAAAAGTTTAGACACTCCTTTTCTAGAAAGCCTTTTTTTGATGGAAATAAATTGATCATCCTCTTAGTCTTTCCAAAATTTTTAATCTCAAATTAATGCTGGTTTTTGCCAAATCGTCTAACACCTCTTTAAAATTTTAAAGGGTGTTACTAAAAATTAAAATGTCGTCAGAAAACTTACATATGACTTAGGTATACCCCGTTTATTCTAGTTCTTTTGTATTACAAATTTAGTTTCTTAAATATATATTTTCACCCATTAAGGACCGAATTATTTTTCTCAATAAAATACGAATATTGCTATTCATACCATTTTTATACTATAGCAACCTTAGACTTATTTTATCATGATGTTTCTTACATCAAATGAAGCGAATATTTATCCGAAAAACAAACTGGTGTTACCTTAAAACCTGGTGTAAGAATTATAATGTTGCGAAAACGCAACGTCAGTCTTTAATGGGTTATGGTGACAGTTAACAGTTTACCGTAATTTCCGGCGTATAAGCTGCGGATCAAACAATCATGTTTCAGCCCAGAAATTTTATTTTATAAAATGTAACTTTTTAGATCGCTGCAAATATGTGACTTCAATTATTGAATAAAATTTCTGAGTTGATACAGAATTGTTTGATCCGCAGATTATACGCCAGAAATTACGGTACTTAAAATGATGCATACTTGTATAACTCATTTTCCAAGCTTGTTTTTTACTTTTCCTATGTCCAAATGGATGGTTGTGGTCGCTTTCTTGTAAATCGTCATTATAATATTGATGTAAGGTTTGTCTGTGCCAACCTTCTCCAAAGATTTTAAAACTGTTGATGAGATGAAAGAATAAAATGATTTTTTATAATCAATTAAAGCGAGGCGGAGAAGAAATTTATATACTTTATGTTTCTCTACAAGTCCCTTGCTGTTTTAGGAAGACCCACCGTGCTAAATCAACCTCGGAATCCAGCTTGTTCTCTAAGTTGAGCTGATTCTAGGACTGATTCTAAACTTGTCGTTAAAATGTTGGTGCAAATTTTAAAAATCAATGTTAATAAACGGATTGGATGATGGTTTTTAATGTTTTTTTACGTCTTTCTTATAAATGGGAGCCATTGCGGCATTTTTCCATCTCTTCTGATATATGTGACCTCCAGAAATTTGGAAAACAGTATTATCAGCAATTTTGCATACTCTTCTACTGCCTTCTTGATAAAGTTAAATATGATTCCGTCTTCGCCAGGGCACTTATCTTTTTTTAACCATCGAATGACTTATTATAAAACTTCGTCTGTCATCACTAGGATTAAATTTTCAGATTCTGTGTTTTTCTTTTCTCTGATTAGTCACTTTGCTCTACACACTTATATATACTGGTATAAATTTTTTCAACAACACAATTTCATTATTCGTTTGGGTTACTGTTCTATCTGCTCCTTTCAGTGAAAAACATCGTTTCTTCTAACACACAGTTTGGGCTATGCTGATCGTCTATATCTTTCCTGAAAAGATCATAGTTAACTTGTGATATCATCTGTATCGCACTTTCTAACCGTTCTACATAATTTTGCATATTCAACCCTTGATTTGTGACCGTTTTCCTTGTTTAAAATTCTATGCGTTTCCTTATCAACTTTCTTGTTTCTTTTGTTATTTTCTTTTTCTGCTTTACTTGTGCTTCACCGAGTTTCCCCTTTACAACTTCATAAAGTATTTGTTATTTTATTGTTCGCTAATGTAAGATCTTCTTCCTCTTCAAAAATTAACATCAGTATTTCAAAATGGCTTTTCAGTTCCAAAAGAAATTCTTCCTTCATGTTTTTTGAGACTGATTACATAGACTAATTTTTTTTGAGTAATGGAATAGTTTCATTTTTTCCACTTTTGTATTTAAGATCCTACACTAGTTACGGGAAGAAACGCTCAAGCTAATATTAAATCTATGGAACGTTCTAGCGCGAATTCTCGCTCGTAGTTTAATATTTTTAAATACTTTTTTGCATAGGATAGCTGAGGTCAATCTCCAACGTTTTTAGTTTAGCGGGCAATTTCAATTTTGGAACCGGTTATGAAAGTGAAAGTACCCTTATATAAAATAACTGGAACCAAAATCAAAAAGTAAAAACTAACAATGCTGGAGATTGACATCAGCTATCCTATGCAAAAAAAACCATATAAAAATATTAAAATGCAAGCGAGAAATCACGCAAGAACCTTCCCATAGACTTACTATTAGCTTCACCGTTTTTTCGCATGCCTGATGTAGGCTCTTAATGGAATTTTGCATCTACCCAATCTGTGATCGCTTCCTTCTTGTACTGAAACTGTTGAGAACAAAGCCATTAAATAATAAGCCCAGTCAGATAAATGGGAAACTTTTCGCAAGTTGAAAATAGCGCCATCTAGCGGTTGGGAGTGCTGCATTCGGCACCAAGAATATTTTAATAAAATTTTGCTTCTAAAATTAAAGCTTAAAATAAGGAGTTCATATTTTCTAAGAAAGTCGTTTGTAAATTCCGGTGTCAATCAGTAATTTCACATTTTATGAACATAATTTGTCTGTGCCGGAAAGGGTTAATTGCATAGTGATGTAAATTTCCATCACTTTTTATTTAACTTTTAATAAATAAATCAACTTCTTCGCCACCACTATATTTATATAGAAATATAATCGAGTAAATTTCCACATTTTTTTTTTCATTACAGTTTTAGCTTTAATGTAAAAGATCCCAATAATTAGCAAGCTTTTAAAGGAAGTGCAAAAACAAAACATCGATAAAAATCGTATAAAATATCGATATAAATAAATCGTATCGTTTCTCTGCGACCCACTTCAATTTTGTCCTCCTTCCGCAGCAGAGGTTTGGCGCTAGTGTGTCGCTAACAAATTTAACACTATCTGACTGGGCTTATTATTTAATGGCTTTGGTTGAGAACAATTCAATCCTTAATTATATTTAAAAATTAAATGTTGAAAAAACTGGTGTGGGACACAAATAAAATCAAAAGCTTGCAAAGTTAGATTTTTTTCGAAAAAGTTTACTTTAGGAGCAATTTAGACACTTTGGATTGAGCCAAAAATTAAGGTAGTGCTTTGAAAGGGGAGGAACAACAAATCTCGACGTTCTTTAAAAGAAAGAGCTTTGAAAATATGCATCTAACAGTCTGTGACTAGAATAATTTTTCCTAATAATTCATAAACAGTTTGTGGGTCATTCTAAAGAAAATGTTAATTTTTAAGAGTACAAATATCAATAAACCTTTAAAAATAATATTTTTATATTAATATTCATACTTCATCTTTCACATGGTTTAAGAATTATATAGGTGGTTGGTTGTATAGTCGTCTCATTACTTTGTGCTTAATTTATTTTCTAAAGATGTAGGAGGTAATTACCTTAATTATATTGTAACGGAGGATACAAATACACTTTTTTTAATAATAACATCTATTTCGGTTAGGATATGAAATTTGAAGTAAATTATTCAAAAAGAGCTTTATTTATATACATTTTAAACGTATTTTTATTAAATAAATGATGCTTCTGTTTTAAATGAAGAACTGGGGTTACATAAAACTCATGAGAATTTTTACTGCAAATAGAATATTTCAATATTAATTAAAATCGACAATGTGGCCATTCAAGACTAACAACAGAAAGAAACTAGTCGTTGGGGGCCACCGTAATACTTACCCATCATGGATATGCATAATGTAAAATATTAAAATAAAAATGTGTAAACTACTTATAAAGTGCATTGCAATTCAAATAAAATCGTGGCTTGATGACGTCACAAACTTTAAAGTCTCGATTACTGAATTGCTTGAAAGAAACATCCTTATACCTCCAAAAATAATACTCCTATTAACTAGCAGTTTATTGCATCTGATTAAGCGTCAAATTTCCAATTAAAATATATCTTTGAAGTGAAATTTGGATGAAATACAGGGTCATGAAAAATCGAAGAGTGTGGAAAATAGGATTCCAAATATCTCGGCAACTAATTATCCGATCAACTTCATGCTTTATGCAAAATTTGTTTTTTTATTGTCTTTTATATTCATTTCTTAAAATAAACAATTTCGAAAATTTTTATATAACTTTCATCAGAACGAATATTTCGATAGTCCGAAAAAATTGTTCCGATTAATCGAGGTTATTGAAATGAAATAGGCTTCTTCCCATTATTACATACTAAGTACATACCAAATTGCAAGTCTCTATCTCAATTTTTTCGGGAGATAGAGCGTTTACAGACACACAGACACACACACAGACACACACACAGACACACAGACGGACGGCAATTTTTTTTTCTAAAAATATGTTTTTCGGAATCTCCAGTGTCTGAAACGTGTAAATCCGTCAAAAAAAAAAATGTCGATTTTCAAAACGATTACAAGACTTACCCTATACTACGTATGATGGGTAAGTAAAAAATTTTTTCGATTTTCAAAACGATTACAAGACTTACACTATACTACGTATGATGGGTAAGTAAAAAGGGATGTATCCTTCCCCTGAATATTTTTTATTAGTGGACGAATTATACTAAATCATTAAAATTAACGAAAAGAGTTTCTTTGTGACAGATTATATAAGAAAAGTTTGTAACAGTAGTTACGAGAAGTAAAATGGCGGATAGTTAAGTGACAGGTGACAGATCAGAAAAAAATATAAGAAGCTTAATGATGATAATGAAAAAAAGATAAAATAGGCAAGATCGTAAAAGAAAAAGGTAGGTTACTTGCTGATGGAATGAAGCGTAGAGACAACCTGCTTCCATGAGCGCAACACGTCGACTAATCTGAATCAGGGGGAAATGGAGGGATATGACATCACTGTAAGGGGCGCTGCGATCGGTGCTCTGATTGGTCGAGAGGGCTTATCACCTGATGACTGGTTGTAGCACGTGACGTAATACCGTTCTTCTGACAACTTCTAGCAGCTTTTAGAAGTTTACACAAAGACTTACCTGGTGATGTCATATTTTTTCTAGAACAAACTTCCCTAGAGAGATGATGCAATCGGGATCAAAGTGCTGCAATCAGAAAACAAGGTGTTACAATAACAAATAATGTAATGAAATTGTGAAAAAAGTAAAAAAAAAAAATTAGTTACAAAAAAATTTAAATTTTTATATTTAAAAAATATATATTTGAATTGAATTTTTTTTTCGATTTTTAATATAATGAAAGTAATATGTTTGATTAATTTGTTTTCTAATCTAAAAATACACGAATTAGGTTTATGAAAATAATGTTTTTTGTTTAATTATTAAGAATGACGAATGTCAGTTAATAAATAAACTCAGTCTGCAAACGAGTTAAAATTTTTAGATTATAGAAATACCGTGAAATTAATAAATAGATTAACTGAAATCACAATAATGTAATTGAAATGAAAGTGTTTAACAAGTTTTAATGAATCAAAGGTTTAAAGAACATTTAGTTTTAAAATTTGTTAAAATAAAGAAAGGTTTAATTTTTAATGAAATAAATAAATGACATTATTTTTTTAATGTATATTTTTTAATGAATTAAGTGAAAAAAAGAGAAGACAAAGACAGGTTAATTTCTTAAATGAAAGGTTTTGCTGAAAGGGTCAATTAGTTAAATTACTTTTTAATTATGAAATACTAATACATTTACAAAATTATATTAACAGGTTTTGTATCAAAATTTAGAAAATAATTATATTTTTATAGTTGAAGGATGACAATTGCTTATTTAACTGACTAATAGCTTTTTTTTTTTTGAATAACATATTTTTTTATGAATGTTATAGGACATGTTTCACCATTCAAATAAATTATATATATGTTTAAACATTTTGTCTAAATTTATTTGAACTTGGTGCGTCTTATGTTATGGAACATAGTAGAAGTATATATTTTGGATATGTTACCAACCCTATATATATGATGAAAGTTTGATTTTATTGTAATCGTTACGTTCCGCATAAAACCTCATTTTGCCTACATCTAACGCTATAGGCAAAAATATTGGAATATAATTTTTAAGAGAACGAATAAGTTTATTTAAAAAAAAAGTTAAATGATAATTTTTAGATTAATCATTAACAATAGAGACCATTTTTTCGAATGAATACATTTTTAGAATAATTTAATACACTAATCGCTTATTAACAAAATATAAAGAGAAATGTTTTACTTTTAAACAGGTTTTTTAAAAGCTTTTCTAATACCTTATTTACACAGATTTATTGAGTGATTGAAATATGCAGATTATTCTAGGAACAGCGCGTTTTATTTATAAATACAATGATTCAATAAACCAATCGCTCATTATCTAGCAGCTTATGTTTTAAACAGTTGTTATTTTCTTTCAAATATGTTGCACACATTTTTATTCTAAAAATGCAGTTATACAGGTTTATTGAGCGATTGAAATATGCAGATATTTTAATGAACAGCAGATTTGTTTTCTAATAAATACAATGGTTCAATAAACCAATCGCTCATTAATTAGCAGTTTATGTTTTAAAAAGTTGTTTTTACCTACAAATATGCTACTCATACTTTTTTCAAAAAAAATCAGTTACACAGATTTTTTGAATGATTGAAATAAACGGATAATTTTAAAGAAGAGTTGATTTTTTTTAATAAATACATGATTCAATAAAACAAACGCTTGTTAACAAAATATTAATTAGAAGTTAATGTTGTAAACTATTGCTATTATAGCTTTTTTACAAAAATAAGTTACACACAATTTTTGTAGAGTCCTTTTCTAAAAAATCAGTTACACAGATTTATAGAGTGATTAAAATAAAAATTCAAAGTATAGCTTTCAGTTTTGTCTTAAGGTTATAACATGAAGTTTTTCCTCGAAATAGCTGCAAAAAGTTGCAAAAAGCTGCAAAAGATATATATATATATATATATATATACAGGGTGTTTCAGTTAAACGTTTCAGAACTTCTAAGAGGGGTAGGGTACATCCTGACAACTCGAAATCATATAGCAATGTGGGGTCGGAAATGCTTTCCTTAACCCTTTGCGGCGCAGAGAATTTCCATTGCTTAACTATTGAAATTAATGAATGATACCAGAATTTGAAAACGAACTTTCTTGTAAATATGAAAAAGCTATATTTCACGCAACTAATAAACCGTAATTTTTTTAACAAAAATTCTGGTATCAGTGAAGGTTTTGGGAATTAAAATTAAGTATGTTTATGAAACCACTTAACACATTTCCTGCAATAGGATAGCATTCGGTAAATATTTATTTTCAAATTCAATTTTCTTCATAAAATATGATGAAATAGCTACAATTTTCAATTCTTTATATTTTTTACTTTTAAAATATAGATTTTATTTAATTTCAACACAAATATCTCTATTCACCCTATTTAAAAATAAAATTTTATATAATGTATTAAGCTCAAAAGAAACATGAAAAATGTGTTATGTATTCTTTTTAAAATATGAAAAAGCAGTAGCAATAATGAAAAGTCGTAAAAATGCTGAAAAGTTTTTAAGTGTATTTTTCTTACTTGCCTGCATGAAAAGGGTCATCAAGTGAAGTGATAAGTTAGCGACTCGTCCATAAAGCAGTACAATGGGATAAGTTGAATAGTTTTTGAAAATTTGTGTGCCTGTTTTAAATTCTTTATTAATACAGGGCTCCTAAATGGTCCGCCAACTCAATACCAATATTTTGTAACAGAAAATTTCATGGTAGGATTCTACAACATTTCCGTAAAAATTTACCTGCTGAAGTGGTTTCTGCAAAATTTGCAAGAAAAATCTAAAAATAAAAAAATTTCTACACAAATACCGGTATTAAAAAAAACGGACAATTTGGGAGCCTTGTTAATAAAGAATAAAACATCATAATATGTTAAAATATAATTTTATATCCTATTCATAAACCGGAATAACAAATACAAAGATAAATTATGTAGCTGTATTTCAAACACAACACATGAGTGATCACGTAATTATATTATAAATTTGTTCAGTTTTTTAAGCATTAAATAATTGTATTGAACATTTTTGCTGTGAATAATATAAAGAGATTTTCAAACACGATGATACTTTATCAATATTTAATGTATTTATCTCCAGAATAAGTATTTCATTAAATATCGAAGAATACGAATTAAATGAACTTCAATATAATTAATGAAATCAAGGCATTTTTTATATTTGCACATGAAATGGCACATAAAAGTAAAAAAATATACATCATATACTTAAATACTTTTTATACGCTTAATTTTTTCTCAAAGGATTTTTTGTGGTTAACTCATTAAGCAAGATTTTATGAATTTAATTTTGTTCAGGTAAAAGTGAGGAAATAGGAAATATGTTTAAATCATAAAATGAAAGTAAATATTTTAATTCCTCTTAACGTTGTAGAAAAAAAAGATTAATAACTTTTAACCAGCAAAAGGTTTTTAACTAATTTTTGTTTTATATATTTTTTTTGGAATTTTAAGGCAATTAAAGGAAATTTTGCTTTGTACATCTCATTCGCATTTAAAATTTTACTTATTTTACTTGAAAAAAAAACATTTATATAATCAAATATTTATTTTTTTAACACTTTACTGACCGGCCGTCGATTAATCGACGTTTGCTCCCCAGCGCTTTGCTTCCCAGCGCTTACCGACCGGTCGTCGATTAATCGACTTTTGATCTTTCTGTTAGATTTGGTTAGGTTAGATTGACAAGTAGCAAGCAGCAAGCATTCTTTATTCAGATAACCGGTGCTTTTTTATAAGCTTTAGCCCTTTAGAACAGGTTTTGCTTGTAAATACTGCAACGTCCCATTACACAAAGGTGACTGTTTCGAGCGCTATCATAGTTTAAAAAAATATTAAACAACTTCTTTTTTCGACAAATATTGTTATATGGATTGTGGTATATTTTATGTAAATAAAAAACTGAAAACGATTGTAATAGATAAAATAAATATTGTTTAACACTAATATGATTAACCCCTTCAAGACGAGCGTCCTTTACAGAATTTTTAACCTTTTACCACCGGTTTTTCAAAACAGAAAATTTCACCTAATTGAATCCCAGAAATGGTAAGATTTAATGAGGAAAATCTTACATTAAAAAATAACTGGTGGGAATAATCGAGGATTCTGAGCATCTTATGCGTCACGTATACGTGTCGCTCGTCCCCAAGGGGTTGTAAAAGATTTTATTAAATTTCGTTACCCTAGAATAACACGAAGCGTACAATTTTACCAGAGTTTAAGAAAAGCGCATATATTCCCGCGCGTCAGTCTAGGCCGAAACCAAACCCGTGTCTCGGCCGGTCTGCGGCTGACCGGGCGGTGAAAGGGCATAGTATGTTCGAACCGCTACCGGTCGGTAAAGTGTTAATTTAATAGTTTTTTTGTAAAAGTATCGTAAATGTGACACATGGTATAGTATAAATTATTAACACATCAAGCAATCATAAATAGCACTCATAATATATTCAATAATATTTTCATTGCTGCCATACTTTCCCATTTTTGAGTATCACTAATCCCGAATGGAAATATTCGCTTTATTTAACAATAAAAAATTACAATTAAATAGGATGAAGGTAATTCTAGTGATACTCAAAAATGGAAGGTTTCGAAGCTAAGAATATTTCAAGCATATATATATATATTTGTTATCCTCTCTGAAGTTAATACTACCAATAAATTTGACATTGTGTCATGCAATAAGAAATTACAGTGACCAAACAACAAACAAGTAATTTTAGTGAAATATGACATTCTCATGCACGTTGACAATAATCATTGGGTTAAGTTTGTTGGCTACAGTATATCTTGTATGGATAGTAATGGAGGACACTCAAAAAGGTTTTCATGTCATAGTAACCATCAAATAAATTTGTCGCATCATTATTCGATCCACCGCGAGTAAGCAAAGTGGCACACGAAAAACACCAGTTTTTTCGAAAAGTAATTTTACCCCTGTTTTTTTATGTTAGGTGTATGCTATATGTCGCCTACTGTCTTTATTTTTGGCCGCCTAACCTTCTTCGTGACAAAACCGTCGTTAAAATGTTTCAGGTCGAACATTGTTTTTAAATCCTCGAGGTTCAAGGACGATTTAACAAACAAACATTTCTTTAGATATTCGACAAAACGTCTAAAATCGAATATGGTCTGTCATTATCCCTAATTTCTGAGAATGAGTATATATATGTATATAGGGTGATTAAGAAAAGATTAGAGAAACATGAAGAAGTGGTAGTGCACAGAAAACCACAAATTTTTTGTGTATGAAACCAGTTACTTAATCCATTTTTTAATTCATAAATGCTAGGTATCTCATTCTATTCCTAACATAATTATCATTCATAATTTTAACTAAATTAAACAAAAATGGAAGAATTACTTGAAAGCAACTTTTAACGAGCTTACCTTTGAGCGAAATGCAGTGATATCATGAAAATTGATGAAAGCGTGTAGTAAATAGCGATGAACGTAGTCGATAAGCGAAACTATACAAACGGTCATACAGACATAAGGAACGCGCAGTCCAGAGCTATTTGGATAAGAATGGTAGCTTCATCTACAGTTTCTGGTAAGAAACATGCAATTGATACAAATAAAATTCAGTCTATAACAATTTTGATAAAACTCTTGATTATTGTTGAAATTATGATTATAAATCTAATTTTAGATTCAAGTGAGACACCCTGTATTTTTTACTACAAAATGGAGTGTGACACGAGTTTCCAGTACAAAAGCTTTGCGGTAGTGTGTAGTCAACCTCTTAAATTTTCTTCATAATTTTTTAATCACTCTTTCTACGTATAATATGAATAAAAATAAATATGCGAACGGTCCGATTTTCACAATTCTTGTTTTGCAAAGGATTCTATTTCATGGTCGTAATGTATAAATTTAGTTTTTTATTGTAACATAAAATTTATTTATGACTATATATCATGAAAATAAATCAATCTCTAAGAAATTGTTTTAATGTGGAAAATTTTAACATCTGGACAATTGGCTACCTCTGTACCACTGTTTTGTAATAGATAAATTGCTTTATTTAATGACATAATGTTTGCGATTAGATAAGGCGAAGGTGTTCTTTCGGAATTTGTGGTGAAAAACAATTTTCAGGTAAAAAATTTAAAGGCCCCCAATTTTAAGGCATACAGTGTATTATTTAATTTTTTAAATCAAAGTGAAATTCAGGCATTTTCGTCCGGGGCCTTCCGGGAAAAGCAATACACTTTTAGATAATTGAAAATAAGAAAAGGTCAAATCTTCCGGGGAAGGAAGATATTTTGATGTCCCAGGAGACCAGAGGTACCCCCCCCCACACACAAACCAGAGCCACCACTTCAATTCAGCTCGGTTTAAAATACAGTAGAACCCCGATTATCAGAATCTCGGTTATCCGAAATTCGGCTTAACCGGAAGACCTTAAAACTCTTTTTATTAATATGAAAATTTTTGTTTTTAAACACGTATGCTGTTTGCGAAATAAATAAACAGCGTCAACTTACTTATTCGGACCATTTCGTAAATGCAGCCATTTTATTGCATAAACACATACAACACTTAATTTCTTTACAAAATGCATTGTGATTTTTTTTTGTTTTTCAACTTTGAATACTTTCAATACTGCCTTATCACGCCACCTTATAAACAACAACACATCTGAGGCTGTTGCATCTTCCTGCACTTCAATATATTGAAGTGACAGTATCATGAACATACAAATAGATAAGGACTTCTAACGAAATAGCCTTTCAAAGAAGAAAACCGTTCCTCGGAAAATGTTTCAAACAGGTGACGCTTGTGTAGGACATTTGCTCTTATACATCACCAGTTCGTATACTTCTTCAAATCGTCTGCTTGACAGCCATCGTCTGGTGGGTATCCAATATACAGTTTCGGTTTGTTGTTGTAAGTGGTGCTACCTGAGCAGAGATGCTTCCTGGCTGCGCAGAACCGTGCACACAGCTGCCATTAAGTTTGAAAGTGGGGACTCTATAATAACACTATTTCAGTAAAAGTCTTTATCTATTGCTATGTGCATGGCCTGTATCAACTCTTTTCAACGTGTTGAGCACTTCATGCTTATAAAAACCCGTTTTTGCTTCAAAGTATTACTCATCGTAAATAAAGTTTGGAGGAAATTAAAATACGTGTAAACAGGAAAGGGGAATCGCTTAGAAAACGAACTCTTGCTTCACCTGGAAGGACGAATGCGTTAGCTGACTGTGCGGAAGTGAGAACAGTGAGTAGTGTCATCGCATAAAATAAAATTATGAAGCCTCCCGGTTATCCGAAAATTCCTATGGAACCCCAGTCAACCGAAAATACATTAGTCCTTTGCTTTTCGGATAACCGGGGCTTTACTGTAGCAAATGTATAGTACATAATTTTTTTAACTTATTACATATAATCCAAATGCTGTATTTTAAAGCCAAATAATTAGGTTTTGAACTAGATTTTTTTCAATGTGATATGTCTTGTTTGTACACTAGTGGACAAAATTTAAGGACCAAGAAGAAATGGTCAAGCAGTGGCGTAGCGTCAGGGGGGGCACGATCATTTTACTACCAGTATAATTATATACTACATTTAACCTTATTTAATCTTTGAACGGTGTGAATTAAATAAGGTCAAATATAGTATATAAAAATACTGGTAGTAAAGTGATCCGTGCCTCCCTTGACGCTACGCCTCTGTGGTCAAGTAAATGAAAATCTACGTGTGATTGTGGATCATGAGGCAAACAATAGTATTGACAGTAGATTCAACATGATTTAATGAAAAAGTTGTAGAAAGGATGTATACAGGATCTTACAAGAGGTTGTTTTTTTTATAAAAGGATATTATCCGAATACATGTTTTTTAAAAAAAGCAAAATACTTACGATAAACAATCATCAGTGCCATGTCAGTAAAGAATGTGGCCTCCGTGTAATGCTATGTAACTTTCAGAAGGCATGGCATACTCAGAACAACATGATCCAGTAACTGTTGAGGTAATTTGCACCATTTCTCTTTCATTGCACCAATGAGGGTTTTTTGTTTGTGGGAGGAAATTGTCGAGCAGGATACGTATCCTCAAAGCATCCCATTCATTTTAAATGAGATTTCGGCCAAGGTAACATGCTGGCTAGGCTATATGATGGATATCTTCAACGTCAAGACAATCTTGTACAGGCTGCGTGCGATTGCAAGTTGCGTTATCATTAAAACGAAACTTTTTGCCAATAGCACCTCGAAAAAACGGAACATGTGGAAGCAGAACGTCTTCAATTTACCATTGTCCGGTTATGAACCCTTCGTCAAGCACCTAGAAATCCGTACGACCATTGACCATGATGCCTGCCCACACCATGATACTGGAAGTTGCATATATATCACTATAGAATATTTTCGTGACACTAAGCAGTGCCAACCTCGCATCATGTCAGTTTACGCCTATAATCAGACGACAGACTGAATCTACTCTTCATCTACTCACATCAAGAGCTTGGTTGACCAGTTGTCATCAATCTAATTGCGATGCATACGGTACTACAGTAAACGGGCGCTAAGGTGACGTTTCAAGAGTATGACACACACATGTCTACAGGCATGTAGCACACCCTTTTTCAAACGTCTTCCAACATTTTTTCTTGATAATTGAGTTCATGTGGAAGCACAAAATTGATTTGCCTATTGACCAGCTGTGCTGCGTCGGTTCCTTTTTGGCGAAATAACAATATACCGATCGTCTTCGGATGTCGTTCTGCCAGGACGACCTCCTCCCGTGCACCTGTTACACATTCCACTCATTTGAAGTGCTGGGTATAGCTTATACTGTCTGCAGTGCTAAATTTACGAGCTACATCTCTGATTTGATGCCCTTCTTCCAGCTTTTTGATTACTCTTCCACGAGTAAAATCATCTAAAATATGCCTGTATGACATGTTCAAAATTTTAATTTTCTAACTTCATCGGATTTTTAAATCTAACGAAAACTCACAGCACGAGCCGAATGCCTGAAATCTCTTATCTCTGCTGCCATGTGACCGACAAATGCGTACATACCAAATTTGTATAAGTTTCACAAAACAGAGAACATCCCGCACTCATGCAAATTTATCCACGTTGCTGCGGACCTATTTCTAACTGTAATCGTTGAAAATAACAGTAGTCCTTAAGTTTTGTCCAGCAGTGTATGATGTACTTTCAATTCTTTCCTCCTAGCCAACTTAGCCCCTTTTAATTAAAAAAATTCTACTGTCGTACCAGAATTTCTTTTAAAAATATATTTGCTTAGCTGATATTATTTTAATATTGTAAAACTTTATTTGAGTTTAAGGGCCATGCTACTTTTAAATGTTCAAAGACTTCAATTTTTCGAAGAACATGTTATATGAAAGAGCAACATTTTCAGTGTATTTTAAAACAAACAGAAAAGACAAATTCTTATAATTATTGCTTTTGTTATGACTAGAAACATATTAGGTATCCCTATGTAAGTAATAATTAAAGAATATTCTAAAGTCGTTTATTTCAAAATGTTAAAAATATGCTTTTTTTCATTTCGCTCAATATTTATCTGAACAGCTTACATTTTTCATCTAATCTTCATTGATTTATAGATTATATATAAGGTAAGTACATATAATATGGCCACCTCAAGGATAGAAGCTTTGTAGCGATAGTAGTAACTGATTTATAAATAAATAAAAATTGTTTAAAAGAGCAGATTCTTTTTATTTCTGGAAATAATTAAAAATTTAAATTAATCAAGATTTAAACCGGCAGGGATTTTTTTTAATGTCTAGTTGATGAAGGTAATATGATCATATTTAGGTAATATGGCCATAGGGGAAATATAATGAAAATATTTATATTTAATGCATGAAAAACATCAATTATTACAAAACCAAATTTAATTTTTGAAACTTTACAAAAAATAATGAAAATATAAGTAAGAAACAAATTTAGAAAACAATGTTAAGCAAGTTTAAGCAAATTTTAAACAATTTTAAACTTTTTACATTAAAAAAGTTTTTAATTTTATAACTTCACATATAGGGCAAGTAAAAACTTCCTTATCTTTTTTGATAAGTTCGATGAATTCCTCGTGCATATAATTAAGACACACAACACATAATCTGATATCCACAACGTTTTCCTTGTTGCAATACCACATAGCCAACTGTCTTTATCTCTTTTCTTTGCTCGGGGCCCCTTTTCCGCTATTTTTCGCAGACTGGCATTTTTGTTTGTTTATTAGCTGTTCTGATGTTTGAGTGTCTCCAGTATTACTTTGAGAAACACACGATAGTTCATTTCAGGTTTTATGACATGAGTTAATTTACACTTTTTCTGTGGTGGTGGCAGTAATTCTTGAAATGATGAGTCATAAACAGAAGCACTATTTCTGTCATTATCTTCAGAAGATGAAGAATCACAGCTAGAGCCTGAAGAAGCGCCAGGAGTTCTTGAGGGAGGAGGAGTACTAGGACCCTGTTTTTCAGAAGATGTCCCTAGGGTAGAATTTTGTTTTCGCTTTGGGCACTATTCTTTGTTGGAGGTAGGTTTTCAGAAACAGAACTTGGAGCAAAAGCTTCCTCGGGGATTACATTTGGGGTGAAAGGATAGATACCTGTCCCTTTAGAGCCACCTTTAACACTGGCCGGTGTTACAACTTTGTCCCAAACTGGAGGAAATATTATTCCAATTCGAACCTTTGAAATGTTATCATGGTTGGTTTGTTCTAAAAACAAAAGAACTTTTTGGTACCAAAATTCCTCAAACGGCCCAAAACAAGATTTGTTCAAAAACTGCAGCTCATGGGTTGTATCAGAAGGTAAACAAAGTAGAAGAATGTCATTTTTTCATCATTATCTACATTTGAGTAATCAAGATTGAACTTGACCCCATCAAAGATGAGAAGACAGCGTTCTTGCGGTTTAAATTTTGAAAAATGACTGATCCATTTAACAAATATCTGTGTTGTCATGCTTCCTGTTGGTGTCCTTTCACATGAAGAACCTACAGGCAAATTATCTACCCACTCTGGTTTAATTCTGTTACCTTTATACAAAATCATACGCGTAATATTAGCCCTAGTTGCACTGTCGCAAGCCACAATTGTTAGACTTTCACCATGCTCTTTAGCAACCAAATGCACTCTTTTTGAGCCCTTTTCAGCATAAACATTTAGATCTTCATTCAAACTGAAACGACACCCTTTTTGGTCTATATTAAATATTTATTCTGGGTAAGTCACGAGACTATTGTAAATTACAACCTTTGATAATTTACTAAAAATATCATCTACAATATATTTATTGAGCTTAGCTGCTCTGTCAGGATTCATTCGTTGAGTTTTCCTTCTGGAAACATTCGGATTTCTTGCTAAAAAAGCTTTCAACCAGTACCGGACAGTCAGGCCTTTTCAAAGGAAAAATTGTGGGTTATTGAACCTTTCCGGCACAGACAAATTCTGTTCCTAAAATGAGAAATAACTGACTGACACCGGAATTTACAAACGACTTTTAAAGAAAATAAGAACTACTTATATTAAGCTTTCATTATAGAAACAAATTTTATTTAAATATTCTTGATGCCGTTTGCAAGTTTGGAATTAAAATTAGGTGTGCCAGGAGTGGGACCACTGTGCCGGAAAGGGTTAATTTTCACTTCCAAATTTAAAAATGCAGAGTTTAATGATTTTTTACGTAAGAGGATAACCGACATCAGCAAGCCAAAAAATTCTTGTGGCGAGATATTTTTCTTGGTCCGGTGTGACAACTGGTTTTCTACCGAATAGTTATTTATAAGTCTTATTATTAACAATATAACGAAGAAAAAGCTCGTCTTGGTTTTTCATCCCATTTGAAGCAGTATTTTGCGATAATTTACTCCCTTTTATTGCTCTCAAACACTCATTTAGGCTTTCCTAGCTCCAAAGGACTCTTTTATTTCCGGTTTTATAGTCTAAAACAAAAACGAGAAAGAATTTTAGAGAACTAATGTTAGCTAAACTTCACTCAGTTTTATGTAACCTAATTTATTTTATCTCTATTATATTTTATTTCCATAGTGTTTACTTGGTATGTAATATGTATTTTTAAAAGTTTATTCATTTTTTACTTAATGCTATTGGTAAAATTATTTTTTTTAACTTGTTAGGTACATAAATAAATAAATAAAATAAATAAATGAATAAATAAAATTTGAGAAATTTATTTATATGCCATACGTGCAAGTAATATGGCCATACGTTCAGGTAATATGGCCATACGTGCAAGTAATATGTCCGACTGCTTGGGCATACTGTCAACAATAATGAGTTTTAAAAAAGCGTTCGTAATTCTATCTGAACGCTCAGATATTGAAATTTATTTATACAGTTAAAAAGACCCTTAAACTAGTTCAAATTTGAGTATAACGGTAAATACAAATACTTTGTTTAAATATCAGGTTGAGTAAAAAGTTTTCCGCCAAAATTTTTTTTATTGTAAATTGATAAATGCATACGAAATAATCAAAGCTAATGAGGACAGTAATCTCCGTTTAAATCTACAATCGTTTGCCAACGTTTTGGCAACTTTTCAATCACTTCTGCGAAAGATTGTGGCGTGTGCGAGTCCAGAAAGACATCGACCTCAATTATGACCTCTTCATATGAATGGAAGATTGTCCCATCAAGATGCAGTTGCAGATGTGAAAAAAGATAGAAATCTGAAGGGGCCATGTTGAGGCTGTATGGTGGATGTTGCATCAAATCCCACTCCAGTCCAGCCGGTCATCGTACTAACCTGTGGCAGGGCGTTATCTTGATGAAAGAGAACCACCTTCCGTCTGAACTCCTTTCTTCGTTTTTTGCGAATGGCATCGCGAACTTTGATTAGCATGTTGCTGTATATTGCGCTGTTGATAGTCTATCCGCTTTTCAGGTACTCTTTGTACAGAATTCCACGATAACGCCACCTGATGCAGAGGGGCACCTTCTTGTTAGTTAAGGCACGTCGTGCAACCGATCCAGCTGTTTCCCCAGGTGCTGACCACCCTCTTTTATTGGCTTGTATTGTTGTAGTAAACCCATTTTTCATCACAGATCACTATTCTGTTCAGAATATTCTCTTTCCTTTGATCTTTGAGCAGAGCCAAACAACAGTTTTTTCTCCTGCGCTTGTCTTCCGCAGTCAATTCGTGAGGCACCCAGCGGTTGAACTTGAACGTTAGGTTTATGCGTTTTAGAGCGTTAACTATTGTTTTTTGGCAAACGTTAAGCTCTAACGGAATAGTTAGTGTTGCAACATTTCTGTCTTGATCAATGATTTGTTTTAACTGCTCACAATCAACTTCAATAGGGCGGCCGGAACGTAGTTCATCTTCACTGTCGAAATTTCCAGCTTTAAACTTCCGAAACCAAACTTTGACTGTATCATAAGAAAGAGTATTGATTCCTAAACTTTCACACATTTTTTGTGGCATTCAGTCGCACTGAGTTTATTACCGAACTCATAGTAAATAATCGTTCTGATCTGCTGACGTGATAGCTCCATTTTAAACATTTTTTTGAAGCACAAGATAATAAATTTTTAAAAAACAAATTACACAGTCATGCAGTTCCTGTGCTCTGCGTTCGAATGCAAAAATTGGTTGGCTGAAAAGCTAGCAACCGCACAAATGACAGCTGTTTGCGCGAAGGTATCTCCACTTGGCGGAAAACTTTTTACTCAACGTAATACTAAAAGTAACAAACTTACCAGAGACAAATGCATGCAAACGCAACTAACAACAAATCAATTTTGACTACCCTCCGGCGCACGTGATCAAGGATTGCGGGCAACGTGGTACTAAACTATGTTCTTCTGATTTCCAGCGACTAGATAGAAGCACCATCTTTTGGATTTCAATCAAATTAATAACATTATTGCAGGTTGTCCATATTATCATCACTTACCTTATATCTTAAGACTGAACTTGAACATGTGTATATTTTAGGAAAAAAATTTAATGTACTGCACTTTGTTCTTTTAGAATTTATCTACGCATAATTTATTTTTGTTCGTGAAACAATAAACATTTTTAGATTCACTTTTAGGTTATATATGTAATCTATAATGTCTTAAAATATCAAATGAAAACAGCAAGTAGTTCCACAGATATCTTGCGCGCAATTCTGAAAAACCTCATTTTAAGATAAATCATTTTAAAGTACATTTTATTAAAACTTGAAATATCTAATGTTTTTATTTACTTCTATTAGATTATTTTTGAGTCAATAGTAAATAGATATTTAATAATAATATACATATGTTTTATGAAACATACTTTAAAAAAAAATAGTAAAACATTCCACAGATATCTCTCACGAAACATTGTTGATTGGCGCTTTTCTATGAAAATAATAGAAGTCCCGACCTTTTCTTTAATCTTTATGGTATTGCAGAGTTTTTTCAGTTTCAAGCATAAATAAAAATGTCACAGTATAATAATTTAACATAAAATTTTCTCCAAGTGTAGTACAAAATGGTCAAATATGTTATATAAATTCATACATTTTTTCAAGTGCTTTTAAACGTTTTATGTGAGAAAAGTCACATAGCTGGAACTAAGAATTCAGAGTCATTTGCTTATAAAAGTGAAAAAAAGAGGGTAAATACCGTAATTTCCGGCGTATAAGCCGCAGCTCAAAGAGTCGTTTTTCGACCCAGAAATATTATTTTATAAAATGTAACTTAAAAGATCGCTGTAAATATTTAACTACAATTATTGAATAAAATTTCCGGGTCGAAAAAGGTCTCTTTGAGCTGCGGCTTATACGCCGGAAATTACGGTAATTGTTGTCGTAGATTCCAACACCTCTCTTCGATAAGGAAATATAAAGATAATATTGATAATACGGCTTTAAGAAAAACTCATCTGAGGTGTTTGCGTTCTGAGAGCCATAATTCAGCATAGACATTAGATTTAAACAGTATGTACTGTGTATACCTGATAACGAGCAAATTGTGGGAATTTGTTCATTCGGTTTGTTTTAAAAAGAACAGAAAATATTATTTTTTCATATACATGTTCCTCAAAACATCGAATATTTTGAAGATTTAAAAGAGAAGTATGTTCTCTTAAAAGGTTATATAAAAAGTTATTAAAAGTTTGCGTAAGAACTTCAATTTATAAAAAATTCATATGTATATATTTCTATATACAGGGTGATTTTTTTTAAGTTGTGAAAGTAAAACCCTACAATAAAAGAATCACTGATCCAAATGACCTGCAATTTCACCAGTATACTCCCAAAGCAATGGGAATTTTTTAGGTGTGGTTAAAAAAACTTAAAATCACACCGACAGATGGCGCTGTAAGTTAGCATAAACAGAATACCGTCAGTGGGAGGAAAACAATGGACGGTACTTTGAGAAACCATCTTCCGTAGTTCCTCTGTCACCATTGGACCTTTTCTTAAATTCTTAAGTGTCCTAAATCTTCTAAGAGCAGTTGCTGCGTTGTCATTATTCTGATAATGCAGTTTCACTAACAACGCACGGTATGTCAATGGCACAGTCATTGCGAGTATATCCTTAGAATAATGAACACGAGGTGTGCGTTTTTCACGTTTTTATCCCCAATGTGCATGTGTCTGGCGCAAGTTCGTCTTCTGACTTCACTGCATGTACAGCGCCATCTGTCGGTGCGAATTTAATTTTTTTAACCATGCTTAAAAAATACCCATTGCTTTGGGAGCATACTGGTGAAATGTCAGGTCATTTGGATCAGTGGTTCTTTTGTTATAGGGTTTTACTTTCACAACTTTAAAAAAAATCACCCTGTATATTATATATTTGTATATATTTTAATTTTATTGAATCATGAATTTTCCCAATTTAGTATATTAATTTAATATTTGATCATATTTTTCTGGGCTTAATTTTATTTTTGGATTTAATAGTATTTTTTTGTAAAACTATTGTCGCCTCATTATGATTACAAAAACAATCCTCCTGTCAATGTCAGTGAAAGCTATAATACAACTGGGGCAACTTTTTACCTTTAGAAAGGAATAGAAATATTTGCCTTATATGTGCATAAAAAAGGTGTTTAAATAAGGCGATAATTTCAATTTTTTCTGGTGGAAGTTTGACCCGGCAGTGACCAGGCAGTGATCCGACGTAAACAAACAACAGCAACCCTCTTGTGACTACATCTTCTGTTAATTCACTCGCAACTTGTCGACACTACACTATATAAGGGGCAGTCAAAAAGTGACTGGAATTAGATTGTAACTTTTTATTACCACAATATATGCTTTTAGTTAATCGCCTTCAAAGTCGGCTTCGTCAGAACACACGCACTTGCTCCACCGCTCCTGCCATTGCTGGAAACAACGATGAAAGTCCTGTTTTGGTATCTACACAAGTTCAGCCATCGCGTTGGTTTTCATGTATTCTACGATGTCAAAACGGTTGCCTTTGAGGCCAATTTTGCTCTTGGGGAAAAGCCAGAAATCCGATTATGTTAAATCCGTTGAGTAAGGAGGCTGGTGGAGGAGGGGAATATTCTTTTCTGCGAAACATTTCTGCATTACAATCGATGTGTGGGGTTGAGCATGAGCACTGTCCTGAAGCAGTGACCATCCAACTTGCTATTTGACGAGACATTTCCTTCGGATTGCCTCCCTCAGTTGTTTGAAAATTTGCACGTACAAAGTGCCGCAAAGAGTTTGTCAAGTGGGTACAAATTCATGATGCACCACGCCTTCGTTGTCAAAAATTCGTTGTTTCCAGCAATGTCAGGAGCGGTGGAGCACGTTTGTGTGTTTTGAAGGAGCTTACTTTGAAGACGATTAATTAAATGTGTACCCATACTGTGGTAATAAAGAGTTACAACGAAATTCCGGGAACTTTTCGACTTCCTATTCTCTGTCGCAACCTTTTAATTCATAGGATTTAATAGCTACATTCTTAAAGAGTAGGATAGCTTCATACAGTAGCATACGGTCCTTAGAAGCAATGTAAGGGATGCTTGCCCACACCTGCCTTCCATCAGGTTCATTCAAAATGAAATAAATTAAGAAATTTTGCTTAACAAAACCAATAATTAAATAAACATATAGAAACAATAAAATTTCATTAAATAAAACATAAACTGGTTCAAATGATAATTTTGTTACTTGGAAAATTTCTGATAATTGAAAGGTATGGGTACAATAAACAATGCTTACATTGCTTCTATGTACTGCACGCAACTGTCTTGAAAAGAGAGGAATTTAGAGGGACGGGAAATTTTTTGATTTTCGTTTCTACATGATATAAAAACCAAATTGTAAACACGGGAGGTTTTATGTATATTAAATAAATTTACTATATATTTGTTAATATATATATATATGTATTTGTCAAACAATTGTATTTGTTATACAATTTCTTAAACTATAGGCATGTTTTCGCATCTTTTCTTGTAAACAACAATAGTTTTTGAGATAATCTTGATTAAGATATATTAGGTACACAAGTGACTGAAAACAAAAAAAAATAACGTTTTTTGTTACTTCCAGGTCTAAGAAATATTTGCAAAAAAAAAATCTATTTCCCCATCTGGGGGTGAAAGCGGTTCAAAAAGTACTTGCCTTAGTATTCGCAAAAAATATAAATATTTTGGGAAAAAGTGTATATTCAAAATCTGTATTTTTTTTATAAATAAATACCGTATATCGGAATTTGAAAAGAAAAATACTCCCCAATAATTCTACTTTACCATATATAAGGGGTAACGAGCCGGCACGACGTGTCAGCTGAGTAATTATAACCATTTTGTTCATATAGTAATCTTCGCCTTATTTACACACAGAATTTCTGTCAGAAAATAAGATAGTGGCGTCAACAAGTACGCGGACACGTGATGTCGCCATCCCAGCTCCTTGTCAGATGAAAAAGGTTTCATGTTAGTTTTATTTAGGCTCCGATACATTTATGGGTCTATTAAATAAGATAATTCTGTATAAATTATTTACTTTAGAATAACACAAACTATAATTTAATTTTAGAATATTTGTGATTTGATTTTACATCTCACATAAAACTTAAATCCTCAAAACTGTATTACATTTATTTTTAAGCTGATTTCAACTTATAAACATTAATTACGATATCAAACTCTTTACTACTGACTTAATATTTGAAAATATCTTTGTCAACACGCTAAATATATACGCTGGTATCTTAAAAGCAAACAAGAAGTTCTTTCAAATGAAAGTAATAAAGACATATAATCCATATTTTGTTTACTTTAATACCATATATAAACACTTAGGGATCTTGAGGTTTCAATTCGCTTGTACTTAAAGTTATTAAAACTTTTCAATATACTTTTGTAGATATTTATAAAATTTCCAGCCTCCCATAAGTCCACTTTTGGTATTAATATATATTTTTTATTAATTTATAATGTACCTTCGGAATGTCAAATGTTACTGAAAGTTTAAAAAACTCTTATTTAAAAACTATTAAATTCACTTGTGTAAAATTTCAAATTCATTAAAAATGTTTCTTTTTAAGAAATGAAATATGCGTAATCCTAATAATATTATAAATCTGATTGTGTGCAAATGTTAGGCTGAAGCCAGCGTCAAAATGGATAATATAATTATCCTGTATCTTTGCATATAGATTGATTATAACCCGTAAATGAACATAGGCTAGATTTTATTTATTTTATTCAAGTATTTTCTTTAATATTTAAAAATTTCATTATTTTCATTGAGAATAAATGGACATTTTTCCATACAATTTAACCATTTTACTTTATCGTTGCTAGGGCTTTGATCGTTGCTAATAAATAAAAACACGGAAAAATAATTTTTCCTCAACAGTTAATTTTCAATTGAACGATTTTCACGTGAAAACTGAAAATTAAAAACAATTCAAAAGAAGATGAATTTCCGTGATATTTGAAACAAAAATATGGAGTATTTGTTATTATACATGAAGTATGAATATCGGTTACATTAAAAAGATATTTTTCTGTCAAAAACTGCGTTATAATTAGAAGGAAAAATGCAACAATAATTATAATATTAAAAAATAGATTTCGCTTGGACCATGGAACTATGAAAAGGATCCTCCTCGGCTTGGACAAATATGACGTCATAAATAAAACACTTACATTCAAATATTCGTAATAATACAAGGAGCATGAATATCAATGTATAATGAAAGTAGATAGATAATGGACGTCATATTTAAGATGAACAACTGAAATATTTTTTATTGATACTTATTAATAATTAGCTTGAATACCAGTTACATACAGATGTGAGTTTTCCGCTAAAATTTACGTCCTGATTGCCAGAAAAAGAAAATTAACAAGAATTATGCCATTAAAAAGAGATTTCTCTGAGGAAAAATATTATAGAGGTCATATTTGAAATATAACGGGAATTTTCAACTGTGTTTTACAAGGAGCGTGAGTCAATTCTTTACATTAATAATACAAGAATAGGTAAGTTTAGAAAGTAGATGTGTTTCACGCCATATTTAAAACGAAAAATTTAATTTTTTTAAAAATCTATACCGATTATTATGCATGCATATCAGTTACATACAGATGAGAGATTTTTGCCAAAAACCACACCATGATTATTAGGAAAATAAAAATAAATACGAATCAGTATTATGTTGTTCCTCTTCCCCGATGATGGCTTTAAGTTTAAAGCCGAAACATGTAGGATTTTAGCTCTTTTATGAGTTTAAACAATTTTTACACTGATTTTAGCAACTAATAAGCACAATTTGTGCAATTTGTGTTTTTAAAATACGAATCAATTTATTAAAATCTGACCGCCTGTTTGTATTTCGCAACTACTTCTTTCAGATTGTCGAAAGCAACGCGATTTACTTAACACCGGTTATCATTGATCCGCGGATGTCATAAACTCTCAGAATTTAAAAGAATGATTTAAATTCCGAGATATTATTATTATTATTATTATTATTATTATTATTTGTAAATTTAAGGAAGTTTCTCTAAAAATGGCAACTAAATTATTCCAATTTTGTGGATAAAAAAGAAGAAATAAAACGGATTAATATATTTTTTTCATTAACACTGAAAAAAAAAGAATTTATTTTCAATTTGAATAGATGGTGACAGAAAAAAAAAACTTGATTACAGTAAAAATTTTTAAAAATAAAAGCGTATTTTCACATATTCAATCTTCATGAATTAATTTATTCTGGACAACAAATATCGTCTGCCAACATATTTTCATTTAGAAATAAAGATTTTTTTTCAGTTATAGATTAAATCAAGGAGGCAAATTTAAGCTCCTTGCATTTAGGTCTACAATTTTTGCTCCCTATTCACAAGAATTGAATTTAATGAAAAATAATATTATTATTTCCATTATCTTTGAAGTATGGCTATTAAAACGTTTCACAAAGGCGTTAAAAGTAAAATGGTGTACCAAGTAAACTTGACAAATGTTTTACACAATTCACCGATTTCCACGGTTTTATTTGGCCCGCCTTTTTTCATTGGTTGCAGTTTCCTTTTCGTGATTATTTGTCACAAAATTTCACTTTTTTAAAACTTAGTTATGAGTTATGTCAAGGCCTCTATAACATAGAAATTCTGTATTGTCTCTTATGGAATGTGATCAAGAGTTAATTATTTACGTTTCTAATTATCGGGAATGAAATATTTTGCTTAATTAATGTATTTATTCTTCTTTTAATGATACGTGAACGAAGTCACGGGTAACAGCTAGTTTTTAATAATTTTCAGTTATGAAATAATGTATATTCCTCGAGCTGCCGGCAAGATAACAGTCATATAAATTAGTCATATGCAGGACTCCCACTCGGTCCGTTTTTTGAAAACAAATTTTTACATGGAATAATCTTACTTTTAGATATCTTCTTCAAATTTTGTAGATAGCTACTTAGAAGGTTATTTCTATAACAAATGTTGCAAAACAAAACTACTAGTATATAGAAATACTAGTACTAAAAAAAAGCCCCAGTGGGAGTCTTACGTGTGGACAAATAACTTATTCTTATAGTCTTACACAAATAATAGTGTATAATTAAAATGACCTGCTATCTAACCAAAACTTTTTATTATTCAATAAAAATGTATACCATAATTATCGGAAATAAGGAAATAATTTTTAAACATAAATAAGCACATTTTAAAATATTAACCGATTTGCATCATAAGCGCATATATGCACGCATTTAAGGAATTTTCTTAGTTATATAGAAATTCCGAATCCATACGGGGAAAGAAGTATTTTTAATTTAAGCAATCACGAAAGGTCTGTCATAAATAAAGGAAATATTACTATTCATATTTTCTGGTATGAAATCCGAATTTCTGAATAATTAAATAAATTCCTGAAATGCATGCATATAGTATACACTAATGATGCTAAGGTGTTAACGGAAAAATCAAAATTTTAGATCACTTCATTTACATTCACTTATCTGTACAAGATATTAAAATACCTGACATTGTCAATAGGCATTTTTTAAAAATCAAACCAAACTAACAATTAACAGTTTTGAGTAAAATAATCTGCAAAAATGAACATTCTTTATGGATACTGTGATAGGTGAAGTTCGTTTTCCGAAACTTTTGTTCTAATGCAAATTTTTCAATACGGTTTAGCAAACTCATGTGTGCAAGTCATAATAATGTCAATACAAAAGCTACTGATTATAGTTGAATCAGTGATTTTGAAAACTACATAAGTTCAAGATTTATGACTTTCAGGAATCAATAAAAACTGCGCTATATACAAATATTAGATATTTTAAGAGCTTTATTGTATTCATTATATTTGTTAAATCGTTAAATATGCATGTCGGCTGTCAGTTATTTATTCTAAAAGATATAAATTTTTAATAGAACTATTGACTTGTGTTGTTTTTGCAATTAACGGATTTTAACTACAAATGATACGAAAAGATATAATTTATATTTTATTAGAAATTTGGGAAAATAAATATAAATTATTTACGTCTGTAACTTAACTCTTATCTCCTTGAAGGGATGTGGTTCATTTATGGACAACTCAATTTTAATCACTAAATACCACATTGGCACCAGAATTTTTAAAAGAAATTTTTCCTTTTACTACTTACGTGAATAAAAACTTTTACTTTAAAAAAAAATAGTTTTCTTGCAAATTCTGGTGACAGTCAACCATTTCAATATTTTTCAAATAGGAGTAATGTGCCCATGAAAGAGTTAAATACAAGTGCAAATTCACACAGCAAAACTTCCCGCTCGGTGTATTTTTTACATCATAAATTTCTAGATTTCTAGGAAACTAAATTAAGGTTTCATAAGAATAATTTTAAATCAAATGCAATTACCATGTAGTAAAATATTATAGAAAACATGGAAGTATTTGAAAATATTTTCGAAAAGTGTAAATTTCTAACATGTATATTTATATTTGTAAAATCCAGTGGTGTAAAAATTGCACCAGCGCGAGAAATTAAGTTTTAAGAATTGGCTTGCAAATTGACTCTTTATGAATAGATGCAAATGTGCAAAATATTACGAACTTTGACTGCCATTAATTCCGAATAGTCAGAGGCATAGCGTCAAGGGGGACACGATCACTTTACTACCAGTATTTTTATATACTATATTTGGCTTTATTTAATTCATACCGTTCAAAGATTAAATAAGGCCAAATGTAGTATATAATTATACTGGTAGTAAAATGATCGTGCCCCCCCCCCCATGACGCTACGCCACTGCGAATAGTAATATTCGACCTATTTAATCGAAGAATTAAGTGTTAAATAATGCTAAGTTTACACTTCAAAACTAGTGGTAATTAAAATCTGTAATTCTTGGCACCTATTCATTAACGCACATAGTCATATTCACCATCGTGTTTGATCAAAACGTTTGCCGTTTTGTTGTTGGATAGTGGAATAGATGTTGGTATTGTCATTAATCAATGTTGGTTGAGGGGCAACGGATAAATAATAATGTTATTTTTGTTTACACATGTGATTCTACCTACAAGGACACGTTTGCGATATAAAAAAAATGCATATTGGAATTATTTGGACTTTTGCAGCTTTGGAAATCACCGATTCTATTCAGAATAAAAGACAAGACCACGCTCCAGGTTTTTAAACAAAAATGATCAATTAATTAAATCAATTATATTTTCACGAAATTCAAACTGAAGTTCACTATTTAAATTTCTACAACTCCGTATTTTACTGGTCACAACGTAAGAATTACCTAGAATTTCAACTCTTCAATGCATGGTTTAGATGATAAGCTACTTACTATTTATTTCGTATGTATCCAATGGAGGTTATTTCATCCCATAAATGTATTTGTAGTCATTTATATACATCCATATTTCATCACCTATCATTAGAGAATAGTCCGAGATTTCAGCATAATACTAGAGCGAATGACTTATAGAGTACCTGCACCAATAATAAACTATGTATGTTCAATTAAATTAAATAAATAGCGAATATAAAAGATAAGCTGACCTTATAAACGCACTCAACTAGATATATAGCTGGCTAGAGGCTCTGACTAAATGCAGAAATTTAAACTTGCACGTGAAAATGCCATTTTAAATACGTTTCAATTACTTAAATTTATATCTTCTATTTGGTATAGAAGCATTTCAGCTAGGAACAGATATTCACGAAAATTAAACATTGGATAGGAAAGTTTAAAGCACAAGCAACCACTTTAAAGACAGTTTTGGTGATACACACACACACACTAGATACTCACACTCTGTGAATACCCCCTCCTACGGTTTTATCTAATGTAATATAAATTAACTGAATTTTAAATTGGGTTAATAAAAAATATTCACCTTTTTTGGCAATTCAAATGTACGTCATACGTTATATTTTCAAACGGATTGCTGAATTATATATATTTATATGTATATTTTTGTGTATTATCATCTTTTATAAATCCTTGCATACGACGTTTATATCTGAAAACTCACATTATACTTTAAACTGAGAAAATTATTCAGAAAATATTAACTCATGAACCAAATAAAATAATTTATATTTCAATATATATACATTGAACATCGTATTGTGTCCTATTTATACATCAGAATTTTAAGTTAAGTTGCATTAAACAAACTTAAGAAATAATTTTATCAGGTACTCGTTATAAATCACTATAAAAATTTCTTTCTTACGAAAATTTAAAATATCTCTTTGATCAAGGAAATTTGAAATATTAAGGAAGTTATCAAAAAAGGGTAGAATACTTAGAAATAGATAAAACAATTTATAGAATTAAATCAGCTAATAAAATTGCAGGGTTCGTACGCTTTGACTTAAAATTTTTAATAGAATTTTTCTATTTAATGTTTTAATAGTAGAAATTGTAGACACCTCGTTTAATTGCTAGATTTGTAATACTTTTTCTGCATTTAAATATATGGGGAAAATTCTATGAAAAAATTGTGGTAACACGGATGAACCCTGAATTGCTTTTAGATTTTTATGTTATTAAGTTACATATTTATCTCATTTAAAGTGTAAAAAATATCACCGAATTAAAGTTTTTATACAAACTATTATCCAAAGCAGCTAAATTATATTCTCATAATTAAAATAACCTAGAATAGTTAGAATTAAAGTTAATGAAATATTGAATGTATTATGTCAGAGGTACTCACTATGCGGTCCGCGAAGTTATCGCTTTTATTTTAAAGAAGTCTTCATCTTATTTAACCATAGAATTTCTGTCAATAGAAAAGGGGAAATCACATTTTCAAAATAGGGGTTTGAGAATACTTTTCAAATAAAGTAATGAGTACCACTGTTTCATGAGCTGCATGGAAAATACAATTTATTGGGTTGATGCAAAATGTTCATCCCATTTCCTTGACAAAAAGTGGAGAAAAATGTTATTTGTTAAAACTTACATTTCAACAATATAGTATATCACATTCTGTTTGATGAAATTTCTCCATCTCTCAGGAGAGGTGCATAATCATGCGCTTATAGAATATCTGGCTAAAGTTCTGGAGTTTCTGGCTAAAGAACTAACCCGGATGATTTTTCGAATCTTCCGGGGAAGTCAAGTTTTTGCCATCTAATCTGTTTTGAAATAATCTCAATAAATAGTAACAGGAGGGGCAAGGTCTGAAGATTACGATGTACAGTGTCCAAATATCTCGTCTTTATACACTAAATTATTCGTCATTTTCAAAAAATAATTTTCGTACTCCTAGAGAACAAGATTTTTCCTTGAATTGTTCCTGAAAGTCTGAAGAAGAGGGAGACATTTTGTTTATTCCCTGCACGCATGCGTATTGGCTCTATTAGTTCGAATTTATTTTTTAAATAAAAAACTAAAAATTCAATAAAATAAAATTTCGAATTTATTAAAAGAAAATAGTGCTTACGAATTAAAAAAAGTAACACTTAATTTTCCATTCATTTAAAATTATTTGCAATTTATTTTTTAAAGTTAAAAAAGTATTCGCACTTAAAATATATTCTAAGCAAACAGATTAAGAATATATATATATACAGGGCTCCCAAATGGTCCTCGAACTGAGTACCAATATTTTTTAATAGAAACTTTCATGGTAGGTTTCTGCAACATTTCCGCAAAATTTACCTTCGTAGGTGGTTTCTGCTAAATTTGCAAGACAAATCTAAAAATAAAATTTTTCTAAAAAAATACCGGTATTCAAAACGCGGACCATTTGGGAGCCCTGTATATATATATATATAAGCAGTAACCATCACATCACAAACAAAACAACTATATATTCGTATGAACAGCGCCAGAAGCTGCATATTAGAACACACAAATTCAATATAATCCAGCAAAAACATGATTTTGGCCTGAACTAGCACCACCCCCCTCACCAGAAACAAGACAACACAAGAAAACACTGTAGAACATATATGTAAAAATAAACATAAACAAGCTGCGGCCTCATCAGCAGTGGGTAAATTCAAAGGCAGCCAAGCATCCGAACAAAAAGATTAACAATTAGTGGCAGTGGGTTTCGGCCAGAGCTCTGCGTAGCAAAAATTCAAAATGTACAGAAACATATTTGAATACTACTTAACAGACGCTCCCCCCACCGTACCCTACGCCACAGTATAAGCGAATGCTGTACCAATATCACAATACTGAATCACCATAGTTGAAACAAACGTCTCTTCGAAAATACACACAACCAATTCAGCCACGTAACCAATGCGACCAATTCAGTCGTACATAATATTGGGTATACATATAATATATATGTATATACATAATATTGGGTATACATAATATTGGGTATATATATAATATACACTTAGCTGTGAAAAAAGCTTATCTTGAAATTAATGATCAGGCTCTGAAATAATAGCTGGAAATAAACTAATCGTTTCCGCTCTTCCAAAAAAAATGTCTATTAATTTGCCTAATATTTGAAAGAGACGTATACGGGATTGTTAAAAATTATGGATAATTGTAAAAATCGTAATCATGCAGAAAGTGAGTACGATTTTGCATATACAAAATTTCGGCAATCCAATGAACATTTTTAAAGTTAAGCTGCAAGCTAACTTTTTGCCATCACCATGTTGCACAGCTCTAGAGCCGCCCTTTTGCTCCAAAAGTATTAGGCACCCTGACTTTTAATACATTTTCGGTTTTCAAGTTAAAAAATAAAAGTCTTGTTTTATAAAAAAATTATTAACGTAAAATTACAAAAAATATGTTAGTGGGTTCACCTTTGGCTTTAACAACAGCAGAAATCCCTAGGGGCATACTTTGTACAAGGCTTGCACATTTTTCTGCACTTATGGCATCCCACTCTTGAGTAAAAGAGAGCATTTTTCAAAGCAGTTTTTCATGTTATGCTGTGTTCTCTGATTTTACGTTTTAATATGCCCTAAATGTGCTCGATTTGGTTAAGATCTGGGGATTGCGCTGGCCAGTCCAGCAATACAATGTTACTGTCTTTAAACCAGCGCATCGTAGTGGCTGATTTATGGCAAGGAGCATTGTCTTGTTGGAACTTGACACCTCGTAAATTGGTGTCACCAAAAATGCCCGTTAACGAAGGCATCAATACAGTTTCTAGCACATTTATGTATTTTTGGCTGTTCATGCGGCCTTCCCAAAAGAACATTTCACCAACGCCATCAGCATCCAATGCAGCCCTAGATCATAATACTGCCACTTGCGTGTTTTAATATAGGCACCACGCAATCTGGATGATATTCTTCGCCGATAGGTCGCCTCACAAAAGCCAGACCGGGTGTTCCAAATACATGGAAATAAAATTTAAATGACACATCTTAAAATATTCTAATTTTTAGTACAAAAGCCGACACTGACTGAATGCTGTTTATTTTACATTATAAAAGAGGGTTAAAATGCTTTATCTCAAAGTTAGGTTTATCGTACCATAGACCACTACGAGAGGGAACTGTGACTACCTTTGTAGGTTTCCACATCCCTCGAGTTCTGGTAAAGCAAGTACGGGGCGGAAAAACCCGACTTAAGGCCTAGGGCCTGGTTCCCTTCTGGGTGACCAGCCCCGAAGCTGTTGGGGGACGCCGTCCCGTCCCCAAGTGTCACGTGGTGATTCTCCTATTGGGTTCCACCGCGTATCGCAGTGACCTACGTCGTCGACACGTGGGTTTAAGGTTCGAAGTTCTACAGGTGACGGTCCTCTGGCCGCCCGAAGCGCATACGGAGACACAAATCTGGTCGTACACGTTAAAAGTCCTTCAGGACTTGGGTTCCGTGGTCGCCTACGTGCCAGGCGCTCCTCAGGCGAGTGGCAGCGCAGTTTTCTTTTATCGGATGACTGAACATTTGATCAATCGTCTTCCGTTAAATGTGGATGTCGAAGAGCCTACTCCAAGCTAAACTTTTTGTTGTTTTCTGAAAGCCAGGGCTTCTTCCTGGCTTTGCACCCTTTTAACCCTGTTTCTGCTAGTCTTCTTCTTGCCGTGCGAGCACTGATAGTCTGTGGAATGTCTTCTGGCAGAGCTCCGTCGACCTCAGAAGAAGTTTTTTTGCGATCTCTAACAGACTCCCGTATTCGTTTTCTATACTGGCGTGTCGTCGTCACAAGTTTTCTGCCATTTCTTGTCTTGTTTACGTGAGACCGAGTCTCCGTGAACTTTTTAATAGCAGATTGCACTGCACATCGAGAACATTTCCCCAACTTGCTTACGTCCACTTGAGATTCGCCCTGTTCGTGCAAGACCTGAATTCTCACTCTTTTTTCAACAGACAGGTCACTTTTTTTTAGGAATTTTAGAATTAAATAATGTAAAATTCGCCACTAGATCACACACGGAAGTTCCTTGTGCTGCAAATGTCAAATAAAGAATGGTAACACATTCAAAATATTTTTTCAAAAATTTGCATTTCCTTTGTTTTTGGATTAGCTAAGTTTTGATTGTCGTAAGACAACTCCGCTTACGCCCTTGCATAAAGCGTTTGTTATTGTTTCTAATATTTTTTATGATTCAAGTGTTTTGTAGGGGGTGCCAATACTTTTGGCCAAGGCTGTATATGTGTGTGTTAATAGTGTTAAAGATTGATGTAATAAATACTTTCAAATCCCTTTTCATTCCAATTTATAGTTTTCTCAAAAACAAATTATAAAATAATAGTGATTTTCCGCGTCGTAAGTAGCATTATCCATTAAATAAAACGATTTCTTCCCATTTGTGTGTGTGAGCTACTTTCTGTTTCCATAGCATCGCAAACGCTTTAAGGGTCATCGGTCAATTTATCTTGGCAAGAGCATAATTAATATTAATATTCAGAAGTCGATTAATAAAAAAAATTCTATACAGTAAGATATCTACTTATAAAAAGAACACTTATTGAATTTGTATTGAGCTTGCAGTTTTCAACCCTAACACACAATGATATTTAAAAATATCGATTATTTATATCATATTTTTAAAATGTATGCAAATAGTCTTCATTTAAAAATCACACACTTTTAAACTACTAAATAAAAGTATGAATACCGATGAAAGTAAACAATGTAAACTCTTAACAATGATTGATTGCTAAATTTACTAAAAGGGAATCCATCAAAGAATTGTTTCTAGTTGATAAAAGTTGCAGAAATGCAAGCATATCCTCAAAAACTTTTTGGTAATTATTAAAACAAAATCTACCATGTTTTATTTCTTTGCATGCACATCCACAAGCTCTTTTTGTTAAATATTTAAACAAAATATGACATTTTATTTCTTTGCAAGCAAATCCACAAATTCTTTTGTTAAATATTAAAACAAAATTTGTCATGTTTTATTTGTTTTTCATTTTTTTTCTAAAAATGCAAACATTTCACACATAAATATTTTACATTTCTAAATATTAAAATAAAACTCTAAAGGAGCAATTTTTCATATGCCTATTACAAAAATCTATCATTGATAATTAGAAATATGTTTATCTTTAAGAAAATAAAGTTAATTTTTAAATAAATAACAATACTATTATTCTAAAGAACACCTTTTGATAAACAATTTGCTTAAAAATGAGATGTCAGTTTTATTGTAATCAGTGTTATTATCTTATTCAGCTATTAAATGCACAAACGCAAGTTAATTAAAATGGGGATAGACATATCCTATCAGAATGTTGCCCGATTTGCGAGTGAAATAGTTTCAACATACTATTTTGAACTACCGATTAATTAAACTTTCAAAATATTCATTTGTTTGTTTCTCCGTAGGGATGCTAAATTTAATCGTATACAAATGAAGTTGTGAAAGATAATAAAGTTATACATATTATTTAATATATTATTAATAATAATAATAATAATCAGAGAGCATAACAGAGAGCATATCAGTTGATGTTTAATAAATATAGTACCGTAATTTCCGGCGTATAATCCGCAGCTCAAAGAGTCGTTTTTCGACCCAGAAATTTTATTCAATAATTGTAGTTAAATATTTACAGCGATCTTTTAAGTTACATTTTATAAAATAATATTTCTGGGTCGAAAAACGACTCTTTGAGCTGCGGATTATACGCCGGAAATTACGGTATTTTTTTTTACTTTATACCCAAATGAAAGTCATTACAATTTTAAGACTGTAGTATACGTTTTAATTATTTTTCAGGACATTCCATACATATGTACATATGTGGCAAGGATTAGAGATTTTGAATATCTTAATTAATGTAGAAAATATGCGAAAAAATAGGGCGAAGAATACTATTAAGAAAGAGTGGTTATAAATAACAGTAAACCTTGGCCACCATCCTGCTGAATACTAGGTCTACAAGCTTACACAAAGATCACAGCTGTCGTAGAATGGTTATTTTCAGGATTGGTATGGTCCCATGAATTTGAGTACAATTGTTTTCGAATAGTATTCTCTGCCTTTTTTAATCGTAGAAAATAGATTGGACTGTATTAACGCTTTAAAAATCCGCCTATGCATAACCGTCATTTTTCAGTTAGCGCTTATGGCTTGTATTCAGATCGCTGTGTCTTGGCACAAATGCATATATATCGTACAAAAATCTATCATTGATAGTAAAAAATGTGTTTATCTTTTATAATTGCCTTGTTTACAAACCAACTTCAAACAAAGAGCTTATGCAATTCTTTTGTATGTTCACTGATTACTTACGAATTCATGCTCGGATTTGAAAGTCTCTTTATAGGAATATATATATGGATATATATATATGAATATATATATATATATATATATATATATGAATATATATATATATATATATATATTCATGGATGGAGAAATGGATGGAGTGCTTTTGGGAAGAACAATATTATTCTGAAGAGTAACATGCCTCTTTGTTTGAAAAGAAAGGTGTTTAACCAATGTGTTTTGCCTGCACTAACTTATGGAGCAGAAACTTGGACACTAACAAAACGGATGGTACAAAGATTACAAACAACACAGCGAAGTATGGAAAGATGTATGCTAGGCATAACCAGAAGAGACCGAAAGAGAATAACGTGGATAAGAAGTCAGACGAAAGTTTTTGACATCATCGAGAGAATTAAACGGCTAAAATGGAAATGGGCTGGGCACATTGCAAGAAGACAAGACAATAGATGGAGCACAAACACCCTACAGTGGTATCCCAGAGATGTAAAACGACCAAGAAGACGACCTCAAGTAAGATGGAGTGACGAAATCAGAAAAGTGGCCGGTGTTAATTGGATGACTAAAGCACTTGACAGGCAACAATGGAAAAATCTGGGGGAGACCTACATCCAGCAGTGGATTGAAAACGGTTGATGATGATGATGATGATGATGATATATATATATATATAGGAATATATATATATATATATATATATGAATATATATATATATATATATATATATATATAGGAATATACATATATATATATATATATATATATATATATATATATATATGGAAACGTTTCGTTTTGGTATTTGTCCCATTATAAATTTCATTAGGTTTCAAAATTGGTATATTTGTCTGTTTGCCAAATTGTTTTTACTGTGACTTTCGTAAAAATTGGCCAATCTCCGCTAGATTTCAATATGTTGTAATGGTACGCATTACTACTTGTATTACTTAAGGTTACTAAAATAGTCGCCGTATCGTGCAGGTTTTTTTCTAAAGGGATTTATCAAAAACGTTAAATCATGATAATCTATTTCGCGCAAAATTGAGCGATATTGACGACAATGAGATTTACAGTTAACGTGGAAAACAATAAATGAGAAGCCACACATATACACGATTCTGCAAAACCACGCTCACTAAAATAACCAAAGTTGCATGCAATAAGTAAAGAAACAATCTCTTTAAGTCGGTTTTATTTTTCTCTTTAAAATGTCTTGTTATTAGTGAAGAACGTTATATTATATCTACTGAAAGCCTTTCCATGCACTATTTAAATAACAACTGAATGTCAGTCTTTTAGTAATCGTTGTGATTAGCATACCGTAATTTCTGGTGCATAATCCGCGGATCAAAGAATCATGGTTGGTTGGTTGATTTATGACGGCCGATTATCTACGCGAGGGATATAGGCCCCAGGGAGTGCCATCCGTGGGGATCTTTTTAAGGGATCCTAACCCGTATTTAGTGCAAGGTTGGAAGAAAACCACGGAAAGCTCCTAACGGTTAGGTAGACGGGCGCGACAGGGGTTGAACCCAGCACCTCCCGTCTACCAGCTTTGAGAGCAGAACCTCTCGGCCACTGGTGGGGCTAAACAATCATGTTTCGACCCAAAAATTTTATTCAATAATTGAAGACGAATATTTACTGCGATCTCGGAAGTTACATTTCATAAAATAAAATTTCTGGGTCGAAACATGATTGTTTGATCCACGGATTATATGCCGGAAATTACGGTACTTAAATTTACCGATACAAGATAATTAACATAGAGATTAAAAAGATTTTATCATAATACTGTCTAATTTCGGGATTGGACTGTTTCAATCTATACTTGTAAAAGAAAATGTCCTGACTGACTCATAATGAGCGCCGAGCCTCAACCGTTGATCCTAGGACAATGAAATTTGAAGAGAATGTTCCTTATGCAATGTAGGCACCCACTGAGAAAGGATTTTTTTAAAATTCCCCCACTAAGGTGGTTAAATGTGGTTCTAAATTTTTATGTCATTTCACCTTTTCGCCATAACTCAGCAGCAGGTTTAGGTAGCATCATGACATTCAAAATAACAAATGTACTAAAAAAAATAGTTAAACACGTATTTCAGCGATTTCAGAAAATCAATAATAAGAGGGTTAAATGGGGGAGGGGGCGAATGTTTTAGGTCATTTCACCATATTTCAGCAGCAGTTTTAGGTAGGAGTGTGAATTTCAGGATAACAAATCTACTAAAAAAATGGTTAAACTTATATTTTAGCGATTTCAGAAATTCAACTTCTAAGGAGGGTTAAATGTGGGGTCGAAAGTCTTAGTTTATTTCGCCATACCTCAGTAGCAGTTTTAAATAGGAGCGTGAAATTCGTGATAACGAGTCTACTAAAGTAATTCTTAAATGGGTATTTCAACGACTTTATAAAACCTCCGGGGGGGGGGTTGAACAATGATCGTAAACTTATATCAGCAGCTGTTTTAGTTAGGAGCGTAAAACGTAACATAACAAATCTACTAAAAAAATTGTTAAGATTTTCAGCGATTTTGTTACGGTTATGAACACAATTATTGAAGATTATACGAATAAAAAAACTATTGCTAATTTTCTGATAGATATTTTGCGTGACATTTTTCCAAGTAAAAGTTTATTTTTAATTTCATAGTATATAAATTTTTTTGCGCTCTTCTTCTTTAGCAATCGGATTTCCATTTTAATAAATAATATAGTACTTTTACTTCTTCTCCAAATACACATTTGGAAGTAAAGATTTGCGATTTAAGTACTCATAGCCATATTTATGTGCTCGATTATGCACTAGACTTCGTTATAGTGATTGGCGTATAATCCGTTTATAGGCGTGAAAAACCACAGGACTCTGTTAAAATTATTGTCATTTTAAAGATTTATGCACGAAAAATTCATAGAGCCCTGTTATAAGGATCGCTTTTAGGGATATAGCTTTTTGATATTCTTATTAGTTATTTTCATGTAGTTTAACTAAAATAAAGTATTTTATTGATATTTTTCTGTTTGCATGTAAAATGCACTTTCTGGGCTCAAACGAAGTCAGCGCTGTACGCTGCAGAAGGTATCTGGGCCCCACTTGGAAGCGACCGGCTAGTTAACGATACATGGCTGAGACGCACACATGACCGCAATATTTTTATCACCATATTCACAATTTATCGGTGTGAAATCACAGTTCCCATTTACAATGATCGCCATGTTTCTTAGGCTTTCCCATCATTGATTATTTCATCTCAAAACTCTCCCTTACCTCTAGATAATCACGGGCAGGGTCGAGCGGGTCTTTGTAAGGAGACTCATAAAAAAACTGTTATTTTTATGTCGCGAAATCTTTATTTACGTGCTTTTTTATTTCTTATTAATAATTTTCGTATAGTTTAAAATAAATTATTTTATTTATATTTTTCTGTTTGCATGAAAAATGCACTTTCTGGCCCCCAAGAGAATTCCGGTCTATACGCTGCATAAGGCATCTGGATTCCACACGAAACGAACCGGCTAGACAGGCGAAGGCCGTCTAGTACCATTATATTTAACTACTGATTATTTTAACTTGGGAAACATTCATAAGAAATTTTAAATTTAATCGAACACATAGACATTTTAAAATATAACATATTTATACATTATTAACAGTAAACAAACTGAGAATTTACTCAAGTTTTATAAAAATATTTCATACCAGAATTTTTAGTTAAAACTATTTAACCTATTTCTGTAAGATTTATAATTTATTTATTTTAAGAAGAAATTTCTGGCTGGAATCGAAAAAAAATTTCATTTCGTACCGATTAAATGACCAGTTGTTTGTATATTTAGTGTCAACTAATTTTTTTTTTTCGTATTCTTTAAAGTAAGTGATACTCACAACTTTTGCAAATAACACTCTCACACCGATATTTCCAAAACGTAATATTCCCCTTATTTAATGACAGAAATTTTGCGGTTAAATTAGTCAAGATTTTTACTTTTAAACAGTGGTAACACTTCGGCCCACGTGTTCCTTAGAAAAAAACATTTTTCCAAAGTAGTTGAAAAGTGTATATGAATAGGTTTGTCTGGCCGTCTGTCTGCCTGTCTGGCTGGCCGTCTCTCCATGGTCTAACGCACAAAATATACTCGGATTGCCATGCAATTGATATATGTTATTGATATATGAGGGTGTTAGAATGAGAGTGGAGTAAGTCAGAAATTTGAAAAATCTAGATAACCATATTTTCACTGAACGTAAATTAATTTCTGTTCAGTGTGATATTTAAATAAGTCATAGTTTATGGAGTCAACTTAGGAAGTCGCTGGAGAGCAAAATTAGTTGAACAACTTAATTCAACGGCAATACGACAACTTTCACGAAAGCTTTCATTTCTCAAATGACTAAATATTGACTTACTCCACTGTCATTTTAACCCCCTCATATATAATGTCATGTTCGGTATTGAAAATGAAGTATTTAGTACTTATACTTCGTTTACAGGGGCACTCAAAAGAATGCCGTTACGTTATGGTCTATGGGGAAAAATACGTTTCAGAGTATTTTAATGATTTTACACTATTTTAAATATATTGAAAGTGATATCCATCAATGAAATGCATTACAAGATGCTTACTATCGAATATGGTACGTGTAGCACTTATAATTATTTAACAGGGAAACTCAAATTAATTCCGCTCTATTATGATCTATGGGTGAAAATAGTCTGCGGTGCATTTTAATCATGTTACACTATTACAATAATAAAATTTACATCAATTTTTGAAGTGCACTAACACATGTTTTCTGTAGAACATGAAGTGTGCAGCATTTATTATTCACCAGCGAGAACGACTAAGCTATGCTCTGTTAAAATTAGCTTTGCGTTCAACTAGATATAACAATAAATTCTCGCTGTATTCTTTCAAAATAAATTTTTATTTTTTAACAGTAATATTTATAGAAACAAGCAATATTAAAAATATGTACATATTTCTAAATTTTACATTACACACATTAGATATTTACAATGAAAGGGCATCCTTCCAAACTACATTTGAATTCTGTTTTTGAGAACGTTCTAGACTCTGATTGGTTGAATGATATAGCGCGACTTCTATTGGGAATTTCTAGAAAATTCCTTCAGAATCTGAAAGCCAATTTTTTCACCAAATGTCGTCTAAATGTCACCAAGTTTGGCAACATTCTTTCATTTAGCGCCAAGTATGTGTTGAGAAAGTTCTATGTAACCTGATTGGTTCAATTCTGTTTTAGAGAACGTTCCATGGACTCTGATTGGTTAAATTATGTATCTCGGCTCCTATTGAGAATTTCTAGAAAATAATCGCCAAATTTGGCGAAATTTTTTCATTTGGCGCCAAGCATGTTTTTTGGCATTGGCAATCTATAAAATCGATTTTCCCGCCAAATCTCACCAATGTCGCCAACATTTCATCAAATATCGCCACAAATGTTACAACCTTTGGGACTACATTTACTGCCAACTGTTCAATAACTTAATAACTGTTTCAACCTTCAGTCCCATTGAAATGCATTGACCCGTAGTGACCCCAAAATTACCCACTAATCGAGTTTTCTCGAACATCTGACTTAGCCTAATGGTCTTCTCGTGATCGAAATCTGTAGGATACAAAATTTCGTCAAAAACGTTAGAGCCGATTTTAAGATAAAATTTGCATAACCACACACTGGTTACACAGTGTCTTACACGGACAGACATACAAGATTTGCTCGCATTATAATATATGATTTACAGGGGTACACAAAAGTATTCGGTTACATAATGTTCTACGGCGTAAAACTGTTTGCAGCGTATTTTAATTACGTTACACTATTTGTAATGTAATGAAATTGATATACTGAGGTTTACTACAAGATACCTGTTGCATAATAGTATGATGTCAATAGCATTTATGGTTCATTATGGTATGGTTGTCATACAGGGACACACAAAAGATTTTGGTTACAGTACTGTATCTGAAGTATTGTCTATAAGTGATGATTGCCGGAAGTGCGCTTTCAGCTAGGTATGCGTTTAATTAAATTTTACCAAACTATGTGGTATGTATAAATGCTCCTAGAGCATATACAGGGCTATACAAAATAATTCATTATCATTATTGTGTATCAGCGTAAATTGCGTAGAGGTTTTTTTAATAGAGTTATGCATTTTGAACGTGAAATATATTTAGTGTACTAAAATATGTTTTTAGAATGTAAGTAAAATCGTATACAGGGTCACGCAAATAACTGGATAAATGGCCGCTTATGTATGTTAATTTTTAGAAGTGTGATTTCAACAGTTTACAGCGTTATTTTGACGGAACTATACTTTAGCTTAATAGTATCGTGTATAAAAATCTTAAGGTAATATACAGGGCTGTACAAAATATTAAAACTATGTTTCCGTTTATTGGTAGAAATTGCTGAATGTGAATTTTAAACTGTGTTATGTGTTTTCTTACTAAACTAAATTGTAGCGTACAATAAAGTGTATAGTTACATCTATAGATTATATACAGGGATCCACAAAAGAATTGGGGTACTTTTCTGGCTGTGTTCTGTAATTGCTGAAATCTGATTTTCAAATGTGTTTTGCGTTTTCTAAAATATTTACTTAGGTATCTTATTTACCATATTAAACAGCGAATGTTTGTTCATATGTTCCAGAAATGTTGGAGAGTGTTTCATAATCTATGCTTGAGGTATGATTTTACTTTCTTGTTCTAAATTAAAGAGCTTAAAAGGACATATATCAATTGGTATTAAAATGTATCTATAAAGTTAATTATAATGGAGAATAGACACACCGAGTTAGAATATTGTCCGAATTTCGGATCAGGTAATTTCAACACAATTATTATGAAATATCGAATAATTAAACTTTACTGAATCAATGTACCAGTTATTTTGTAGGGATTCTAAATTTAATCGCACGCAGTAATGTTATCAAACACCGGATGTCCCAAAATATTGAAACGCATTTTAGTTTTATATTTTTTCGAGATACGTAGGTAAGGTAAGTGTCAGAAACGTTCAAAATGAGGTAGGAAATAACGTTAATGAAATAGTATTTCCATTAATTTTTAAAAAGTTACGATATTCATATTTTATGCGATTCCACACACAAAATTATTCAATAATAATTTTTATCTTTTTTATTCAGTAAGATCATTAGAAAAAACATAACTCACGATTGTATCTTTAAAATTAAGTATGTTATACTTAATTGAAAACTGAACATTGTGACTAGGAACCATATGGTACTAAATTAGAAAGTAAATTTCGTGACATATTACAAAAGATAAAACTGGATGATAATACATATTAGAAAGTTTTGTTAATTCCGTGTAGAATCAGGATACCATACCGGATTCTTATATAAATTTCATGTTGAGACATGCCATTTTTTATTTGGAAATTTGAAAGAAAATAAATAAATAAACGCATGTATGTATTTGATTTTTAAAACGATTATAATTTGCAAAAAAAAAAAATATCTTAAAAATTGCAATCACTGACAATTTTTTTCTTTTAACCCTTTCAGGTTATGTAATTCTGTCGTTGAAATGGTTGAATATCGACCAATCAAGTGATTTGGAAATAAATAAATCCTATTCCAGGGTTCGTACGATTTTACTAAAATTTTAATAGAATTTTTCGCCTTACTTAAATACAGAAAAGTATTACAAATCTGGCAAGTAAACGAGGCGTCTGCAATTTCTGCTATTTAAATATTAAATAGAAAATTTCTTTTAACAATTGTGGTAAAAGCGTACGAACCCTGTAGTCGTCACGCATATTATAAAAGTAAAGTTTAATTCAAATATTCTGGCAGTAATTTGGTAACGTTGTCAATCCACTGCTTTTTTGAAATAGTAATATTGGCCTTATTTAATGACAGAGTAACTAAGGCAAAAGCAAGGCGAATTATATTATTTTAAAAAATGTGGTGGCAATCAATTAATTTGAATAAAAAAAATAACAGACTAGCAACGTACCATTTGGAAGTATGGAGATACAATTAAGTGGTATAAATAATATACCACCTTGCTTTCAAAAGGTAAAACTTTAATTTAGCTTCAGAGTATACTCTTTTCTTCTCGTTGTGGTTTTGGTATCGAATGTTATATCCAAATAACGTAATGAAACTGTGGAGAAGAACAGAAATATACTTTGATCTCGTTTATTTATTTCATGTTACTGTCACATAAGTTATTGAGAGCATAACCAGATGAAAGAAATAAGTATATCGTATGAAAGAAATAAGTTCATATCGTTACGTTTTTAATATTGCACATAGACAACAAACCGGCGTTCCAGAAAGTGGATAGCCAAAACTTTTCATGAATAGTTTTCTTCGCCTTATTTAATCTCAGAATTTCTTTCAGTAAGTATGTAGAATAATATTTTTTTCCGAAATAGCGGTGGCAATTCTCTTTCTGGCACCCATGCTCGCCGTCCCTCATACAGTACGTGACATCAACATGAGGTAAACGAAGCGGTAGAGAGGAATGAAACCCCCCTTCCCCCCCCTCTAGTTTCGTTCCAATATAATAAAGACACATACGATATTGAAAGCATAACGAGATGAAAAGTTTAAATAATTTTTTTTTAATCATTTATTGCAAAATAATTTTAAAACACTGTATAACGAACTATATAATTTTTATTTTTAATATACTTATTTATTCCCATTCAATACAGCTGAATCAAACTTTTTATTTATTTAAGAAAATAAAGATGATTTGAAGTCATTCGGGGAATCGTCAGAATGCTTATTTTGTTCTAAATTGACGGATTAAGAACAAATAACGGATTATGCATTACTGCATTTTAAAAATATACCGATAATTTAAAATGAACAAATGTGCTCTCTGTCTGAGAAATAATAAAAATTCGTAAACTGCAAGGGAATTTTGACGCTGATATCCAAATTTGTTTGAAATTTCACGTACGGTAAAAATGGTGAAGTGATTAAGAAAAAGTAATTAATTTCAGCATCATCTGTATCAGATAAAAAAAGTGATTCTCCCTATTTCCATCTGTAGTAATATGTCAAATTTATTATATTTCTGTTACTCGAATGTTTTTAACTACTCATTATCACGTCATAAAACCGCTATCCATATCTTTAAAGATTGGATTAAATAAATCCTCGATCGGCAAGTTCTCCTGGATCGAATCTCGAAATGTATTAATACCGTTCAGATTAATGAGCACAGTTTTTCAAACCATTTGCTCATCTTTTTTTAACTTTCTACCTTTCCTTTTTTTTTCACTCAGAGTATGATGCCCTTTCCTTTGACTTTTTGTACATTTGTATGTATATGTAGGTGTATGTGAGGGTGTATGTGTTTGTATGTACGTATATATCAATGTATATGTCAATATATATATATATATATATATATATATATACGGTTTAATTCAACGAATGCCAAATTAAATATGAAACTGTACGTACAATTGAATGTGCCGTAATTTCTGGCGTATAATCTGCGGATCATATTATCATATTTCAACACAGAAATTTTATTTTATAAAATGTAACTTACTGTAAATAGATCGCTGTAAATATTTAACTTCAATTATTAAATAAAATTTCTGGGTCAAAACATGATTGTTTGATCCGCGAATTATACGCCGGATATTACGGTAATTAACCCTGCTGTTCTGTTCGTTTTCTTTTACCCAAAACATTTTTCATTCGTTTATAAAAAAAATATAGCACGGAGATATTTTCATGAAATTTCATGACTTTGTTGGTAAATAATATAAATATGTACTCATAGAAGAATTTAAAATCATTTGTATTTTCAAGGAATAATTTTAATATTATTCCAAAAGATTCGGGTCAATATGACCCAATTCAAAAAAGCATTTACGTTTACTTATACTACAGCGCCTAGAATACATAGTGTGGAAAACGACTACAAAATAGTACTAAAAAATTGAATCCGATAAATGTAGAACGATGCAAGAAATATTACGTGTCGATCGCAGCGACAACTTCTAGCGGTGGCGTAAACAGGGTAAAGGTACAGATGCTTTGGATAACAATAATTTTATAAAAATATTTTTGCCTTCTCTAATCGAAGAATTTTCTGTGATATTGAAGGCGAAGAAAACTTTATAATATTACTGGTTTCCAGTGCATTTGGACCCCTCCCCCCCTCTCTGGCTACGCCACTGTCTGCTAGCTATTTTCAACGTTAACATTGTATGAGAATCGAAAAGAGAAAACGTTTCAGCTGGTGGTAAATATTTTAAATAATTAAATTATACCCTATTTCCTTTGACTTCTGCAGTGATTTTCATAAGATTTGAAAATGTGAATGATATTGGTCATGGCCAAAAAACGTGATACGCATTCTTTTGTGCCTTGTTGCAGTACTCGATACAAGACAGCAAACTAGAAACTATCTCTATTTAGCATACCAAAGGATGAATCTCTGCTAGAAGAATGGAAAAGATTAATTCCCTGATATGATATAAAACTAACTTTAAAATCAGTTACATCTGAAATATACACTTATAAGAAGATTTTATTAACAGAAATTATGTTCATATTGTCAATAGTGAAACGGTTACTTTTGTTAGAGGTAAATCTATTTTTAAAGCAGATCTACGATCGCCGTATTACTGGGCCGCATCGTTGCACGTTTATCGGCTACAATTTTTAGCACTTTTTAAAGCATTACCTGTTTGGCTGTTTTTTTAATTTTGAAATTTTGCATTCATACCAGAAATTCCGTATAATGTTTACTTCCGTTTACTTCTTAATGGCACATATTTCGTGACTTCTTCAAGTGAAAATTCTTGTTTCAGATTTTCCGATTTAAATTGGAAACTTTTGAATTAAAATACGTTAAATCGTTTTCCACGCTATGTATTCTAGGCGCTGTACTTATACACATTCTCCTACTATTTCATACTATTTCTATTTCATATTTGTTTAGAATTATTGAACAGAAAAAGAATAACAATAACTGCTCTAACTTGTTCCTTTCGGAAACTTGTTTAAAATTCGTTTACATGTATGTTTGGTCACTTGACCAGAGAGCGCGTGCAAGGTCAAAAGCACACAGTTGAATCAAAAGATACAGTTGGCATGGGGTCAGTATATGCGCGCCTGTTGCAACATTGTGTTTCTGTTTCTAACATTCTACAAAGCAGTTGGGCCTGTGAGTGTACAGAAACAATGTGTTAATTAAAATGAATGGTGAATCGTAGACATTTGAGTGACTCTGATATAGATAAACCAATGGAAGCTTCTGACAGAGAAGGTGAAGATATGTCTGAGACTGAAACTCGTACAAGTGATGGAACTGAAAATGAAAGTTTCGACAGTTATTTTGACATTTGTATTTAACCAATTCACAATATGCAGAGTATTCAGGCCAAGAATCGTAAAATACATTGGAAATTGGATCCACTTCCACATTCTGGTCGATTAACTAAATTAACTAGCTAGTATTATAAAATCCAGGTGTCACAAGATGTACCGCGGCAAGTATAACAGGTGTAAAAGGTGTATTTGAGACAGTATTCAATTCCACAATTGAATCCGAAATCATAAAATTGACAAACATTGAAGTAGGAAAAGTGTATGGAAAAGAGTGGAAAAATATCGAAAGTGAAACTTTTCAATCATATATTAGTATATTATTATTAGGAAGTGTTTACAAATCATATTGAGAATCAACAAAAAGCTTATGAGATAAAGAAACTGGCAAAAACATATTTCATGCGACAGTATCCTTCGAAACATGTTGCATCATATCACGAGTTATTCGATTTGATAATAAATCCCCTCGTCAAGAAAGAAGGTATGTGGATAAAGTAGCTGCTGTGCGAGATATCTGGATACGTGGGTGGACATTCTACTAAAATTGTATTATTCGAATGATTATGTTAATCTAGATGAACATTTAGTAGGTTTTTGTGGCCGATGCGAAGTAAACCATCTAAAAACATTATAAAAATTTTGACTTTATATGACAGTAAAACTTCGTATGCACTTAAAACACAAATTTATCCTGGAAAATAACGAGTATCAAGGACAGAGAAAAATCAGGGTATGCGAGTAGTGAGTGATCTTACTTATGACTATTTGTGGCACAATGTTATATTTTATATTTTTTTCACATCGTACAACTTGGGACAACTTCTTCTAAAACAGAAAAATAACTATATTTGGTACCATTAAAAAAAAGAAAAAAAAAAAAAACAGAACATCCTGAAGAAATTCCAAACAAAGATGTGCACAGCTCATCATTTTATTTTACAGAGGATACGACATTTGCAAAAAGAACAAGAATGTTATTCTTATGAGCACTTTGCATCTTGACAAAGAAGTTTGCAACAGACCTGAAAAAACCCGCAAATGATGTAAGATTATATTGCAACTAAACGGTCTGTGGATGTCCTTGATCAACTTTTAAACATATACACGTAAAAAAAATCGCTAGCACATGATAGTATGTATTCTAAAACATGCTTGGAACTTCTGCGTACAATGCATTTATTCTATGGACTTCAATATACAGCAAATGAAATGAAAAAACTGACCAAACGAATACTACTTTCGGAAGATTTGGATAGATCACTCGTTTTTCCACACATTGCAGCAAGACAACACCTACCAAGAAGTGACGACTCAATTAAAATAGTGAAAAGAATACAGAGTTAAATTCAACGTTAACACGTACCCCCAGGATCTGCTGTGAATATTTCATTGTGTATCAAACCTGCAAGGTGCATGTTTTATCCATCAAAATATGACAACAAAAATAATGTATTGTGCTACAATTGTAAGAAACACATTTGCAAATCTCATGTAAAATATTACTGTCCAAATTGCAAATAAATGTAACTTTCAGTGTCAAATATTTTTTGAGTTATTTTTTAGATACTTTATATTATTTGATCTGTATATAAACCACTTTACTAATCTTTAAACCATTTCTAAATTGACACCTTTCATTTACTGCTAGAAATGATAAAATTCTGAATCGGGTAAAGTTGACCCGAACACTACATACGTGTAGTAAATACGAAAAGAACAGCAGGGTTAAATTGTAAAATGTGTGGCTCTCCGGACTTGCACTAAAGCTATAAATCTGTAAATCTTAATAGCCTGAGGTGGTTATCCTTTTATCTATTTATTGCGATTAAATAAGGTAAATTTTCCTATTGAAAATTACCAGGAACAAAAACCATAAAATATGGCAGCTGTAAGATTCAATGATTTGAGACCTCGATTTTTACACATGGGATATGCTAGAAACTGTACTTTATAATTCTTGCCACTAAATTCAGTTGACAGTAGATAATTGATACTTACAAGAATAGTTATGAAAAACTCCAAAATATATATACGTAAGCATTATTAGAGGTGCTTATTTATATAATGGAGTTGATGGGAAATATTTTGAGAACTGTTATTTTTAAATTAATTCTTTTATAAACCAACTTTTGCCTCCTTATATGATCGCTGCCTATTAAATGCTTTATGTATTTGTGATGAAATTTTCTCAGACATGTTAACCTAATTTTGATCTGAAAATTCCATTGTCAATTTGTATATGGTCGCTATTTTCACTCATCCGTTTTATTGGTACGGAAAGTCTGCTTTGTTTACTTTTCATATTTCAGTTTATTTTAAAATTACAGTTATGCAGTAATTTGTAACGATCTTGTTCGTTCGATTAAAAATCATTTCTAATACACCAATTTTGTCCAAGAGGATTTGTTTTAAACTTTAAAACTTGTAAATTTTTCGAAATTAATGGGAGGAATATATTATTAATGTAGTCTTATTTCCTACCTTATTTTGAACAATTTTGAAATTTACATTTCCCTTTTGTTTTTAACAAGAAAAATTTAGACACGCTGTCTAATAATATTATACATATTAATTATAATTTTGTTATAATTATTTGTAATTAATTTTGCTGTAAATAATTTTGTTAATTAATTATAATTTTGAGAAATACGCTTAATTATGTATAGTTTAGTTTTAAATAAATAAAATTCTTTTAATTCTACTCTATGCTTTTTGATAAGTAATTTACTCAAGTAGTAAATGGCAGTTTTATTAAATGACAAAGTGTATAGCCGGGTTTCATAGTAATATATGCTCTTGAGTCAACCAGATCGAGTCCTTCATGAATCGATAGCCCTTCAATACAGATGTGTTTTTGCCAATTTTGTAACATATATCTCAAACCCATGGCCAGTTATGACTCTTTATGTGCGTTTTGGAAAAAAGTGCATTGTGAAGAAAGGAGTGATCGAATTTCACTGAAAAAAAATCAGGGATGTGTAATATTAAAATACCAATAGTTGACATTATTTTCAGATTTGTTTCTGCAAAATAGCCAGTTTTATTAAATTATTCTTCTTTTTAATTGATCTTTTTAATTAAGAACATATCGAAAATTTTCAGTAACCACCTTCATGCTTTTACCACACATACTACGAGATATGATGTATATTTGGTGCGGGTTTCAACCCTCTACGCTGGTTGCATCATAGGAAAAGAATTAAAAATGTGTTCTTGAGGTGGGGGAGTTGGAAGTTGGGTGTGTTATTACAAGTTCATGCACAGTTGTATGTACAGTTTACGTATGTAGTTATGCTGTTGTTGGTAATCATTTGAAGGATACAATTGTATTTTGTTCGTTGACAGTTGACGGATATTTTTTTATAGTTTCCGGCTCAGTTTGACTTAACGCTACTGTTGATTAATCGAAAACACTATTAACACATTGAGGAGGGGTGCAAAGCTTGATTACATTCGGTAAAAACTTCCACTAGTAAATTTTAGTAGACTGTTTTGCCTTATTTAAACGCTCTTGTCACGAAAAAATTACTGTCTTGAATAAAAACTAAACTTCTCTTTATATTTACTTGTGGAAGTTTACCACGTTGTAATCAAGCACTGAACGGGAGACATGAATTCACGTCTTTTGGGTATCTGTAATTCAACCCATGGGCGATGCTGTTGTTTATCATATGTTATATTATTTCTCAAAGAAAATGATCAAAATTCGTATTTTTACAATTTGAGTACTGTGCATATTAATAGTGCGATTAGAAACAATATCACTATTACATACATTTTTTTTTAATAGAAACACAAAGTGATAAAATTTTTTTGTTAAATAAAGTAACACGCTGATGTAACGCCCATAGGCGGAGCTTTCTGTTTGAAAGACGAAAAGGAATGTGTTCAGTAAAACTGTGCAGAAAACTAAAAAAAAAAAAATCAGTCAACTGTCAACTAACAAAACAGAATGCTAGAAGAATGCTAACACAGAAGATTGTCACCAACAGCATAGCTACAGCATAGCTTTCACTAACACACGAAACTCACAAACCCACCGGGATAAGTTTTGAATTTTTTGTATGATGCACCCAGCGAAGAAAGTTGAAACTCACAAGAAATGTACATTACATCATATTTCGCAGTATTTGTGGTAAAAAATTGAAGGTTGTCACTGAAAATTTTCGATATGTTCTTAATTATAAAGTTCAATTATGAACAAGAAACAAATTAATAATAACTTGTTCTTTTGCAGCAATAAATCTGAAAAAGCTATCCACTATTTGTATAGTAATCTTACAAATCCCTGATTTTTTTCGGTGAAATTCGGCCACTAGTTTCGTCATAATACACTTTTTTCTAAAACGGATATTAATGGTCCTAACTTCTCATGGGCTTGAGATATCGTCGCTACCATGTCAAACTATCGAAAATGAAAAATGCATTTTCCATTACTTACAAAAATGGGCCGATTTTCACCACTAAATTTTACTAGAATACTTCGCCTAATAAAAATACTAATATCATTTCTGCGGAGAACAGGGTTACCAGCTTGGCCTTTCTTTTTTATCCAGAGATGCCGAATTCATACCGGAAATTTTGAGAGAAAAATGTTTAATTTAAGTCATCACGAAATATGCTGTTAATATATAAAGCAAGAATTTCTATTTCAAATTTCTGGTATGGATTCGAAATTTATGAATGAAAGATGAGGCCAAACTGGCAACCTTGGTGATGTTGGAACTGAAACTTTATTAAAATTTAGTGGTGACAATCGGCTCATTTTTAAAAGTAATGAAAAATGCATTTTTTCACATTCGATAGTTTGACATGGTAGCGGCGATGTTTCAAACGTGACAGAAAGGCATCTCAATTGAAGGGATATCGATTCATGTAGGACTTGACCTGGTTAACTCAAGGACATATTTTACTATGAATCCCGGCTAGACCCTTTTCAATAATCGATGTCATTAGCTTTATACATAAAATGAACTTAAAATATATCAACACATGTTCATTAAAATTCGGAATAGACAAATTCTGTACCCTAATTTCTGGTACATAAGCCGCGGCTCAAACAAATCAGTACCTAACCAGAAATTTTATTCAATAAAATTTAACTCGTTCTACTTGGTACTTGTTTGACTTTATTTAATAAATTAAATTTCTGGTTCAAAACCGGTTTATTTGAACCACGGGTTATATACCAGAAATTACGGTAATTATGTAATCCAATTTGTGGATACAGGAATGAAAGATTTGCGCCACGGTAGACCGATTGTCACCGAAAACCGTTAAATTTTAATATAGTACTTTTTGACAGAATTTTTCGGATATTGTCAAGCGAAGTGGTGGCAAACGACCCATCGTAGCATAACACTATCATTCATGTGGAGGGACTATTTTCAGCAAACTATTTTGAGATATCAATTAAGTAAAACAGTAATAAGCAATATTCATCAATAATATTCATTAGCTTGTTAATTAGTAGGCTTGTCTAATTTAATGCGGTGATATAGTAAAATATAATAAATTTATGTATATTAACTATTATTTTTCACATTTTTCTTAAAGAAAGAGGCTAATAGATGATATTTCTGCAGCTGTATTTTGAAATATTGTAATTTTGTTTTGACCGACATCAAGGTGGTTGTGCTTTTTTTAACACATTGTTGACTGGCAGTGTTGCAAATTTAGCGTTTTTTTAAATATCTACCCGAATTTAATGACAGAGTAAATAAGGGGGAGAAAAATAATTTCTTAACCCCTTGAAGAGCACCGGTATATTATATATACCACTTAATTTTAATCCCAAAATGCCACAATCACACCAGAATTTTATAATCAAATTTTGAATTTATAAGTTATTTGAGGAAAAGCTCTTACTTATCTTAAAATAAATTCGTTAGTGAATCCTGGTGTCAATCAATCGTTTCAATATTTTAGCTACAAGAGTACTGTAATTTCCGGCGTATAATCCGCAGCTCAAAGAGTCGTTTTTCGACCCAGAAATATTATTTTATAAAATGTAACTTAAAAGATCGCTGTAAATATTTAACTACAATTATTGAATAAATTTTCTGGGTCGAAAAACGATTCTTTGAGCTGCGGATTATACGCCGGAAATTACGCTACTTCGCCCCTGAAGGGGTTAACCGAACAGTAATTTTCACTTTGTTTAGTAGCTGATAGTCTGTCATTATACAAAGCAAACATTAGTACTGAAAAATTCTGGTAAATGCTTTGTATTAAAAAAAAATAAAACGCACTAAATCAGTAGCGAGTATACGCGTCATCGGTCAACAAAGTCTTAAGATTTTACTTTATGTCTGATTTTTTAGAACAATCATACATATATATTTAATATAAATCTGCAGTTAATTGTAAGAGAAGTGTTTATCATTTAAATACGCATAGTTTATTTTTCAATAAATTTACTTAATTACACTGGATGCCTTTTGATAAATCATTTACTTAAGAACTTAATGCCACTTTTACAGTAATTGGCGTTATTAGCTTACTTAAAATGCACCGTCACAAATGAATTGCAAAGGTGAAGAGACAGGAACGGTGAGAAAGTTACCCGATTTGCGGATGAGATAATTTCAACATGATTATTTTGAACTACAAATTAATGAAACTTTGAAATATTCGTCTGCTTGTATCTCTGTAAGGATTCTAGATTTAATCTTACACAGTGATTTTAAATACAATACATTTACATTTTTCATATTCCCTTTAATAAAAGAACTCAAAACAGGATATACCATTTGGTTTCTTTATATAATGTTGTACTTTGTTCCATATGAAGTTTGTTACAAATTTAAGACGTTAGTGCACGTTTTTCTTTTTTTCAGAATATTCCATATATACAGTGGTGGCCAAAAGTGTGGGTATTTTTTCAAAGTTTCACGTTTTTCAACTTTGTGTGCTTGTAGAATATATTAATTTTCACTTAAATACAAACGTTTATATATCAAATTGAAGGTAATTTAATGTAAAATTTAATAATAAAAACAGTAATACAATATCTGTATTACAAAAAATGTTATACAACTAATAGTAAGATCTATCTTAGATTTGCATTTTTTTAAAGTGATACCTACACAATCAATACTTAATAGGATAACCCTTATTTTTTAAGACAGTTTCACAGCGTCTTTTCATCGAGTGAACGAGTGTTTGGAGTTCATCTTTCGTAATCACATGGTGCCAAGAATCAATTATAGCTTCAATAAGTTGTCTTTTATTGGATGGACGTTTTGTTCGTACAAGAATTTTCAAACGTCGCCACAAATTTTCAATTGGATTGAGATCAGGGCTGTTTCCTGGCCATGGTAATATAGCTATGCCTTTATTTTAAAACCATGCATTGCATACTTTTGCTGTGTGGCATAGAGCTGAATCCTGCTGAAAAATAAATGGTGCGTTGTTGGAGAAGAGATCACTGATGGAAGGTATCAATTTTGGATCCAGGACAGTTTCGGTGTATTTTTGGCATTCAGGATGCCATCAATCACTGGAATTCGGCCCACACCATCTGCAGACATACATGACCAAATCATGACATTTGTTGGGTTTTTTGTAGTTGCTTCAATGCAATCAGGATGAAGTGCTTCTCCTACTCTACGTCTCACGTAGTTTCTACCATCACTACCAAAGAGCGTTATTTTACTCTCATCGCTCCAGATTACTTGATTCCATTGATTTTCTGACCATTTAATGTATTCTTTTGCCCAATTAACTCGTTTTTCGCGTTGCTTTTGATTGAAATATGGTTTTTTCCTTGGAATTCTAGCTTGTAGTCCAAATCCTGATAACCTTCTTCTTATTGTTCTTGAACTTACTGCAATACCCGCTGCATTCTTTTCACATCTAATGACATCTGATGAAATTTTTCTATCTTGAAGGCATAGCCGTTTAATTTTTCTATTGGCAGTAGCACTTGTGTATTTTTTTCGACCTGATTTGGCCTTATTTTCCACTGCTTTCGTTTTTTCATAACGTAAACAGAACTTTCGTACACCAGAACGAGTCACTGAACCACCAACTTGTCTTGCAATTTCAGCATAAGAGAGGCCATTTTCTCTCAATATGACAATTCGGCTTCTTTTTGTAGATGTTCAATTAGTTCTTCTTGTTGATGACATTGTTTAAAATTAGTTTAATTAAAAAAAAGGACTTTAAATATTCAAAAACAGCGATACTCTATTTAATTGTACTAGTATGCATCATTCCGCAAAATATTTCCACAACAATAACTCTTTAACCACCAAATAACCTGAACTATAGTTACAGACATTTGATTGGTCCTCAGAACAGTGTTTGTGATTGGCTAGTACGCTTTTATTACTAAAACACGTCCTTATTCAAAACGATTTGTGTTTGTTTGTTCTACTAAAATGAGCATAACTTTTTTGTAAAACAGATATTGTAGTTATTACTGTTTTTATTGTTAAATTCTACATAAAATTACCTTCAATTTGATCTATAAACGTTTGTATTTAAGTGAACATTAATATATTCTACAAGCACACAAAGTTGAAAAACATGAAACTTTCAAAAAATGGCCAAACTTTTGGCCACCACTGTATATACAGGGTGTTCCGTTAAAGGGGTCCAATATTAATAGGGGTAATAGAGGAGATCACATGGAGCATAAATCAGTATATAAAGCCTGGTCGGATCTCAATAGTTTTCAAGTTACAGCAAATAGAATGAAAATTCGGAAAATTGTAAAAGAACCCTCATTGCTAAACTATCGATAATGCTACATAAAAACGAAGCACATATTTAGAAAGAGCAGAAAAAAACCTACAAAATGACATCAATTGTATTAAAATAGCAATATTTATTGACGAGTTACAAGCCCTGAAACAGTGAAAAAAGTACGCAATCCAATATACATCAAAATAGTTAATCGTTAATTCCAAAAAGACAACTCTAGCTACAACAAGGAAAATGTAGTAAAATTTGGTCCATTCCGAAAACTTTCGAAAAAGCTTACAATGAACCATATCGGTTTAATTGTGTGAGAGAAATTAATCAGTTTCTTAGTTACAACTCCGCTTTCTTTGACACTAGCAAAGGTTAAACTCCGCCCATCACGATTGGAAACACCGCCTTTTTAATTACTCTCAACTATAGATTTTCGATCATGCTTCTTCTGAGATGCAACATTTTTAATTATTCAAGAGTTGAATGAACCAAAATAACTTTACAATAATAGTCTACATTTTAAAGTGGTCTTTTATTGATATAAAGCTTAAGTTAAATTCCTTAAAATTAAACTGGTGGTGAAAATTCGGAAATAATTAAAAATATTGCGATTTGTAACTATGCAAGAAGTTTCAGTACATGTTTTACATGGACAATTATTGTATGTATATGTGCATGCATCATAATTTATGATAGGAAATAATAATAACAAATAGCATAATAATTTTATTAATTATAAATTTAAAAAAGACACTAAATTTTAAATTAATTCATACAAACTTTGTAATTTACAATTTGAGTACACCACAGTCTGTGACTTACAAAATACTGTGCCAAAAAGTGTTGAAAATAAAAGAAAAATGACAAATAAAGAATAACATTCCACGTACTTTATGACATATGTGAAGCATAGTCTTCTGGCCTGCGCTGCACAGTTCAATGTCGGAAGGCAGACGAACGGACATTATTATAATAGGTGTTCGAAGTTGCGCCCATTAACAGAATCGCACAGCCGACAGCGACGTCGTAAAGATTGGCGAACACGCCGAAAAACTCCGACGGAGTTGGGAATGTCTCCTGCAGCGACAACGATTCGCGCTAGTAAATCCTCCGGTGTATCCACAGGCGTTTCATACACCAGCGATTTAAGGTGTCCCCAAACAAAAAAGTCTAACACGTTGAGGTCTGGAGAGCGTGCAGGCCAAGCAACAGGTCCACTGCGTCCAATCCATTTCCCAGGATATGTTGAATTGAGGTGATTGCGAACACCTATGAAAAAATGTGCCGGTGCGCCATCGTGCATAAACCACATATTGTGGCGCAATGTTGCTGGCACATTTTGCAGTAACTGCGGTAAGATATCCCGTAGGAAAACCAAGTACGTACTGCCATTGAGTACATCTGGGAGTAAATATGGTCCTATGAGATAATCGCCGAGGACACCTGCCCATATGTTCACACTGAACTTTTGTTGTGCGTTCGACGAGAAAACAGTGTGCGGATTTGTATATGACCATGTGTGCATATTGTGCGTGTTTACCACGCCCTCTCTCGTAAATGTTGCTTCATCAGTAAATAAAATATTTTCCAGAAATTGTGGATTATTTTCTGTTACATTAAGCAACCAGCGTACGAATTCTGTCCGCTGAGCACAATCTGTTACTGATAACAGTTGTACCCGCTGCACATGAAAGGGGTGCATGTTTTCTGCACGCAGAACACGCCACACACTTTGGTGAGAAACACCGACTTCAGACGCAGCAGCTCGTGTACTCGTGGAGGGGTTATCTCTAAAAATATTCAGTACATCTTCTTCCATTGCAGGTGTTCGTACATGTCGAGGATTCCCTGCATCAATGCTTGCTGTATTAAACGATCCAGTCTCCCGTAATCGTCTATCGATTTTTATGAAGAGTTTCGAACTTGGGCAACGTCTCCTTGGAAATTGCTCACGGTACATGCGCTGTGCTAGACATGCATTTCCATGAGCTTGCCCGTACATCAGATGCATGTCCGCATATTCTTCGTTAGAGTATTCCGGCATAATTATTATACATCAACTTACTACAATCCCACTTACAACAGCCTCACTTTAACATAACGCCCACTGATGACTGCTGTTTTATTACACTTTTCTTCCTATACACATAGAAAATTTGCATAAAAAGTACTTCTTCTTCATCATCCTGAAAGTTCATGGAGGAAACGCAGCAGTCACGGAGTTTGCTTTAAGACAAGGCGAGAGCTGCACAATATGTCATTCACTTGACCAGACTGAATAATGAAAGGGTATTGATAGAGGTTGATCAGAAATGTATAATTGAAATTTATTAATACGGGGTGTTTACAATCGTCATGGGTGGAGTTTCGCTCTTTCCGAGCGTGCAACAGTACAGAGTTGTAACTAGGGAACTGCTTGATTTCTCTCATACAATTAAACTGATATGGTTTATTGTCAGCTTCTTCGAAAGCTTTCGGAATGGACCAAATTTTATAACATTTTCCTTGATGTAGGTAGAGTTGCATTTTTGGAATTAACGATTAACTATTTTGCTAAATATTTGATTTTGTATTTTTTCACTGTTTCAGAGCTTGTAACTCGCCATTAATTCTCAATATTCTAAAACAACTTATGTCATTTCGTAGGATTTTTTCTGCTCTTTCTACATATGTGCTTCGTTTTTATGTAGCATTATCGATACTTTAGCAATGAGGGGTTTTTTTACAAATTTCCGATTTTTCATTCTATTTGCTGTAACTTGAAAATTATTGAGATCCGGCCAGGCATTATATACTGATTTATGCTCCGTGTGATCTCCTCTATTACCCCTATTAATATTGGACCCCTTTAACGGAACACCCTGTATATATATATATATTATATAACTCTATAGTTGATTGTAAGAAATGTGTTTATCTTTTAAGCATCTACACTTTATTTTTAAATTAAATAACTTAATTTCACTGGATAACTCTTGATAAATAAGTTACTTAAGAAATGAATGGCAGTTTTAGAGTAATCAGGCTTATTTAAAATGCATCGACATTAGTTAATTAATGTGCGGAATACATACATCTGGTCATAATGTTGTCTGGCTTGTAAATGGAATATTTTCAACACAATTCTTTCAAATTACCAATTAATTAAAATTTTGTAATGTTCAAAGCTTGTCCCCTTAGAGATTTTGAATTTAATCATACAGATTGGTGATAAAAATCCAATAATAATACTTTGCACAACTTTTGGAACCAATAAGCCAATAGTTGTTTTATAAAATATATTTAATTGTGAAACAGAAAATGTAATTAAAAAAGTTCTATCGCATCCCGCTTTCTAGTTATTTAAATTTAAAGCAGTTGTACACACAACATTTTGCAAAAAATATTCTCAAACCGAAATTTTCAAAAATTAATATTTCCCTTATTTAATGGCAGAAATTCTATTATTAAATAAGGCGAAGATATTTAAGTGGTAACAGCTCATTAAGTGGGCTGCATTTACAAAAATAAATTAAGAAATTAATATTAGAAAAAGATAATGTATTGCAGCACCCATAAATAATTTAACAGACATAGATTTATAGAAGCTTTAAATACGCGAATAGAAAATTTCAGCTCATTCAGCCAAGTAGTTTTTGAGTTATTCCTATAACCTTTTGAATACGGACTACGATTAGTGATTATTTTTATATTCACTCGTACAAAAATTTACAAAAATAATTCTTTATGTAGATTTATCTAGGAAGTATCCTAGTATAAGTGTCTGACAGAGATTATTTTTCAACTTGTGGTGCAAATAGAATAAAGTACTATTCGGTGGAACGACATATGTCCCAACCCAGTAGTCACAGCGTTAATAATTTGATTTGGGACACAGCAAGCCTCAGCGACAATTTTTTTGAAAAATAATCTCTACCATACACTTATACTAGGCACTTTAGAAAAGCTATATCCCGCAAAGGGATGTTTTTGTAAATTGTGGTACCATTGAACATGAAACTAGTCACCAGACCGGTAACGTGATAAAAAGGTAAAAAACTACCCACAATGCAGTTTGTTTTGAATTATTAAAAAAGCAATTTACAACCTGTGGCCAGAAAGTTCGGTGAATGAATTTTTATTTCAACTACAGTATTGTACAGCATTAAATACAATTTACTGTCCTTCAAAATAATCTCTATGGATGGTAATGCACTGTTGGAAACGAGTATATAAGTCTTGGAAACTCCTGTAAAACAGTTCTTTCGGAATGGCTTTCAGCTCGGCCGTCACGTTGCGTTGGATGTTGGTGATGTCCGTAAATCTCTTTCCCTTCAGGGCTGACTTCAATCTGGGGAAGAGGAAGAAGTCTGCAGGTGCCAGATCAGGTGAATAAGGGGGGTGATCAAGTGTCAAAACTCCATTCGCGGCCAGGAACTGCCGTACAACCAAGGCGGTGTGTGGCCGGGCATCATCTTCCAGGCTGGTCCGCCCTTCCCGGGAACGCTTAAACCATTTATAAACACTCTTTGATGTGACGGCATCATCTTTATAAACTTCTTTGAGCATTTCGTGAGTTTATTTTGCCGATTTTCCAAGTTTGAAACAAAACAACATGTTTGTTCTCTTATTCATTTTGTTTACCGCGACAATCCACAATAAACCTTTCGCGCTCGGCGTTAAACGTAACAGGGAATAAACACACTTGGAACCTTGCCAAACGTTCAAACAGATATTGACCTTCACCACGCGCAGCCCGTTGATATTCTACTAGTACAGCAGCGACCTCTACAGGCTCCTTCACCGAACTTTCTGGCCACAGGTTGCAACTTAGAGTTCCACACTTAAAATTTGAATATTTCTTAAACTACTCCTTAAATTACTTTCCGTTTGATATTCGAAAGTAAACATTACCAAATAATCTAAATATTCTGAGATTTCAGATTGAAAATTTCAAATTTTGTTACAATTTCAAAATGGAGAGTTTGTATAACACAAATGTAATGTGTGATGGAGGCAAAGGACTAAATTTTCGATTCCTCTACGACTAAAACGTAAAATTAATTATTGCGGTTTTATTTCCGACACTTGTTTTTCAATTTTTAAACATGAATCATTCTGGAAAATTGTAATCACTTTCTAGTCACTCTCTCGCAAATCATAGTATAAAAATATGACTGGTACTAATCAATTAGTAATAACATCTTGCACTGTCGATAGTTTTATAAGCATGATTCAGAATCTTCATGGAGGAAAGAGGGGTAATTTTGGATTTGCATATTTGATGGTTCTAGAAATCGATTTCTGTTAAATAATTCGAAGGTTACAGCTCATATTTTTTCGAAATATAATTGTAAATTGCATATACTTTCAAAATTATTTTTCAAAAAAATATGAATATCAGTCAAATTTTGAATGACGATTTGCGGCAGTATTATAAGGAAGTGATCTTTTTTTTCAGGACTGTACATTAGCTCTTAGTTTCAGTATTTAGTTTTAAATTTTAAAAGCCGATTTCAGATCCAGATATATTTTAATATTTAACTCTATACCACATGGAGTAAAAAGTCTCGGAAGTAACAATGAAAATACTTCTTTTGTGAAAATTCGATTTTATTTGTCATCAAAGTTTCTTCCAAGACTAATACACTTATTCCAACTGTCTTCTAACATTTGGAATCTGAGTCACTGGGGGCAAAAGCTACTGTAGAATAAGGTGGTTTATGGAGCAATTTTTGCTGCCATGCAATCAATTTTGCCATTACATTTGTGGATATGTAAGCCTGTGTACCGTCTTCATTAAAGAACACGTTTTCTTCACCAGTTGCAGCTGTTTTCTAGATTTCCTCGTTTAAACGGTCTAGTAATGCTGCATAAAACGCTCCTGTGCAGTGTTAAAAGTGGGCTACTTTTTTAAAAATTCAGATTTGATAAAAAAGGCTGATGAAAAAAGGACTTCATGGTGCAAATGAAAAGAAACTGAAGGGGGACACAATTAAATGTTTAAAAGGAAACACATGTTAAAAACTCAACCCTGACCGAATAGTAAGTAGTACATAATTATGTTGGCCGCAAATAACAACCCACCTTAGCATCCTGAGCAACAACACTTAAATTAGCTGAAATATAAAAGCACATAGAATAAAAACACGTCATGCCAGTTAAAAGAAAAATAATAAATACGTTAGAGATTGATCTTGGTTAATTTATTTAATATAAAACATATGTTAATTATTACACAATTTAATATTAATTTTAAAAAGAACGAAAAATCATGCTTCAAGCATAGATTATGTAGCACTTTTCATCGCTTCCAAAATAATTTTACAAAACATACCGTTTAATAAGCTAAAAGATAACATCTAAGTAAACAATTTGGAAAACGCATAACATATTTAAAAACATAATTTCAGGAATTTCCAACAGATACAATATTCGGAAAAATATCCGAATACTTTTATTCAGCCCTGTATAGGATCTATAGATTTGTATATATACTACATAGGATGCTAAATTTTAGTTTAGTTAGGAAACGCGTACCACAGTTTAAAATTATCCTTCTGGAGTTTGTCAGTAAACGGAAATGTGTTCGCGAACTTTTGTGCTGCCCTGTATAGGATCTACAGAATTTGTACACACCACATAATAGACAAAAAGCGAGTTAAAATTAAAATCGCGTTCAGTAACTTAAAACGCACTTCCAGGAATTATTGTTAACAGACAGTAAATAATTATTTTGTGTGTCCCTGTAAATGAGCGATGACTGGTATACACACAATATTCTGTAGTAAGCCTCTGGTAATGCACCTTAGTTATATATAAAAATTTCAATGCGTTTAAAATAGTGAAACATTATTTAAATAAACCGCAGACGATTTTTCTCCATAAACGTAATGTAACGGAATTATTTTGACTGTCCCTGTAAGGTAACTATAAGTGCTATGCACACCCTATTCCATATTAAGCTTCTTCTAATGCACCTTAGTGATATATATAAATTTCAATGCGTTTACAATAGTGAAACATTATTTAAATAAACCGCATATGATTTTTCCCCATAGACCGTAATGTAACGGAATTCTTTTGAGTGTCCCTGTAAAAAAAACTATCAGTGCTACACACTTCCGTTGCAATAGGGAACATGCTATAGATACAGACAATAACATATAAAAATTGCAGAGCAATCCGAGCATATTTACGGGAGTTAGAGCACGGACAGACGGCCAGACGGCAGACAAACCGAAGTCATAAGCACTTTTAAACTAGGTTGGAAAGTGCTAAAAAGAATGCATTCAATTTATATATTGTTACGATAGTTCACACCTCACACATGTGTGCTAAATAACTGCGTTTAAACTATCAATATTTGAATCTCACATCATCCACAGTCATATAATATTAATTGGTAATAAAAATACTTATTTTTTTTTTACTGAAGAAATTCTTGTTTTAGCTGTAGGCACATTTTTAACGCTGAATATCAGCGTGAACTCACGAACACATTTTTTGAAGGTTCACAATTCATAAATTATTCACTATTTTGCAGTAGTCGATATCATTCTTGAAATTAGTTGACAGATATTTCACAACACAAATATATATATACTTAAACAAATCTTATTCACTTTTCTCAAACGTAAATAAAACACACACTGATCGCTCACTAAGGTGACCTTCTCACACGAGAAAAAATATTCTCGAATTGAATGGAAAGCCACCCTTCTCTCTCTAGTCTTTTTATTCCATGCAACCACGCGGTCGTTGAAGCACACAAGTAAATTTCAGATACGATGCCACTCCAGTTGAAGAAGCCTTGGTCGAAAAATTCCGGTATTGCGGCTACCTCGCACCTCGGCTGAAGAAGCTACAAAGAGGGAAAAATCTTCGTATTCAAGCGTTCGCTTGCTGCTACGAATATTGTAGAATACTTGTGAGATGTTTGTTGGTGCGTTCGCTGAATTATAAAGACATCTGCGCTGAAACGGAAAACAGTTCTTTTCGCATATTGCGCTGTACTGTAAAAGTTTATTGATGACTTGGTCTGAGTTGTGAAAGGAGTTTTTTAACAAGATTTCTTTATTGGCAGGACTTTGTTGAAATGCAGGGCTCCCAAATGGTCTGCCAACAGAATACCAGTATTTTTTAACAGAAAATTTCATGGTAGGTTTCTACAAAGTTTCTTCCTACATTTACCTCCGAAGATTTTTTTTGCAAAACTTGCAAGAAAAATCTAAAAATAAATTTTTTTAATGAAAATACCGGTATTTAAAAAGCGGACCATTTGGGAGCCTTGGAAATGGTATAATTAGCCTTGTTTTTGCCTTATTTAGGCTCTCATTAGAAAAGGCGAATTTTACTTTCTCAAAAAATGGTGACAATAAAGAAAACTGAGTTAAAAAAGTGTCCCATGGGCAACACAGCTCCTGTGACTCTTTTTTTTTTAGATAAGCTATGAATATTATGCTATATAACATTCCAAACAAGTATTGGCAGGGACATTTCCAATTGAATTTTGGCGTATTTGTGTGATTTGGGTGACCTTTATCCCAGTTCCAACCACTATGCAAACTGCCTATGTGACCCAAGTGTAGCGTTGGTTCGCATTTTTATCCATTTTAAAGAATCGGCGCAAAAACACATTTTGATTACGCTGAAATATCTCCAAAATATGCTTTCAATCATCGAAAAGTTGTAGTTTTTGCTCAATTGTAAAAAAAAAAAAAAAAAAAAAAAAACGTGGCACCCAGCTCCGCAAAGCTTTTTCATATACAAACATGTATGTAAAATATTTCTCACACGCTTTGTTGATATCTTTACAATTCTTGCCATCTGCCTCACTCTCACTTTGCGGTGAATCAAACCATAAGATGGATTTTTTGGTATGTTATTTTGTGTTGATGCTTCAATTGGACGCCAGAACGTGCAGTATTATCGGTACTTGTACCGCCAGATTTCAATTGCCTACACTAGTCACGGGAAGAAACGCTCAAGCTAATGTTAAGTCTATGGGAAGGTTCTAGCAGTTCTGAAAGTGAAAGTACCCTTATATAAAATAACTGGAACCAAAATAAAAAAAATAAAAACTATCAACGTTGGAGATTGACCGCAGCTATCCTATGCAAAAAAAACATTTAAAAATATTAATATGCGAGTGAGAAATCGCGCTAGAACTTTCCCATAGACTTAACATTAGCTTGAGTATTTTTTCGAATGATTGATGTAGGCTCTTAATCATTAACAAATGGTTGTTTTCGACGGAATAAATGGTTTATGATGCTTTGGAACGCCTTATTTAATTTTGATGGTGTTTTTCTGTAGAATGTCTGTCATTAAATAAAGCTCTCATTAATATGCATACTTTTTGGTAGGTATTTTAAATAAAACACGTGGTTAAATTGGCAAAACCTAATTCAACATATTTAAAACCAGAAATTATACTAAATAAAATGTAACTTATTCCTTTGTGATACTTATTCGAACTCGCTTACAAAACAAGCTGTCTGACCTACAACATGATTTTTGATCCGCGGATTATATTATTTCCATTATACTCACTAAGCAGCCCTCGGACTTCAGAGTTACCACCTTTTGTTAAAAGAAAACTGCTCCTTATTTAACCGGGGAAGTTCTGCTATTAAATAAGATGAATATTGCATTTTGAAAATAATAGTGTGAAACTATTTATCGCAAAATATAGTGAGTACGATTGTACTAAATGCATTCTGCGAACTTTAGGACAGTGTTGTCAAAATAGCCCCTATTTAAATTTAAAATGCATAACTCTAACGTAATCGTTGTTATATTTAATGACAGATATTCCGTTATTAAATAAAACACAAATTACCCTGCAGAAATTCTAATAGGAATTTTGAATAATAAAATTGGTAAATGAGCAAAATTGTTTTTGATCGTATCACGTATATTAATTATGCATAAAATTTGTAAGTTTAGTGAAAAATAGTATTTTAAACAAGAAATCATAAATTTACTCGTATAAATTCGTTTATTGGTACAAAAGAATGCAATCTAAATGTAAGAATTTTTTATCTCATTGCATTTTCAGGAAAATGTTCCCAGTAGAGCGAACACACATTTAACGAAATAAAAATATGTATTTTTAATTTCATATATTTGTGACTTTATTTAATAAAGGGAATCACTCTAAGTACATCTACAGATTTGTAAAAGAGACTTTTTTTCATTTTTTAGGAGTTTTTTAATTATACGCTGCACAACAGTTCAAAAATTTGCAAAACGTCCATTTTTATGATTTTTACTACATATCTGCTTCTATCAGTAAGAGCTAAATTAAATGAAGATCGTTTTAAGTTATAACGCCTAAATGTTTTAATAAAGTAGGAATTATCTTTGAATTTCAAATATTTTTTTTAATTCGATGCTCCCGAAAGGGCATATTGGTCTGCAAAATTAAAAAAAATAACTTAAAAGAAGCTATATCAGTGAATATTTCTAACAATAATTTATTTTACTTTGTATCCACATCAAAGTTATTATAGTTTTAAGACCTATCGGTATATTTTATTGTTTTATACATGCATTAATATTTTTATTAATAAATACTGTCAACAGAGTTTTGTGTATTACATACAAGATGTATATAAACGAAATGTTATATTTTCTAAATAAACAATTTGTTATAGATTCTGTTGAATACCTTTCCCTTAATAGAATATTTAAGAATCAAATAGATGTCTTATATTAATCGTTTTGATTAGCTTATTTGAATGCACCGGCACAAATTAATTAAAATGAGGAATAGAAAGAGCCGGTCAGAATGTTGTTTGATTCGCTCATAAGGTTGTTTGAACTGCGTTATTTTGAACTAACGATTAAGTAAGCTTTCAAAATATATTCATCAGCGTCTTTCTCCGTAGGGATTCAGTAATTAGTCATACACAATGGTGCTGTCAAATAAAATATGCTCATGCGTACTTAGTCATTATTTTACGAAATTTTCTTAGTAATACAGATTAAAATAGAATGCATGTGTTTGTAACGATTGCATTTGTTTTGTACCAACATCAAGATTTTTATATATTTAAGATCTCAGTGTATGTTTTAATTATTTTTATACATCAATTAAGGTACATTTACTAATTAATTTTATAATTAGATTTATATATACATATATGATATATATTAGTGGTAGGGTCATACTTTGAAGACGTGCAACATGTGTAAACTTCCATCAGTAATTTAAAATAGTAATTTTCGCCTTATGTAGTAACAATAAAATAAGACGTTTATTAATAGTTTAAATCACTGATGAAATTTTATACATGTTGTACGTGTGCAGAATATGAACCTGATTAGCGGTACATTAAATAATTTACAAAAGAAATTTTAGATATGCTGGATGCATTTCTCTGAATAATATACTTTATACATAACCTGTGGGAAATACATAAAGCTATAAATTGCAAGAGTTATGGAATTTTCAAACAGTTTTTTCGTAGATTTATAATTCTCTTATTTAGTGATAGAATTCTGAGGTTAAATAGGGCCAATATTATTAAACCGAAAAGGTGGTATTCGAAATCCGCATATTTTGGTACCTGCAAAAATCTGGTAGAAGAGGCAAAATTATTTTTTTTTTAATTTGTATATTCAATAACTAAAGGAAAAAGACACATATGCCACAAAATAGCGTGTATTTGTTTGTGAATGACGAAACGCTGGAAAAAAGCAACGCTGACATAATGTATTATAATTTGCTTTCAATATTGATGGAATTGCTTGGAACGTTTTGTATGAAGCAGAGCATAGCATTTATTGCGAATAGTCTGATTCTTCATTGTCTTACAGAATCTCCTTTTAATATCAGGGTTTCTCTCAAGCATGTGACTGATGCAATCTCCTTCTATTTTAGTTATGCTTTAATTTTGTGAATTTAATTGTGGAAAAAATAAAATACCGTAATTTCCGGCGTATAAGCCGCAGCTCAAAGAGTCGTTTTTCGACACAGAAATTTTATTCAATAATTGTAGTTAAATATTTACAGCGATATTTTAAGTTACATTTTATAAAATAATATTTCTGGAGCTACGGCACGCCGGAAATTACGGTAATTTCTTTTAAAATATTCAACACCATTTAACGTTTTTGTTAATAATATACACAGTTTGATTACCCAGATTTATCAAAATTTATATTTAAAAGACATTTTAATTAATATTTCTAAATCGGAACATTAGCAGAGAGTAGGCTATGAATCGTCTATGAATACATATCTGATATTATTTGGCTCTGTTAGTTAAAATTTACCAGCGCAATGTAATTAAAAAGAGAAATAGACAGAATCATTGCTGTTTTTTTTTTGTTATTGTTTATCGGTAGAATCAACTGATGTTGATTTTACCGATTAAGTTTTTTAAATATAATTATTTTGAACTGTCTATTAACCCTTCTTTGCATGAGTTTTTCTTTTACAATTGTGTTTTTTTATACATATATTAAATATCAGACACCAGAAATTTTAAGATAGATTTTTAACTTTGTTCAGCAACATAGTTCACGGGAAATTTGCTGGATTAATATTTCTATATAAATATAGTTGTGGCGAATAGGTTGATTCATTTATTAAAAGTTAAATAAAAAGTGATGGAAATTTACATCACTATGCAATTAAGGGTTCATTAAGCTTTCAGATATTCATTAGATTGGTATCCCGTAGGATTATTTGTTCACAATTTTGGTATTGACTTTACACAGGGCTCCCACTGGTCCGTTTTTTGAAAACCAGTACTTTTTTAGAAAGAAAATTGTGGTAGGTATTTGAAACAATTGAAATTAAAACAAACGACGCAGTTAGTATCCACTATATTTATAAAGCAGATTTTTCTTTAAAAAAAGTGGTGTTCAAAAATCGGACCGAGTGGGAGCCCTGTCTTTACACTGTACTTACGTAAAGATCGTTAGACATTTACAGAGGCGATGACTCAACGGGTGCGACGACGGGGCAAATCAGGCAAACTTTCACCACTAATTTTAAAATGCTATTTTTGACTTAATTAATCACAGTGATTAAATAGGACATTTTCTTTTAATTAGTGGTAGAAGTATGTCTGATTACCTATTTCGCCCTCATGAAGTAAGCGCTTACGCACATTTAAGACCTTAGTGCACGTTTTAATTATTTTTATACGTACCTTAATTTTTTAAAAAACATACAGTAATGAGGTTGTTTGAGGCGTTTAAAGACAGATGGCTTAAGTCGCTGTTTCTTAAGTGCTCAAAAACAAGGATTTCAAGGATGCTCTATGACGATTTCCTGTGGGGATAAGAATTTTTTATGTCCCATTTACAGGGAAATTTCGTAGAACTATCACTTTTACCGATATTCCTATGTATAGATTGATGGATCTGTATACCTTCCATGCACTTTTTTAACTATTCACCTACACCACTCTGCCTTTAACCTACATTGTGCAGTGATTCATATGTGAATCAATTAAAATGTAACATTTAACAGAAAAAATCAGTTCCTGGATACTATTATTTATGAATAAGAATATTTGTTTTATGAAATCACAGAAGTCTCCTATTAAATAAAATGAAGAATTACTTTTTAAATTTTGTACTTTCTAACCCTAAATATGAGTAAAAAATAAATACTTCCAAAAGAAAAAAATCGAGCAGTGTAGGGTTAAAAGTTCATTTTATAAATATACATAAAATGCGTTAACGAAATGTTAAATTCTTTAAATAAAACATTGCATATTCTACGGAGAACATCTCTCTAAAATATGATTTAAGAATGGAATAAATGTTTTTATAAAACAGTATTATTAGCTTACTTAAATTGAAGACACAAATTAAATTATATGATTGATAGACAGAATTCGCCAGAATGTTGATAGATTCGTTCATGAGGTTATTTAAACACCGACATAGCTGCCAACTTTTACGCTTTTTTCGTACCGCTAAAATTTTATAGTAAATTTTACCTTATTAAACCGCCGAAATCATGTCATTCAATAAAGCAAAATTTTCTATTAATTTTTAGTGGTAGCAAAAAAGCGTAAAAGTTGGCAGCTATGCACCGATATATTAAAGTATGGATTAAGAAAGATTTGGAAATATTCATCATATTTTTCTCCGTGTGCATGCTGTATATATCGAATTTGTATCCAGAGTTTTATATTTTGGGACACCCTCTTTAAACAATTCCTAATACAACTTCATTATTCGCAGGTTTTCAAAGTTATGCTAATTTTATCCTCGGTATTTAATCAGGGTTCAAACGCTTTTACCACAATTTTTATTATAATTTTTCATGTTATTTAGATGTAAACAGTACTACAAACCCTGAAATTCAATGAGGGGTCTGCAATTTCTGCTATTTATATATTAAATAGAATTTTTTTAATACAAAATTGTGGTGAAATAATACCAACTCTGTCATTTGTTTTCAATCTTTATTCATACATACCAGCATAATTTTAGAGATAAACAAAAATGAAAAATCATGCGTTAAGCATAAATTATGAAACACTTTCCGACGCATTCAGATTATTGTAACATTACTTCACAGTTTACTAAGATGAAAGATTGGTAAATATGTTGGATAACGCTTAACATATTTGTAAACGCAATATCAATAATAATCGGAGAAATATCCAAATTTTTGTGTGCAATCCTGCATATTGATCAATAGATTCGTATATATATTACACAGTATGTTAAAAATTAGTTCAGATAGGAATAGCATTACACAGTTCAAAATTCCAGTTAGCCAATGATTATGAGTTAGTCAATGAGAGGCAATGTACTCGAGATCTTCTGTGAAGCCCTGTATATAATTTATAGACTTTATACACACCAAAGAATATAGGAAAAATTGGTTAAATTAAAAAAGAATAAAAACCTGTGTAACAACTGAAAACAAAATTCCAGCAATTATTGTTCATAGTCAGTACGGTAACCGAATATTTTTGTGTGTCCTTGTAAATGAACGATGAATTCTATATCTCCATAATCTATCGTAAGCATCTTTTAAATAGTAACAATATTAAAATACACCGCAAACGAGTTTCCCCGTAGGCCGTAATGTAAAAGTATTCTTTTTAGTGGTCCTGTAAATGAACTATAAATGCTACATACCGATCATGTCATAGTAAACCTCAATAACATATATCAATTACATAATAATGCGAGTATATTAGCGCGAGTTAAAGCACAGCATATAGACAGACATGCAGACAGGTAGAGAGACAGAGAAACGGAATTCATAAACATTTTCCAACAAAGTTGAAAAGTATTAAAAATGTCAAATGATTGTTCTTTAACCCTTTGACTACAGGTTGGGACATATACGCTAAGGTGGGCCAAAAAATTCAAAAATTGTTTTTCAAGGCGTAATACTGCGGAAAAATTGCGAATTGAGGAGACTAAAAATGGGTAAAAAAAGAAATAAAATCGATTTATATCTTCCGATCACGCATGTGCTGTAAAGTTTGCTAAATTGTAAAAAATTGACATTTTTACAATTTTTTTTTAATTTTTTAAATTAGCCTCTTCACGAATGTAATAGCTGAAATTCTTATCTATTGCACTAACAAAACATAATATTTAAATATTATTTAAGTCCATAAACATCTTCCGATCGCGCACTGTGATCTAAAGTTTGCCGATAATTTGGCAAAAATTCACAGTTTTACAAAAAAAATTAAATTTTTAAATCAGCCTTCTTCACGAATGTAACAGCTGAGATTATTATGTATTAGAATAACAAAACATAATGTATAAATATTACTTAAATCCTTAAATTCATCAACATCTTCTGGTCCCGAATTGCATTAATGAAATTTTGAAGAAAAAAAAATAATTACAAATAAAGGTAAATCGCAATTTAAGGGGGGAAAAGTCGAAAATTACTTTCCTTTATTGGTTTCTTTTATTGAATACAAGTTTAAATGTTTAAAAGAAATTATGTTAGATCATTAGTATTATTTATAAACACATTTTCGTATTGGATGTGAATTTTGTGAATTGGAAGTTTTATGTGAAGAGAGTCATAAGTCCACGAAACGCATGTTGAACAATTGAACATCACCATTGTCACTCATTCTTAGATGAAGGTACTTTGAAATCAGATTTATGGGTGAAGTTGACCTTGACAGCAGAGTTGTTCCGATAAAACCTTCACTAGACTCTGCTCCACAAACTTTTACTGAGGTTTTTGTTAAGAGTTTGACACATCGTTCACCTGCTTTAGTATGGACTGGGAAATTCTGGAATGTGTTATATCCCAAATAGAAACTGAGCCACTTTGAATATGTGATTTAATTTCATCTTCACTAATATCCTTTAATAATAAGGAGAAGATAAATCACAGTCCATCCAATTAATTATATCCGAGTAGTCTTGAGACTTGAAATTGAGTTTTGGCGGCATGAAAGTTCTGATAATTGTTCTCTTTTCATCCAACTGTCTCGCCTTTAGAATTCGTCGAAGTCCGAGCTCTCTTATGTTTTTTAAAGTATCTTGTGTGATGGCTAGCATTAAATGTTCTGAATGAGCGAGAAATCCATTTCGTTCGATCTCAGTGTCGACAATATTACGTACATCTTTAGGCAGGTACCTTAAGGATTGTATTGCTTGGTACACAAGTTTTTGTCCGTCTGTAAAGTATTTACCGTAATTTCCGTCCTATAATCCGCGGATCAAACAATTATGTTTCAACCCAGAAATATTATTCGATGATTGAAGTCAGATATTTACAGCGATCTAGAAAGTTACATTTTATAAAATAAAATTTCTGGGTTGAAACAGAATTGTTTGACCTGCGGATTATAGGCCGGAAATTACGGTACTTATTTTAATATTAAACCACATTGGCATGTATGACTTTAGAATAAATACAACTATTTCTTGAAGTTCAGATGTCGGGCTTTCTTCACTTATGTACAATCTGAGAGTTCGATTGGCTGTTGTTATCCACCACGAGTGTGACAAGGGACTAGGATTTCGTACAGCCAAATCCTCTTTACAGTTTGCCGACTTTATTACCATGGAGATATCGAGTAGATATTGCTGATCTTTACTTAATATACGTCTGTATATTGTGTTATCTGACAGTCAATGCTCTTGAAGCTAGTCACTGGACGCTTTCGCAGCCACTTAGCTTTTCATAGATTGGCCCTCTCAAAGATTTTGAACCCGTTGATTTACCGTCAACGTATTGAAACAGATGCCTGAATGGCAGTTCATTAAAATGAAGAAGGCAAACTGCTCATTGTAACATTTTACCCAAATGCATTTCCAATCGGTGAATCAGACCGTTTTTCCAACTTGTGTTAACATTAGTGCCATCACATCCTATGGCAACTAATTTTTCAAGAGAAATACCACGACCAGACAGATAAGAAATAATAAAAGTGACAATATGTTCAGAATTTCCAGAAGTTGGAGTTACATGGCCGATGTAGACTGAACCAGGTTCTTGATTTAGCTTGAATAATTTTTTCTCTTCCTTTTTTATTCTACGGAACCTTTTGGAATGAGTTACATCCATCACTAACGTGTTGTCTTTCCTACCATCCACATATAGACCTTGTAGTGAAAATTCATCAGATTTATTACACAATTCAGCACTAATATTTTGTTTCTGTCTTCTCATTTTGTTTATGTCTATAACTTGGGAGACGCCAGAATCGAAAATTAATCCTTGAGCCGATCCAATTACAACACGTGCGTGAATTTCTTAGATTTGATTGCTGTTGTGCTATCCGATTACCTTAACAGAATTGAACGATTTTTTACTAAATTTTTAATTCACTAAAGTATTATTGTTTCAAGTAAGATTCGATAAGATCTATTACATTTAAATATTGACAAGTTAAGTAAGATAAAATATTATCGTAAAAATGTGATTTTTGCCAAATTTCGGCGAACTTTAGAGCACATGCGCGATTGGAAGATGTTGATGGATATAAATAATATTTAAATATTATGTTTTATTAGTGTAATAGATAAGAATTTCAGCTATTACATTCGTCAAGAGACTAATTTAAAATTTTGAAAAAAATTTGAAAAAATATCAATTTTTGCACATTTTAGCAAATTTTATAGCAGAAGATATAAATCATTTTTATTTATTTTTTTAGTCTTCAATTTGCAACTTTTCCGCGGTATTACGACTTGAAAAACAATTTTTGAATTTTTTCGGCCCACCCTAATATATGCTCTTGTAGACTATTTTTTTATTATTATTCGCACCACGTTTTGAAAAATAATTTCTGCAATACACTTATACTAGATAATTTGAAGATAAATTAACCGCAAATAGAAGTTTCATTAAATTGGGGTGCGATTGAATATAAAAATAATCGCCAGTCCTCTGTCATAATCAAAGGGTTAATTGTAGCACAATGTTTGATTTTCTTGGAATAATATGGCGCGTAAGAAAAGGGGAGATATTTTATTTATTTATTTATCAATCCTTTTATAACTCATAGTATTGGAAGAAACAGTATTTTAGAATACTTATTTTTGCATTTTTTCAAAATTAGTGATTTACACCACTTTTAACACCTTTAAATGGCTCGTTTTTTAAACATACATAAGATTCGTTAACAAAATGTTGAATTCTTTAAATAAAGAATTTCACACCAGTTCTGCTAAAAACCGTACTTAAGAATCGAATGGATGTTTTTATTAATCTGTATTATTAGCTTACTTAAAATTGAGTCAGAAGTTAAATTAAATTAGGTCTGATCAGGTGGTTATTTAAAGACCTTTATTTTAAAGTATCAATTAAGTAAGCTTTGGGAATAATGATTATTCTTTTCTCCGTAAGTATGCTGTATTTAATCCCGCACATTTTTAATGCCAAATAAAATAATTGTATGCATACGGCCATATTAATTATGCAGTAATTCTACCACTAATTCATAATAAACATATTTTCTCTGTTTAATCCTGCGATTAAATAAGGCATAAATTATTATTCGAAAAAAGGTGTACAATTTCTTATCGCAGAAGTTTCTAAGCGCACAATCTTTGTCACAAATGACGAAAATTATTATTTAAAAAAAGTGTCACTAAACACGGCATATCTGATCATATACTGACTGGTACTAAAAACGGAAAAACGTGGTTTTATTGCGAAAAAACGCTGAAATTTCATAAATGTCAAGGTATAATAACTGGTTAAGTTTTGGTTGGATATCAACGCAAATGTTAATGTTCAACTTGATGAAGCATGGTGATAATTTTTTTAAACATAACTTACAAGAAAAATGAACCGTATAAAATTGTTCATTTCGTAATTTTTTTAACAACAGTTTTTTAAAAAAGGGCTTTTGGTATCATGAAAAATAACATTCGAAGCATTTTTCTATTTGAAAAATACCTTTAAATTTAATGGTTTAAGAATTAACCTTGTATATATGTTATATAGTGACATTGTGATATTGGCTGCGCGTGCGTATTTAAGTTAATCTAGCGCAAAGTGACAGTAAAAAAACCTGACTATCCGTCTCCAATCATAATCGCTTTAAGAGAGACTTATTAACAATTCCGGTGAAATAAACATGAGGCGATTGAACTTCCGAAACGCGAAAGTTTTTTCTAGAACAATCTATTCGCTCGAAATCAGGTACATGACGTGTAAACAAACAACAAGTTCTGATCTCAGGAATGCCGTCGAAAAATAGATTTCGGATTTCCAGACGATAATTTTAGCTTACGCTAGAGAAAAACAGAAAAGAAAAAATGAATTTATTGATACAGAATAAAACTAGAATATTAAAGCTTTGAAATATTATAATAGACATTTTGATATTTAATAAAAGAATGATTTTAAATAATTAGGCTTTTTAGAACGGGATAACTTAGGAATTATGACATTTTAGCAATTAAATAAAGAATTTAGAGAGGTTTGATATACATGGGAAATAATAGTGAATTTTAATAGGGATTTAAATAATAAAAAAGGTTTTATTTAAGGAATATAAATAGTTAGCGCCATTTTTAGATTTAAACAATAGCAATTTGGAATAAATATTATTAGGTGGATTAAGGCATCCATACCTTTGCATATGGAGACTGATAGATTAGTTTAAGAATAGGTTTTCATTTAATAACCAGGTATAATATATAGAATATTATTAAAAGGAAAATTTATATAGAATAAATTTAACCTTGACGAAAAAAATAACTTTTGTAATATATACTAGCTGGCGCAACAAATTATATATTCAATTTGCATTGTACGAGATCATTCTTTTTTGGGGGAAAAATCTTATTTTATTTTATAAATGGAAAAGATTTATATCATTAACTTTATTAAATTTCTTATTATAAGCAAGAAATAATTCATACAATGTAAATTACATGCAAATTACGAAAATTACGATTTGGAAATTTTGTGATTTCGAAGCATCTATAGTAGAATGAATGCCTTTATAAGAAAACGGCGACATACGGGAAATAAAATTTAATTGGTCGAGACAATTTTGAACAAATATTTGACTAGTCTGCCATTATCGCGAAGAGATATACATAGTTGATGTTCATATGATATTGTTGCACAAAAATCTGCTTACTTCTCTAATTGTCGAACAGTACTGGTTTGTAGTGTGAGTTGCTGTGGTTAGGACATAAACATCCAATCTGAGCAAAATACTTGTGTTTCGGTTCTGACTCCATGTTCTATCTGAGTCTATTTATCTACTTTTTAAAATCATATTTTAAAATCATATTAAGACAACACATTTATACACAAAGACAAATATATTTTAATAAAAGTCCGGATAGCAAACGTTATCTAATTATTTTCCTTTATATTTTTGTTGTTTCCACAACGATAGAGTAGATTTGCTGTCATTTTTGCAGAAATGTGATCAAAGTTAAAATTAATTTATATTAGGGCCACGATTTGAAATTAATTCCAAATACCAATAGATATAATTCTAATACAATATACCGGAAGATTCAACGTAGCTTTATGACTATTATTTCATAAACCGTGCCGATCATAGAATAAGTAAAGGCTTAACTTACAGACTGTATTAAAAAATGTATGACTGTTGCGATATTAGTAATAGAATATGCGGCACATGTATCGAAAAGTAAAATATGCTATTTTCATTGACATTTAAAAAAAATCTCATTCTGTTTTAAACTGGTGGAATTTTATAATGGATTTTTGTAAACCTCTACGACGATTCCTAACGACGATCATCTAGTACACTATTTTTAGTTTTTGAGCACAACTATTTCCGAATAGTAATATTTACCTTATTTAATCGCAGAAATTATCTGATTAAATAAGACTAAGTTTCCTATTCATAACTAGTGGCACTCAGTATTGAAGATAGTAGCGTGTTTTCTTTACTTCAAAACTTTTCCCGAACTTTTCCTCTTGTGAACTTTACAGGGATTGTATCTTTGTAGCATCCAGCAGTAGTCGGCTATCATGCTGACATTTCATCTTCCATGATTCGTCGCTACCATGTCAAACTATTGAATATGAAAAATGCATTTTTCATTACTATTAAAAATGGGCCGATTGTCACCACTAAATTGTATTAGAATTCTTCGCCTAGTAAAAATAATAATAAATTTCTGTGAAGAACAGGGTTGCCAGTTGGCTCCTTTTTTATTCAGTGAAGGCGAATTCACACCGGAAATTTTGAGAGAAAATTTTTTACTTTGAGTAATTACGAGATAGGCTGCCATTATAGAAAGAAAAAAAATGTCTATTTTAAATTTCTGGTATGGATTCAACACTTCTGAATGGAAAAAGGCGCCAAACTGGCAACCCTAGTGATGTTGTAACACTGTAACCCTCTTAAAATTTAGTGGTGAAAATCGGCCCATTTTAAAAAGTAATGAAAAATGCATTTTTTCACATCCGATAGTTTGACATGGTAGGGACGATATCGTCTCTTCAATCAATTCCTTTATATTCTGGTGAAACCTTTCATCTTGTTCTTAGTAACTGCATCTAAATTTTTAGGAAAATAGTCCTGGTGCGAATCGCAAAAAAAAGAACCTTTAACCCCTTGGGGACGAGCGACACATATACGTGACGCAAAAGATGCCCAGAATCCTCGATTATTCCCACCAGTAACTTTTTATTGTAAACTTTGCCTTATTTAATGACAGCATTTCTGCGATTCAATTAGGCGAATTCTTTTGTTTTGAGAAACCGGTGGTAAAATATTAAAAATTCTGTAAAGGACGCTCGTCGCGAAGGGGTTAAGCCCTTACTACAGCCTAAAATCTTGAAATATTTTAACATCTCTTCAACAATAGATTTGTAGCTTGGGTCGTTTCTGTTTCTAAGAAAGCTAGTAATAACTAGTTTGAAATATTTTCAGGCTTTTGTTTCGTTTGTTTCCATTTTAGTCTCAAAATTGCTTTCTACCTTCGAACCTTTCTATATTCTTTTTTGCTTTAATTCTTCTACACAAATGCAACAAACTTTTTGTGGAGCCCAAGACTTGTCTTGATCCCCCCAATTTCCTGCCAAAATAAAAAAAAAATACACTTTTTCTACAAAATTCGAAATGTTTCTTTGCTGTTTTTTCACTGTATTGTTACACAAATGTAGCAGAAATAATTCAGTGAATTAACACATCTTCTGAAGTCATTCTCTAATCCAACGAAAACTAGCAAAGAAAGACACATGGAGAAATTGAGATAAGGTTAGTGAAAAGTGGTGTGAAGAAGGGTTGGAGGGCAGACAAGTGCAAGCAGGAGAGTTATCCAGTTTTCAACAGGTTTACTCTATCTTTCAATATTGTGTTTGATAGGGAGTTTACTGATTCAGAGGAAAAATCTTGATTATAATAGTTTCTTCTTTCTTGTTTAGTAGTTTAATGCACCAATTTACTATTTTAAGTACATAAATATGTTTATCAAACTCATATAAATAACACTGCCTTGTTCTAAAATATGCTAAATTCCTAATATATACAGGGTGTAACTGAAATGCTTCAACAAACTTTGAGGGATGATAGTACTCATGAAGACGAACAAAAAATGCAATGGAACATGGGGTCTCAAATGACGTTTAACCCCTTCAGGGGCAGTGGTATGTTTATGAAAGCGCTTAATTTTAATTCCAAAACGCCATAATGGCACCAGAATTTTGCTAAAATCTTTTCCATTTAATATGTATGTGAAATATAGCCTTTTTCTTATTTATAAACAAATTTTTTTATAAATTCCGGTGCCAGTCATTTATTTCAACATTTTAGTACTAAAAGTAGTTTGCCCCTAAAAGGCTTAAAGGATACAAATAGAGAAAATGCGTCTCAAAATGGACTGGCACCGGAATTTACAAAAAAAAATTGTTTGTAAATAAGAAAAAGGCTATATTTCACATAAATATTAAATGGAAAAGATTTTAGCAAAATTCTGGTGCCATTGTGGCGTTTTGGAATTAAAATTAAGTGGTTTTTTTAGATATACCACTGTCCCTGAAAGGGTTAAATATCATTTGCGACACCGTGTTCTATTGCATTTTTTGTTCATCTTCATGAGTACTATCATCCCTCAAAGTTTGTAGAAGCATTTCAGTTACACCCTGTATATATACATATATTGCGATTTGTGATGAAATTGTAAGTGATGGAATTTCTTCGTTATTTTTCCAGTAATCAGCATCCAAAAAACTATAAAAAACACCACTTTACCGACAATTTTTTTAATCGCAGACCTGTGAATAATTCTTTTTAAATTTCTGGAATAATCCTTTTTAAAATTAGATCGGTTTTGATATTTTTAGGAAATAACATTGGCATTTTCCATTCAAAGCGAAACCACTAGCATATGAAACAAAATTCAGACAACAATTTTCATACAAACAAAATTGATCGGATAATGAAGAAGATAAGAAAAGGAAATAATTCGTAGTTTCTATCACAGCGTCCTTCTAATTCGTGACCACTGCTGCTTAGTAACGTGGGTCTGAAATAAACAAAAAAGTTTTTGAAATTTCCAAATTAAATTAAGAAATCTGACAAATCATTCATTTTTTTAAAATCATCTTTTTTTTTTTTTAATTTGGTGAAACAGGGTTGGTACGCTTTTACTACAATTTTCAATAGAATTTTTCTATTTAATATTTAAATAGCAAAAATTGTAGACGCCCCGTTTAATTGCAGGATTTGTACTACTATTCTGCATTTGAATAAGGCAAAAATGTCTATTAAAAATTTTTGTAAAACCGTACGAACACTGTAAAAAGAACAAGATATTTTATGCGAAGCCACGTTGTTCAAAAAGTAAGATTTTTTAAAATAAATTTAATGGTTCCTCAAATAAGTACGTGTTTCATGCACATTCTATCAATACTTAATTACTAACTTTCCCGAAATCCCCAACATTTCATAAAACACCATATTGAGAAAAACGAAACTAAAATTTAAAAATGCAAATAAAAATAAAAATATATACATATAAAATAGGGCTACTCTTTATATATATACGCATACCACTGAATGGAGAAAATCAACAAATTTTACCCAAGCAAAATATTTAAGAAACTGGTTTAGAGGAAAATCTTTTATTATTAATTTATCATTAGCAAAAGATTAAATACCATTGTCTTTTTTTGTAAGAGTTCGTGTCCCTGGAATCGGCTCGTCCGGAGATAGGGACGCTGTTCTCGTAAGAGCACCGCGGCTCTTGCGGTGTCCGGTCCGCCTCTGTCGTCCCTTGCAAATCCGAAGGTAGAGAGTGTGATTTTCGTGCCGGTCCGTACCCATATCCGCAGCAGGTCTCCAAGGTGAACAGCCTCTAGTCGATAGAACAATGTAGGTAAGGGAAGTCGGCAAGTTCGATCCGTAACTTCGGGACAAGGATTGGCTCTGAGGGCCGGGCCCGTCGGGCTGGGGTCCGAAGCGGGTGTGGCACTGCACCGGGACTGGGCGAGGCTGTCGTAGCGATACGTTCGGCTCGGCCCGGAACAGCGTCGGGGCCTTCCCGTGGAATGCCTCAGCTGTGCGGCGGACCTCCGAGTGAGGGTTATCAGAGTGAGGTTATGAAAGTGCGGCCCGCTTTTACCAATATTTCTGAATAGTAATTTTCACTGTATTCAATCTTAAGAGTACTGCAATTAAATAGGATGAAAGATTGGGGAAAGTTGTTCCTATTCGGAAATAGTATCACTGGTGGGCCGGTGTTGGAAAGCCCTACTATAGAGCGAAGAATATTCCAGCGAAGAGAGAAAGGCGAAAAATACTATTGTGAAATAGTGGTGAAATTTTGCATTTGTTTCACGTTTTTGGAATAGGACCCTGATTGCAAGGCACATATAATATTCATGAATTTATATATACAGAGTTTCCAGGTCTCCGGCTTTTTGAACACCAGTAATTTTTTAGAGAAAATGTTGTTCTTTTAAATCGCAAAATATTCCGATTAAAAAAGACAACATTTTCTGTACTAAATTACTGGTATCCAAAAATCCGGAGACTTGGCAAGTCTGTATATATATTATTATTAATCATGAATGAATATAAATTAAATAAGGAAAATTAATAGATAAAACTATAAAAATAAATATTTAAAAACGTTGCCATTAAAAGTTTGGCCATAATATGACTATAATTTATTTACATGAATTCAGTCACATATACTTACGCGTATTCGTAGTCTTAAGAGGCTGCTTCACTCACACGAAAATACCCACTGGCTAAGGTTAATCCTGTGGAGGAAATATTTTAAGATATCTCGTTCGCATTTTAATATTTTTAAATGATTTATTTTTGCATCGGAAAGCTGAGGCCTATCTCTATGCAGGTCTTTTTTTACTTTTTCGATTTTGGTTGCAGTTTTTTTTGTTATTGAGGACACTTTCACTTTCGAAACCGGTTCCGAAAGTGAAAGCGTCTTAATAAATAAAAACAAAAACTTGTAATCAAAATCGAAAAAATACAAAAAGGCCTGCATAAGAGATCGACCTCAGCTATTCAATGCAAAAAAAAATCATTTAAAAATATTAAAATGCAAACGGCATATCTTAAAATATTTCTCGCATATTATTAACATTAGCGAGTGGGTGTTATCGCGTGAGTAAGTAGTTTCTTAATCCTACAGTACATAGTGTAGCCAACTGGCAACACTTTCTATTTAAATTTTAATAAATAAATCAAGTTTATTGCAACCACTATATTTATATAGAAATATTAATCCTGTAAAAATAACATAAATATGCTACTAAATAAAGTTAAAAATCTATCTTAAAATTTCTGGTGTCGTGTTCTTAATATAAGTATAAAAAAAACACAATTCTAAAAGAAAAATCCAGGCACTGTAGGGTTAACTTGTAATCCTTAGTTCACTATTCTTTATGTTAAGTTTAGGTTTGGGCAATTTTTATTTATTTCAAGATTTAGATTAACATATAGGTCGTTATTCAGTAGCATGCAAATGTAGGACTCGAAAGAATTTTGATTCTGCGATGTGTTATTTTTTATGAATTATTTTTGTAAAATGTAAGAACCATTTAGCATAGCTGCCAACTTTTACGCTTTTTTATTACCACTAAAATTTAATAGAAATTTTTGTGTTATTTAATCAGCTATTTGCGACGATTTAATAAGATAAAATTTACTATTATATTTTAGTGGTACGAAAAAAGCGTAAAAGTTGGCAGCTAAGCCTTTATGCTTGTCAATTTGCTAAAGTAAATATCAAAGAATCAACTCAATTTCGTGGAAAAATTGCATTCAAAGTGCACAATTCCCACTCCCGTATTGTCCTGAATAACCTACGTTTGCACAACATTCTATGGTACTCTCGATTATCATTCGTCAATTTGGACGTCAATTTTTGCACTTATGTGGTACCACTATTTTTCAATAACACAATTTACATTCTTTAATCTCAAAAATCTACCATTAAATGGCAATTTTTTTTATTTACGAATAGTGGTAAGAAAAGAGCATAAAATTGGCAGCTGTAGGATAATGAGGCTACTTACGAACATAGTTAGATTTTAGAAAGATCAGGTTGTCTCAAGAAATACTTTACATTATGTTTGCCACACACTTTTGTTCTCAATCCACTCAAACCTAAAACTTAATCTTTGAGCACAGACAAAACTATAGAATGTTTTCCTATTATTCCACCCATTTCAAAGACGAGTTATTTTTTAACTTTACTTTTGGGGAACCACATTCTAATTAAAACCTGCATGTCAAATTTTAAATTTCTAGCGCCGATAGTTTTCGAGTAATCGTGATTATAGTGCATTTTCAAATTATTTCATCTTTTTAAATCTCGAATATTTTAACAATATTTCTTGTCGAGGATTTACATGTTAACAGTAATCACCATATCAAATTTCATATATTTGCCTTATCAGAATCAAATAAATCTGAATTATAAAACGTTTTTCACTATTTCATCCCTTGAGAGAAGTTTGTAAATAGATAAATTAAACCTTATTTTTAAGCAGAGACTGTCATCAATATTAACCTCATAGAAGACCAAAAGAATCGTTTTTTTATCACTTTTTTGATCATTTCATACTTTTAAAATACGAATTTTTAAAAATGTTGTCCGATTCTTAAAAAAAAAAAAAAAAAAAAAAAAAAAAAAAAAAAAAAAAACTACTATGTCAAACTTCACGTTGATAGCTCTAGCAGTTACAAAAAATCGTAATTCAGAACGTTTTTAGAACATTCTAAGTTCATTTTATACTTTTAAGTTTCAATGTTTTTAGAACCGCTCTTAGGAAGCATTCTTAAAGGCTCAGCTTTTATCATAAAGGTTACAACCATGTCTTTCTTATTTCTAGCCTCAACATATTAAAAAAATAGTAATTTTAGAAGGTTTGTCGCTCTTGCACCCCTTTGAGAGCATTTACACAGAGGTAAAAGTGGCCCGGTTTTAAACAGCGACTGTTATCAGTATTATCCGGAAAGAGTTTTTGAGATTGGTTCAGTGATTCCAAAATAATAAATCGTGATTTTAGAACAGTCCCCGCTCGATTTATTCGTTTGAATTTTGTTTTTATAGAAGTTGTTATTTGGGAACATTTACGTCTTAAATTACATCTATATCAAATTTCATGTGTATAGTCCTAATAATTACAAATAAATCGTAATTTAGAATGATTTTGGGATGTTTTCAGCGCATTTCACCCTTTTAAATTTCAAGTTTCTAGCCCTGACAGTATCACATAAATTGCAATTTTAGAATGTTTTCTGTTACTGGCACATTTAAAACTACCTAACTTATTTATTTAACTAATTTTTTAATGTGTGATTTATTTTATATTTATTTTATGAAGAAATTTCTCGTTTTAATCGAGATATTTTCATTTGGTACCGGTCAAATGACCGGTTGTTGTATGTTTAGTGTTAAAATTAATAGTAGTGTCACGTTTCAAGTTTTTATCTTTAACGATTCCAAACAAAGCGTAATTTAGCGTCATAATTTATTTTAAGATCGTTTTCCGCTCATTCCACCTTTGTAAATTAAGAATATTTTAGAAACCGTTCTTAGAGAGCATTTGCATCTCAAAAGTAAACAATATCCCGTACTTCCAGTTTCTAGTCCCAGAGGTATCACAAAAATCTCAATTTTAGAACGTTTTTTCCTCATACCGAAACCAAGTATAGGCTACATTGGAGTAGAGACTGTCATAATCATTTTTCACCATTATTTTTTAAATCAGTACAGTAGTTCCTGAGATTACTCCGTACAAATAAACAGACAAAAGTGTCTTATTTATAATATTAGTACAGATTTCGTAACTTTAATTACATTAGTTTTTTCATGTAATCAGGGCTCCCACTGGTCCGTTTTTTGAAAACCAGTACTTTTTTACAAAGAAAATTGTGGTAGTTATTTGCAACAATCGAAATTAAAGCGAGCGACGCAGTTAGTATCCACTATATTTATAAAACAGATTTTTCTTCAAAAAAAAGTGGTGTTCAAAAAACGGACCGAGTGGGAGCCCTGTGTAATATGAGTACAGGTTCAGTTATTTTCTGATTCCCAATGTGATACCTCACACCGCAGTCAACATTTGTTTTTAAAAAAAATATTTTATGAACTATTATAAAGGATCATGTAACCGTCATACGTACAGTCTTGTTAATGTACGTAAAATCGCAAAAATCGTAAATGTTTCACAAAAAATATAATGAAACTTTTCATTCGAAATTTGCCCGTTAGGGAAGAATGACCCATATGTACTATATAGTGCATGCACATGCATATTATTATAAGATGACCTGCTTTTAATACATGCTTTTAATTTAAACTGCATCTTCTTCTTCTTTCATAGCAAATTTCTGTTATTAATAATGATACTTGAAATTCCGAAAGTTTGGATGTGAATCTGTTAGCCAACTTCGGATAATTAATACACAAACAAATCAAAACACATTATCAATCTTTTCTATTTTAACAGGAATTTTTAAAACACTTTTATAACGTCAGTTATTGCATTTCACTCGTTTAACTCAATAAATTAGTTAATATCCCGAGGAATACTATGTTATAGTTCCACTAAATCAAAAACTAATTAACCTTTCAAATCATTTGCCGTTGCAAAAGAATTTCGCGAGCAATCAAACAATCTGTCGACAATAAATCTCAGAGTCAATAATTAGTAGAAATACCGCTATAAACATTTAGCCTGACGAACCTTTTAATCGAGAGATTGTCAAATTTTCATTCTCATTGTAAATCTGAATAATTATGAAACAGGCCCACTTTTCAGTGAATTCGTTTAAAGTTTTCAATGTAAAATGTCAAATTATGTTTTCAAGTTGGAGGTAATATATATGTATGTTACATTCATTAGTATATTTCATGAATTCTTCTAATTAAGAGAATTATGAGCATGCAAGCCACAATGAATAAATTAAAGCAGCAGACATCTTTCCAGTTTAATGAATGCTTATAGTTTAACGAAGGAAGAACACTACATTACGAAAAGAATTAAACTATAGTCCTAACCAATCAACACAAATGCATTTTAATTTATTTTTTCTAAAATTTAAGTGCATTCATTGTACTCCAATTACCGTATACAGGGTGTAACTGAAATGCTTCAACAAACTTTGAGGGACGATAGTACTCATGAAGATGAACAAAAAATGCAATAGAACACGGGGTCGCAAATGACATTTAACCCTTTCAGGGACAGTGGTATGTCTAAAAAACCACTTAATTTTAATTCCAAAACGCCACAATGGCACCAGAATTTTGCTAAAATCTTTTCCATTTAATATTTATGTGAAATATAGCCTTTTTCTTATTTACAAACAATTTTTTTTGTACATTCCGGTGCCAGTCATTTTCAGACGCATTTCCTCTATTTGTATCCTTTAAGCCTTTTAGGGGCAAAATACTTTTAGTACTAAAATGTTGAAATAAATGACTGGCACCGGAATTTATAAAAAAAATTGTTTGTAAATAAGAAAAAGGCTATATTTCACATACATATTAAATGGAAAAGATTTTAGCAAAATTCTGGTGCCATTATGGCGTTTTGGAATTAAAATTAAGCGCTTTCATAAACATACCACTGCCCCTGAAGGGGTTAAACGTCATTTGCGACCCTATGTTCCATTGCATTTTTTGTTCGTCTTCATGAGTACTATCATCCCTCAAAGTTTGTTGAAGCATTTCAGTTACACCCTGTATAATCACGTATAAGCCTACCCCCAAATTCGAGTTGGAAAACCATTTCAATATCAGTAATTCAGAATGGTTTTCTACGCCTTAAATAATTTTGAATTAAATGAGATTAAATAAAGCGTAGAAAACCATTCTGAATTACTGGTATTAGACCTGTTTTGATCTCAAATTGGGAGGTCAGCTTATAAGCGAGTATATACAGTATATGGAACATTGTTGTAACAACTAACTAAATAGTTGTTTAACCTGTTAACTGGCTATGGCGAAAAATTTCGTCATACACGAACTACTACTACAATGGGCATGACGACATTTTTCTTCATGGAAATTTGCCGTAATATTTTAAACACATCCACCAGTAAAATTTAATATAAATTTTTGTCTTATTGCAAAATTATATATCTTAATTATTAATTTTGCAATAATTAAGAAATTTATAATTAATAATTAAGAAATTTAGAAGAATTAAGAATTAATAATTAAGAAATTTTGCAATAATAGATATTATTGCAAAATATCTATGCAAAATTACTGTCATGAATAGGGAAAAAAATTCTATTATTTGTTACTGGTGGAAGTGTGCCCCTTGGTAATCAGGCCCTGACGATATTACTATCACTTTAAAGAAAAAATAGGATTATATGGGGCTTATTTCTCAATTTAGGAATTATTGCTGTAACTGTTTGAGTTTTCACGATATTTCATTGGACTTTTTATATGTGTTGCCCTATAGTTTTGACTAACAAATCATGACTAAAAACCTTTGTTGTAGTTCGCGCATGCGCAGTTAAAATTCATTTCATAAAAATGCCTATATCTCATCAAATATTCAATATTTTAATATTTTAATCACAGTATACTATTTCTACAATTTTTTGGTAAGTTTTTGGAAAGCGGTGTTAAATTCGGCTAAAAACTCTGCATGCTAAAAAAAATAAAATAAACTTTTGAATTTTTCATAGAAACGTTAACATCTTCACGAATATACGTGCTAGGCTTACACAAATGCACGCAAATGTTGAACAGGACCTCCATAGTCATTTGCTACAGTGACAGATCATTTTTCACACTTTTTGTTGCTTGGGTGATCGAAAATATTATTTTAATATTAAAATTATTATTCCCCACCCCCTAATTTTCCTCGCCAGAAAATCTTCACTGAAAAACATGAAGTCAAACATGTTCTTTACATCCGCAAAGTTCAAGGGCATTCCGGGCATTTTAGTGGATTAGAGCGCGTTTGTTAGCTAGTACATTATGAAAGATTGATTGGATTTTTAAAACTATTTTGACATTTTTTAATTTAAAAATTTTGACTTTTTTTAATTTAAAAATTTTGACCTTTTTTAATTTAATTTTAGAATTGTTTTAAATATTCTGCTGCAATTTCGGCAGTTGGGAATTTACATTAGGTAGTTTAAATAATATACCACTGTTCTTCAAAAGTTATGTATGTTACTTATAAATTTCAAAACAAGAAGCAGTAATCATTCTGAATTACTTTTTTTTCTATATTAATTTTTCTAGAAAAACGCGAATTATCGCCACATGAGCAACCTAGCTTCGATTAGAGTTGTAGTTGCCTCGTCATCCGTAACGTTCGCTGTTCTTTAAGCGAAATCCATGTTAAAATAAATAACATTGTTGTCAGCCGAAATTGATTCTCTATACGAAATCCTTACTGTATGAGTTATTTTGTTGGGTTATATTTAATAGTAGGCCTTCGTGTCGGTATAATGAGATAGCAGGGGAAAAATTATGATTTTTATAGAAAATAAAAAAAATCAATTTTATTTATTTAAATGAGATTTATTTGGTTAAATAAAATTGTATTTAAATCAACTTAAAAATACGTTACTGTTTACTTAATTTACTGTTTACTAATGGAATCAGATTTCTTCGGTTAAATAAAATTTTATTTAAATCAACTTAAATATACATTACTGTTTACTTAATTTAAAATATTTTAATTGCTGATTCTAAATAATAATACTTTTTTATTACTGTTGTCTATATATTATTTTAATTATACTTATATAATTAGTAATAATCAGTTATAAATAGTAATATTTTATTACTGATAATTATATTCATACTTATTTTATTAGTGATTTTTTTCCTTGGGAGTTGGTCGGTATTGTTTGAAGTTGATATTTACTCTTCAAACTAGATTACGTACTCCATAAGCTAAATCGGAATAAAATCGGTTTAAGAATTTCTATGTGTATACATTGGGTTACTTGAAGGCTTCATTTTGTAGTTTAGAATTAAAAAAATATGGGTTCGCATTCTCTAAAGATGAAATAAGTGCTAAACAGATTTACAATTATTTTTGTTACTAACTTGTTTTCAACATTCCTAACATTCAATGTCATTCCGAACATTCCGAACAACAAATGGCTTCCGACCATTTGTGTGAAATGACTCATATTTACTTAACACTTTTCAAAACTGAAAAGATGCAAACATTTCAGAGCATGACTATCGAATAAAATTAATTCAGGCATAGCTGCCCCATATTAAGATTTTTCCTACCACTAAGATTAAATAGTAAATTTTCCTTAATCCTCGACTAACCCTTTTTATCCTGACGGTACTTATAAGTACCACTTTAATAAAACACCTATATATTCGTAATATGACCGTTTTTCCTAACGGTATCCATATTGGCACAAAGAGTGTATTTTTGACAGCAGGCAGGAGATGGCAAATTCAAGCACATATCCTCTTTCTTTGCATTGTAGGGATTTTACATTTGCCACGCTACATTCGAAATCCATTTTGCAATAGAATTGACATGCATGTTGTTCTTCATTTGAGTAATTTTAGTGGTTTATTACCGGTTATTTTTAGTACGCTATTTGTTTCTATAGTTTTCTATGCTCTGAACATTTCCTATATTTCATTTGAAGTTTACTATTTGAAATTTACTATTTTATTTTATATCACAGGGTAAAAAAATTATGGTGGTTTCAGTTGCATAATTAACCACTAAAACACTATACAAATTATTTTCCTCTTTCCTATGTTTATTCTGCACCAAAACTTATCCAATGATGCAAAAATACAATTAAAAAGTAGCTGGAAAATTAATGCAGGATATAAAGGGTTAAAGAAAGCAAAAAGTTTTATTAAATTTTAATGGTAACAAAAAAGCGTAAATTTTGGCAGCTGCGAATTCAGGGGATAGAGAGGTATATAATATTTCTAAAAACATACTGGTTATAGAAATTTTAAATAAAATATGGTGGTTCTTATGTTTTATATATATTTTCGGTTTGTACGCCTCATATTAATCAAGGAATTTCAATACCATATTTATTGTAAAGTAATGTTCGCCATATTTAAACACATAATGCCTGTGTTAAATAAGACAAACATTTCTTTACGATAAGTCTGATGTTAAAATCTCTTGTTGCCTGCGGACCCTATACACAGCTGCCAACTTTTACGCTTTTTTGTTACCACTAAAATTTAATAGAAATTTTTGCCTGATGTAATCTCACGATTTTGGCAATTTAATAAGATAAAATCTACTATCAAATTTTAGTGGTAGAAAAAAGCATAAAAGTTGGCAGCTATGCCTATATGTATGCATATAGCTATATGCATACGTAGCTAGCACATACGTAGCATACGTAGCATTGGTAGCATAGGTAGCGTAGCGTACCTAGCATACGTAGCTAGTTACGTATAGCTATATGCATACGTAACCTAGGTTACGTATGCATATGTAACACATGAACCGCGATGAGTTAAATAAGTTAAATAAATACATTAAATAGTTTTAAATAAAAATTCTGATGTAAAATATTTTTATAAAACTTGAGTAAAATTTCCCGCGGTTCTAGTGTTAAAGAAAATTAAAATTCATACATTTTTGTGACTTTGTAAATTGTTTATTTAAATAATGATTTGATTCTTTTAATAATTTAAATCTTCAAACCTTGTGAGATTTTGAGATTCCGTATCTCTCAACATCGCCATTTTCGAAAAATGTACTCTCAGTTTATTTGGATGAGTCACGCGCAAAAAACTAGCATTACATAATAAACTGTTACTCTTTGGATGTACGTTATATTTAGTTTTAAGGTAAAAATATCAAATCTAATTGGGAATAAAGAGTATTAAAAATTTACCGCCTGAATTTACCCAAATACAAAAAAATAAATAAAATAAAATAAACAACCCGCACAGACTCCGACTGATGAGCAGCACGTTTTAAGAGGCATACACAGCACTCTGAATACTCGGTCTAGGTACTTACTCAAAAATACCGGCTGTCGTAGCGGATATGTTTTAGAGTTTTTACGGTCCTTTGAATTTTAATACCAGTATTTTCTAAAAGTATTCCACGCATTATGTTAGCGCAGAAATAAATTTGAAGATTACTTTTTGAATGTACTGGTATTCAACATCAAGGGACCGCATAAACGCAGAAAAATTACGCTCACGACCACCACCATTTGTGTCTCTGCACGTAGGCCTAGTACTCAGGTGGCTGTAGAGCACACGAGAAATGTTCTGAAGAAGTTTATGATATTGCCGTTTGGTGGCACCGCTTTACTAAAGTGATACCTCAATATTACAAAGGTGCGTACACCTGTTACAATTTCCAAAGGGTGTTTGAAACGCACTTCTGTTTACGATCAGAAAACCTCTATTAAATATTTAAATCGAAAAATTTAAAATTCTCCCCTTCAAGCGCGATTTTTCGAGATTAAATAAGGCAAAACATTCCATAAAATATTGTAGTAAAATTGCACGCAACCTGTATTCAATATTTCCAGAGTATTGCATAATAACCGAAGTTCCTCGATTTTATTAAGAAATTTTCTAAGTAGAATTTTCTTGGGGATATTTCGGTGTATGTCTGCCACAAAATTGATAAATATAAATTCATACAATTTTTTTATTTTAAAATGAATGCAAGACATATATATGTAATATTTAAACATATTGTGATTTCCTGCTTAACTCTGTAGAAAATAAAATTATAAATTTCACTTTCGCCCTCAACGAGAACGATTGGGATGCAAATAAAAAAAATATCTCAAACACATCTTATATTGATGTACGGTTTTATTTATTGCAACACTAAGAACGAGACTCATAAATTTATTCATTCAAATCACGTTTTTGGACAGAAAACATTTATAACATTTATAGCGTATACTGGATTTTTTCGAGTAAATTCATTCACCTGACCACACGCATCTCTTTTTTAAAAATTAAATCTTATTTCTAGAAGTATCAGGTAATTTAGATGATGTGACGTTTAGATTTCTAAAAATTGTATTTCAATCCAAAGAAAATTTTGGCCGTGTTTTGTGCTTATTTTTTCAGAGAAATGTTGTAGAAGTAATATTTGTTTAACGCACAACAGAGTAAATATAAATTTCTTTTGACGTATATTTTGTCAAATTGTATTTATTTTTTTCTACCTTTTAAATGTATTAAATGTAGAACTTTCAAATTGCGTCTAAATCGTATAATAAAATATTATTCTTATTATGTCACTAAATATGATGTAAACCTATTTCAATGAAATAATACTTTAATATTGTGTTTATTAGTGGCGTTGTGTAAGGGTATTCTACATCACTTTACTACAGGTATTATTATGTACTAAATTTGGCCTTTTTAATCTTTGAACATTATACGATTAAGTAAGGCCAAATTTAGTATTTAGTAAGACTGGTAGTAAAGCCATGCAGCTTCCACTGACTCAACGCTACCACTATTGATATATGCAGAGTTTTTACAGTGATTTGACTATTTTGATACCACTGTCTCCAAACAATTATCTTCACAGCAGATTTGTGATAAACTGTTCCTATTTGTGTGTATATTATTCTTAGTTTCAATGCAAAAATATTACTTCTAATAAAGAATAAAATGTATAAAACGTTTCTGGTGAAAGTTTTCCAAACACGAAAAACAAATCTTTATTAATACAACGTACCCTGATGCCAGATGTTGAAATACATGATTTTTGGGAAACACTGGGTACGTCCTGAAGTATATTATATTACTGCCGTTTAGTAGCCCCAATTTACAACAGATACAACTTTGTACTCGATATTTCCCTATTATTCAATAATTATTGATGTTTTATATTTATGGCAAAAATATATTTTTCTATATAATTACCATGACCATGGGACACTGAAATCCTTATTTTTCTGTATCGATATTTTTGCATAGTAATTTTTTCGATATGCATCTGAAGAAAATTCTGTGATTAAATAAGGCTAATATTACAATTCGAAGATAATGGCGCTCTAAAATAAACACATCTACGCACTTCGCAGGGGTTCATATTCTTCGTTAGGTTGTATGAAGTTGTTTATTGACAGACAAAAAACTCTTTACCAAAGTTTTTTTTTTACCAACAGAAATTTAATTTCTGCTTATGATGTACCATTCTTCTAATATAATGAGCTTTGTCAAATTTATCAGATTTAGTTCCGAAACATTATTTATAAAGTTTGTAGAAATGAAAATGAAAATTGTTGATTGTTTTCTTATGATAAAATTTAATAGATGTGATATATTTTTTTGTTTTTCTTCAAACATTTTTCTGTTTAACTTCCCACCCTCCCTCAAACTTAGTACAATGAATCAGTGGCGTAAGCAAATATATAACTTAAAAAGATTTTGAACTAATGAGTATATGGTATATTTTGTGTAATTCATTGCAGTGGGGGGTCCAGATGCTCTGTATACCATTATTTTAAAGACATATACTTTACCTTATCCAATCGCAGAATTGTCAGTGATTAAACAAGTAAAATAAAACATTTACGACATTAGTGATATCCAGAACAACTGGACCCCCACTGCAATGAATGATACAAAATATAACATATACTAGTTAGTTCGAAATCTTTTTCAGTTACATATTTCTTTCGTAAATAGATATTCAAATTTTATTTCTTTTAATAAAGCTTCTCGCCTTCCAATTTACTATTAAAAGTTTATTTTTTTTATCTTCAAATATATTCATTTATGATCTGTGACAAATAAAGCATTAATAATTGATATAACTTTCCAAAACTTTGTTTCGAAAACATTGAATTGAATTAAGTAATCCTTGTTTTCTGTATTTCTAACGATATAACTGAAATTTTACAAAAATGTTTATTGTAAGACTTATTTTCACAAAATATGTTTATGCAGCATTGTTAAGATAAAAAAAAAATCAATCAAACATTTTCCATGTGACTTTTCACTGGAGAATCACACTGCTTTTTTTTAACAATGCAATTCTCTGTACCAACATGTATTTGTCAGGATTTATTGCTAGAAAATAAATATCTATCATTTTATTGCTATAGGAAAATTGTGAAAACATATTCTGTTTCTGTAAACTGTATATTTTATTTTTCTTGCTGCATGTAAGCCAAAAACACGCTTATAATCTACAAAAAGTTTACAAGCTTTATAAAAAATATTTGTACCCGTAGTTCCTAAAGATTCGTTACAAACAAACATATGTAATTTAATAAAATAAATAACAATTCCCCAGTTTTGTGGGAAGTGATAAATTCCTTGTGTAAAAAAAAGTGATACAAAAATCAATAACATACCATGATAGCTTGTGGTATGTGGCACTACAAATTTTACTCTTTTAGGTAGCTTTCAATACAAAAAAGTATAAAGCTACCTACTGCAGCCGTTCGGAGGAAAGCAGTTCCGGAAAATTTCGATATTTTTTCGCCGATTATGACCCTCAGACCCCAAAACTACCCTCCGTTCAAATGTTGATATATATATATATATATATATATATCCATATATATATCTGACCTATGTCATACGATAACGCTCGTATTTATAAATCAATTTTCATGAAACGAATTGTGTGTATTAAGCTCACCAATGTCTCAACCGAGTTCGTTGGTCAGCTTGGTCCGCCATTTTGTTTCAAGATGGCGGTCATTTAAAAATTTAAAACTGAAATAAATATACAAAAAAGTTAAAAATTCAAATTTATTTTTAATTACGTGTTAGGCCTTGATACAAGGATTCCAGAGCATTTTTTGGTTTACCTCTATCTTAAAAAATGGCTGAGATAGAACAGTTTGAAATTCTAGGGTGGCTGACATTTTGAAACAAAACAGCACATTAACGCGATTACTCGCAAATTATTTTCTTTCATTGTTGTAATAATTTTCCGATCATACGCATAAAATTATATATTCATATCCGTTAGCGCAAATTCTCGCCAAAATTGGCGACATTTTTCATAAATGAAGCCAATTTGGCTATTGCTCAATAATTTGGCGAATTTCTTATTCAAATTCAGTATTAACGAATCTTTTGTAAACGTTTCTTTGCATTTTAACTTGCTGTTTTCGTCTAACATTTTAAAACGAAGATATAGGAAAGCTACCTTTTCCTCCCGGTATAGGCCGGAAGGACTTTTTAGATGTATAACGAGCGTAGTAAAGTTGTCAACTATGTCATTTATATATATAACGATTCTGTCTATTATTGCATTAATTTTCATTTTTATTTCATCATACAAAAATACAAATTTGTAAAAGAAATTTAAGGCGATATTTCTCATTAACATAAAAAATAGAAATGTAGTATTACAAACAAAAAAAATTACTGATAACGTAATTTATTTTATATATAGTGAAAAACGATAAATATAAGAACTTCAGAATATTTAAATTACCTGACATCTAAAACTAATTTTAGGCAGGAAACAAATTTATGCAAAATGTTTTGTAAATATTTTACTACTAAACATGCCAACAACATATCATATGACGATACCAAGTGAAAAGATGTCTATTCGAACCAGAAATGTCTTCATAAAATAAACAAAAAATAACACAGAAATAAGTTAAATAAAATAGTTAAATAGTTTTTAATAAAATTCTGGTGTGAAATATTTTTATAAATCGTGAGAATCAGCACCGTGGCTGAGTGGTCAAGGCATCACACCGCTAATCACTTGCGAGTGTAGGTGGAAGCGTGTTCGAATCCCGCTGGCTCCGTTGCACACTCTTTGTGGAGCTTTCGGCTGTATTTCTGTGTGTTGTAAATTTCCTTGTGTGTGCTATCTCGTCCCTGTATATATTGACGATGACTTATAAGCGGGCGCTTGACGCCAAGCACGCAGGTCAGATTTATGTTAATAAAATGTCAAATCATGAGTAAAATCCCCAGTATGTTCAGTGTTTAAACTAGTAATGGGCAGAACGAATTATTTTGATATTCGAATGAATCATTCTGGCATGCGCCAAACTTAATTTTTTTTTGTTATTTACCAGAAATTTTAAAAAAGAAAAAAAAAATTCTGATTTTAATTACAATTAGACAAAGAGTGAGATAAAAAAACGAAATGTTTTTCGTTTTGCAAAATTACTGGGGGAGATGATTAAAAGGGGCATGAATTTTGGAAACTATGCTTTTCCTTCTTTTTTGTTTATAAAATCGCTGGTAGTGATTTATTTAAAAACAAATTTCTATGCAACTAAACTTTTGCGCATGTCAGAATGATTCATTCGAATGAAAAAAAAATCATCCTTTCTAATTAAAACATATTTATTAATACTTGGACCAAGAGAATTGTCTATTTTCGTGATAAATATTTTTGCTTTATAAAATCACTTAACCCTTTGACTACAGTCAAGACCGGCTATTATTTTTTTGTATCATACTAAAATTTACAAAAAAATTCTTTGAAGTAGATTCACATTGAAAGTTTTCTAGTGTAAGTACATGGCACATTTTTCTCAAAAAGTATAAATGTGTTGGAATAGAATAAAAAAATACTCTGATACGTATATGTTGCGAACCCTAGTCAAATGATTAATAATATGCCGAAAAGTTATTGTAAAATATTTAAACAAAAAAAGTCCCTCTAATAAATTCCTACCCATTGACGCCGATTTCACTCTTTCGGGGGCAAGGTACTTTTGTTACAGAGCCTTGAATACATAGCGTGGAAAACGGTTTTACTGTTTTTTTAATTAAAAATTTTCGAATTCAAACCGGAAATTCTGAAACAAAAATTTTTACTTTAAGAAGTCACGAAATATCTGCCATTAAGTAACCAAAAGAACATTATAGGGAATTTCTGGTATGAATGCGAAATTTCGGAATTTAAAAAAAGCCAAAATGGTAATGCTTTAAAAAGTGCTAAAAAATTATAACTGATAAACGTGCAACGATTCGGTACAAAAATAAGGCGATCGCAGCGACATCCGCTTTAAAAATAGATTTACCTCTACCAAAAGTAACCGTTTCACTATTGACAACATGAACATAATTTCTGTTAATAAAATCTTCTTGTAAGAGTATATTTCAGATGTAACTGATTTTCAAGTTAGTTTTTTATCATATCGGGTAATTAATCTTTTCCACTCTTCTAGCAGAGATTCATCCTTTGGTATGCTAAATAGGGATAGTTTCTAGTTTGCTGTCTTGTATCGAGTACTGCAACCAGACACAAAAGAAAGCGTATCACGTTTTTTGGCCATGATCAATATTATTCATATTTTCAAAGCTTATGAAAATTACTATCCAAGTCAAAGGAAATAGGGTATAATTTAATAATTTAAATTATTTACCACCAGCTGAAACGTTTTCTCAGTTTTATTCTTATACAATATTTGCGTTGAAAAGAGCTAGCAGACAGTGGCGTAGCCAAAGAGTGTGTGTGTGTGTTTGGGGGGGGGGGGTCCAAATGCTCTGGAAACCAGTAATATTATAAAGTTTTCTTCGCCTTGAAAATTTGAGAAAGTTCTCCGATTGGATAAGGCAAAACTATTTTTATAAAATTAGTGGTATCCAAACCATCTGGACCTTTACCCTGTCTCCGACACTGCTAGAAGATGTCGCTGCAATCGAATCGTCGTCTTTCAGCATCGTTCTACATTTATCGGATTCAATTTTTTAGTACTACACTCATGTCCAAAATTAAGGTCATAAACATAAAATCTGTGAAAACGGATGGACTATTCACTGTGTTGCCACGAAATTTGGCATAGAGGTATATTACAATGGGAGGAAGAATATAGCAACATAACAATATGGAAAAGATTTTAATTGTGATTTAAGACACAGGGTATATTAAAAACTGTTAAATCATGAATCGGAGATAAAGCATTTATCTCGGGAAAAGTATGTCTAATATGGAGTGTGACCACTGCGCAGTGCTATACAAACCTGCAATACACAACGAGCTCTCATACTCTTTCTGAGGGTGTCAATAAATGTTTGTGGCAACAAAGCCCACTCTTCCAAAAGCATGCCTTTTAATTCCTGGCGGGCCATGGCGGGGGGGGGAGGGTTACGCTGATCAATGGCTCTTCCTAGACCATCCCAATGTCACCAGAAAGGCCGGTCAAGACCGCCACAGAGCAACGACAGCTGCAGAGAATAGCTACTTGGCATTAAGCGCACGGCGACATAGGCTGGAAACGACTCTTCAGCTGGCTCGTGACCTTACTGTTGCGTCTGGAATAAGAATTTCCAGCCAAACAATTCGCCTTTACACCCGGCGTCCAGTCGTGTGTGTCCCTTTCACTGCATCGAACAGGAGAGCCCTGTTGTTATGGAGCCGAAGACATCAGTCTTGGACAGACCAAGAATAGGGGCGTGTTCTTTTCAATGATGAGTCGCAATTCACCACGCAAAGTGAGTCTCGTCGAATCTTCATCTGGATAGAACGTGGAGCTCGCTATCATCCCTACTACGTAAAAGAAATTGACAGATTTGGTGGCAAAGGAATCCTTGTCTGGGACGGCATAATGTTGGGCTGCCGTACCCCACTGCACGTTTTCGATGCGGGTACTGTCAATGCACATCGCTATAGGGATGAGGTCCTTGAAACCTATGTGAGGTTGTTCCAGGGTGCTGTAGGCCCAGACTTCATTTTTATGGATGATAATGCGAGACTACTCAGATCTCACATTATTGATGATTTTCTTGAAGCAGAGGATATTCGTCGCATGAATTGGCCCTCGAGGTCACTTGACCTCAATCCTATTGAACATGTTTGGGATGGTCTAGGAAGAGACATTGCACAGCTTAACCCCACTCCCAGGATCCCCCAGGAGTTAAAAGCCGCGCTTTTAGAAGAATGGCTTTGTTTCCACAAACATTTATTTATGCCCCCATAAACAGTATGAGAGCTCGTTGTGAGGCTTTTATAGCGGTGTGCGGTGGTCACACTCCATATTATAAAGACTTTTCCCGAGATAAATGCTTTATCTCTGATTCATAATTTAACACTTTTTAATATGCCCTGTATCTTAATTCACAATTAAAATCTTTTCCATATTTTTATGTTGCTATATTCTTTCTCCCATTGTAATATACCTCTGTGCCAAATTTCGTGACAACACAGTCATCAGTTTTCACAGATTTTATGTTTATGACCTTAATTTTGGACATTATTTTTCTTGTAGCCGTTTTCCACACTATGTATTCTTGGAGCTGTACTTTTGTTGCTAAATTGTTAAAATGATTCATTGACACTAGGATTTACAAACAATCTTATTTGAAAATAAGTAAAATATTTTCTTCACGTAAGGTATAAATGCAAAATTTTCTTCCATAATTCAGGTGTCAATGTGGCATTGGGGAATTAAAATTAAGTGGGACATATACAGGGTGTTCCGTTAAAGGGGTCCAATATTAATAGGGGTAATAGAGGAGATCACACGGAGCATAAATCAGTATATAATGCCTGGCCGGATCTCAATAATTTTCAAGTTACAGCAAATAGAATGAAAAATCGGAAATTTGTAAAAAAACCCTCATTGCTAAACTATCGATAATGCTACATAAAAACGAAGCACATATTTAGAAAGAGCAGAAAAAATCCTACGAAATGACATAAGTTGTTTTAGAATATTGAGAATTAATGGCGAGTTACAAGCTCTGAAACAGTGAAAAAATACAAAATCAAATATTTAGCAAAATAGTTAATCGTTAATTCCAAAAATGCAACTCTACCTACATCAAGGAAAATGTTATAAAATTTGGTCCATTCCGAAAGCTTCCGAAGAAGCTGACAATAAACCATATCAGTTTAATTGTATGGGAGAAATCAAGCAGTTCCCTAGTTACAACTCTGTACTGTTGCACGCTCGGAAAGAGCGAAACTCCACCCATGACGATTGTAAACACCCCGTTTTAATATCTTTCAATTATACATTTCTGATCAACCTCTATCAATACCCTTTCATTATTCAGTCTGGTCAAGTGAATGACATATTGTGCAGCTCTCGCCTTGTCTTAAAGCAAACTCCGTGACTGCTGCGTTTCCTCCATGAACTTTCAGGATGATGAAGAAGAAGTACTTTTTATGCAAATTTTCTATGTGTATAGGAAGAAAAGTGTAATAAAACAGCAGTCATCAGTGAGCGTTATGTTAAAGGGAGGCTGTTGTAAGTGGGATTGTAGTAAGTTGATGTATAATAATTATGCCGGAATACTCTAACGAAGAATATGCGGACATGCATCTGATGTACGGGCAAGCTCATGGAAATGCATGTCTAGCACAGCGCATGTACCGTGAGCAATTTCCAAGGAGACGTTGCCCAAGTTCGAAACTCTTCATAAAAATCGATAGACGATTACGGGAGACTGGATCGTTTAATACAGCAAGCATTGATGCAGGGAAACCTCGACATGTACGAACACCTGCAATGGAAGAAGATGTGGAAATTTCTGGAAAATATTTTATTTACTGATGAAGCAACATTTACGAGAGAGGGCGTGGAAAACACGCACAATATGCACACATGGTCATATACAAATCCGCACACTGTTTTCCCGTCGAACGCACAACAAAAGTTCAGTGTGAACATATGGGCAGGTGTCCTCGGCGATTATCTCATAGGACCATATTTACTCCCAGATGTACTCAATGGCAGTACGTACTTGGTTTTCCTACGGGATATCTTACCGCAGTTACTGCAAAATGTGCCAGCAACATTGCGCCACAATATGTGGTTTATGCACGATGGCGCACCGGCACATTTTTTCATAGGTGTTCGCAATCACCTCAATTCAACATATCCTGGGAAATGGATTGGACGCAGTGGACCTGTTGCTTGGCCTGCACGCTCTCCAGACCTCAATCCGTTAGACTTTTTTGTTTGGGGACACCTTAAATCGCTGGTGTATGAAACGCCTGTGGATACACCGGAGGATTTACTAGCGCGAATCGTTGTCGCTGCAGGAGACATTCCCAACTCCGTCGGAGTTTTTCGGCGTGTTCGCCAATCTTTACGACGTCGCTGTCGGCTGTGCGATTCTGTTAATGGGCGCAACTTCGAACACCTATTATAATAATGTCCGTTCGTCTGCCTTCCGACATTGAACTGTGCAGCGCAGGCCAGAAGACTATGCTTCACATATGTCATAAAGTACGTGGAATGTAATTCTTTATTTGTCATTTTTCTTTTATTTTCAACACTTTTTGGCACAGTATTTTGTAAGTCACAGACTGTGGTGTACTCAAATTGTAAATTACAAAGTTTGTATGAATTAATTTAAAATTTAGTGTCTTTTTTAAATTTATAATTAATAAAATTATTATGCTATTTGTTATTATTATTTCCTATCATAAATTATGATGCACATATACATACAATAATTGTCCATGTAAAACATGTACTGAAACTTCTTGCATAGTTACAAATCGCAATATTTTTAATTATTTCCGAATTTTCACCACCAGTTTAATTTTAAGGAATTTAACTTAAGCTTTATATCAATAAAAGAGCACTTTAAAATGTAGACTATTATTGTAAAGTTATTTTGGTTCATTCAACTCTTGAATAATTAAAAATGTTGCATCTCAGAAGAAGCATGATCGAAAATGTATAGTTGAGAGTAATTAAAAAGGCGGTGTTTCCAATCGTGATGGGCGGAGTTTAACCTTTGCTAGTGTCAAAGAAAGCGGAGTTGTAACTAAGAAACTGATTAATTTCTCTCTCACATTTAAACCGATATGGTTCATTGTAAGCTTTTTCGAAAGTTTTCGGAATGGACCAAATTTTACTACATTTTCCTTGTTGTAGCTAGAGTTGTCTTTTTGGAATTAACGATTAACTATTTTGATGTATATTGGATTTCGTACTTTTTTCACTGTTTCAGGGCTTGTAACTCGTCAATAAATATTGCTATTTTAATACAATTGATGTCATTTTGTAGGTTTTTTTCTGCTCTTTCTAAATATGTGCTTCGTTTTTATGTAGCATTATCGATAGTTTAGCAATGAGGGTTCTTTTACAATTTTCCGAATTTTCATTCTATTTGCTGTAACTTGAAAACTATTGAGATCCGACCAGGCTTTATATACTGATTTATGCTCCATGTGATCTCCTCTATTACCCCTATTAATATTGGACCCCTTTAACGGAACACCCTGTATATCCCTCCGTCCTTCAAGGGATTAATGGACACGACAAGAGCAATCACGAAATCTTCCACCCCTAATTTTAAAATGTTATTTTTGTCTCAATTAATCACAGTAATTAAATAGGATACAAAAACTTTTTTTAAATTAGTGGTAGAGGTATGCCTGATTGCGTATTTCGCCACTGTGAAGTCGAAGTCTAAGGTCGTATAAATACACTTTTTACGTTTTTAATGAACTATAAAAACACTACATTTCTTATCTAAGTTTAACTCATATATTTATTTAAATTTAAGAATTGCGTAACGCTTTCTGTTTTCCTTTCCGCTTCATCTTACTATTATCTTCTTTTCTACTTTATTATTTAACGACTCCTTCTATTATTTAAAGCTTCCAAAAAGGAAATGTCAACACTTAAGATTTATCTACACTGTTTCTCTTTTACACAGAAGCCATATAATACAGAGTTTCATGATGAAAAGAAACATAAGGATAGAATATAAAAATTTAGAACTTTTATTTAGAAAAAAAGTTCTTTAAGCGAAAACCTTGCACATTCATTTTAGACAAAAAGAGACCTAACGGAAATTTCTGCGTTATTACCTATAAAGCAGTGTCCTTTTATTTTAACCATCTAGTAATTTTAATTTTTTTCTTTTTAAAATATAACAGTAGAAAATATGGATAATTTCAAAATATTCGTTTTGTTATAGATTTAAAGAACTTAGCACTACTTATTGAAGAATATTTGATCGATTTTTTTTAAAATTAGAGTTTATAAATCTATATTTAATACTAGAAAAATTTTACATAGAAAATTTCACATTCCTTGCATTCAGAATATTTCACATTTTAATTCTTAAAAGATTTATTCAATTATCGATGCTGGATTTTCTTTGATCTCGTGTTTGTCCAGGCACGGCCTAACTCGATCGTTCTCCTTCCTCTTATACGGCCGTAACAAAAAGTCATTTTCCCTTTGTTCAAAAGGAATAACATTTTCTCCCCGGAGAAAGTAGGGGGCGCTATTACTTACCATGGCTAATGGAGAATTTCCTTATTCTCGCCTTTCACTCTTGTATTTTCTTAGATATAACGTAAATGAAATTGCGTGTTCTTATTTTTCTTTTGTTGAAAATGGTTCATTGCTGTGTTCCACATTGTGCTTCAAATTCAGAGACAAAAATACCTGGAATTTCTTTTCATGAATAGGCGCTTTTATTACCGATACACCAGCAATCAGTAGAAGTACAGAGCAAAATTTTCGAAATATGTGCCTTATAAAATTGCTGCGGCTCTCAATTTATTTGTAGATTTAAACTGAATTTTAATGATCGAAATTATAAATCACTTAATTAATTTCTTTTTAACTGCTAGCACCACCAAGAGTTAAGCTGAAGTTTGCAAGTATTGCCATTGTTAGCGGATAAGTAATCTTGTAAGAGTAATTCAAGGAAATTTTGAATGAGAATCCTGCTTATCAAGCATAGAAACAGATCAATGTGATGCAACCATACTTCAGTTAATTGCCAATCAGGATAGAGGTGGGTTGTCTTATCCTAAACTACAATTCATCAGTCTAATTTCCACAATTTTAGACTGAATTTTACTAGAATTTTAGGATTATACCAATCCTAAATTCAAACGGAATCGTCGAAACTATTATATTAAATTTTATATATTAAATTAAAAATTATTATTAATTTGTTAAATAATCCGTATTTTGAGAAAAAAAAGCGATATGAGGTGATTGCCGGATATTGGCGAAATAGGTTGTCTTATTCTGTTGATATTATGAAACATGAAAGTATATTTTTATCATATACATACTTTTATACCATGACTACAGCGCTAGAATACATAGTGTGGAAACCGGCTACAAAATAGTACTAAAAAATTGTATCCAATAAATATACAACGTTGCTGAAAATAGTAGGATGGGTTCGCAGCGCCATCTGCTAGCTCTTGACATTGTATTAGAATGTTTCGGCTGGTGGTAAGTATTTTAAATACTTAAATTATATCATTTTCTCCTCTGACTTAGTGATTTTTATAAGTTTTCTTAAAAATTATGAAAGCATGGCTAAAAAACGTGATACACATTTTTTTGTCTCTGGTTGCAACATTATCGTAGGCAGGGCCTGATTACCGACGGGGCACACTTACACCAGTAAAATTTAATAGAAATTTTCGTCTTATAAAAACGCCCTATTGATGCAAAATTACCACCATGAATAAAGGAACTATTTCAATTCTTTTTTACTGGTGGAAGAGCTAGCAGATGGCGCTGCGAACCCATCCTACTATTTTCAGCAACGTTGTACATTTATTGGATACAATTTTTTAGCACTTTTTAAAGCATTACCAGTTTGGCTTTTTTTTAATTCCGAAATTTCGCATTCATACCAGAAATTTCCTATAATGTTTTTTCCTTACTTAATGGCAGCTATTTCAGGATTTCTTAAAGTAAAAATTCTTGTTTCAGAATTTCAGGTTTAAATTCGAAAATTTTGAATAAAAAACGGTAAAATCGTTTTCCACACTATGTATTCTAGGCGCTGTACCATGACTTTCCAGAATTAGAATATAATATTTAATTTGATATGTAATTCTATCATATTTCTATATGCTTATATATTTCTGATCAGCACCTATAATGGTTAAATTTATTAAAAATTGTTTTGAATGTACACATATATACCTATATTTTAAATAATTAGGAATTGTGTAAAAATAATCCATGTTTTGAGAAAAAAAAAATTTCGGTATGAGTTCATTGCCGGATATTGGCGAAGTTGCTTGATTTTCTTAATAATGTGAAACTAGTAAATCTTTTTAAAAATTTTTACAGTGTATTTTACGCTCAGAATTATCAATGTTTGAAGTAATCCAGAATTGAAATGCATATAAATATAAAAAATTATTTATAATGTTTGTTTTACATTTTATAGTAGGGTGTTATTTAAACTATTTTTAATTGCTTAAAGCATTGCATTTATTTATTTTATCTTTAAATCTTTTAGTTTTTCCTGTTTGTAGCAAAGCAAACGCCGAAGCAAAAGATAGATATGTTATATATAATGCTTATATATTTCAGATCCGTACCTATAATGATTAAATTTATTGAAAATTGTTTTTAATATACATATATATACATATTTTAAATAATTAAGAATAGTGTAAAAATAATCCATGTTTTGAGAAAAAAAAACGATATGAGTTCTTTGCCGGATATTGGCGAACTTGCTTAATTTTCTTACTACTATTATGAAACTAGTAATTATTTTTTAAATTTTTTACTGTGTATTTTACGCTTAGAATTATCAATGTTTCAAGTAATTAAGAATTTAAATGTATATAAATATATAAGATTTACTTACAATGTTTGTTTTGCACTTTATAGTAGCGAGTTATTTAAACTATTTTTAATTGCTAAAAGCATTGTATTTATTTATTTTATCTCTAAATCTTTTAGTTTTTCCTGTTTGTAGTAAAGAAAACGCCGAAACAAAAGATACATATGTTATACATACCTTTTATAATGAATATATTGCAAAGATTTTTGTATTTTTATGCATAGAAGTAACCTTTAGTAAGCATTATTTATGGTAAGTATAGCGCGCCACGTACCGGCGAAAGTAGCCCTTTAACGATTCCGAAACTAAGGGTGATTGTGAAGGCCGTATGAGGGGAGAGAGAAAGATGGAGTTTGGCCGTGGTCCAGGGTTGCTGGCTCACGGGAAAAAAAAAATTCCATCTAGTGCTGCGTTTGTAGCCTTACCAACATGGAGAAAGTGCCAGGCTGAGTATCGTTCCCAAGTGGTTCAGTTGGTAGAATATCAGTGCGCTTTACTGATGACCCGGGTTCCAGTCCCGGCTTGGGTACTTTTTCACTATGTTCGATATACGCCTTTTAAGCAATTAAAATTTGTAATATTAGAGTATATAAAATTTATAAGTTCCTTTAAGTATGTGTCAATCATTTGATTTTTACATTTTATATAGTTAATGGCCTATAGAACATTAAATGTCTCTCTTTCAGAGACAATCTGTATTTACCTCAAAATAAAATATTGGTAAATGTTCAAAAGTTATGTAGAAGTGATAATTCAGTGACTAACACATTCAGGGTAGCTTCTTGGAATTAGAAGGAGTGATAGTGCATTTTATGCATTGAATACGATGCTATTAAAAGCATGAGTATAATTGTATTGTTTTAGCAACAGAACCATTGGCCATGACACAGTCCCCAAACAGTCAGTGAGGGTCTGTGAGTAATCAGTTACTTATTACAGCATGCAACTAATATAATCGCCGTATGAATAATATACGTGAGCCCTGACACAAAAATGTTAGCTGTCGTAGGCAGATTTTTTTCAGCGCTTGTATGGTCTCTCGCATTTCTTTACCAATATTTTCTGAAAGCATTCTCAGAAAAAGAGAGAGAAGAATGTGTTTAGAGGATACTGGTATTTAAATTCAAGGAACCGTACAACCGCGATAACACAACGCACTAAGACAGCCGCCATTTTTGTTTAGTTCATAGGCCACGTGATAAGGATGCGGTGCCAGAATAGACAATCACATCAAACTCCTGTGTAAATTGCTCGCCAACCAAGCCACAAGTATGATAAAGGAATATTGTGACTTGGCATACAAAGATCTCTATTCAAAGCATACTTCTAACCCGGAAAATATTCTTACCTTTCCTCACTACAATCTCTTTAATAACTCCTCCTATAGGTACCCTATTGCCGTTGAACCTAAATGGATTATGGTTATAACCTTAAACGATATAACTTATTTCCCCTAACGATCTATTCATGATATTTTCACGGCATTTCAGGTTTGTACCATAATCATATATACCTTATATGAACGTTGTATAAAAAATAAAGCTTAAATATTAAAATCATTTTAATTGCATTTTTGATGCTACTCCTTATATAGACAGTCATTTTCTGAATCTCAAGTTCATATACTATATTCATACACAATCTTACCCAATAAACAATATGGAACATATACTTCCAAGTGGACGATTTTTTATTCTACTAGTACCCATTTTTTAAAACAAATCTCTGTCATAAACTTATACAAGTATATTTTCAAGATAAATCTACGATGAAAAACAAATTCCAAAATTTTGGTACGAATGAATATAAAAATAGTCGCCAGTCCTGACCCATAATCATATGGTTAATCGCCCTAAAAGAATGAATAGTATTACTAACGATACAAAAATATAACGAAGTTTTACGTAGGGGTCTACAACCCTCCTGCATAAAAGTCGTTTGCCATCACAAATTCGAAAAAATTATTTTTGCCCTATATAATCGGAAAGATTCTATCATTAAATAAGTTAATTTTTGTATTCTATAATAGTGGTAGATTAGTGTCCCGCGAGACACAATATGAAGAATCCTAGTTTTCTGTAATTCACTCAACTAACAAGGAAAATCCACTTAACACTAGAACTGCCATGAGCCGTCATTTTGACGGTTACCAAACCAGAAATTCGAACCAGAAATTTCTTTAAAAAATAAATTAAATAGAAAACTCACAGAAATACGTTAAATTCATAAGTTGTTTTAAATCAAATTTCTGGTGTGAAATAGTTTTAAAAAACTTGAGTAAAATTTCCGGTAGTTCTAGTGTTAAAGCGCATACTCAGAATATTTTGAAAAAAAATGCTAATGAAACTATACTCATGTACGTGATAAAGACTCAATCAAATTTAGCTGAGAATTCCATGTAGAATATCTAAAAAAAATAAAATACATTCCAGTGTTTAGCACAAAATGACGCGATTTGGCAAGTAACACTTTTTCCTCGCCAAATGCAAGCGATTTTAATACATTTTAAAATGTCTGGTTAAACGAGTGATTCAATGCGCGCGTACGTTATGAATTTAAACATAAACGATTAAATAGTTTTTTTTTCTATAAGCTTATATAACATATGTAGCAGCTGCGTGTTGCTGACGTTGTTTAATTTTACACGGTTTCACTGGCTGTATACGATTTAAGTGTATTTTAACAGTAGCTGCCCGATTAAGTAGTCTATCATTATACATTTCAATATGGAATAAGTCGTTGTTTCCATGGCAACAATACTTTTCTCTTGTTGTCTATGGCACTAACAATATCGAAGTCAATTTGACAGTGCTCAGAATCAGACATTAATTCTTAGTTTAAAGCATTTTTAATGAATTTAAATTTTGTTCTAAACCGTGGAATACGATTGTTAATTTACTTTATTATATACATTTAATGCATATGGCAAAATAGTAGTTATAAAAGTGTACTTATTCAAGTTAAACCTGCTTAAACTAGTTCAGGATGAAGAGTAGAAAAAGTTTTTACTAAAATATAATTTATCATAAAAGCGTATTTTTCTCCATTGTGTCGCCAACCAGCGATAAATCGCCAAAAACAAGAAATTTTTACAATTTTTTTAAGGACGTTCTATCGAGGTTCCGCAGGATTTTTTTATAAACATACATATCCTCATGAGAAAGATATGCTCTAATATTTTCAAACTTTTCTGAGTATGCGCTTATGGAGACCTTCCTTGTACGTGGGTGTATGGTCCACTTTAGCCATCCCTCAAATGTTACATTAACCAATCTCTAAAAATAAACATTGAATATTAACAAAATATAAATAATTTTGACTGCTGATAAATACGCGCTAAAATATTTTTTTTTCTCCATAGAAGATTTCTGGTATATATGCAGTCTAGTGAAGTGTTAAATTCTACAAGATTAGACATTTTCGTTTTTAGAAACTAAATTGTTTTGACAATTACCACATTTTTACATGGAATTCAATTTTTAGCAGTGTTGTTCATATATCCACTATAATTTCCAAAAAGTAGTAATTGTCTTATTTACAGTGGCGGAGCGTCAGGGATCGCTGCTTTACTTTATTACTATTACTATTACTTACTAAATTTGACATTATAAAATCAATGAACGTTATACGATTAAATAAAACAAAATTTGGTCCGATAGTAAACTGCTGCAGCATCCCCTGACTGCTTATTTAACGATAGGTCAAACAAGGCAATTATTTCAATTTGGAAATTCAGATAGATATATGTTTAAAATAATTCCTATAAAGTAATAACACTACATCAAGCTAATAATGTTACATTAATCAATTTTCATATTTTTGCACTTATTTTTGTCTACACATTTTGTCTCATATAGCCATACATCCAGTTTAAATTAAGTTTGTTATAACACAAATATATTTCTGACATTATTGTTTGTGAAATGTACTATGCTTAATCCACTGCGCAGTTCTGCAAATGATAAAAGGTTTTGGTTTCCATTTTACACTTTTAAGTTTGGGCAATTCCATTGTAACAGACGAATAGTCATAAAGAAAAAAATGACCTTACCTCATTTAAAAATAGTAACTATGTAATTTAAAGATGGCTACGATTAGCATATGATATTAGAAAATAAAATAATATAGTTATAATGAATAAATTATTTAATGTAAATAATTATGATTAAAAAATGGTAATATAACAGACAAACAGGAATTACCATGCTTTTCGGATACCTTGACGTTTATGAATATTACTTATAAAATAACTTACAATTTATTATAATAAAAATGTATTTTCATTCAGAGGGAGTTCTGAAACATGCATCTTTCCCAAAATTTGACTGTTGCCATAAGATAGTTATGAAAAATATGTAATCTTACCTGTAACAGACCAGCATTTAACATGTAACAGACAAACAAATAAACACATAAAAAGAAGCCATGCTGATTATGATGGATTTTATTGATTTTGACTATTCAAAATTTTATAAAATGCATTGCAAATGTAAAAAATATAGGTTTAAAATACTATCAGAAAAAATATAAATTACCTATCTGATGTAAAATATAAAATACTATACATGGCAACATTGGCTTGGAATTGCACTTTGGTGTTTAGACATACAAGATAAGTATTTACAGGGTTCGTAAGCTCTTACCACAATTTTTTAATAGAATTTCTCTATTTAATATATAAATAGCAGAAAATGTAGACGCCCAGTTTAATTAAAGGATTTGTAACACTTTTCTGCATTTAAATAAGGCGAAAATTTCTATTTAAAAATTGTGGTAACAGCGTACGAACCCTGGTTTACATTTCAATTTTAAGAAATTTGCGTCACGATAGCAGAGTCGATTTAGACATTCGAAAAACGAAATTTCACTATGTCTTGTAAAATTATGATTAAATCATAAACCCCTATTTTTTACTATGTCAATTTTGTTTAAATAAAAATACATGTAAGTCACTCATGGTTAGTACGCCTTTACCACAGTTTTTTAACATAATTTTTCGCCTTTTTTAAGTGCAGAAAAGTATTACAAATCCTGCAATTAAACGAAGCGTCTGCAATTTCTGCTATTTAAATACTAATTACAAAAATTCTATTAAAAATTGTGGTGAACGCGTACGAACCCTGAAGTCATAATTCATATTTTTTAATATTAGTTTATAAAAAAAATTTCGTAAGTAAAATTATGATTTTGCGTACAAAAATGCCTAGAATACGAGTATGTCTGTGCTCATACATTATATCTTATTGAAAAAAATAAATAAATAGGATGATTATTTGGGAAGATAAAAATTAAAATTTTGTCACGTGAATTTAATATAAACTCCATAAATGTTTTCGGGGTGATTTGATCCAAAGACAACAAATAAGGTGTCAAAATTGGCTGTTACTGTTTGAAAAACCGAAGTTGTTGCAATTTTTAATATGTAGACAACTCCTATTTCAAAAATTTCCTGTATATTCTGAAATAATACAACATTCCGTGTCAAATGACACCTTTTGTGTGATTGTATTGTAAACGATCTGCAATGAAGAACAGGTGCATCTTTTTTTTATATACAAACTGTACATGAAATATACGGCGGTATACATTTTAATAGCTGCCAAATTTAATGCTTTATTGTTTCCACATCTTTAATAAACAATGTCTTATTTATTCTTAATTTTCTGCAATTAAAAAAGTCATTTTTTTCTTTTCAAAAATATTGGTAGGAGAAAAGAGCAAAATTTGGCAGCTATTCATTTTACACGTTTACTTCCTGGTTTGATTTTATTGATAGTTTGAAGTATTTTATATTTATTTTTTAGTTCAATGACAGCCGAAAGAAATTTTAGTTCATTGCTTAATTTCATTGAATATTCAAGATATTTTTTTGTTCACGGTGCTACACTTATTAACAGTTCAATGTTTAAATTTTCATAATTTCAAAGTTTTTTTTCTTGTTTATGGATAGTTTACTGTTTCAATATTTTTCATTATTTACATATATACCCTAGAACATGTCACAATATTTTTCACGTAATACTGTACAGCACACATATAATTTCAAAATATTCTTTTAATGTTATTTAAATTTATGGGAATGTTCAATGTTTGGCATGCACTACTTTACTTTTTTTTAAATTTAAAAACATTTCCCTTTAAAATTTTAAATCAAAGTGGCTTATATTATTACAAACCGTATACGATTATGATGTCATAGTCTATATGAATGCATAAAGTTTTATTCATAAAAATAGGCAAAAATATTATGTCCGTTTAATCTTCATCTCTTCTTTAACTCACTTAAAAAAACATGTAAAAATCGGTTAAAGGCGCTTTAAAATTAAATTTTTACATGTATCCACATGTATCCACATGTTGTACCATACTTGAATTTCATTTTTCTTTAATAACATATTTCTGGAAAAATATAATAAATTATAATACCTTGTAATAATATATTTCTTTTAAATGCTAAAAGGTGCAAACTAAAAAGATAATAAAACAGTAAAATAACTTTTATTTGATTGTTGACATGGTCCGGCAACCCCCGAGCCATTATAAAAAACAAATGAGAATATTCTATAATTGCACGGTCTTTGAAGTTATCGTATATTCTAATACGAGGAAAAATTGTATATATATATATATATATATATATATATATATATATGCAAATAGTATCTTGAAAACGGCTCTAACGATTTTGACGAAATTTTGTACCTTACCGTTTTGCTTACATGTTCGAGAAAATTTGTTTAGTGGGCCATTTTGGTCATGGGAAATGATATTTGAACTCAAGGCTAATTTTGACCTATCATAGCTCGGTTTCGCTGCTCGTTGTTTGAAATCTATGATAGCTATGATTTAATTTTCATGTTCTTTTTAAAATTACGCTCGTTGTTTTTTATTTCCATATTTGTAACCATTGAGTAACTCGAGCCTCAATTTCGGTAAGTTAAAAGATTCTGCATGGTTACATATTGTATTTTTACGTGTCACTATCTGTATGGTTTCTCTTATTATGGGTAGATAGTACAGGCTGGAGGGATCAATCCAACTATGTATGTAATGTTTTTTTTCGCTTTTCGTTCACATGGGATAGTTATTCGACAAATATATGTGTTATATTACTCGTAAAGGTGGAAAGCTGAGAGTGATATTTTGTAGCCTCCAGCGTATGTGAAACTGATTCAACAGGAATTAATTTAATATTCAACAACTTTTAAACCGGATTTTTTTAGTTACATTAAATCACCCTGTGTAAACTACTCTATAAAATATTAGTAAAATTGTATTAATTATTTTACAGGTTTTCACACAACAAAATCTTGAAACTTAAAATTCAGTATTTAAATAACCATAATTAATAGAAAGTAGAAAATAGAGGCATGCCAATAATGTTTTCACAAATTTTGTAGACATCAATTTTAAAAATACTTTGAAATTTAGCCAAATTATGGTATCTCAGCTATCCAACCTATAGGAATGTTCAAGCTGATTTTGAAATTTCTAAACGCAAGTACTTTTTCCGCATTTTAACAGTGATAGAATAAAGGGGAAGAAATGTGCTTCTTTTGATTCAACATCAAACGTCAGATTAAAGATTTTTACAGGTGATGCAATAGCATCACTATATACTGTCTAAAAGTATCATTACACTGGTCGGCACCCAATAATCCTCTGTAAAAAAATGGTTGATTCTTATAGGGGTTTCCGCTCACTAAATAAAATTATGACAATATAATTACTGTATGACGTACCATTTTGTAGGTGGGGTGGTTTATGTAGTGCCTGATTATATTGGGTTGCCCGGAAAGTTCTTTCCGTTTGCAAAAGTTGGTTCGTAGCGGAAAATTCTATCATTTAAATAATATACATTGATTCCGATATCTAATGTCTAATAATTAACCGGCAGAAATTGGTTTTCCCAACCGGCACCAACTTTCCGGACAACCCAAAATATACGACGTGTTCAAATGAAAGTGATTCGAAGCGTGGAATGCGAACAGTTTTCAATGTATTTTCGTGAAACAGGAGACAACGGATTTGCCGCGGCCCGGTCAGGTGCACAAAGTTGAGACAGAGAAGCTGATTGCGTGCATTGGTACTGCAATTAAGGGAAATCGACGTCAAAACATTCGTGACGTCGCAACTGAGTTAAACGTTTCCATCAAGACCTCCTTATCATAGTATCAGACCTCTCAATCAGCAAGTTTCCTTTGACCGCTATACTTGTCCTGCTACTAGCGCCATCAATCGTCAGTAATAGGAGTATTTATGACACGAAATAACACGAAATTTTTTCACAGCTTCATTTGTTCTATACATTTGCTTATGAACTAGTATCGATAGCATAGCTGCCAACTTTTACGCTGTTTTCCTACCACTAAAATTTTATAGTAAATTTTATCTTATTAAATTGACAAGTTCGTGTGATTACATAACGAAAAAAATTCTATTAAATTTTAGTGGTAAGAAAAAAGCGTAAAAGTTGGCAGCTGTGCGGTAGCAGAGCTGCTAGATTTTTCTATTCTCTTTTTGGATACCAGTTTTTTAGTACAGACAATTTTTTTTTCTTTAATCGGAGAATTCTGGGATTTAAAAGAACAACATCTTCTCTAAAAATATACTGGTGTTAAAAAAGCCGGAGACTTGGCAACTCTGCGGTAGTATCCACCAGGCGGCGATACTTTCCGGAGAAAGTCAATTAATAAGTTGGCAATTACCGCGGACATTTGCTTCCATAGACTTTCTCCGGATTGTCAAGTCTGATCTATGATAAGGGAGTCTTGGTTTCCATGATCAATCGACATCGTTCTTCGCGGATGGAATTCGTAACCTTCCTAAGCAATGGAACGCCAAACTAAACGCCATGGGGGATTTTTTAACAAACTTTGTATGCATTTCACTCATTAAATATTGTTGTTTCTATCTATATATCTGTCTCATTTCTGTCCCTACGCATCTGATGGATACACACTTCGAATCACTTTCATTTGAACACCCCTCATAAATAATGTTTTACAACGAACAATTCAATATAATGGGGTTGTTAAAATCTTTTTTTTACAGTTTTTCGAAAGCGGAACAGATTATTTTTAAGACAGCAAGCTTTAAAATTCCATTCTTCATTTAAATTTCTAAGTTTTAAATTTCTTACCAACTTTATAACAATTCCTTACAAAATGTCCAACAAACTTTATAATAAAAAGTGATTCTTAAAAAAATCTTTGCTAAATGAATTTAAACAAAAATGTCTATTGGGATTGAAAGCGTATGAGGACATTAAGTGATAGTGTTGCCAGACATTTTCCCTAACAGAAAATTCTACTCCAACCACGTGTTACTAAAACATTTTTATGAACATATTTTCCGTTTGCGTCTGCCTGTTTATGCATTAATCGTACCGGGTATTTTGTTCCTTTTTCTTTTGTAAAATAGCGAGATTAGACTTAGAGTCTTTCTAGGAGTTGAGAGGGGTTTACGATTTCCACATCTGCAAATCCCTGTTACTTGTGGAGCGGAATAGAAATTTAGTCTGGCGTTTTATGGTCATGGTCATGGTCAATTTTCCCTTTTATCAAGAAAGATTCTACTCTGCTCAAACACGGCTGCGTATTATGCTTAAAAAAACAGATGCGATTCAGACGTTCTAATTGTGTGAAATTCACACGCAAAAAGTATCTGAAAAAATAAAACATTTTAAAACGTCTTAAGATTGAATACGGTTTCAGACGCATAAACATCTGAATTTCAGTCATTTCAGTTTCCAGTGTAGTTATTTTCGTAAAAGTTACGAAAATAAAATATTTATTCGGTCCAATAATCATATATTTTAGAACCAAAGAAATTTATTCATGCTCTAGTAAGTGAAAATAAAGATTCAATGCTATTATTAACGAGATGCATTGTTTTGAATTTTATAACTTTTCAGCTTTTTTCCGGCACTTAAAACGCGTATCTCTTAAATTTTTGTGCCAAACAACAACTAAACTATTAAAATGCGAAAAATTATAACTCAGTATGTTTTATAAGTTACAAAAGGATTACTCTGTAAGTTACAAAAAGGACTTATTTCTTTGTTTTACTATTTAGAGCATGGAGAAAGTTTCTGTAAATATAATTCAATGGATTCAGAGACGGTATGAAATATATATTTCCTAACTTTCACAGAAAAAAATTATTTAAATGTGATGGCAAAAATTTAGAAATTTTTTACAAGTAGGACTATTCATCTAAAATGAATCGCTAAGGAATTATCTAATGGTCAGCAAAGTATACGCACTGTATATAAAAATATCAAACATGTTTTTCTTCCAGTGGCTTTTTTTTTCTAATATCGTTTAGTAAAAAATGAATATTTTACCTGAAGAGATAAATTGTAACAAGGTGTATTGTTCAACGAGTAGGAAGTAACTGAATTCAGAGAGAATTATTTATTAGATGTGTACTTACGTATGTATACGTTCAAACACTCATATATATGTATAAACAGCTCATATCCAAAATGAATGGAACGAACCAAAATTATTTAATAAAAAAATACTCTTGGAAACAGAATTGATCTTCTCTCTGTTTCAGAGAAGAGCGAGACGAATTATCTCTTGCAGTGCTCAATGTACCGTTAAAGTAATGTATACTATTTGAAAGTGAGGGGATATATTCTAGTGAAAAGCTTTTTCACGGATTGTCTGCTTTTGAAAAGCAATTTCTGACAATAGGTATCTGATAGTGCATAAGTACAGTAAATTTTCATCGTAGTGATTTTATAGAGCTGATAAAACTAATTTCATCTGTTTAACCCCGTCAGAGACAAAGTACTTCTGTTGCTAAAATATTGAAATGATGGAATTGACACCAGAATTTACGAACAAATTTATTTGGAAATAAATAAAAGCTTTTCTTCACGTACAATATAAAAGCAAAATTTTATTAAAAGATTCCGGTAGTACTATGACATTTGGGGATTAAAATTAATTATGATATATAATATCCCCTTTGCATAGCCACCAACATTTGCTCTTTTTCCTTACCACTAGGATTTAAAAGTAAATTTTGCCTTATTTAATCTATGAAATCTACAATTAAACAAGTAAAAAAAATATTTTAATTTTTTGTGGTAACAAAAAAGCATAAAAGTGGAAGCTACGCCTATGGAAAATGCAGATGTTCTTAACCCCTTCAGGGGAAAAGTACTCTTGTACCTAAAATATTGAAATGATTCATTGGCACCAGGATTCACGAACGAATTTATTTTAAAATAAGTAAAAGCTTTTCCCCATGTACCTTATAAATTCAAAATTTCATTATAAAATTCTGGTGTCAATGTGGCATTTTGGGATTAAAATTAAGAAGTATATATAATATAACGGTGCCCTTCAAGGGGTTAAATGAAAAAAACTGTCCTTTAGACAATTTAACATATTTTATTCCCCGCTACACTGACATCATACTTTCCATGACGAGCGTCAACTACACTTCTTTTGTTTTGTGGCACCACTTTTTCTAAAAAAAATATTTTCATTATTTAAATGCGAAAATTTTGAAATTAGGTAAGGCGAAATTTTCTGTACAAATTTACTGGTATCCAAATTAAAGAGACAGTAGAAACGCTAAAGGTCACACGTATTTTTAGTATTGAGATTAGATTTAAATGGAATTTTGACTGTGTAGCTTAGCCCAAAACATTGAAACTATTTATTTCACTCTGTAAAGACAATCACTTTTAATTCCAGAAATATGCGATGAAATATGTTGCAAATTTCTATTTGGTTTCTATTAAAGTTCCATAAATCTTGGAATAGATATGAATCTATCAAGCTATTATATATACACATGGTTATTCTCCACCAGTGCAACAAAAATTAGGAGGGGATAAACCACATTGCAACAAACATTTATTGCACAAAAAATTTGTGTCTCAATCCACTTATACAGACATAATTACAGGGTGTCTCGTTCCAAGTCAAACGCGAATTTTTGTTTATACTGTTAGCAATTGTTAAATTATTTTACCGATGTTAGGAATAGAGTTACTCTGCTTTCTATAAAATATAATAACATTCCGCGATTCGCTGGAAAATGCCCATCATCACTGATCTGGACGCTTCGTAATTCAGATTGTAGCTCACAATACATATGGGTCACTAACCTAATTACAGTACACTTCTCGTGATATCATCACAGTTCATATAGTCTAAAGTAAGTCTGTTGAAAATATATTCATTTTAAATAAAGTTAAGAACGAAAATCCGATTTGGACTTGGAGTGAGAAACCCCTATTTATGACTGAAAAATGGATTGCAACTAGGTTTCCCTATAATTTATTTTCTGTTGTTGAAGTATGCTATATTACCTCTTAAAGTATGTCGCACTGTGCTGAATCACCCTGTATTTATGAAAGGATAATAAAATAAAACCCTTTTTAAAATTTAAATTTAAATTAAATTACCAAATTATTTTCTAATATTTTAATAGTATTCCTCGGCTTAAAACATCTGAGGAATTATGCTCTTAAATAACACGAAGAATACTATTTAAATTTAGTAATGTCAATCGGTTCACTGGTAGACCACGGTTCCATCGCTGTGTTTGATTTCAGACTGGGGCGGGCGTTATCTGTTGAAGACAGTTTGGCTTCCAACCCACGATTCGTTTAATTCGAGGTTCCTGGGGGAAAATCACAAACACACACAGTTCTTTTAATTATATATATATATATATATATATACACTATAATGCCATAATTGATGGAAACTTTAAGTTTTAGACATTTTTTCGAATATTTTAAAATATACATGTCAGATTCTTTTGGGGTATTAGGAATAAAAAGAACAGATTTGACTTCATATTTATCAATATTGATTTGATAAGTAGGACAATTAGGGGACCAACAAAAAATTAAAGAAGAAAAATAATACTTGGGATCACCCTGTAAAATAAATTGCCCGAAATGATTTACCGCTACAGAATATACATAGGCAGACATTGTATAATATGTGTACGCATTTGTGTAAGAATAGCATGCATATTAATTGAGATATAGCGATATTTTTTAAAAATTAAAAAAATTCTTGCATGTTTTTTGCTTATAAAATACAGGGTTTTTAACCAAATTTAACGTCAGTTTCCGAAAAATTGACAAAATGTAGTAGAAATCATATAGTGTGATTGAAATATAAATATATTAAATATTTAAGGAAATATGGGCAGTTGTATGAAAGAATTTTTATCTGTGCATGCGCGAACGATAACAAAAACTTTTTGCCTAATTTAATACTCAACACTATGGAGCAACTTGTAAAAAAAAAGCAGTCAAATATCGTAAAAATTCAGAGAGATATCGGCGTTAGAGTGAGCTGTTTTTTAGTTTCTGACTAAAACTCGCTGAATGATAGGGGATTGTCCACAACTTGATATATTTAAGTTATCTGGCAGCGTTCGGAGAAAATTTTTAGAAAAAAACAATTTAATTATAACTTACGCTTATGTTTAGGAAGATTTTGACTCTAAACTACGAGGAAAAGGAAAATATAGTCCATACATTGATTACACCTAGGTAAATTGAGGAGTTTATGGTAAAATTTTGTGAAATTTAGCCCAATACGCAAAACACTCTACAGTAAATTTTCGAGAAATTACGTTTTGCGTATTAGACCAGTAAAATTAGGAAAATTTGCCATAATACATGCTAGGAGATAAAAATTAGTACAGTTGTTCATTGATGACTATGTAAAAAGTCCTGATGGATAGGAGGTGAGTGGGGGGGGGGTTCAAATAAATTACTTTTTTTAGTTTTTTTCAAAAATCTCAGAAACGGTTGGTTTTTATGAAAAAATTGCTCCGATATAAATTAAAGAACATAAAATTATGTACAAATGAGAGTTATATACAGTTGAACCTCGATTATCCGTCAGCCAGAAAACTGGAGCTTTGACGGATTTTCCGCAAACAATTCACTTTAATTTCAATTTTATTTACTTAATGTCGCCATACTAAATGCTACAGAGATAAAAATTGGTACAGTTGTCTCGTGATGGCTACTAATGACTATGTAAAATGTAGGGAAGTGAACGAGGGGAGGGAGGGGTCAAAATACTTTTTTAGTTTTTTGCAAATATCTCAGAAACTGTTGGTTTTCATGAAAAAATTACTCAGACGTAAATTAAAGAACGTTAAATTCTCTACAAATGACAGGTATATACAGTGGAACCTCGATTATCCGTCAGTCACGAGATCAGAGCCTTGACGGATTTTCCGCAAAAAAAAATCACTTTAATTTCAAATTTATTAAATACCAATGGATCCGTACGAAAATTTCGCACTGCGGTCTAATACTTTTTAACAATATCTAATATTTTTTAGACTCAGGTTTAATTTTCTAAAGGGAAATTAAGGACTAAAAATATCTGCAAACAACATTAGTCAAGCCAGAATATCATCTAATTTATTACATCAAATTTACTATTGAAACAGCCCATTGATTTCCAATACTGTGATATTATTATGGATGGTGGTTTCTTTCTTCACAAAGTCCCTTGGTCAAGAGGTTCCACTTTTATTTCAATTTGTGAAGTGTAAATCTCTACACATTATAAAGGAAAAGGCTGTTCAGTGGTTTTTGATGGCTACTCCGACATTGCCAACAGCACGAAATTAGCAGAGCAAAACCGAAGATGTGCACTGAAGAAGTCTGTGCATATTAATTTCAACGGGGAACACAGAGGTTTCCGTCAACCAAGAGCTTCCTTTCAAATGAAAAGAACAAATCAAGATTAACAGCTGTGCTTTCTTCCAAATTGAAGGAGAATGGAATATCTTGAAGGAGAGTACTGGCAATGCAGATACCCCAATTGTAACAACAGCCATTGAAATATCTTCTTCTAGTGGCAGAGTGGCAATTGTTGGTGAGGATGTTGATCTTGTTGTCCTCCTAATCGCCCTAACTCCGCTCGAACAAGAAATTTTCGTTAAGCCAAGTAGTAGAAGAATTGAAAAAAATATTATTTTCTCACAACAGTTAATTCAAGAAACAAGACCTCATTCTAGACCTTTATGCATTCACTGGATGTGATACGACGTCAGCCGAATTCAAAAAGTGGAAAACAAAAATTTTCCAGCTGTTTCAGCAATGTGAAGAGGTACACAAAATTGCTGACCATGATGCTGTTGTAGAAGCAGGAAACCAACTTTTTTCTTTAGATTGTATGAAGCACCTCCCACATCTACATCTCTCAATACTTTCCGGTGGTGATAACAACAGGACAAGGAAGAAGATGAGGTGATGATTATGAATCCTAACAATCCATCCACTTTCATAATTACACAATATTTATTTAATTATAAATTAATATGTACCTACTTTTAGTTTTCTCCAAGTTTTATATTCGCAATTATAATATTTCACATTCATAAACATTTCATTAATAATAAATATTTTTCTTTCATAAACAACTTATCTGGCATTATTTCATGCAATATTGCAGCATTGAAGTGTTTACTGTCTTCCTTTTTATTTTGCAACAATATTTAATAAATTTGAATAGACATTGAGTAAATAAATATCAAATTAAAGTAATTTTTTTTCCGGAAAATCCGTCAAGGCTCAGGTTTTCTGAATGACGGATAATCGAAGGTCTATTGTAAATACCTGTCATTTGTAATGAATTTTGTGTTCTTTAATGTCAGAGTGATTATTTGATGAAAGCCGACAGTTTCTGAGATATTTGTAAAAAACTAAAAAAGTATTTTGCCCCCCCCCCTTCCTATCCATCAGGACTTTTTACATATTCATTAGTAGCCATCACGGGACAACTGTACTAATTTTTATCTCTGTAGCATTTATTATGGCGACATTAAGTAAATAAAATTGAAATTAAAGTGAATTTTTTGCGGAAAATCCGTCAAATCTCCGGTTTTCTGGCTGACGGATAATCGAGGTTCTACTGTATAAACTCTCATTTGTAGAGAATTTTATGTTCTTTAATTTATATCGGAGTAAGTTTTTCATGAAAACCAACAGTTTCTGAGATTTTTGTAAAAAACTAAAAAAAGTAATTTATTTTAACACCCCCCCACTCACCTCCTATCCATCAGGACTTTTTACATAGTCATCAGTAGCCATCATTGAACAACTGTACTAATTTTTATCTCCTAGCATGTATTATGGCAAACTTTCCTAATTTTACTGGTCTAATACGCAAAACGTAATTTCTCGAAAATTTACTGTAGAATGTTTTGCGTATTGGGCTAAATTTCACAAAATTTTACCATAAACTCCTCAATTTACCTAGATGTAATCAATGTATGGACTATATTTTCCTTTTCCTCGTAGTTTAGAGTCAAAATCTTCCTAAACATAAGCGTAAGTTATAATTAAATTGTTTTTTCTAAAAATTTTCTCCGAACGCTGCCAGATAACTTAAATATATTAATTTGTGGACAATCCCCTATCATTCAGCGAGTTTTAGTCAGAAACTAAAAAACAGCTCACTCTAACGTCAATATCTCTCTGAATTTTTACGATATTTGACTGCTTGTTTTTTATAAGTTGCTCCATAGTGTTGAGTATTAAATTAGGCAAAAAGCTTTTTGTTATCGTTCGCGCATGCGCAGATAAAAATTCTTTCATACAACTGCCCATATTTCCTTAAATATTCAATATATTTATATTTCAGTCACACTATATGATTTCTACTATATTTTGTCAATTTTTCTGAAACTGACGTTAAATTTGGTTAAAAACCCTGTATTTTATAAGCAAAAAACATGCAAGAATTTTTTTAATTTAAAAAAAAATCGCTATATCTCAATTAATATGCATGCTATTCTTACACAAATGAGTACACATATTATACAATGTCTGCCTATGTATATTCTGTAGCGGTAAATCATTTCGTGCATTTTATTTTACAGGGTGATCCCAAGTATTATTTTTCTTCTTTAATTTTTTGTTGGTCCCCTAATTGTCCTACTTATCAAATCAACATTGATAAATATGAAATCAAACCTGTTCTCTTTAATCCTAATACCCCAAAAGAATCTGACATGTATATTTTAAAATATTCGAAAAAATGTCTAAAACTGAAAGTTCCCATCAATTATGGCATTATAGTGTATATATATATATATATATATATATACAGGGTGGTTATAATATAAGTATCTCTATTTAGAGCTGTTTGTAGCTCGAAGGAATAACCCGAATGAAACCAAAATCGGCGCACTTACTATTCAAGAAATGGGAAGAAGAATGGAACAATAAATTTAAAAAAATGCAATAATCACCGACAGGTGGCACTACTGAGTGTTAAATATAATGTGTAATACAAGAACAAAGAATTAAGGCGTCAAACCAGATGGCACACCTAATTTATTGGAAAATGTCACAGCGAATGTGGTTACGCTTTCGCATGACGGTGCCAATCATGTTCAGGATCGCATGGCCATTGTGCTGGAGGACTCAATCCAGGTGGTGCATGACGTGCTCAACTGCGGAATGTAACGCATCAGGAGTGATATTTCGCATATGTTGTGATATGCGGTACAGTCATTGAGGTTTGCGCCCCATCACGGTACACAATATTACACATTACATGTCACACTCAAAAGCGTATATACATATGCGCATATACATAAATGCATATATACATATATATGCATTCGCAGGAGTTAATGACTAAAGCAATAGACAGGAAAAATGGTAAAATCTGGGGGAGATATGCATTGAAAACGTGGATTGAAAGCGGTTGATGATGATGGAGGGTTGCCAAGTCTCCGGATTTTTTGCACACCAGTGATTTTTTAGAGAAAATGTTGTTCTCTTAAATCGCAAAGTGCTCTGATTAACTGAAGCAACATTTTCTGTACTAAATAACTGGCATCCAAAAAGCCGGAGACTTGGCAGGTCTGATGATGTATATATATATGTGTGTGTTTGTATGTATATAGTAGTGATGGGCATAATGAATGATTTTTTCATTCGACTGAATCATTCGGGCATGCGCAAAAGCATATTTTCCAATATTCGTATTTTTTTAATCGGGCCATAGATTTTGTAACAGGGTTCGTACGGATCAGGGAATATTCCAGGTGTTTCACCTGTATTTTCTTTATACAAAAATAAATCTACGTTAAACTTGTGAAACTTAGCCTTCTTTTAAGAAGCGATTTTCTATAAGAAAATACTGGTACCGAAGATTTTCCTGGTGGCAAAATTCCAGGAGCTGTACGAACCCTGTGTAAACAAAAAAGAAAGAATACAATTGTTTTCAAAATTCGTATTACTTTTTATCAATTTCTTCCAGAAATTTTTCCATAATAAAAGGCAATTTTATTTTTATTTGGCTCTTTATCTAATTATAACTTTTAATTAAAAAATACAAATGGCACATAAGCTAAAATAATTTGTCATCGTTGATTAAGGTAAGAACATTAGTAGTAAATAACCAATTTAAATGAAGAAATCAATAAATTGTATCAATTGCTTCTCAGCTATGAACAACAAGATAAAAATAAGTTCGATTCCCTCAAAGAAAACTCCCCCCCTACCCGAAGAATGTTTTAACATGGCGCTCTAAAGCAGCATAAATGATATTCTGAACACATTCCCTGTTGTAAAAAAATGTTTTGAATTCACTACACGTTTTTATATTTACAGAGGTGCCAAGTTCCCACTAATCTTCCGCAACATGTGGGTTAATTTGACCCAGGTTTAAAACGTTCGCACTACAAATTTTTTAAAGGAATTAAATTAAATTAATTTTCCGTAGAAACCTGATATAAAATAAATAAAAATTCATCAAATAAATTTTCTGGTTTGAAACATTGTTAAACTGGGTAAAATTAATCCACATATTACGGAAGATTAGTGGGAGCTTGGCACCTCTGTATTTATAGAAGATTAACTCAGGGGTGATTGTGTTCCGGTATTTTGACCACCACTAAATTTATTTAGCAAGATTCTTATTATATCATCGCAGAATTCATCGATTAAACAAGAAAAATATTACTATATAAATTTAGTGGTGTACAAAATACCGGAACGTAATCACCCCTGGAATAACTGTACATTCTTTAAGAAACAAAGTATACTTGAGTGAAGTAAACCACTGTAGTGATGTATTTCAAAAAGTGAGCAATATTATATTCGTTTGCGAGGTAGCCATCCAGTAATATAAACCACCGAAAATGATTTACCCAGAAGTATTATTGCAATCAAAGAACACGGCGTAAAAACAATATTTCCACTGCGAGAACAACAGATTCTTTCATTTATCAAAACAATAGTGTAATTCATGCAATCAAAGTTGGAAAGTGTTGAATAATTTATGCATAAATTGTGATTTTATTCTATTACAAAAGGCGCGGTACGATATTTCGCGCACACATGCGAAATATATATATATATATGTGTGTGTGTATGTGTGTGTAACTTTGTATGTACATATATGCCTATGTATGTGTGTGCATATATCAGGGTTCGTACAGCGTCCTGGAATTTTCAATGCATGTACAAGTATTTTCTTATCAAAAACTCATCTTATGTAATCGAGCGTTTATACAAGGCGAGTTTTTCTATAACAAAATACTGTTAATTACCTGAAAATTCCAGGACCCCGTATGAACCCTGTATATGTACTTATATATATATATATATACCGTAATTTCCGGCGTATAATCCGCAGCTCAAAGAGTCGTTTTTCGACCCAGAAATATTATTTTATAAAATGTAACTTAAAAGATCGCTGTAAATATTTAACTACAATTATTGAATAAAATTTCTGGGTCGAAAAACGACTCTTTGAGCTGCGGATTATACGCCGGAAATTACGGTATATATATATATATATGTGTGTGTGTGTGTGTGCGTGTTATACGTAATCTCTTTTTTTTTTGTTAAATGAATTAGTTTTCTCCTTCACTTGAAATGATGCTACAGAACATTTTCTAACTAAAAAATAACTGTAGTAATTTCTTTTAAATCATCAAAGGAATACTACACAAAGCGCCATTATTAATGATAAAAGTATTGTCATAAAATGTATGTGAAATAAATGATTCAAAAAGAAATATCAGAAAAACATATTCTCCTATTGCTCAAAAACGAATGGACATTTTTTAAGGTTTCGTGATAATTATTTCCTTTTTGATTAATGACGGAAAGAAAACAAGAATATATCAAATCCCCTTTTCTCTGTTTCTGGGGCAATGTACTAAATTATTCATGTTCTTAATGAACACTATTTGACATAATTATCGAGAAAATCTACTGAACTAGATGAACCAGCTGATAATTTTTGACAAAAGAATGTATATAGCAATAACTGTTGCGCGAATATCGCATTTAAAATTATTGTGGCTGCAGGAAGTAAAAATGAATTCAAATTAGTACTCACTGTGGTGATAGACAATTTCCCAAAAACACATCACCTAATCTTTTTGTTTAATTCTTCGAAAACATATTCATAATTTAAAATTTAGAACAATAAAATGGAAGTTCTTTGTTTAATTTTTATACGTATGGTATCTTGTCATTTCAGATTAATATCAAATACTTCCGCTCCAATTTGGTTTCATTAACTAAATGATAATTACGTTAAAATTTTAACGTAGGCGTGAATAATGTATACATGTATTCTAACTTATCATTTTGTCTTTAAGATTTTGAAATTATAATTCATGCTTTTAATAAGCATGTATATGTTTATAATTGTGGGTTATTTTTTAACGTTGAAGAGGTGTTAAATATGCATATTTAACATATGTTTAAGGACGCATAAAATGTACAATTTAAAGCATTAACGACAATGTAAATGGTACATTATATACATAGAGGAGATTAGGGAGGGATGGGACAATTTTAACAAAAATATATTTTACAAAGTATGTTTCGCTAATACAAAATGGAATTTTTCTGAATAACATATTTTAAAAATATAAATTTGATGAAAATAACTAAAATTTCCATTAATAAACCATAGATAATAAACAATAGAAAAATATCTTCATCCTTCCCTCATGTGAGGGAGGGATGGGACATGTTTTTAAAATGAAAATTCATATTTAATTTTTAAAAATGTGGTGCAAAAATGACAAAAACCGTGTGGCATTTGCATTCCTAAGGTTTATTGTATAATTCACAACATTTATTTTATCTTTGTAAAATCCAAATCAAATGAAAAATATGCTTGTGCCCGACTAGCGTCACCAATTATTTTTGGTGGATGTAGTTTTGCAATTATGTCTTGTTTATCAATGATGGAACAGTCATAATGTACTTTCACATATTTTTTTAGGTGGATTTCGTAAGATATACTACCTATTACATTATCCCCTATGTTGGAATTTCTGAATAATTTTTGCAGATCTACGCCGATCATGACTCCTAGAACCCAAAACAATCCCCAGTTAAAAACTTTATCTGTCTATCTATCTATCTATACCACTTTTTCATGGACACGATACCTTCCATAATTTTGCACAAATCTCTTCCAAACTGATACATAAAATCTAGGGGCATAAAATCTCGGTCAAGTTCGTTAACGGACAAAATCGGGCAAAGGGTTGGGAAAATGGGGGGGGGGGTGGGCTTTTTGTGAAAACAGAAAAAAACCCATAACTTCTTAATTATGATACATATCGAATCCGTTTAAAGTTATTATTACTTCTAAGAAAATGACCGAAATTTATGTATGACAGATTTTTGATAAAATTAAAAATGGCCTAAAGGGGGGGAGAAATAGGGGTATAACAAGAGAAAAATTCATAACTTCGTCAATTCACAAGATATCAAAGCCGCTTAAAATCGTCTGAAGAGTATCTACAACTTTTATAGTGTCAAGTTTTTTATAGGACTAACACTTACAGCAAAATAAAAGTAAAAAAATCCCACTCCGCCTACAAACACAGGTAGATTTTGAATTGGGTGGTCCCAACTGCCGCTTTGTGGCCAAAAGGTAATTTCTTCTACAAATCCCAATAAACAGGCGCCCCAAGGTCTGCATCTTCAATATCTTCCTGTGCCTGTAGGCCGAGCCTTCAGCAATTTTTAAATAGAGTATTGCAATGAAAAAATAAAAGTTATCCGTTTAAGTTCAATTGTTATTTCAAATCAGTCATTTTTTATTTAAAAAAGCTAAGGGAATTGATATTATATAAATAAATATAAATATTTAATACTAATCGTTAACATTGATAAATAATGCATGAGTAAGAAAAAAATGTACTGATTTAATTTTTTCAATGTATATTTGTTTTTAAAAAAAATATCATGAAAGTAGTTAAAATTCCTTTTAAATTTGCAAAATAATAAGTTTTATTTGTTAAACTATTCAATTACAGAGCAACATAATCTTAGAAATATAAAATACTAAAAAATTGTATGTAATTAAATTTAATTATTTGGATAGAGCATAATTTGGGAGGGATGGACATCTCCCATACCTCTCTGAATCATAGTGTCCGATCCCTCCCTTCGAGCAACATAAAAAAAAGTAGGCTTTTACATAAAACATGTGGCTTTTAGTCTTAAGTTAACTGTTCATTCATAAAATATATATTGTTGAGTTTACAAAACGTTAAAAACAATTAAGTTAGCAACAAAGAATGAGACTGAGAATTTACATTAAAAATCTGAGTAGTTAGTTACTTTTGCTATTGTAAAATAGTATTTTTAATTTAGAAACTCATAGGTGCTTGCAACTAGAAAGATATTCAGCAACAAGTATGATGCAATGATTATTCCATCTGGTGAAGGAGTCATATATTACAAATAAAGCTTATTTTAAGTATTACTGCAGATGTCCCATCCCTCCCAGTGTCCCATCCCTCCCTAATCTCTCCTATAAATTTATCTCAAGTCAAATGCAATAAATAATTCTACCACTTGATATAGTGGCGTGAATTTTATTTTATTTTTGTGAGAATCGTCCTTATAAATATTCCTCTATATGTATTTATATATGTGTGTTTTAACGCATTTTGCATATGTGCATGAGGGTATAGATATGCACTATTAAAAGGACATATAGCTTGTATACTTATGTCACAAGTATCTCTCATTTTTTCCAGATAATATATTTGTGTGTGTAACATTAGATGTTGATATAAAACTACATTAAATTATTTAAACATTTGGGTTAACGGGGGAACACGGGAGGCGTGTTTATTTTTTGTTTTTTATACCGCTACCCTCTTTGCTCAGGATAAATACAACACATGTAGGCTTAGCTACAGCCATTATCTCTCAGTACTATTTTTGTATTTGTCCTGAACCAAGAAGGGAGCATTATGAAAAAATAAGAAAAAACACTTCCACAATTCTCCTCGTTTACCCTACTTATGCGAGTAATGAAACTATATATTCGTCATACAGCATGATCATAGGCGCCGACTTCACGTGGACGAAATAGGCAATCAGGCATATTTAAACCACTAATTTTGAAAACATTTTTTGTCGTAATTAAGCACTCGAGTTTATTAAAACAAAAATATCATTTTAACCCTTTAACGGGCAGTGGTCACAAATGTGACCACTTAATTTTAAATCCGAACTGCCAAATGGCATCCGGAATAATTTACTGAGATTTTACTTTTATATTGAACGCGAAGAAAAGCAGGTATTTATTTTCTAAAAAATACGTTTGTAAATTCTGGTGTCAATCAATCATTTCACCATTTTACGTGAAAAATTGCTCGCGCCGGAAAGGGTTAAAGTTAGTGGTAGAAGTTTTCCTGGTTGCCACCATTGCCACTATTATGTCGGCACATATAATCATCAAAAACCTTAATACTGGAAATGAAGCTCAATGAATTTTAACAATTGATTTGAAAGATACGTTTTTTCATTAGAAACAAAATAGATTACATTAAGTACATAGACATTATATTTACGTATTTATAAAATATAAGTTTCCTCATTATTTAGCAATTTAAAATAAATTTTCAGTTTTTGTACTTGAATTAAAATGTTTATTGTCCTAACTTGGAACTTTTCGCTCAAAACCAGGGTGAGGTTTTTATGTTATCATCAGTATATACATATAATAATTATCGCTTTATTTAATCACAGACAATTGTTAAAAACACTGAGATACAATAGGCCTAAGATAAATATTTTAAAATGCTAGTGGCAAATGCAATAACCATGTGCACTCAGTATATATGATAGCTTGCCGAGTGTTCCCGGGTTAATATACTCAAATAAAAGATATTTGTTTCATGCCGTATGCATAGTTTTTGTGTACACCATGGAACTATGAATAAAAAGAAATTGACACATACAGAAAATGTTTAAAATGTCAACTGTAACGAGTTTCGATCAGGACAAATCTACTTCCACCAGTAAATTTGAATCGAAATTTCCAACTTATTTAATCGCCTTATTCATGAAGAATTTCTGTCAAGGCAAAAATATCTAATCATTTTACTGGTGAAAGTTTGTCCCGGTGCTACTCAAGTACTGTGGTTCCACCATATTGTGACTACATAAACATGTCTCCTGTCAATATCAGTGATAGAAATTAGAATACCACCTGAGAAAACTTCCACCAGTAAAAACAAATAGAAATGTTTGCCTTATTTATGAGAGAAATTCTACATGAATTTATTGTTAGACGTTTGCTGAGGCAGTAATCAGGCCCTATTGATCCAACGTAAATAAACAACATCTACCATTTTGTCACTACATCCTCAGTTACTTCATTCGCAACTGGTAGCTATTACACTATATACCTCCCATCTTTATTCATAAGTTTTATGTACCGTAATTTCCGGCGTATAATCCGCGAATCAAACAATTCTGTTTCAACCCAGAAATTTTATTCAACAATTGAAGTCAAATATTTACAGCGATTTAGTAAGTTACATTTTATATGAAATAAAATTTCTGGGTCGAAACATGCTTATTTGATCCGCGGATTATACGTTACATATTACGGTACACATACCGGGTGAGTCAAAAGTTCGTTAAAAGTTTAAAAATTCATTAAAAAGAAACAAATGATACTAAAAAATTGTGGTTTGCAGGAATAAGATTAGAGTCATTGGAAGTTGTGGTTAAAAAATTACCGATAGATGGCAGGCATAATATGAGCAGATGTATGCAAATTAGACTTATAGTAAAAGACCTATTTCTGCGAAGCGTCTGACAAGCTTTAGTACCTCAGCACATGAAACAGGCCATTTTCTCGTCTTCAGTCATTTTGCCGCAATGCGATAGTTGCCGTTTTCCCGATCTTGTAAAAGAGTTTAACCAACAGCACTTGATCTGGTAACGATAGCAGACTGTTGTCATCAAATGGAGGATCTGTGTGCATTAAGGGGCTTTATTGACAGCCTGATTTGTATAAATCTGCTTCATATTTTGTCTGCAGCACCATCTATCGGTAGTTTTTTAACCAAATGTTCCTGTTCTTACAAAAATTCCGATCTCCCTTTAACCCCTTAATCGTCGCGCCCGATAAGTGTAGGCTACTTTTAAAAAATTCAGATTGCTTGATTGCCACCAGTTTTTTAAGTAGAAACATTCGCGTTATTTAACAGACATATAAAATGTTACGAGAATAAAGCCAATTTCACTATTTTAAAGAACTGGTGGGAATCAAACAATCTGAATAAAACAAGCATAACTTACGCTGCCCATGAATGTCTCGGGCACGACGATTAAGGGGTTAATCCCATTCCTGCAAACCGAAAATTTTTAGCATCATTTTTTTTCTTTTTAATGAATTTTTTAAGTTGTAGCAAACTTTTGGCGCACCCTGTATATTTTACATTTTCATGCATAGTTCAGAATTAAGAAAAATAATTTGAGTTACATCTACTAGTTTTCGCTTCTTTAATGTGCCCAAGATGGATCTTAAAAGGTTAATGGTGGAATTTATTTATTATTAGTAGGTGTTTTTTTCCAATACTGAATGAATAATTTTGCCGAAATATATTTGCACACATATATGTCCGAAAGGAAATTTGTTGAACTTCCTGAAACTGTAATGTGTCCTATTTAATCGTGACAGAATGAACTTGTATACTCACGTAAATAAATTTCATATCAGTGTACCATAATTCATATATTATAATTATCTCGTAAACAAAAAATATGTAAATCAGAATTTCTCGAAAAATTTCAAAAATGAACATTGTAATTTCACTACATATGTATACAAAAGTGCATGTGTTATATCCCCGATACAAAGCAGAGGTATCGAATTCAGAAGATTACATATTTATGATTATTTCTTTTTCATAAAGTAGAATACTAAATCATTTTTTATATTTGTCAAGGATGTTTAATGGATTTACGGCAAGGTATACTACAAATTTTCACTGAGCATAAATAGTAACTGTAAGCCATAACCGTTAAATGTTACCATTTCTGTTTCACCAATGGTTAAATTTAGTAATCTTTGCCGTGTTCAATCATATAATTATGTGATTCAACATGTTAAAGATTTCTATTCGGAAGTACTGGTCACAAAAAATCGTAGCAGTAAGCAGCTATTCTGGAATTAAATGAAAAATGCACATGAAAGCTTTTACTTTCGATAGTTGGACATTTTGTGGACGATAGAAAAGGAATGAACCGATTGTTATTGAGTATTGCATATAGGGTTATCGAAAAAGGTTATACATATTTAAAAAAATCATAATTCCAAAAATTATTGAGGAATTACAATAATTATCTTTTCAAAGTATTCAGCAATTCTCTAACATTTGTTAGATGTAACTTTTTTGCGGGCGTGACATTAAGATGATACGCAGAACCGATATGCAGTGAAAGATTCTTTCGTGCTGTCGAACCTTTTTCGGTTATCCTGTATTGTCTTCAAAAAGTCGCAAATAACCATCGAGTGCAAAGGATAAAACTTTGAAGAATTTCACCCACTCTGTAAAAAGACGAAGTTTCCACACAATGATTACTGCGAAAGCCACAGTTCGCAGTAATCAGTCACATTCGTCTTGGAATTGCAGTCATTTTTTGGACAACATTATGAATGTAGCTGATGCTGCATTTGAATTGACTTAAAAAAATAATGATTGTACATAATAAGGAAAAAAATCTATATTATGTCTTATATAGTTGTATAATTTGTGTAGTATTGTAGTTCGCTCGGCAGTAGAAACAATAATCGAAATGTCGTACGGAGAAAAATATATACCGTAATTTCCGGCGTATAATCCGCAGCTCAAAGAGTCGTTTTTCGACCCAGAAATTTTATTCAATAATTGTAGTTAAATATTTACAGCGATCTTTTAAGTTACATTTTATAAAATAATATTTCTGGGTCGAAAAACGACTCTTTGAGCTGCGGATTATACGCCGGAAATTACGGTAATTCAGGGCTCCTACTGGTCCGTTTTTGTAATACCAGTATTTGTGCAGAAATTTTTTGTGCTAAGTTTTCACAACATCGCATAAAGAATTATGTTCCGGGTAGGTGTCTACAAAATTTGTCAGAAAAATCTAAAAAAAGCTATTTTTCTTTAAAGATGGTGTCTTATAAAAATGAATCGAATGGGAGGCATGTATGATGCCAAATACATGGCGACGTTTGGCACACTTTTACAAATAAATTAGTTTTGTAAAAGAGTATATAGCCTAAACATTTAAATTAAGTATTTTTATGTTTACCTAACAATTATGTATCATATTGTAGCCGCCTAAGGTTTCTAAAACATTAGCTTCATGTCTAAAAAAGAGATTTTTCATGTATTGCAGGTGTGACATCAAACCTGTAAAGTAATATTTTATTCAGTATGATAATGACGACTTTGAATATATATATATTACGATAGATAAATGTTTGCTAAACATAAAAATATTTAATTTAAATGTTTGGAATTTAACAATTTAACTACAGAGCAAATTTATGTGTAAATGTGTCAGACCCGACTTGGTATAATTACCTTTTTATATAGGATGTTTCTTCCTACTAAATTTCTGGTACAATTTTTATCACCGAGCACTATGGAATATGGTAGAAATAAAATAGAAATTTAACAGCAGCCTAATATTATGAATTAATTTCGTTTAAGATTTTCAACTTAACACATTCGCATCGGTATAGTTATGTAAAATCTGGGTTTAAAAAAAATAGAAGCTCCTTCCTGCATTGCGATTGATGTGCAGACATTGATTACAGACACTCCCTCTTCGAAAGTCTTTCGTAATTTGTTCATATATATGTTTCTCAAGTTTATTAATCCGTAAATATATTTCAATGTACGGATTTAATATAAAATGCCGTAGAATATGAAAACGTATTGACAACGTGATATAAATGCACTTTCAGTAAGATAGAAGTAACGCCCTTAGTCAGTGATTTCTTTGGAATAAAAACGATCATTATCGTTTCCGATGCGAATGCGTTTACACACGTACTCCACAAAATAAACAAAATGACACTCAGTCATTTTGAAAATTTCGTGAACGAAATGTGCGAATACTATAAATGCGCTAATGGGTTATTATATGGTAGTTATATATTTTTAAATTCATGGGGGCGTTTCTCATACTTTTACACATAAATAAGATTTGTACTTAAAACGTACACTGCCGGGTTAAAATTACCGGAATTTTATTTTATTTAGAAAATTCGTATTCATACCAGAAAATACTAATAGCAATATTTACTTTATTTAATTACAGACATTTCATGCTTACATAAAAGAAAAATTCTTCTTTCGAAATTTCCGGTACGAATTCGTAATTTTCGATTGAAAAACCACGAGTATACTCGTGATTGGCAGCGAATGGGTTAAAGAATATACAAGGGAGGATCAATAAGTAATGCCTCCTGTCTTAAAAACTTTATTAATGAACATATAACAGCAAAATGTTTTATAGATAATAGCCTGAACTGTCCTCTAGACAAAACTACTACTCAACATAGTCACCATGCATTTGCACACATTTGAGCCATCGATTAACCCAGGAATCAAAACAAATTTTGGGAAAATTCTGTGCTGATCTGGTAGATCTCATTTTTGTGGACGTGGAGAACCACTGTGCCATTCTTTGGATTGCAATTTACTATATGGATCATACAGTTACACACAGATGTCATCTCCAGTGACCACATTCCTGAAGAAGTCCTGTTGCTTCGCTTCAAATACGTTCAGGAGATCTTGACAAACTTTCACTGTCTTCTTCCGATTATCAACAGTCAATTGCTTTGGACCCACTTAGCAGAAACTTTGTGATACCCTAAGTCATCAATCATTGCTTAGACAGAGCCATACGAGACGTTCAATGCGTCAGCAATATCCTGAACTGTAACTAGTCTGTCTCCTCTAATCAGCTCATCAGCACGTTCTCGATTTGCATCTGTGACTGATGTTGTCGACCCGGCCGCTTCTCTTGTTATCTGCAATTTCTGTTTCTCCGTTTCCAAACTTTTTCGCCCAACGCCGCATATTGCTAATGTCCATTACAGCGTCTCCATAAATATTTTTCAAGAGTCTATGAATTCCCTTAGGTGCACAACCTCTAAATATTAGATAACTACTCTTTCTTTTAGATTCAGATTTTAGGTTCTAATCCGCCGATCGGAAAAGAAAAATACTATATAAGTAGAGTAGGGTTACCTGTATAATATCAAGCATAGATATTCTAGTATCTGTGAAAGAAATAAAATTTAGATCAATGGAGGCATTACTTATTGATTCACCCTCGTATAATAACGATAACCTAAACATTTAAATTAAGTGCTTTTATGTTTGTCCAAACTTTATCTATTGTAATACAGCAGAATCATGCTATTTTGAAACATCAGCTTCATGTCTAAAAACCAGAATTTTCATGTGTTACGGCTGTGACATGGATGTCACACCCGCAACAGAAAGGTAATATTATTTTATGCATGGAAAGAATGATTTAGAGAAAATCGATGTTGCTATGTTAAGATACATAAATGTTGGGTTAACATAAAAAAAATCTAATTTATTAGTTTGGTCTTTCAACAATTTACGTACAGTGTTAATCTATGTGTAAATATGTCAGACACGCCCAGTCCCGTACGCATGAAATAAGCAACATTTTATCAAGCTTTTTTTAACCCCTTCAGGGGCAAAGTACTCTTGTAGCTAAAATACTGAAATGATTGATTGACACCAGGATTCACGAACGAATTTATTTGAAAATAAGTAAAAGCTTTTCCTCATGTACCTTATAAATTCAGAATTTGATTATAACATTCTGGTGTCATTGTGGCATTAAAATTAAGTGGTATATGTAATATACCGGTGCCCTTCAAGGGGTTAAGAACATTTGAAATACTTAACCCTCTGAGCGTTTTGAAAAAGGGTAAAATTGTAATGTTGTTTTCTCTTCAATTTGTTTTAAATGCTAAAAAAATGTGATTCTTTCAGCATTATAAATAAAACTTAATTACAAATATGAATGTAACCCTTGGAAGTATTAATCATTCTTCAATGTTTTGAAAATTCATTAAATCTGTGGAATTATATTATCTTAAACATCGCATATATTGCAGTGAAACCTGGAGCTTAGTGAACGGAATATTACGTTCCACACGCTTACAGGGATCAATTTTAAACGGTTTAGGTTTTAACATAAATCATTAGTTTAGAGAAAACTAAAAGATAACGTTCCTCTACGTTAAATGTAATCTTAAGTTTTTTTATTTTGCCATTCATATCTCAGGGGACTCACTTCGTTCATTTTTTAATACCACTTCTTCAAACAATAAACTTCTTTTTGGATTTTTATGGCAAATTTTGCTGAAACTTTCCCGAAGGTCGTTTTTAAATTAATTTTCATAAAAATCACAATTGTTGTTTCAGAAATATTGGTACTTCGAAAACGGACCAGAGAAAGACCTGATATTTTAAAATTTCCAGATTTTTGTGGTTAATAAAAGTTATGGAATTTTTTAAAATAAATTATTTTAATTTATAACAAATGTATGTGTAATTAATTAAATTGGAATCTTCTTTTACTCCATATCGTTCAAAATATATTTTTATATTTGGGTACGGTAGTAACGTTTTAAGAAAATGCAGAATATTGTAATTTTTTGTAGCGGAATTCTGAAAAAACCTGAGATATCGATAATACTAATGAAACTACACTATATCTTATACATTGTTAATTTATTTTACATAAATTTCTTCTTACTTTAGGTATCCTCTTTATATGTTTTTACACTATTAAGGAAAAAGTTTTTCTTATTTATACTGTTTCTTTCTAACCTTTATTCTGTCTTTATGTGGCGTTTCTCCATTCAATAAGGTGCAGCTTATTAAGCTACGTGATTTTATTTTCATCTTCCGAAAAATTATAACTGCACGTGTAAATATTATTACACAAGTGCATGTTTTCCATGAAAGAAAACTGACTCATAAAAGTCAGTGTATTTTTAATGTATTGTTCATGTAATGAGAAAGAATTCTATGAGAAATTTTTTTATTAAGATTATATAAAACACATTAAAGACAGAAATATTGATGTAGCATAAAGCGTAAATATAAGTGATATATAATAAATTGCTTGCAACAGCATATATTTTATTACTTATTGATAGAACTTATAAAATATGTACAATAAAAGTAATAAAAATATGCAGAATAATAGTTATTTTTATAAACTCGTGAGGAATAAGACGTGTCAAAACCTGTAACTCAAAAATCTTTGCAAAGAATAACTGCGTTTTAAAAGACGATATTAAAGTAATTCAGCATCAAATAAAAATCCCATACTGACTCATCTTGTTGAATTGAAAAGTATTACGAATCACTTTGTATTATTAATAATAATATAAAGAAAGAAAGACAAAAAAATACAAAATAACATTTGATTTTCTCGTTCTAGCCTATTCTTGAGAGTATTCTTGAGAGCTGTAAATTGCATTAAAAATTACAGCTGATAGAAAATGCTTTTCTTACAATTGAATTTCTGTAGTTAAATTATTATTTCAAAGTGTGCAGGATATTATGCCACTCGTCCAATTTTACATTTCCCTTATAAATATATAAATCTGCAAACACGTGTAGTTGTTTCGCCAGACGGTACTTAAAACCCCTTAAAACTGGGACAAATGGCACCACTACATGCGACAAGATATACCGTAATTTCCGGCGTATAATCCGCAGCTCAATGAGTCGTTTTTCGACCCAGAAATATTATTTTACAAAATGTAACTTAAAAGATCACTGTAAATATTTAACTACAATTATTGAATAAAATTTCTGGGTCGAAAAACGACTCTTTGAGCTGCGGATTATACGCCGGAAATTACGGTATTTAAATAAGTATTGATAGAAATTAAAATTGATCTACGAGGAAAATAGTCAAATTATGTAGAAAAATATTTTTATTTATAAAATCTTCGGGTATAAGACATGCGAGGGTCCAAAATTCAATTATCTTCGGAATGAAATCCTGCGATTTGAAGAAAAATACGGTGACCTCTCACTTATACTCGATCTACGGTTTTTATATTTAATACCACTCTTTCTTAAAAGTAAAATTCACCTTATAATTTCTGAGATTAAATAAGGAGAAAATTAATATTCAGAAATAATAGTACTAAAAATATTTCTCTACATCGCGTATATGTGAGAAGCCGTAATATTAAAATATAAAATTTAGCGTAACAATAAAATATCATAACATAACTAATAACATTGAGTATTTTGAAGGTGTCATTTTAAAATTATAATAAATTAAAATAATCAATATTAACGATTTTCACTTCTGCAAATCTCCCAAATTAGCCGAATTTTTAAAATACATGTCTCTGGAACTATAGAAAAATTTCGTATAAAGTTAGACCTAAGTTACAGCGCCTAGAATACATAGTGTGGGAAACGGCTACAAAGTAGTACTAAAAAATGAATCCGGTAAATGTAGAACGATGCTGAAAGAGCAACGGGTCGATCGCAGCGACATCTTTTAGCAATGGCAAAGTCAGGGTGGAGATTCCAGATGGTTTGGATACCACTAATTTTATAAAACTATTTTTGCTTTATCTAATCGGAGAATTTTCTGTGATATTGAAGGCGAAGAAAACTTTATAAAATTACTGGTTTCCATAGCATTTGGACCTCCCCTCTCTGGCTACGCCACTGTCTGCTAGCTCTTTTCAACGCAAACATATTATAAGGATGGAACTGAGAAAACGTTTCTGCTGGTGGTAAATATTTTAAATAATTAAATTATACCCTATTTCCTTTGACTGGGATAGTGATTTTCATAAGCTTTGAAAATATGAATGATATTGATCATGTCCAAAAAACGTGATACGCATTCTTTTGTGCCTGGTTGCGGTACTCGATACAAGACAGCAAACTAGAAACTATCCCTATTTAGCATACCAAAGGATGAATCACTGCTTGAAGAGTGGAAACGATTAATTCCCTGATAAGATAAAAAACCACCTTCAAAATCAGTTACATCTGAAATATACACTTACAAGAAGATTTTATTAACAGAAATTATGTTCATGTTGTCAATAGTGAACGGTTACTTTTGCTAGAGGTAAATCTATTTTTAAAGCAGATGTCACTGCGATCGCCCTATTATTGTACCGCATCGCTGCACGTTCATCGGCTATAATTTTTTTGCACTTTTTAACCCCTTCAGGGGCAAAGTACTCTTGTAGCTAAAATACTTAAATGATTGATTGACACCAGGATTCACGAACGAATTTATTTCAAAATAAGTAAAAGCTTTTCCTCATGTACCTTATAAATTCAAAATTTGATTATAACATTCTGGTGTCATTGTGGCATTTTGGGATTAAAATTAAGTTGTATATATAATATACCGGCGCCCTTCAAGGGGTTAAAGCATTACTAGTTTGTCTTTTTTTAAATTCCTAAATTTCGCATTCATACCAGAAATTCCTTATAATGTTCTTTTGGTTACTTAATGGCAAATATTTCGTGACTTCTTGAAGTAAAAATTCTTGTTTCAGAATTTCCGGTTTGAATTCGAAATTGCGAATTTAAAAACAATAGAACCGTTTTCCACACTATGCATTCTATGCGCTGTACCAAAATTTAACTTAATGTCTACATTCTGGGGTCAAAATTTCATTATTTCATTATGAAGACGGCTCCTAACACTTACCTTTTAATATATATTTATAAATAATACATTATTCCCGATCAAATGGCTATTTCTTTCATTTACTGCGCCAATTTGACGATTAAAATGTACGGAGGACAAGATGGGTACAGCACTTAGAATTTCCAAGGAGCATGGCATCACTGCTAGTATTTCAGATTAGAAATCTCTGCCTAATATGTTATTCAGATTAGGAACTTTTTAGTGATGAATCGCAGAATTTGTAGTGTTTTTCAGCGATTAAATAAAGCAAATAAAAACTGTTCAATAATTGTACAAGAACTGTACGCCCCTGGGGATGTCTTTTTTATCGGCAGACTCTATATAAATTAGTTGTGTGCCCTTTTTACACTCATTGTAAAAGTTTCATTTTATTATGAATAAAGGTAATTAGAAACTTGAAGATACAACGTCATACTTATTTTGTGAAAGTCGGATGACATACGACAGTTTATTTTAGAGCTAAAATGACTGGTGATAATTAATGTTTTGATGGGAATAAAATTTAAATTATCGGAGTATCTATAAATTGATAATTGAGGAAGTCGGGGCCAGAGAGTGCTAAGCCACATTTTTGAACTGAGATATTTCAATTTGAAAATTTGATCAAATACTCAAGTCAAGATATATAACATAAAGTTTTTTCGCCAATGTCTTAGTAACATTTGAGATATTCTGAGTTAGAATATGGCATTACTTTAATGATATTATTATTAAGTTCTTTGTAAATTAGCTATCTTCATTGGGGGCATAAACGTCTGGGGCAAAAACGAAACATGGAACATATGCTGCCACCAAGTGTCATTAGAAACAAATAATATCTAGGATATTATAATTCACAATATTAAGCAACAGACTACAGTTTCAGATTTATTTCACCAAAAATGTGGCTTGGCACTTTCCTGCCCCAACCCCCACAATTGCTTTTTCTTTTACATAACAACATATGTAAAAGAAAGAATTGTACCGCCTTTTTTAAAAATTATTTTGATGCACATATATTTCGACTAGCATATTTAATTCGGAGAATTCATTTATAAGTCGTTGTCAGTAACTGAACAGATATTCCAAGAAATAATTTACTAGAACATTGAATATACTATCAAAAATATTCTCAGAAAAGATCACAGAATTGAACCTGTATCTCGGGATCAAGGAGAGGGCAATATTTCTGGTCATGTAGGTCCCAGTTATTGCTAAATTTGCGAGTTCTTATTGGAAAATAACAATTAAAGGAGATTAGAAATACAAGCAACCACAAAGAAAGGGCATATTTTACTTCAGGAGTGTAAAGTGCAATTTTTATACAACAGAATTGCCACATAGGAAACAATTTGCCATTTAAGTTTGAAAACTTATACGTTTGAGAAATATAAATTCCGTATATATCTCCGAATTTTTAAAGAGTAGCGATTCGATTTAATGAGGATATTTATTCGGTTTCTAATTTTCAGTAGGGATTTGGAAATTTTCACTTTTTATCTCGTTATACTTTTGAAATCGCATGTGAAGTCCACGTGATGTATGAAACGATAGAAAAATTGTTTTCCTGCTTCTTCAACAATCTGTCACGTCATTTGTATGTTATGTAACATACGATATCTAAAGCACAAAGAAATAAAAGGATTAAGCACTTTGGTATCGGTGGAGAAGATATGAAATTTAAAAAATAAGTGAGCAAACGCTAATTTTATGAGTTTGTTTGGTTAGTCTAGGGAAGTGTTGTCAGTTGGATTATTTTTGTATTCAGATTGCTGAATTGCTACTATTTGTTTCTAATATCACAATTTCAAAAGAATTGTACAGATCAAACGGTCTGAATACAAAAAAGAAGACCACTTGGAAACACTGTTTTTCAGGTATTTCGGTACAGGTCAATAGCAGGATTTTTAGTTCAGTCCAAAGCATTGTACATAGTGAGACATTCCCATAATAATAATTAAACACACTATTGACACTCCCATAATAACGAAGGTCTCTCTAAAACGCAAACTCAAAAAATTACAACAATTACTGAAAAATATATACAGGGTGTCCCAGGATTATTGGGACGAACTTTAAGGGGAGGTGGGGGACATCACAAGATTTCAGATTTGCATAGCAACCCAGAGTCGGAAACGGCTTCGTTCGCCGTTAGGTGGTGTTGCTCACGAGAGCACTGGAGGAAACTTTACTTACTGCCAGCACCTCTAACATCTGCAGATTATCTCACTCTTTTGCAAGAAGTACCAAATACCAAGTACCAAGCTTACTTGACACTATGCCAAATCTGTCAGACACCATATGTGGTTTCAACATGATGGGGCATCTCCCCATTATGGCAGATGTGTTCGTGACATTTGAATCAGGTGTTTGGTCACCGATGGATTGTCCCACGCGCTCCTAATTTAAGCAGCATAGATTTCTTTCTTTGGTGTGTACTGAAAAGTGCTTTGTACACAACACCTGTGGATTCCGATATGGATCTGGTTGCAAGACTCATTCTGTGCTGCTGCGGATATCCAACAAAATCCAGGTGTATTTGAGCGAATCCGCCAATCCATGGTCCGACGGTGTAATGCATGCATCACTAGTAATGGCGGAAACTTTGAACATCTTTTGTGACATTTTCACGTAACATCTACCACAGCACACGTAATATCTTTGACCAATAATTTATTTCAGATGATCTCAGCCTTGTGTATCATCGTTTCTTGTACCCGTCATTCTATTTTCCCTTACCGTTTCCGACCATGGGTTGCTATGCAAATCTGAATCCTTGTGATGTCCCCTACCTCCCCTTAAAGTTTGTCCCAATAATCCCGGGACACCCTGTATATATATGTGTGTATAATATAAAGTCAATCAAAGAGGAAGAATACCAATAGGTAACGTTGAAAAAAATTAAAACTTTGAGTTTCATCACCAGTATTTTTGTAGTTTATCGCAAATTATAATCTGAAATTTTGAAAAACTAGTAATTATTGCGTTCTAGAAATGCTGCAGAAAAGGCGTATTTTTTGCAATTTCTCCCTGAATTAAAATGCAGTTAATGACGTACCTTATTCTGGGTTCGTACATTGTTACCACAAGTTTTTAATTGAAAATTTCTATTTAATATTTAAATAGCAGAAATTGCTGACGCTTCGCTTAATTGCAGGATTTCGAATACCGTAATTTCCGGCGTATAATCCGCAGCTCAAAGAGTCGTTTTTCGACCCAGAAATATTATTTTATAAAATGTAACTTAAAAGATCGCTGTAAATATTTAACTACAATTATTGAATAAATCTTCTGGGTCGAAAAACGATTCTTTGAGCTGCGAATTATACGCCGGAAATTACGGTGCTTTTCTGCATTTAAATAAGGCGAAAATTTCTATTAAAAAATTGCGGTAACAGCGTACGTACCCTGTTATTGCTGTTTATGTATGTTTAAAAGTACATGCAGTTACGGTTGTTCAGATTATTAATTTCATTAATGAAATTTCTTTATAATTACTATATTCCAAGCTGAAACTAAAATTTATATTATCTTGCAATTAAGGTGATTTTCAAGATCTTAATTTTTGACATGAATATAAATATGTTATTTAAGTTTTCTTCTTGCTAGGTGTGACGGCTGTGCACATAACAGTAAACATTTACAATATAGTCAAATAAATTTAGAGTATTTGTTTATGGAGATATCGTTGTAAAACCTGTCGTGAGTTTCCAATACCATCAATCAATACTGTTTCACTTGCAAAGCTCGCTGGATTTCGGTGGTCTTATAGCGCGTAATACAACTTACTCGTTTCGCAAGTCGTATTTCGCAAATATTATCAATTATTAAATTTACTGTTTAGAATTACTAATATTGAGAAATTTTTTAAAAAGTCCATTCGATTTATTTCTCACGCCATCCGCTATGAAAACTTAGTCGTGTTCTTTGACTTTTCTGTACGACATTGCTAGCACTTATTCCATTTACGTGTCCACACTTATTATGTACTTAGTTTTGTGCTTTGGATGAGTTCAAGCCAAGCTGTTTCCATCTAAAAAGAAAGCCATATCGATACGACATCAACTTGTGATATAATTTCAAGTTGCAAAAAATCAGTGCCTTTTTTAGGAAACGACTTGATGCTAGTGTAACGATTCGATTCGAAAAACAACGTTTTTGTCCGAAGTTGGAGGCGGACTAAATTTCATAAAGCAGTGCTATGCCAAAAGGCCACTATGCCAAAGCGCGTACCAAAAAGGCCTATTCCCACATATCTGCCAAATTTTGGATTTTTTCTTAGCACTGAAATTTAATTCTAAATTTTGCTTTATTTAATCACTAAAATCTTCAATTAAGTAAGGCGAAAGTGTCTACTAAATATTAAAGGTAACAAAACGGCGTAAAAGTTGGCAGCTACGTTGCCACCGCTTTTCATGAAAAAATTATTTCGTCTTATTTAATTATCAGGATTACTTTCATTTATTAATTCAAAAAATATATTTCCGAAATAACAATTGGCATTCCGGCACGTAGGTGCGCCTTACGAGACTTCGCACTTGAAAATGACATGGTTTTCAATTGAATGATTTCAATTAGATGTTAGGTTCAATAACTCCGTACTTTAATTTTCTGTATTAGAAATAAACGACGCGGCGCTTCGTAGCTCTGATCTCGATCATTGCATTTGCACAATGTTTATAAAAGGGCGTTGTCACAAGTTTATTGAAAATATCCTTTAAAACTTTTAAATGATAATGAATAATTTTCTTTATTATTAATATTTAACTCTACTGGTGGTAGTTTGCAGTAAAATATCACTCCTGTATTAACAGTGATAAAATTTATTAACTCAACACTGTACATTTCTCAATATGAATATATTATTATAACGCTTTTTTAAAAAGTCATATTTTTTTTAGCATAAGAGAGTATTTTTCAATATCAGAATTGTCTTTTGTGTAATTATTAAAAAAGCTGAATTTCTTTCAAAAATAATGCATAAGTTAGAAATGAGTTATTGCGTAGTTAATGATTTTGAGATATTTTTAGGAAATTTTTTAATATAATTTTTGAAAGTTTTGCTATATGTTTTTTTCTATAAAATGTATACATAAGAGTCTTCTTTATTTTAAAATAAATGAAAAAAAAATATAATATTTAAATATAGCCGAATATTTCTCCGCCGATCTATAGAATATAGATTAAAATAGAATTTAAAAAAAAAAAAGTTGTTTTATCGTAACATTATTGGACTTCATTTTAGCTCTACTCTCCCTTAGCTAGAAATATTTGGATGGAAATAAAAATAAGTCTCTAACACTTCTTTCATTGATGTATATATTTTTTTAATGCAGCACTAAGAGCAGGACTATAATAAATTTATTTTTCAAATCACGTTTTTGAACATTTGTAACATTTATAGCTTATACTAGATGTATTCGAATAACTTTATTCACCTGATCACATAAATCTTTTTTTTTTTTACGTCAATCCTATTTCTAGAGATGTCAGGTAATTTAGATCATGAGACTTTCGTTTACTTTCCTTAGATTTCTGAAAATGATAGTCTAATCAAACGAATTGTGTTGCAATATTTTCAATGTGTGTAGATTCCTTAAAATTTCCAAGGAGTATGACACCAATATTTCAGAATAGAAATGTTCGCCTAATATTTTTTATTCAGTTTAGAAACCGTTTTGTCATTAATCGCAGAATTTATAAAAATTCTGCGCTTAATTAAAGCGAAAAGTCCATTCAAAAACTGTAGTAAACTGCACGCATTCTGTATTGTTATGATGATTTTTTTCAGATAAAATTGGTACAATTAAGGTTTATTCAAGGCATTGCATAAGCCGAGTAAATAGAAATATATATTGACATATATATTTTTTAAATTCTATTGTTTTTCATGCGTTAAAAGTTCAAGTTGTTTCTAAATCGTATAATAAAATGCTATTATCAGTGCAGGGGTAGCGAATCCGCGTAGCAGATGGATAATTGCCACCAATATTTCGAATGGTAATCTTTATGTTATCACAAAAATTCTGTCATTGTATAAATTATCTTAAAAATATAATCTTCGGAAATAGTGGTTAAAATTTTCCCGAGTGTTTGTCCAGTTTGTCTTAGTGTATCACTATTTTTTTAATAAACTATAAAGTTTCCTTTAATAAACGAACTGAGGCTGGAGAAAGCTAGTCCGTCAAGGGAAACAGCCACAAGACCGGGTACATGTAGATGGAACAGAAAAACTCTCTTACACCAGAAATACAAAAGAGAAAATATGAGGAGTGCCTGAGGCGTGTCAGCAGTGCTCATGTTAAGTTATTTTCGGTGTACCCTTCTATTTCGCTACGAAATTTCGAATTCGTACCAACTTCCAGAAGAATAATTTTTACGTTATATTTTTATTTTCCTTTATACCCCAAATTGACAGAATAGCAATTATGGTCACTGTTGTTCCGATACCTACAAAACGGCTATTAGTGATTTTGTCTGTTCTTAATTTTTTTATCCTCATCTTACTGGCTACAAATTTGAAATTTAAGATTTCGATGAAGCGGTACCTAAAATAGAGCGCGGTGTATATTAGAAACCATTATTTTTTGTATATACATATAACCGTAGGCACCGACTTCACAGGGACGAAACAGGCAATCAGGCATGTTTCTACCACTAATTCTACAAAAGTTTTTCTTTTATTTAATCACTGTGAATAATTAAGATAAAAATAACATTTTAAAAATACGAGCGAGAAATCGCGCTAGAATCTTCCCATAGACTTAACATTAGCTTGAGCGTTTTTCGCATAACTGATGTAGGCTCTTCAGGGGCTCATTTGCATTCAATCTGAATCAAAGCAGGGTAACGCCATTTGTCGTGTTCACATTAACGACCAAGGACATGGTTCGTTACAGCACAAAAATAAATTATTGTTTATATTTACTTGAAGCTCCGTTTCACGAAAGAATAGAATAGACTTGATCCTCTTTGCTTCTGAAGAATTCAAATGTATGCTCTCAATGTAAAATAACGATAAAATGTCTCAATTATAAAAATGTTGTTTAAAATTTTAAACTTTTAATATTAGTTTGTTTGAAATTTTGGAATAAAAATATTGACCGTCATTCAAACATCTTTAAAATATATATTTGAAAAGTAATCTTCAGGAATAATTATATTTTATATTCTCGAACGATTACGTTCAATATTCAAAACAATACTTTAAATCACATATTAATCTAAAATAAAAATATCGATATTCTTATTTTCTAATTTATTTCAGCATTAAACAAATCATCTTAAAAGGATCTCCAATAAATGTCTGTATGAATATTAAAAGTATTAAAAGATTTTTTTAAATATTCACATTTTTTTAACCTCTTAATATTTGCAATTTTCTCCTCGTTGCATTATCGATGCGTCCTGTAAAGAAACTTTTTTCTTCGTAAACTTTATCTTCGTTTTATTTTTTAAAGCTACAAATGCCAAGATTTCCCGTAAATACTGGTACAATATACCATAAAAACTTCCAATAATCGATATTCCAATCCTCGTCCTGTGAATTGAGCACACTTATTTTAATTATATTATATCCGAAAAGAACAAATAGTTGCATTTTAGTGAGGTAATAATCTGAAATACGTTTTATTACGAATATATTTTGAATGTCTTATATATCTTGAACTAAATTGCGTTGTAAAATATATACGAATAATAAGCTCGAAGGTCCGGACGTATTTAAAGCCCCGAGCCCCACCTAGTTATGGGCAAAATGAATGATTTTGATATTCCAATATTTCAAATTCGGGCATGCGCAAAAACATAACTCGCCGAACTTCACATTTAATTAACTCAATTACTGCTAGAAATTTTGTAAAAGAAAATGTATTTTCATATTTAAACTGGAATTAAATTAAGAGCCACTTTAAAAAAATTAAATGTTTTTTTTTTACAAAACTACTGGGTTTATTTGATTAAAATAAATTCGAAAGTTGGCAACTATACTTTTGTTTCTTTTACTTTTAAAAAAATTCTTTTGGTCATTGATTAAAACGAAAATAAGAAGGTTGGCCACTATGCTTTTGCGCATGCCCAAGTAATTGATTCGAATAAAAAAATGAATCATTCTACCCATCACTAGCCCCGCCCTTCCTACTTTTCAATGCATTAAACTTGTGGAATTTCGCATTAAAATGTTTCCGGTATTGAATTCAGATTTAAAATTTTTACAAATTATCTTTCAAATTTCGTGGCCAAAAACATTTTACCTTATTTAAATATCCTAACTTCAACGCCATACAAAAGAAACTTAAAGAATGGATTTTGAATACGTTGAAATTTATTAAAAAATGTACATGGTGTTCAAAAATAAACGGGAATTTTAAGACTTTTTTTCACACCAAATTGTATAGGAAAGGAATGCAGGATAGTCGAAAGTTTTTTTCTGTGGTATTTCACATTTCATTAACACAGCTCTAATCATTTTGATTGCGTATGAATCTTAGGTATATAGACCAAAAACCTTTCGATTTTTATCCATGATGGTACATTAAAAATGAGTGCTTGTTCCACTCATTCTAATAATATTATAAACGTGATTGTGTGTGTGTGAATGTTTGGATGAAGTAAACATCAAAACAGTGTATTTAATTGTCCTGTATCTTTGCATATAGATGGCTTAAAACCAAAAATGAACAAAGGCCAGATTTTTTTAAAATATATTTTTTAATAATTAAAGATTTCATTATTTTCATAGGGAATAAATAAACATTTTTTCCATAAAATTTAACCATGTTTTTTTTTTTTTCGTTGTTGCCAATAAATAAAAATCAGAACAAAATTTTCCTCAACAATTTATTTTCAATTGAACGAATTTCACATAAAAAATGAAAATTAAAAATAATTGAAAATAAGATGAATTTTCGTGATATTTGAAACAAAAATATGGAGTATTTGTTATTATACATGAAGTATGAATATCAGTTACGTTGAGAAAAGATCTTCTGACAAAACTGCATTATAATTAGAAGGAAAATGAACAAAAATAATATTATTAAGAATAGATTTCGCTTGGACACTGGAACTATGATAAGTATCCTCCTTGGCTTGGACAAAAATAACGTTATAAATAAACTATGTATTTTCAAATATTCTTAATAATACTATGAGCATGAATATCAGTATATAATGAAAGTAGATAGATAATGGACGTCATATTTCAGATGAAAAACTGAAATATTTTTATCGATACTGATTAATAACAAGCTTGAAAATCAGTTACATGCAGATGTGAGTTTTCTGATGAGTCATGATGGCCAGGAAAGGAAAATTACCAAGAATTATATCATTAAAAAGAGATTTCTCTGGGGAAAAACTGACGTGATATTTTAAAAAAAAACGGAATTTTCAAATATGTTTTTAAAGGATCTTGAATCAATTCCGTACATTAACCCTTTCCGGCACAGTGGTCCCACTCCGGGCACACCTAATTTTAATTCCAAACTTGGAAATGACACCAAGAATATTTTAATAAAATTTTGTTTCTATAATGAAAGCTTAAAATATGAAGTTCTTATTTTCTAAAAAAGTCTTTTGTAAATTCCGGTGTCAGTCAGTAATTTCTCATTTTACGAACAGAATTTGTCTGTGCCGGAAAGGGTTAATAATAGAAGCATCAGTAATCATAGAAAGTAGATGTGTTTCTTGTCATATTTAGAACGAAGAATTGAAATATTTTTATATATACTGATTATTAAGCATGAGTATCTGTTACATACATATGAGAATTTTCTGTCAAAAATCAACTCATAATTATAAAGAAAAGAAACATGAACACGAATCTATTATATTAAAATCTGATCACGTGTTTGTATTTCGAAACTACTCCTCTTAGACTGTCTAACGCAACGCGATTTTCTGAACACCGGTTACTTATTGATCCGAGAATGTCACACAAACTCTCAGAATTTAAAATTTTGAATTAAATTCCGATATATATATATATATATATATATATATTGTAAATTTTTACGAAGTTTCTCCAAAAAACGGCAAATAAATGTCTCCAGATTTGTGGATAGAATAGGAGAAATAAAACGGACCAATACAGTTTTTACGCCATTTTCTCGTTAAAACTGAAAACAGAATTTATTTTCAATACGAATAAATGGCGAAAACAATTCTTGATTTCAGTTAAATTCTCGGAAAATAAAAACAGGGCTCCCACTTGGTCCGTTGTTTGATCACCGCATTTTTCAAAGAAAAATCTGATTTATAAATTTCGTAGAATATTGCCTCGAATGCCGTTTTTGTTGCAATTCTGGCAAAACCATACCATGAAATTTTTTCTTAAAAAATACTGGTTTTCAGAAAACGGACCAGTGGGAGCCCTGTAAAAACATATTTTCACATATTCAAACTTCATGAATCAATGTATTCAGCAAAACAAAAATCGTCTGTCAACATACTGTCATTTGAAAACAAGATTTGTTTCAGCTATACATTAAACAAAGGAGACAAATGAATTTAAAGAAAAAGCATATATTATTTCAAATTAATTATTTTTGAGGCATGGCTGTTAAAACGTTTCAAAAAGACTAAGAATAAAATGGTTTATCGGGTAATATTGACATTTGCTTTTACCCAATTCGTCGATCTCCACGATTTTATTTGGCCCTCCTTTTTGCATTGGTCGCAATTTCATTTTCGCGATTATTTGGCACAAAATTTCCCTTTTTTAAGACTGAGTTATGTCAAGGTCCCTATAACAAAGAAAAACTGTATTATCTCCTTTAAAATGTGATAAAGAGTTAGTTAATTACTTAAGTTTTTAATTATCGGGAGTGAAATATTTTGCTTAATTAAACCCTTAATGGCCAAATAAATCTTGCGTGATTCGCTCCCCAGTACCAGCGCTTTCTGCACAGTTGTTAGATAGACGGTGTTGTAGAGAAAAGTCTCTACATATTTATTTGAAAATATATTTCTTCACAAATAAAACCAGCATTCACCGTATGGAGCACTACCATTCCTTAAAACAAGCTAACTGTACGACGGCGAAGTTCTCCGACTTATAATTGTACTCTATTCTGCAAGCAGTTCATCCGTTCCTCCCGCAGCACGCAAGTCAAGGAGTAAAAGGGAGAAATGTGAGTTTTTCTCAGTTCTTCTTCCGGGGAGTGGCAACTCGAACGAGAAGCAGTTTGGATTGAATTTTTGCTCGTGAAGATAGCGTGGGGTAGCTCGGATAGCATTCCTTTTAGGATGCTGTCTGTAGCTGGCCCGTTATTGCTTTTGAGTTGTGTTTGTGTGGAAGAATGTTGTAAAGTTATGCGCGACATGATCATCAATAATTTCGAACTTTTTTTTTACAATGCATAGAGGTCCTTTCTTCTGAAGAAAATTCTCTGTCCGCTGAAGTGTGTGTTCAAGCCTTATAAATCATACCTAGTGCCATCATGCTCGTGTGTAGTTTGCATTTGATCGATCGAAAAAGAAGCCCAAATTTTGTGTGGAATTCCGTAATTAGTGGTTCATCGAAATAAGTCTAGTGCAAGATATTATTTTGCTAAAGTGTGTTGAATTTATCTAAAATGAAGTAAGCGCGGCATACAAGTCTTTTTCACAGTGTAATTTGAGTAAAGTGTAAAGAAACAAAAATAATGTGATGATCAAGAAATGTACAGAATAATGATCAGAAATATAATATTATTATTTTTTAATTAAAAGCTGCATAAAGAAGATGCAGTTAGATAGAGTTTTCAAGTCTTAAACTTGATTTGAGGTGGAGTAACGAAAACGAGATTTTTGCCGTGTAGTTCATAATTTATTTCTTTAATTCATTTGGTTTCTAGTACTAGAAATATATCGCGCTGTCTGGATGTAACGTGAAATTTCTGAATAATTCGTTCCACCAATCTCATGCAGAAATCTTATTTGTCAATTTTTTTGATTTTTTTTCAAAATAAATGTGCTCCAAATGCAGAAAGTTTTTCACATCAAGACGTGCCCAATGTCTTGCAAGGAAATGCTAACACTATCGGAATCCTCCTCATCGGATGAAGTATATTCTGATAAATCTGACCCAGAAGATGACGGAAAGTAGTCATCTAATTCACTGTCAGACATATCCGTACAAAATATTGAAAATAACTCTTGTTACACGAAAAAAAAATACGCAACCTATTCAAACACGTTCTCACATAAAGCATCGCTTTCACATTTCATCCCTTCAGAAACATACCTCCTACCCGTTGAAAGAATTGAGCAGGTCGGTGGCAAATAACCTTTCAAGATCAATATGTCACATTTTAAAGCATTGGGTGTAGTTATACGGTTATCAACAAATTACAGTGGCAGGCGTTTTGTGAAAACCAGAGGCGTAGCGTCAAGGGGGGCACGGGTGACTTTACTACCAGTATTTTTATATTCTATATTTGGCCTTATTTATTTCATACCGTTCAAAGATTAAATAAGGCTAAATGTAGTATATAATTATACTGGTAGTGAAATGATCGTGCCCCCCCTGACGCTACGCCACTGGTGAAAACCTACATATACGCCAGTGGCAGTTAACGCATCTACTATGCAAAGCGTATATATACGCTCGTGGCAGTTAACGGTTAATGTATTTATTCTTCGTTTAATATTACGTGAACGACGTCACGGGTAACATATATTAATATCTAATGTTTGAGGTCTGTGAAATCGAAATGTGAAAATCGTTAATTTCGTAACTAGGGATCAAGTATGTCGTGTATGGCAATAAAAGAACTATCATTATGACGTTTGCTGCTCTAGAAGTAGTGTTCATGTTCAGTTAATTCAACCTAACGGATCCTAGGCAAAATTTAAGGGCCTTTCCAGTATTAATTTATTTATTTCATGACAGAATTCAATAGGTCTCGTTAAATCCCAATTTCTGACAGTAGCCTAAGGATTACTAGGCCTACGCGTTGGTTCAAAAATGGCGGCTGTATTAGGAGAAATTTTTTAAGAGTTTGTAAGGTCCCGTGCCACGATTTCCAAACAGTAGTCTTTGCCTTATTTTACTGTGATTAAATAATGCGAAGTATACTATTTGAAAAGAGTAGTACTCAAATTTAAAGACCGTACAAGCGCTGAAAAAATTCATTCTAATACAGCCGATATTTATGAATCTGTACGTATGGCCTAGTAATAAGACGGCTGTATCCTGTCATCAGGGTTGTCACTGGTAACTTTTTTTTAATTATTTCGTCTACCACTATATCAAAACAATATTTCCATTGATAGATTTTTACTAACCTTCGCGACAGAGCTGCCACTAAAATTTAAAAAAAGTTTTTGACTTATTTAATCACATTTTGTCGATTAAATAAGGGAAAATTTACTTTGAAATTTTAGTGGTAAGAAAATAGCGTAAATTAGCGTAGCCTTATTTTACTGTGATTAAATAATGCGAAGTATACTATTTGAAAAGAGTAGTACTCAAATTTAAAGACCGTACAAGCGCTGAAAAAATTCATTCTAATACAGCCGATATTTATGAATCTGTACGTATGGCCTAGTAATAAGACGGCTGTATCCTGTCATCAGGGTTGTCACTGGTAACTTTTTTTTAATTATTTCGTCTACCACTATATCAAAACAATATTTCCATTGATAGATTTTTACTAACCTTCGCGACAGAGCTGCCACTAAAATTTAAAAAAAGTTTTTGACTTATTTAATCACATTTTGTCGATTAAATAAGGGAAAATTTACTTTGAAATTTTAGTGGTAAGAAAATAGCGTAAAAATGGGAGCAATAATAATTAAATGCTATTATATTCTAAGAATTTTAGATAAACCTTTAAACATATTAACATTACTATTTCATGAATATAGGAAAAATTATGTCGTAGAATTGAGATACAATTTCCCTATTAATTAAGCTGTACTTTTACACCTTTTTTTTCTTATCGTAATTGTTGACTTATTTAATTTTAATACAATAATTTCTGTTATTAAATACAGAGAATATTTCTATTGGAAATTAGTAGTAAAACGTTCGATATTTTATAGGGTCCTAATCTAGTAGCACTGACTAAGTGGCCCGCGGGTCGGAGAGTTACTATCTTCTGAACTAATTTTCTGAAGTTTAATAAAAAATAGTCTTAAAGAATTCTCTAAAGAATTCTTATTTAAAAATATTTAACTTATTTATTTAGCTAATGTCTATGTAGCATTATTTAACTTATTTTATGAATTATTTCTGTTTAATCGAAATATATTTTTATGTTACTGGTCGAAATGACCGCTAATTATAATTTTATTGTTAAACAAATCTTTGCCTTATTTATCTACAGAATTTCTGTCATTAAATAAGCGGAATCTTTTTTCTTAACTAGCGGTGTAAAAAAACCGTTCGCAAAAACTATTGAGTACCACTGCCCTAATAATGCATGATGTCACCAAAGGACAGAATTTATTAAAAGAAATTCCTTTTAACAATTTCGAGACCATAGGTGCGGTGCATATATGCATCATTAAAATATGCATAGAGCAATTGTTTTTGTACCAGTAATAAAGAAAATTAATATTTCCTTATTTAATTAGAGCATTCCGTAACAGATTAAATAATCAAAGGCAAATGTTTAAAAAATCAGTGCCAATTAAATAAAATTCGTTTATTGGACTATACTTTGACTTGCCCAACTTGACTGCCCTTCATCTCGTATCATTATTAAAACGTAATAAATTTTAGAAAAAAAATGTTTTAAACTATAACAATAATTGAAATATTCCTAAATTATAAGAATTGTCAGAAAAAATTAAACTTCTTAACATTAGTATTCTATGAATCTAGGAAAAAGTATTTCGTAGCATTGAGATAATCATACATATATCTGTCGATTCAACTCTAAAAACCTATTCACATTGTTTAGAAAATACCTCGCCTGGAGGTAACCGTGATAATAAAACTATCGTTTCCTTATCAGACTACCGAATACATTATTAACTGCCTCGCAGATTCTGCACTTCTCCACTTTGTTTTCCGTTTTGTAATATCTCTCGGAAATTTGAAAACGCTTTTGTCATCAAGAAATTTTCAGGTATTCTGCTCCAATTCCTCTATTAGTTCATGGAAAGTATTATCACACCGATGCTTTGTATTAATTTGTAATAACCAGTTTTGTATTTTACGCTTTAATTATTCCATTCCATCCCAAAGACAAATACTCACTATACGGATTTTGAGCTTAGTGTTATTAGAGGAAATATTCAGTCATTTTATGCTTCCTAATATAAAGCAGTTATTATTTACACTTAATTGTTTGGCATTTAATTTGCTGAAAATGATCCGTCAATATTTTGAATATTGATAAAGTGTTGAAAGATAATTCGAAAAGCGAATATTTTTGTGTTTTGAATAAACAAATGAATCTATGTAAGGCTTATGTGCATTAAAAGATTTTGAAGGCTGACCAAAATGTACATACTTAAAAAAAAAATAAATTGATGTTTATAATGAATTATAATTTAAAAATTATATGGCAATGGTTAAAATAACGCTATTACATAGCTGCTAACTTTTACGCTATTAAGAAACAGTAAAACTGTCCGTTTCAATCTTAATTTTCGACGATTAAAATAAGACAAATATTTCTGCTGAACAATAATGGAAGGAAAAATGCATAAAATTTGGTAGCTAGGCTAATAATAAAAAGAAGGATCAGTGACAAAACATAATAATTTCATTAAATAATAATTTTTTTTTTAATATTATGGTCTAGCACTATATAATTTTCTGTCTATGTGATATAATGGAGTTTGGAAGTGAGTAAATTCAATTTTTCGTAATAATGTTTGTATTTGCAATAAAAAAGTTTCAATGAGCAATTTGGCAATACACTACATCGACTCAAATTAGAGGTAGAAGCAGAAATCATGATATAATATTTTCTTTGTTTGGAAATAAATTTAAATAATATATATTCCCACACAGTTTAGTGAGATAGTGAACTGAGAACTATCATAAAAATTTAAAAAAAATCAAACATATTGACCGCAAACTATTAAAGGAATGATTGAGTTATTTTAAAACGACTTCTACCAAGAGAGTTGGCGGAATCAGTGATTCTCAAAATTTATCGATTCAGCAAATCGAAATTTATTCTTCGAAAATAGTGTACCCATAATACCCTCTCATGATGAGCCATTGCTTTGGATCTTCCTTACTTGGCTTGGGTATAGCCATAACGGCTATAAATGGCTTGCCAGAATGGATAAGTGACAGTTACACCCGTGACAATTACATTTCTCTTCATAAAGGCATTGCTAACAATTTTTGGTTCATTGGTATGAAGTCAAAATTATTCCATAAGAAATTAGGTGTACGTGTGAGGATTTTGATAAAATGTATTTTTTTACATTCAATTAGATACAGGGTTTAAATTACAAGCTTTATATAAATTTAAACAAGATAAAAAAATCATGCGCCATTCATAAATTATGAAACACTTTCCAACACATTCAGAATACTGTAACAAAACTTCGCAATTAAAAAAAAAAATCGCTGACGGCTCGGCCTACAGGCACAGGTAGATTTCGAAGACGCAGACCGTGGGGCGCTTGTTTGTCAGGAATTGCGGAAGAAATGACCTTTTTTACGATGATGCGGCAGTTGTAATCGCCTACTTCGAAACCTAACTTGTTTGCAGGCGGAGCCGGCAGAGATTTTTTTGTTTTTAATTTTTTTTTTTGCTATAACGGTTGGTCCTATAAGAAACTTGTCAATATAAAAGTTTTAGATAATATTAAGAGGATTTATAATAAATTTAAGCGGATTTGAAATCTTGGGAATTGACGATGTTATGAATTTTTTCTTCTAAAACCCCCTCCCCCCCCCTTAAGGCAATTTTTAATTTTATCAAAAATCTATCATACATAAATTTTCGGCCCTTCTCCTAGAAATAATAATAACGTCAAAAGCATTCAATACGTATCATAATTAAGAAATTATGGGGTTTTTCTGTTTTCACAAAAAGCCCCCCCACCCTCCCCCCCTTGGTTCGATTTTGCCCATTAACGAACTTGACCGAGACTTTATGCCCCTTGATTTTATGTATCAGTTTCGAAAAGATGCGGGAGTTGGAACCACCTACTTCGAAAAATAACTTGTTTGCAGGCGGAGCCGGCAGGGATTTTTGTTGTTTTTAATTTTTTTTGCTATAACGGTTGGTCCTATAAAAAACTTGTCAATATAAAAGTTTTAGATAATATTAAGAGGATTAATAATAAATTTACGCGGATTTGATATCTACGCGGATTTGATTGACGAAGCTATTATTTTTTATTCTTCTAAAACACCCCTTCCCCCCCCCCCTTGGAGCCATTTTTAATTATATCAAAAATCTGTCATACATAAATTTTCGGCCCTTCTCCTAGAAGTATTAATAACTTTAAACGGATTCGATACGCATAATAATAAATAAATTATGGGTTTTTTTCTGTTTTCACAAAAAGCCCCTCCACCCTCCCCCCCTTGGTTCGATTTTGCCCATTTACGAACTTAACCGAGATTTTATGCCCCTTGATTTTATGTATCAGTTTGGAAGAGATTTATGCAGAATTTTTCCAGTTATCGTGTCCATAAAAAAGTGACATAGACAGACAGACAGATAGATAGATAGATAGATAGATAGATAGATAGATAGATAGATAGATAGATAGATAAAGTTTTGAACTGGGGGTGGTTTTGGGTTCTGGGAGTCATAATCGGCGTAGATCTGCAAAAATTTTTCAAAATTTTCAACTTAGGTGAGAATGTAATAGGTAGTATTTCTCACGAAAGCGACCTAAAATCAATGCCGACAGAAGTGAAAACTTGAACAATTACGTGTGCATTTTTTGAATCATCAGGAAGTGTTCTATTGTGCAGAAAATAATTTTAAATGAAGTGATTTTTATTCATTATTATAAACTACTACTACGAAAATTATATTGCAATTTTCATTTAATGCGCTATTGTACATGAAAAATAATGCATATTATTTTATATACAAAAAATGTAATCTATTGCTTAAAACGTAAATTTACAAATACATGAAATATGAAATTTAATTTTTGTATACAGTGTACGTTTGAATGTTTTTTTATTCTTATTATTATGCAAAAATCTTATGAATATCAATTTATAATGATAATTAATTTATAATTATCATTATATATTACGTTATATAACATAATATATAAATTAATATATAAATATACATATTATTATAATCATAATTAATAATATTAGATAATATTTTTTATATATATGAAGAGATAATAAAAATATATATTGTATATATATTTATATAATATTTGGAGTATAATATGGAATAATATATTATTGTATTATGATATATAATGTATTAATATATATATATATATCTAATTATATATATATATATATTGATATATATATATTATATATATATATAATTAGATATATATATATATATATATATATATATATATATATATATATATATACACTGTTAAAAATAGCTGTTGCTTTACGGTGCTTTACTGTATTCTTTACTGTATATTACCGTATTACTGTAAATATTGCGCTTACCCGTTAAAAATCAGTTATTGCCAGTAAAATTCTGTCATTGACCGTAACTGATCATTTTTACAGGATTATCCCTGGTCCAACAGTCATTTACGGCCAAGAGAGAAAGAAATACAGGCTGTTACTGTCTTGTACGGCAGATCACGGACAATTTTAGTAAATCACCGTTATTCGCTACCGCAAACCGTAATCCAACAATGGATTACAGTCAGCTCATATCAGTAGTTTGATTTTGGAAAATGGCAACGAACGCCGCGCGCCATGTTTGATGCTTATTTTGTTTATCTGCACACGAGGAAAAGCAATAAGAATGTTGAAGAAGTCTGTTTTGGTAGAAAACATTTTCATGTCCCGTATTTTTTTGCTTCTATGTATGAACAAAAATGTGATCAATTCCAGTCATGCTGGCATGTAGCTCTTGGAAATACCTCCTAATTTATTAACAAATTAATTATCACATGAGCGAGGATGCCATGAAGATAAAGATACAGTGATTGGCCTATTCAGTGATTACAGTATTAGGATCCTGGCCTGACTGTTCCAGTACCGGATTAATTCAGGTATTTATATGTCTGGTTATCTAACCTTATTAATTTCTAAATTAATTTTAATATCAATGTTTATGTATATAAAAAAATTACAGCAAGAAATATTTGTTTTATGGATAGAAATTGCATTAGAAAACATTACATAAAGAAACCTTAAAGTTTTCAGCTTTTTCACTGAAAAGTTTTTTAAAAATCTCATTTTTGGTCGACGAGAAACTATGACTTGCGAATTGTGGTGGGGGGGGGGTTAACAGATAAAATTTGAATGCTATATGAATTCTGTGCTTTAAAATTTTCCTTAATGCTTTATATTAACATGTTTGATATAAAACAGTAGTAAAAGAGTAATGATATACGCTTGAAAACTGATTTTATGAAGCACAACAAAATAATGAGAAAATAAAAAGCACTAAACTAAAATTCATTATTTTATAAATTGTACTTTATACTCGTAATGCAATGCACATGCAAATTTTGTTATAATATCTTTGATTTTGCGTGGTCTCTGGATTACCAATTTACTTTGGTGTAGCTTGTCTCTAATGTGACCTTGTGCCATTAAACCGCATACAACCAACCAACTGTACTATCAGTTTAAATATTATAATGCTGCAATTTAATTTTCTATCTTATGATTGAACTCTGTGTATATTTGTTATTTACTAAGCAAATTCAAAATAGTTTTTTATGGGCCATATTTGGACTGAGCTTAGCTGATTCTTATTCTTAAGTAGTAATAATTTTGTATTCTTAAACAGCAACTAAAAAATCTTATCAACTGATATCAGTATATATTTTAAAATAGAAATTCAATCTTAAACTCCTTGGGAGGAGATGAGGAAGGCATATTTCGCATATCAGGATCTGTTGGTGTCAAGAATTTTATAATTATAGCCAAATTTGCTTGTATACTTCTGACTTAATTTTTGTTAAACTTAAGGGATTTTTTTTAATATAACATTTTTTAACAAATTTCTAGATATTTTCAAGTGACAGGATGACTAAGATTACAATGTTTTTCCTGCGATTGACTGACAAATTTTATTTTTTCCTGTGATAACAAATTTTGTGTTATTTTAAGCACACGTTTCTAAAATTCTCAAAAAAATTACCATAAACGACAAAATTTACTATTGCAGAAAAATGAAAATGTCATTTAATGTAACACCGCACTTCATTTATCATACAGAAACTCTTAAAAATGATTTTTGTTCAGTATTATGCCTTTACTATAAATAATATTTGCAATGTCAACATTCTTAGATACTTTTGAGGTAAATATATTCAATGTTTGATACTGTAATTTTGAGTAAAAAAAAAATTGTAAACAATAAAATTTCTTGTTACAATAAGTAAAAAAAGACTGATTAATTTTCATCTAGGTCATATGTGAAACTTTATTCTGCTATATTGTTATGTCAGCAGGGGTCGATGCAGATTTTTTTTTTTTCTTGAGGCCCATTTTGTGAAATGTATTATATTTTTGTGAAAAATAACATTTTGTAATGAAAGTTGCAATCGAGTTAATCAAATTTGAACCAGGCATTTATAAACAAAAACTTTTTAAAATCCTTTTGCTGAAAGTTTTTTAACTGATGAACTTGTTTGTTTACAAATTGCTACACATTTTAAAACATCACAAAATAATAAATAGTAAGTTTTTATAGAACTGAATTTTTTGAAGGGGCCCATTTTATCAAATTGATTTTTGTTCGATTGACTGACAAATTGATTTTTTCCTGTGATAACAAATTATGTGTTATTTTAAGCAGACGTTTCTAAAATTTTCAAAAAAATTACCACGAGCGACAAAATTTACTATTTCAGAAAAATGAAAATGTCATTTAATGTAACACCGCACTTCATTTATCATACAGAAACTCTTAGAAATAATTTTTGTTCAGTATTATGCCTTTACTATAAATAATATTTGCAATGTCAATAATCTTAGATACTTTAGAAGAGGTAAATATAATCAATGTTTGATACTGTAATTTTGAGTAAAAAAAAATTGTAAACTGTAAAATTTCTTGTTACAATAAGTAAAAAAATAATGATTAATTTTCATCTAGGTCATATGTGAAACTTTATTCTGCTATATTGTTATGTCAGCAGGGGTCGATGCAGGGTTTTTTTTCTTGAGGCCTATTTAGTGAAAAGTAAAGGTTATTTTTCTGAAAAATAACATTTTGTAATGAAAATTGCAATCCAGTTAATCAAATTTTTCACTTTATTCTGCTATATTGCTATGTCAGCAGGGGTCGATGCAGATTTTTTTTTCCTTAGGCCCATTTTGTGAAAAGTAAAGGTTATTTTTGTGAAATTTGTTATATTTTTGTGAAAAATAACATTTTGTAATGAAAATTGCAATCCAGTTAATCAAATTTGAACCAGGCATTTATAAAAAAAAACTTTTTAAAATCCTTTTGCTAAAGTTTTTTAAATGATGAACTTGTTTGTTTACAAATTACACATTTTAAAACATCACAAAATAATAAATAGTAAGTTTTTATAGAACTGTATTTTTGAAGGGGCCCATTTTATCAAATTGATTTTTGTTCGATTGACTGACAAATTTTATTTTATCCTGTGATAACAAATTATGTGTTATTTTAAGCAGACGTTTCTAAAATTTTCAAAAAAATCACCACGAGCGCCAAAATTCACTATCGCAGAAAAATGAAAATGTCATTTAATGTAACACTACACTTCATTTATCATACAGAAACTCTTAAAAATGATTTTTGTTCAGTATTATGCCTTTACTATAAATAATATTTGCAATGTCAATAATCTTAGATACTTTAGAGGTAAGTATATTCAATGTTTGATACTGTAATTTTGAGTAAAAAAAATTGTAAACAGAAAAATTTCTTGTTACAATAAGTAAAAAAAAAAAATGAATGCTTAATTTTCATCTAGGTCATATGTAAAACTTTATTCTGCTATATTGTTATGTTAGCAGAGTTCAATGCAGGTTTTTTTTTTTGTTTTTCTTAGGCCTATTTAGTGAAAAGTAAAGGTTATTTTTGTGAAAAATAACATTTTGTAATGAAAATTGCAATCCAGGTAATCAAATTTGAACCAGGCATTTATAAACAAAAACTTTTTAAAATCCTTTTGCTGAAGTTTTCCTCTCTGATGAACTTGTTTGTTTACAAATTACACATTTTAAAACATCACAAAATAATAAAATAATAAATAGTAAATTTTTATAGAATAGAATTTTTTGAAGGGACCCATTTTATAAAATTGATTTTTGTGAAGGGACCCATTTTGTTAAATTGATTTTTGTGAAGGGGTACCTAAATAGGACCCAAATTTTCGTATTGTTAGTCTATCGAAGGGCCCCTCTGGGTAAAAAAGGGAGGGGGAGGGGGAAGCTATTAGAATTGAGTGCAGTTATAATTCATACGGGACCCTATATTTTTTACCAAAACCTGTATCGAATTCATTAAAACCCGTCTGTCCCAAAAATGTTTAAGTCTGCCAATTAAAATTAATGAATGACCATTTTTAAATAATTATTCTTTCACTTCTACTGCATACACCCATATTCAAACTGCGTGCTGTAGTGGAAAAAAAAAATTTGCTTCGAAAAATTTCTTAAGTTCGCCAATTAAAATTAATTAATCACCAATTTTAATTACTATTTTTCATTCGCATCTACCATTCTACTACAGATTCAAACTGCGTACTCTCGTTAAGAAAAAAAAATTCGCCAAAATTTCTTAAGTTCTCCAATAAAAATTAATCACCAATTTTAATTAAACCATTATTAACTTTTAAAATTCACCTCAAATATACTCTAACATGTATACCGAATAGCCTACTCTAGTTTAAAAAAAAAAAAAATGCAAAAATTTCTTAAGTTCTCCAATTAAAATTAATTAATATTTTAATGACCATTATTTTTAAATGCAATTCACAAACCAGACTTCGAAAAATATTTTCAAACACCCTACCCTACTATAGTTGAAAAAAAAATGGCTTTGTAATTTTCTAAATTCCCCAATTAAAATTAAAAAAAAAAATTTCTAATTCGCTAAAATAAATCCGTTGACATTCACCTCGTCCACCAATTCTCCGCGAAAAGAAAAAAAATTGCTTCGAAATTTTCTAAGTTTCCCAATTAAAATAAACCCCTAATCAACCATCCTTATCACCCTCCTCCACCGCACAGTCACTTTTACGCCGCCATGACCTTCATGACGCTGCACAGCGCACAGAGATCATACAGAGGTTACGCCTCTGGCCTATTACCGCTTTTATACATACCGCTATTATATAACAATACAAAAAAATCACGAATCTGTTGAAAGAAAAAATTAGCCAATTTCGTCGATCGATCGCGGAAAAAACGCAACGTTCGTCGATCGATCGCAGATAAAACGCAAAGTTCGTCGATCTGTCGCTTAAAAAACAGAAAGTTTGTCGATCAGTCGCTTAAAAAACAGAAAGTTCGTCGAAATGTCGTGGAAAAAATGCAAAGTTCGTCGATCTACGTGGAAAAAACGCAAATTTTGTCGATCTGTTGCGGAAAAAGCGGAAAGTTCGTTGAAATGTCGCTTAAGAAACAGAACGTTTGTCGATCAGTCGCTTAAAAAACAGAAAGTTTGTCGATCTGCCACGGAAAAAACACAAAGTTCGTCGATCTACGCAGAAAAAACAGAAAGTTCATCGATCTACGCAGAAAAAACAGAAAGTTCGTCGATCTGTCGCAGAAAAAACAGAAAGTTCGTCGATCTACGCAGAAAAAACAGAAAGTTCGTCGATCTGTCACAGAAAAAACGCAAAGTTCGTCGATCTGTCACAGAAAAAACGCAAAGTTCGTCGATCTGTCACAGAAAAAACGCAAAGTTCGTCGATCTATCTCTTAAAAAAGAGAAAGTTTGTCGATCAGTCGCTTAAAAAATGCAAAGTTTGTCGATCTGTCACGGAAAAAACACAAAGTTTGTCGATCTACGCAGAAAAAACAGAAAGTTCGTTGATCTGTCGCAGAAAAACCGCAAATTTCGTCGATCTGTCGCAGAAAAAACGCAAAGTTCGTGGATCTATCTCTTAAAAAAGAGAAAGTTTGTCGATCAGTCGCTTAAAAAATGCAAAGTTCGTCGAAATGTCGTGGAAAAAATGCAAAGTTCGTCGATCTACGTGGAAAAAACGCAAATTTCGTCGATCTGTTGCGGAAAAAGCGGAAAGTTCGTCAATCTGTCGCTTAAGAAACAGAAAGTTTGTTGATCAGTCGCTTAAAAAAACAGAAAGTTTCTCGATCTGTCACGGAAAAAACACAAAGTTCGTCGATCTACGCAGAAAAAACAGAAAGTTCGTTGATCTACGCAGAAAAAAACAGAAAGTTCGTCGATCTGTCACAGAAAAAACGCAAAGTTCGTCGATCTGTCACAGAAAAAATGCAAAGTTCGTCGATCTATCTCTTAAAAAAGAGAAAGTTTGTCGATCAGTCACTTAAAAAACAGAAAGTTCGTCGAAATGTCGTGGAAAAAATGCAAAGTTCGTCGATCTATGTGGAAAAAACGCAAATTTCGTCGATCTGTTGCGGAAAAAGCGGAAAGTTCGTCAATCTGTCGCTTAAGAAACAGAAAGTTTGTCGATCTGTCACGGAAAAAACACAAAGTTCGTCGATCTACGCAGAAAAAACAGAAAGTTCGTTGATCTACGCAGAAAAAACAGAAAGTTCGTCGATCTGTCACAGAAAAAACGCAAAGTTCGTCGATCTGTCACAAAAAAACGCAAAGTTCGTAGATCTGTCACAGAAAAAACCCAAAGTTCGTTGATCTATCTCTTAAAAAAGAGAAAGTTTGTCGATCAGTCGCTTAAAAAACAGAAAGTTCGTCGAAATGTCGTGGAAAAAATGCAAAGTTCGTCGATCTACGTGGAAAAAACGCAAATTTTGTCGATCTGTCACAGAAAAAACGCAAAGTTCGTCGATCTATCTCTTAAAAAAGAGAAAGTTTGTCGATCAGTCGCTTAAAAAATGCAAAGTTCGTCGATCTACGTGGAAAAAACGCAAATTTCGTCGATCTGTTGCGGAAAAAGCGGAAAGTTCGTCAATCTGTCGCTTAAAAAACAGAAAGTTTGTTGATCAGTCGCTTAAAAAACAGAAAGTTTGTCGATCTATCTCTTAAAAAAGAGAAAGTTTGTCGATCAGTCGCTTAAAAAACAAAAAGTTCGTTGAAATGTCGTGGAAAAAATGCAAAGCTCGTCGATCTACGTGGAAAAAACGCAAATTTCGTCGATCTGTTGCGGAAAAAGCGGAAAGTTCGTCAATCTGTCGCTTAAGAAACAGAAAGTTTGTTGATCAGTCGCTTAAAAAACAGAAAGTTTGTCGATCTGTCACGGAAAAAACACAAAGTTTGTCGATCTACGCAGAAAAAACAGAAAGTTCGTTGATCTACGCAGAAAAACCGCAAAGTTCGTCGATCTGTCGCAGAAAAACCGCAAATTTCGTCGATCTGTCGCAGAAAAAACGCAAAGTTCGTGGATCTATCTCTTAAAAAAGAGAAAGTTTGTCGATCAGTCGCTTAAAAAATGCAAAGTTCGTCGAAATGTCGTGGAAAAAATGCAAAGTTCGTCGATCTACGTGGAAAAAACGCAAATTTCGTCGATCTGTTGCGGAAAAAGCGGAAAGTTCGTCAATCTGTCGCTTAAGAAACAGAAAGTTTGTTGATCAGTCGCTTAAAAACAGAAAGTTTGTCGATCTGTCACGGAAAAAACACAAAGTTTGTCGATCTACGCAGAAAAAACAGAAAGTTCGTCGATCTACGCAGAAAAAACAGAAAGTTCATCGATCTACGCAGAAAAAACAGAAAGTCCGTCGATCTGTCGCAGAAAAAACAGAAAGTTCGTCGATCTACGCAGAAAAAACAGAAAGTTCGTCGATCTGTCACAGAAAAAACGCAAAGTTCGTCGATCTGTCACAGAAAAAACGCAAAGTTCGTCGATCTGTCACAGAAAAAACGCAAAGTTCGTCGATCTGTCACAGAAAAAACGCAAAGTTCGTCGATCTATCTCTTAAAAAAGAGAAAGTTTGTCGATCAGTCGCTTAAAAAATGCAAAGTTTGTCGATCTACGTGGAAAAAACGCAAATTTCGTCGATCTGTTGCGGAAAAAGTGGAAAGTTCGTCAATCTGTCGCTTAAGAAACCGAAAGTTTGTCGATCAGTCGCTTAAAAAACAGAAAGTTTGTCGATCTGTCACGGAAAAAACACAAAGTTTGTCGATCTACGCAGAAAAAACAGAAAGTTCGTTGATCTACGCAGAAAAACCGCAAAGTTCGTCGATCTGTCGCAGAAAAACCGCAAATTTCGTCGATCTGTCGCAGAAAAAACGCAAAGTTCGTGGATCTATCTCTTAAAAAAGAGAAAGTTTGTCGATCAGTCGCTTAAAAAATGCAAAGTTCGTCAAAATGTCGTGGAAAAAATGCAAAGTTCGTCGATCTACGTGGAAAAAACGCAAATTTCGTCGATCTGTTGCGGAAAAAGCGGAAAGTTCGTCAATCTGTCGCTTAAGAAACAGAAAGTTTGTTGATCAGTCGCTTAAAAAACAGAAAGTTTGTCGATCTGTCACGGAAAAAACACAAAGTTCGTCGATCTACGCAGAAAAAACAGAAAGTTCGTTGATCTACGCAGAAAAAACAGAAAGTTCGTCGATCTGTCACAGAAAAAACGCAAAGTTCGTCGATCTGTCACAGAAAAAATGCAAAGTTCGTCGATCTATCTCTTAAAAAAGAGAAAGTTTGTCGATCAGTCACTTAAAAAACAGAAAGTTCGTCGAAATGTCGTGGAAAAAATGCAAAGTTCGTCGATCTATGTGGAAAAAACGCAAATTTCGTCGATCTGTTGCGGAAAAAGCGGAAAGTTCGTCAATCTGTCGCTTAAGAAACAGAAAGTTTGTCGATCTGTCACGGAAAAAACACAAAGTTCGTCGATCTACGCAGAAAAAACAGAAAGTTCGTTGATCTACGCAGAAAAAACAGAAAGTTCGTCGATCTGTCACAGAAAAAACGCAAAGTTCGTCGATCTGTCACAGAAAAAACGCAAAGTTCGTCGATCTGTCACAGAAAAAACCCAAAGTTCGTTGATCTATCTCTTAAAAAAGAGAAAGTTTGTCGATCAGTCGCTTAAAAAACAGAAAGTTCGTCGAAATGTCGTGGAAAAAATGCAAAGTTCGTCGATCTACGTGGAAAAAACGCAAATTTTGTCGATCTGTCACAGAAAAAACGCAAAGTTCGTCGATCTATCTCTTAAAAAAGAGAAAGTTTGTCGATCAGTCGCTTAAAAAATGCAAAGTTCGTCGATCTACGTGGAAAAAACGCAAATTTCGTCGATCTGTTGCGGAAAAAGCGGAAAGTTCGTCAATCTGTCGCTTAAAAAACAGAAAGTTTGTTGATCAGTCGCTTAAAAAACAGAAAGTTTGTCGATCTATCTCTTAAAAAAGAGAAAGTTTGTCGATCAGTCGCTTAAAAAACAAAAAGTTCGTCGAAATGTCGTGGAAAAAATGCAAAGCTCGTCGATCTACGTGGAAAAAACGCAAATTTCGTCGATCTGTTGCGGAAAAAGCGGAAAGTTCGTCAATCTGTCGCTTAAGAAACAGAAAGTTTGTTGATCAGTCGCTTAAAAAACAGAAAGTTTGTCGATCTGTCACGGAAAAAACACAAAGTTTGTCGATCTACGCAGAAAAAACAGAAAGTTCGTTGATCTACGCAGAAAAACCGCAAAGTTCGTCGATCTGTCGCAGAAAAACCGCAAATTTCGTCGATCTGTCGCAGAAAAAACGCAAAGTTCGTGGATCTATCTCTTAAAAAAGAGAAAGTTTGTCGATCAGTCGCTTAAAAAATGCAAAGTTCGTCGAAATGTCGTGGAAAAAATGCAAAGTTCGTCGATCTACGTGGAAAAAACGCAAATTTCGTCGATCTGTTGCGGAAAAAGCGGAAAGTTCGTCAATCTGTCGCTTAAGAAACAGAAAGTTTGTTGATCAGTCGCTTAAAAAACAGAAAGTTTGTCGATCTATCTCTTAAAAAAGAGAAAGTTTGTCGATCAGTCTCTTAAAAAACAGAAAGTTCGTCGAAATGTCGTGGAAAAAATGCAAAGTTCGTCGATCTACGTGGAAAAAACGCAAATTTCGTCGATCTGTTGCGGAAAAAGCGGAAAGTTCGTCAATCTGTCGCTTAAGAAACAGAAAGTTTGTTGATCAGTCGCTTAAAAAACAGAAAGTTTGTCGATCTGTCACGGAAAAAACACAAAGTTTGTCGATCTACGCAGAAAAAACAGAAAGTTCGTTGATCTACGCAGAAAAACCGCAAAGTTCGTCGATCTGTCGCAGAAAAACCGCAAATTTCGTCGATCTGTCGCAGAAAAAACGCAAAGTTCGTGGATCTATCTCTTAAAAAAGAGAAAGTTTGTCGATCAGTCGCTTAAAAAATGCAAAGTTCGTCGAAATGTCGTGGAAAAAATGCAAAGTTCGTCGATCTACGTGGAAAAAACGCAAATTTCGTCGATCTGTTGCGGAAAAAGCGGAAAGTTCGTCAATCTGTCGCTTAAGAAACAGAAAGTTTGTTGATCAGTCGCTTAAAAAACAGAAAGTTTGTCGATCTGTCACGGAAAAAACACAAAGTTTGTCGATCTACGCAGAAAAAACAGAAAGTTCGTCGATCTACGCAGAAAAAACAGAAAGTTCATCGATCTACGCAGAAAAAACAGAAAGTTCGTCGATCTGTCGCAGAAAAAACAGAAAGTTCGTCGATCTACACAGAAAAAACAGAAAGTTCGTCGATCTGTCACAGAAAAAACGCAAAGTTCGTCGATCTGTCACAGAAAAAACGCAAAGTTCGTCGATCTGTCACAGAAAAAACGCAAAGTTCGTCGATCTGTCACAGAAAAAACGCAAAGTTCGTCGATCTATCTCTTAAAAAAGAGAAAGTTTGTCGATCAGTCGCTTAAAAAATGCAAAGTTTGTCGATCTACGTGGAAAAAACGCAAATTTCGTCGATCTGTTGCGGAAAAAGTGGAAAGTTCGTCAATCTGTCGCTTAAGAAACCGAAAGTTTGTCGATCAGTCGCTTAAAAAACAGAAAGTTTGTCGATCTGTCACGGAAAAAACACAAAGTTTGTCGATCTACGCAGAAAAAACAGAAAGTTCGTTGATCTACGCAGAAAAACCGCAAAGTTCGTCGATCTGTCGCAGAAAAACCGCAAATTTCGTCGATCTGTCGCAGAAAAAACGCAAAGTTCGTGGATCTATCTCTTAAAAAAGAGAAAGTTTGTCGATCAGTCGCTTAAAAAATGCAAAGTTCGTCAAAATGTCGTGGAAAAAATGCAAAGTTCGTCGATCTACGTGGAAAAAACGCAAATTTCGTCGATCTGTTGCGGAAAAAGCGGAAAGTTCGTCAATCTGTCGCTTAAGAAACAGAAAGTTTGTTGATCAGTCGCTTAAAAAACAGAAAGTTTGTCGATCTGTCACGGAAAAAACACAAAGTTCGTCGATCTACGCAGAAAAAACAGAAAGTTCGTTGATCTACGCAGAAAAAACAGAAAGTTCGTCGATCTGTCACAGAAAAAACGCAAAGTTCGTCGATCTGTCACAGAAAAAATGCAAAGTTCGTCGATCTATCTCTTAAAAAAGAGAAAGTTTGTCGATCAGTCACTTAAAAAACAGAAAGTTCGTCGAAATGTCGTGGAAAAAATGCAAAGTTCGTCGATCTATGTGGAAAAAACGCAAATTTCGTCGATCTGTTGCGGAAAAAGCGGAAAGTTCGTCAATCTGTCGCTTAAGAAACAGAAAGTTTGTCGATCTGTCACGGAAAAAACACAAAGTTCGTCGATCTACGCAGAAAAAACAGAAAGTTCGTTGATCTACGCAGAAAAAACAGAAAGTTCGTCGATCTGTCACAGAAAAAACGCAAAGTTCGTCGATCTGTCACAGAAAAAACGCAAAGTTCGTCGATCTGTCACAGAAAAAACCCAAAGTTCGTTGATCTATCTCTTAAAAAAGAGAAAGTTTGTCGATCAGTCGCTTAAAAAACAGAAAGTTCGTCGAAATGTCGTGGAAAAAATGCAAAGTTCGTCGATCTACGTGGAAAAAACGCAAATTTTGTCGATCTGTCACAGAAAAAACGCAAAGTTCGTCGATCTATCTCTTAAAAAAGAGAAAGTTTGTCGATCAGTCGCTTAAAAAATGCAAAGTTCGTCGATCTACGTGGAAAAAACGCAAATTTCGTCGATCTGTTGCGGAAAAAGCGGAAAGTTCGTCAATCTGTCGCTTAAAAAACAGAAAGTTTGTTGATCAGTCGCTTAAAAAACAGAAAGTTTGTCGATCTATCTCTTAAAAAAGAGAAAGTTTGTCGATCAGTCGCTTAAAAAACAAAAAGTTCGTCGAAATGTCGTGGAAAAAATGCAAAGCTCGTCGATCTACGTGGAAAAAACGCAAATTTCGTCGATCTGTTGCGGAAAAAGCGGAAAGTTCGTCAATCTGTCGCTTAAGAAACAGAAAGTTTGTTGATCAGTCGCTTAAAAAACAGAAAGTTTGTCGATCTGTCACGGAAAAAACACAAAGTTTGTCGATCTACGCAGAAAAAACAGAAAGTTCGTTGATCTACGCAGAAAAACCGCAAAGTTCGTCGATCTGTCGCAGAAAAACCGCAAATTTCGTCGATCTGTCGCAGAAAAAACGCAAAGTTCGTGGATCTATCTCTTAAAAAAGAGAAAGTTTGTCGATCAGTCGCTTAAAAAATGCAAAGTTCGTCGAAATGTCGTGGAAAAAATGCAAAGTTCGTCGATCTACGTGGAAAAAACGCAAATTTCGTCGATCTGTTGCGGAAAAAGCGGAAAGTTCGTCAATCTGTCGCTTAAGAAACAGAAAGTTTGTTGATCAGTCGCTTAAAAAACAGAAAGTTTGTCGATCTATCTCTTAAAAAAGAGAAAGTTTGTCGATCAGTCGCTTAAAAAACAGAAAGTTCGTCGAAATGTCGTGGAAAAAATGCAAAGTTCGTCGATCTACGTGGAAAAAACGCAAATTTCGTCGATCTGTTGCGGAAAAAGCGGAAAGTTCGTCAATCTGTCGCTTAAGAAACAGAAAGTTTGTTGATCAGTCGCTTAAAAAACAGAAAGTTTGTCGATCTGTCACGGAAAAAACACAAAGTTTGTCGATCTACGCAGAAAAAACAGAAAGTTCGTTGATCTACGCAGAAAAACCGCAAAGTTCGTCGATCTGTCGCAGAAAAACCGCAAATTTCGTCGATCTGTCGCAGAAAAAACGCAAAGTTCGTGGATCTATCTCTTAAAAAAGAGAAAGTTTGTCGATCAGTCGCTTAAAAAATGCAAAGTTCGTCGAAATGTCGTGGAAAAAATGCAAAGTTCGTCGATCTACGTGGAAAAAACGCAAATTTCGTCGATCTGTTGCGGAAAAAGCGGAAAGTTCGTCAATCTGTCGCTTAAGAAACAGAAAGTTTGTTGATCAGTCGCTTAAAAAACAGAAAGTTTGTCGATCTGTCACGGAAAAAACACAAAGTTTGTCGATCTACGCAGAAAAAACAGAAAGTTCGTCGATCTACGCAGAAAAAACAGAAAGTTCATCGATCTACGCAGAAAAAACAGAAAGTTCGTCGATCTGTCGCAGAAAAAACAGAAAGTTCGTCGATCTACGCAGAAAAAACAGAAAGTTCGTCGATCTGTCACAGAAAAAACGCAAAGTTCGTCGATCTGTCACAGAAAAAACGCAAAGTTCGTCGATCTGTCACAGAAAAAACGCAAAGTTCGTCGATCTGTCACAGAAAAAACGCAAAGTTCGTCGATCTATCTCTTAAAAAAGAGAAAGTTTGTCGATCAGTCGCTTAAAAAATGCAAAGTTTGTCGATCTACGTGGAAAAAACGCAAATTTCGTCGATCTGTTGCGGAAAAAGTGGAAAGTTCGTCAATCTGTCGCTTAAGAAACCGAAAGTTTGTCGATCAGTCGCTTAAAAAACAGAAAGTTTGTCGATCTGTCACGGAAAAAACACAAAGTTTGTCGATCTACGCAGAAAAAACAGAAAGTTCGTTGATCTACGCAGAAAAACCGCAAAGTTCGTCGATCTGTCGCAGAAAAACCGCAAATTTCGTCGATCTGTCGCAGAAAAAACGCAAAGTTCGTGGATCTATCTCTTAAAAAAGAGAAAGTTTGTCGATCAGTCGCTTAAAAAATGCAAAGTTCGTCAAAATGTCGTGGAAAAAATGCAAAGTTCGTCGATCTACTTGGAAAAAACGCAAATTTCGTCGATCTGTTGCGGAAAAAGCGGAAAGTTCGTCAATCTGTCGCTTAAGAAACAGAAAGTTTGTTGATCAGTCGCTTAAAAAACAGAAAGTTTGTCGATCTGTCACGGAAAAAACACAAAGTTCGTCGATCTACGCAGAAAAAACAGAAAGTTCGTTGATCTACGCAGAAAAAACAGAAAGTTCGTCGATCTGTCACAGAAAAAACGCAAAGTTCGTCGATCTGTCACAGAAAAAATGCAAAGTTCGTCGATCTATCTCTTAAAAAAGAGAAAGTTTGTCGATCAGTCACTTAAAAAACAGAAAGTTCGTCGAAATGTCGTGGAAAAAATGCAAAGTTCGTCGATCTATGTGGAAAAAACGCAAATTTCGTCGATCTGTTGCGGAAAAAGCGGAAAGTTCGTCAATCTGTCGCTTAAGAAACAGAAAGTTTGTCGATCTGTCACGGAAAAAACACAAAGTTCGTCGATCTACGCAGAAAAAACAGAAAGTTCGTTGATCTACGCAGAAAAAACAGAAAGTTCGTCGATCTGTCACAGAAAAAACGCAAAGTTCGTCGATCTGTCACAGAAAAAACGCAAAGTTCGTCGATCTGTCACAGAAAAAACCCAAAGTTCGTTGATCTATCTCTTAAAAAAGAGAAAGTTTGTCGATCAGTCGCTTAAAAAACAGAAAGTTCGTCGAAATGTCGTGGAAAAAATGCAAAGTTCGTCGATCTACGTGGAAAAAACGCAAATTTTGTCGATCTGTCACAGAAAAAACGCAAAGTTCGTCGATCTATCTCTTAAAAAAGAGAAAGTTTGTCGATCAGTCGCTTAAAAAATGCAAAGTTCGTCGATCTACGTGGAAAAAACGCAAATTTCGTCGATCTGTTGCGGAAAAAGCGGAAAGTTCGTCAATCTGTCGCTTAAAAAACAGAAAGTTTGTTGATCAGTCGCTTAAAAAACAGAAAGTTTGTCGATCTATCTCTTAAAAAAGAGAAAGTTTGTCGATCAGTCGCTTAAAAAACAAAAAGTTCGTCGAATTGTCGTGGAAAAAATGCAAAGCTCGTCGATCTACGTGGAAAAAACGCAAATTTCGTCGATCTGTTGCGGAAAAAGCGGAAAGTTCGTCAATCTGTCGCTTAAGAAACAGAAAGTTTGTTGATCAGTCGCTTTAAAAACAGAAAGTTTGTCGATCTGTCACGGAAAAAACACAAAGTTTGTCGATCTACGCAGAAAAAACAGAAAGTTCGTTGATCTACGCAGAAAAACCGCAAAGTTCGTCGATCTGTCGCAGAAAAACCGCAAATTTCGTCGATCTGTCGCAGAAAAAACGCAAAGTTCGTGGATCTATCTCTTAAAAAAGAGAAAGTTTGTTGATCAGTCGCTTAAAAAATGCAAAGTTCGTCGAAATGTCGTGGAAAAAATGCAAAGTTCGTCGATCTACGTGGAAAAAACGCAAATTTCGTCGATCTGTTGCGGAAAAAGCGGAAAGTTCGTCAATCTGTCGCTTAAGAAACAGAAAGTTTGTTGATCAGTCGCTTAAAAAACAGAAAGTTTGTCGATCTATCTCTTAAAAAAGAGAAAGTTTGTCGATCAGTCGCTTAAAAAACAGAAAGTTCGTCGAAATGTCGTGGAAAAAATGCAAAGTTCGTCGATCTACGTGGAAAAAACGCAAATTTCGTCGATCTGTTGCGGAAAAAGCGGAAAGTTCGTCAATCTGTCGCTTAAGAAACAGAAAGTTTGTTGATCAGTCGCTTAAAAAACAGAAAGTTTGTCGATCTGTCACGGAAAAAACACAAAGTTTGTCGATCTACGCAGAAAAAACAGAAAGTTCGTTGATCTACGCAGAAAAAACAGAAAGTTCGTCGATCTGTCGCAGAAAAACCGCAAAGTTCGTCGATCTGTCGCAGAAAAACCGCAAAGTTCGTCGATCTGTCGCAGAAAAACCGCAAAGTTCGTCGATCTGTCGCAGAAAAACCGCAAAGTTCGTCGATCTGTCGCAGAAAAAACCGCAAAGTTCGTCGATCTGTCGCAGAAAAACCGCAAAGTTCGTCGATCTGTCGCAGAAAAACCGCAAAGTTCGTCGATCTGTCGCAGAAAAACCGCAAAGTTCGTCGATCTGTCGCAGAAAAACTGCAAAGTTTGTCGATCTATCGCTTAAAAAAGAGAAAGTTTGTCGATCTATCGCTTAAAAAAGAGAAAGTTTGTCGATCTATCGCTTAAAAAAGAGAAAGTTCGCCGATCAGTCGCTTAAAAAAACGGAAAGTTCGTCGATCAGTCCTGGGAAAAACGCAAAGTTCGCCGATCGGTTGTGGGAAAAAAATCACGAAATTTATCATTCGGTTGCAGGTAATTAAATAACGCAAATTTCTCCTGAAAATGATTGAATTTTTTGGGCAGGAGCCGCCCACGATACTTCTTTGGGCGGGATTTCAAAATTTTCGGTGCGAATCCCGCAATCCCGCCCTGAAATTCAAGCCCTGTACATATGTATTTATATATGTACATGTATCACTGCGGCCTGGCTAACCGAAAAGTACCCTTTATTCTGCTATATTGTTTTGTCAGTACATTTTTTTAAGCACTCGTTTTTAAAATACTCAAAAAAAAAAAAAACCTGACAAAATACACAATTGCTGAAAAATGAAAATTTACTTAATGTATATCTGCGCGTCATTTATCCTTCAGAAACTCTAAAAATGATTTTTGTTCAGTATTAATACCTTTACTATAAATAATTGCTATGTACAGCAATGTTAGGTCCTTTTGAGGTAAATATTTAATGGGTACTTTTCGGTTAGCCGGGCGCTAGTGATATATGTACGTACATACATAAATATATATGTATATACATATATATATACATACATATATGTATATATATATATATATATATATATATATAATATATATATATGTGTGTATATATATACATGCATATATATCACTGGTGCCCGGCTAACCGAAAAATAGCATTTAATGTTTGATACTTTAATTTTTAGTTTTAAAAAAAAAAAATAGTTGTAAATATTTTCTTGTTAAAGAAAATATTTTTTTTGAAATAATACAAAATATTAGAAAACAACAAAAAATATAATAATTTAAAATGAATTTTTTTACACTTATGTATAAATATAAAAGTATTTAAATCTACAAACCACGGTAATAAGTGGCCGTTAATTTAACAGAAGTGGATACTAAACATACAGTCTCTTCCGGTCGCTGCATACTAATGCAAATATTGAATTGTAACCTTTAATTGACATTATTCAAATAAATATTTCCTGGTATATATATATATATATATATATATATATATATATAAAGATATATATATATTGTATCATTTTAGGTGGAACCACTCTTTCCATGAACAACGTAGCATCGCTGAAAAGTTTGATCATCAATTGAAGACTATTATCTCCGGATTGGGGTAAGCTGGAAACCTGTTCTAAATTTTGTTTAATTTGAGTACTCATACATCTCATTCGGTTCAGTGGTTCAGGAATTATGACTCAAAAACCATCCTCTACTTTCGATTCTCATATCTTTAACAAGCCAGACTTTGTCAACTAAACCATCCCCTCCCAAGTTGAAATCTAAAATTTGTGCATCCTCGCCTTAATATAGATAGCGTGGATTTAAATGAGCAATCTAAGACCTTTTTTATGTAATTATGTCAATTACTTAATGAGTTATTCACATTTTAGCACATGCTGTTTACATTCACTTAACAATGATTTTGATGTTTTTTAATAAATTAATTAAAAATACAAATTTTTAATTTTTTAATTATTTTATGAATTTAAATCATCATGCTTGAATTAAACTTTTATTTTCATTTGGATTTTTAAAAAAAATTTAATATTTTCTATTTTTAATTGTTATTTAAAATTTGTTTTGATAATTCAAAAAGGGCAACTTAGTTCCTTTCTGCAATAACATATCTCCTGTTGTCAGATAGTTTAGTTGTTTTTTGCAGCAAATATTAATAAATATCTATATATATATTTCTTTTACGTGGCTGAATTTCTTACTTATCGTTGGCAACAAATGTAGTTTCCAGAGCTCAGACCAATGAACAGACTAGATTGTGTTAGATCAGCTCCGCCTCCAATATGGCAGTCAGTGTCAGAGTAGTGAAAATCAAACTAGCAAATATTAAAAATAAAATAACATGTATGTAATCCAAAGCATCTAAGATAATTCCTCATTTTAATTATGAGTAATATTGTTAATTTGAAATGAATTCTCAACTCTTATTTAGAATTTATTTACGAATTTCACTCACATGAAAAATCTGAGATAGTAAAAATATCAACTGTCTAGGTTGCACCTGCTGCCATCTGTTGCTGTATTAATGAAGTAAAGATAATTTATTTTGCAGAAATCTATAATCAATTAGAATAATAAAATGTCGAACGGAATTTAAACAATCATTGATGATAAACTATCTTCTTATCACATAGTGTGTTTTTTTTTTTTAATGAATTTAAGCCGTGCTGTACAATATTATAGGTGCAATAAGTTTTAAACAAATTATGTTTCCAAGATCCTTTTTTCATAGTATTTAAGTGATTTATATGCCCATTAGTAGCTCCAACTAAATGCATTTTTAGTTGCGTTTTCAACGGAGTTTTCAATTACTTTTTTACATAAAAAAAATTGCCAATTTCATATGTTCAAATGATTCATGGTAGTACTCATTCCGGCTAGAATTACTGCAAAAATCAAAAGGGGCGAGCAAAGCGAGGTGGGACCGCGTAGCGGTCTCAATGAGAATCGCTTCGCAATTCACAGGGGTTTGGCGAGCGTTAGCGAGTAGGGGGCTGAGCCCCCTAGTTCTATTTAAAAGAACCCAATGTGTATCGAATCCAAGCAGTTTTGACAGATAGGGGAAAACTTTTAAGAATCTTTCCCGACCAATGGTATTCCAGCTTGTCATTATTTGTGTTTTGTTTTAAAGCTGATTTTTAATTGGCCACTGATAGTAATGATTTATAATATGAGTTTTAGTACAATTAGCGCTTTGACAATGGAAAATTGAAATGTATATGGTAGACATGGTAACAAAGAGAATGTTATTTATAAGTCCCAAGTAAAGTTACAGTTTAAATAGATCTTAATTTCTTTTGTTTCTTGTTTTTCCTGTATTAAATGTATTTTATGTAAAGTTATGGGCACATAATTTAATTATCTGTTACACTGAATTGTAAGCATTCATATAGAGTATTAATACCCTTGATATAATTTACAGAGTTATAATACCTTTAAATTAAATTTTATTTTAATTCACATTTAACTAAGCTCATTGTATAATTATTGCTTGCCTCCCAGCATATAAACAAACATTTTATCTATTAATTTTATGAATGTTAGATTAACATGCTTATTAAGATTATTTAATTATTCAAATTTTCGTATTCAACAACTCTCCAACTCCATCATGTATTATATCATTTGATAGGTCTTTTCCTTAGTGCTCTACCGTTTAGTCTTGCTCACCCCCCCCCCTGTTATCACTGGACAAGCAGTTGATTTATTTTTGTCCAGTTTTTGGCAAATTTTCCTGTTTGTAGGATCATTTTAATTCAGGTGCGATCTTTAGGCCATTGCCTACTTATCTTTCTCCTACTTCACCTTCCCGTCTCCCCTCCAATTTTTCTCCTTTAACTTATACTTTTTGTTAAATTTTCATATTCCCCCCCCCCCTCTTCTGACATATCATTGGAGAACTCCTGGTCTTAGCTTTCACACAGGCACCCACATCTACTCATTAACACTGCTGTACATTTATACCTGTGTTCTATAACTATGTCATGTTTCTTTTATTATTTTTCACTCGTCGTTATTCATCTATAATAAATATATTGCATTTTCATACATAGTTGAGTTAAAGAATATGACTACCTGTCAAATTGTACGGTTTAATACTACATTAACATTTTTTCACCCAAATAAATATGCAAGAAATATGGGGAGATTTTCTTTTCTTTTAGATTTTAATAGAAAAATTTCTGACAGTCATATTTTGGATGAAGAGAAATCAGTCACTGTAAGCCCGGATAAATTAACAGATAACCGTTGAGCAAGGCTTTTGTGGCATCTACTTTTGCAGATGATCTGGTACCACATAAAGATTTAATACTTAATGTATAACCACCACCAGAAGATTCCAAGAGTTCCTGTGAAATTTGCCATCTGTGAGTAGATGCCAAAAAAAATTGTCTATGTTCAGAATAAAGCATTAGCTCCAACAAGATTCAGTGAACATGAAGATGGTACGAAATCTACTAAGGGCGATGATACTTTAATTCTGTCTTGTAATCCAGAACCCATCAAAAACATCACATTTGGAAAATGTAGCCAAGTCTCGTGATTCTTTTAGTAGTTTCAGGTTCCTAGACAAGCACTAATTTATGAGGAATGGGGGATATCATAAGTGCAACCAAGAAAGGTGCTATCGATATGAAGTATTACTTTATATAAGTAAAAATTAACTTTTTTACTCATTGGCCACTGGCCAGTACATGGATTTTTTTTTTACTCGCCAGATTTCATAAGCACTGGCCAATAACAAATTTACAAATATTTGATAAAAAATACTTGACAAATAAAGTGCGCAATTCATCGAATGTCAGTGGAAAGAAAGTGTACAATTGTGGAACGCTCATGGAAAAAATCGTGAAATTCGTTAATCGATAGTCGATAAATCACGAAATTCAACAATTAATAGCAGAAAACTCGCAAAATTCATCAAATGGTCTCGGGGGGGGGGGCGAATATTATCGAATGGCTTTGAGAAAAAAGAATCACAATTCGTCAAATGGTTTCAGGGGAAAAATCGTGAAATTCGCCAAATGGTTTCGATATTTGACGAGCGACAGCGGGAAAAAAATCTGTTTCCATTCAATCATCACAGTTGGTGAGTGTGGCTATTAAGTTTGGCCAGTGGTGGTAATAAAGTCAGTCGCCAAATGGCGAGTGCTAATTTTGTCCTATATTACTTTACAGTTCTAGATACTTTATATTTGGCATAATAGTGTTTAAGATACTAAGACAAAACTAAAAACTTTGGAAAATTCCAACAAATCAAAAACTTAATTTTTTTTTTTATGACCAGGTTTTTTAAATTTTCCTTTCTTTTGATCTACTACCCTTAAATTCACCCTACTACCCTTTGAAACTACCCTTAAATTCTTCTGCCAGTTGCGGGAAAAAATATGGAATTCATTGACCATTCGTGGAAAATAAACTGCAATTTTTGCTAATCAGTCACAAGAAAAAGCCACAATTTGTCTATCAGTTGATGGAAAATATCTCAAAATTTGCCAATCAGTTGAGTGTAAAAAGGCATGTTAGTGGCGAAAAAAATTCCAAAATTTCTCGATTGGTACGACAAAATATCGGAAAAATTGCTAGTTAATTGAGGAGAAAATCTAAAAAATGTTGCGAAATTCGTCAGTTGAATGCAAGGAAAAATCATGAAATTCTTAAATCAGTCACATGGAAAAAATACAAAAATTGTCGATTTATCGTGAGAGAAAATCACGAAATTTGTCAGTTGATTGTGGGAAAAAATAATGAAATCCTTTAGCCAGTTGCAAAAAAAAAAAAAAAAAAAAATGCAAAATTTGTTGATCAGTTGCAGAAAAAAAAGCAAAATTTGTCGATCAGTTAAAGAAAAAATGCAAAATTTGTCGATCAGTTAAAAGAACTTTTGGTCTAGTGTCAACACTATTTTCTTCACATACTTTGCAGATCTTGGTAATCAAATCAAAAATTTTAAATTCATGGTGCAGTGTAGTTGCCTACAACAAATGTTACTTATAACCTGTTAGATAACATGTATTCAGTAATGAATGAGCTCAAATGAAATTTCTTACCACTCATTGACACTAGTGGGCTATTGAGTTCTGTCATATATGCTAATTAATCCATTTTGTTCTGGCTTTAAAGATAAGAAAAACAGTAAAGCGTTTATAAAGCACAAAAAGTTTTTCTTCATGAATGTTATTTTGTAGACATTCTATGCACGTGTTATTGAGGAGTTTAATATCTGCTATCTGTTATAATTTGATAATTACGAGATTAGTTGTTCATTCGATTATGGCTTGATGTATTTACAATAATGTTAATTTTTAAAAGATGTGATACTATTAATATTTTTTTCTTTATTTTCAGAGCATTTTTGGACATCAATCCTGAAAAAAGTTCAAAAGCTAAGAAAAATCCAGAATCATGTAATATAAATAAAGTCAGGAAGTTGATGTCAAAATTAGCAGCATTTAGATGGCGTATTTTTTAAAACCTGTCGTTATCTTATGTAAAATATGTCCAAAATAAATAATTTCAGAGTTCCTGAATTAAAATTTTTATTTTTGTCTGTGAATTTTTTTTAAATTATTTAAAAAAATGCTTGTTTTTAATATGTGTGATGACATATTTTAAAGATTTTTCTTGAACAGTTCTTAGAAGATCATTCCTTGTTATATTAAAATTTTTCCTGAAAGTAAGATTTAGAGTTTTTTTAGTTTTGGAAAATTGATGAAATTGTTCATTATTTCAGGGTGTTCTGGACATTTATAAATTAGTCATAGAACAAAAGGCAGGATGTTACTGAAATTGATGACTCAGCATTCTATCCTGTCCTTCCCAAAACACGAAAATCTGTATAGTACTTCCCAGTATGTAAACATTCATTATTTAACCACACTAGCTGACCCGAGTTAAATTGGGGGTAATAACACTGTTTCTTTATCTAAATGGCCGTTGAAGTGGTTAAGTTATTTTCATTTTTACATATAGTTTATTTTGGCTGTAGTATTTTCAACCAAGAATTTTTTTTTCTCTGATGATCCTGAACAATTTCACATTTTTACAAATAAATCCATGTTTTACACTATCTCCAAGTAAAATGTTTAACACAAAACTGAACTGTTTTTGTGATTTTTTAAAAAGGCAAATATTATACTCTCTATTCCCGCATTATTAGCTAAAACGACATTAATCTCACTTGGGTTTGGGTAGAAACCAAAAGAACCCAGGCTCAAAATGCAAAAGAATGTGCAAGCAGATAAATACCAAAGTGATTCTCAAAAAACTTAAAACGAAAGTTATATTGAAAGAAATAGAAATAATTTTAACATTTTGATATTCATTAAATTATGTCTTTGATACATTATTATGCAAAAGTTTATTACAATCACCTTCCTCATTACATTAAAAAAAATCATGAATAAGTTCATTTGTTGTTACGAATACATAATCGTAAATATTCAGAGTATGATATTAAATAAGAGATAAGTACTAAAAAAAAATTTTTTTTTTTTCGATATTTTTTAAAGGTGTGCATTGTTGAGCTAAAGGTTATACTTGATATTGTGTTATGGTTTGGGCAAATTTAGCCTGTGATTTGTAACAAATTTGATAAGTGTTTGTTACTCTGCCTGGTTAATAATGCTTAAGTGTCTGTTAATTTTTATTTTACTTAGATGTTGGCAAAAATTACTACACTTGTATATGAAGTTTTACGTAATTTTTTTTTTCGGAAATATGAAACAATCACGTTTAATAAAACTTATACACATGTCATTTTTCAATGCTAAATATAATTTTATTTTGTAAGCTGTATAGTGTTGTAAATAGAAAAAGTATGTAATATTGAGAAAGTTGCTAATTGTTTAAAAAAATTATATGCAAACCACCATATATATGTAGTGGTAGAATAATCTTAGAAATATTATCAAGTTTTAAATATACAGGCTGTCTAAAAAAAGCTATACAGTTTATTTTCGTATCTATATGAGATGGATAAATAATGTAATCTGCAAAAATGTGGATTGGTTTTAATCATCTCCAAACATCATGAAGTTGCAGAGAGTCAAAAATTGTGACTTGCTTCACTTTGCATGCAATTTGAAAAGTGAAATCTGTTCAAGCTTGGCAAATGTTTACAAACTAAGATTTAATGTGCCATCAATTACATCAACACATTATTATTAATCAATACATTTAAATATCAGATTTGTAGACATTATTCTCCAATAATGATTAGATTTCACGTTTCGAATTGCATGGCAAAGTGAGATAATTCCTGGTTTTTGGAGGTACTGAAGCCACCTGTTTGGTTACAAAGAATGTATAAAAACTAATTTTGGAAATATCTCCATGGATATGAAAAGTATAGAATTGAAATTTTGTACCTTATGGACATTTTTGCAATTTATACTATTTATCTCTTATACAGAAATAAAATGTTGCATTTCTTGACATCCTATGTATAAATATACAGTTACTGTTGGAAGTAATCATACGAATCCTTGAAATAACTATTTCATGGTCATTTACAGTTCTGATAACTACTGCAATTTACAGCGATATATGTAAATGAGTAGAAAATTATGGGCATTTATGCTTATTTACAATCTTGATATTACAGTCATATATGATAATTTATAATCTACAGGGTGTCCCAAAAGTCTCCGTACAACTTCAGAAATTTATTTTTAAAAAAATAATAGGCCTACAGCAAAAATAATTACAACAGTGCATAGAGTAACTTAAAAAGTTTTTTTTTACAGCCTTAGTAAACTTCAAAATGAGATATTTGCGTAGCACGAAGAATATCAAGATGATATTTCAATTCAATCCACAAACGTTTTTCATGCTAACATCAACAGTAGCTACTGCTGTTTGGATCTTTTGTTTCAATTCCATGAGACTATTAACAACTATTAACATTTCTTCATTCATTCATCAAACATCTTCAATTCAACATTTTATTTCATCAAACAGTTGTAACTACTGTTGATGTTAGCATGCTGAAACGCACGTGAAGGGAATTGGAATATCAACTTGATATTCTTCGTGCAACGAAAGGATCTCATGTACAAGTATACTAATGTAGTATAAAAAAACTTTTTAAGTTACTCTGTGTACTGTTGTAAATATTTTTGCAGTAGGCCTATTATTTTTTTTAATCAAATTTTGAAGTTGTACGGAGGCTTTTGGGACACCCTGTATATTACTGTGATTTACGGTCAGACACATTCTTGAAAGTAACGGTTATTTACGGTCAGATACATTCTTGAAAGTAACGGCTATTTACGGTCAGGTACATTCTTGAAAGCAACGGTAATTTACGGTCAGATGCATTCTTGAAAGTAACGGTTATTTACGGTCAGATACGTTCTTGAAAGTTACTGTGGTTTACGGTCAGATACGTTCTTGAAATTTACTGCTATTTACGGTCTAATACAGTCTAAATAGATTACGGTACAAACTGTAATATTACAGGAAAATCTTGGAGTCTGTGCTGCCAAGCTTTTCCCGTAATCCAACGGTGAAATTTTTATCAGTGTATATATATATATTATATATATATATGTATTGAACACTTTTATTTTAAATTTAAGTTACAAATATAATAAACCAATCCCCCTTTTTAATGATTGGAAACTTCATATTTTAAATGATTTTAAATCTTTTCAAAACTGTTTTATTAATAATTCTGCATATACATATCATAATCTCAATACGGAAATTAGAAATGAAATAACAGAGTTAAAAGAAATTTTTGTTTTTTGTCCAGTCGATAAGGCTGTTGGTAATTTTGCAATTATTTGTAAAAAATATTATGCTGAAATGCTCAATGCAGAGCTGAATAATAGTTTAACCTACAAAATGTATAACTCTTCAGTACAAACACTTATTAAAAAGCATCTGGCATTTTCTAAACAAACTAAAATTCCTTTTCCTTGCAATAAAAACTTATCATTTCCATTTTTATTTATTTCCCCCAAATTTCATAAAATACCGGTTAAATACAGGTTTATATGCAGTAGTGTCAATAGTATTAGTAATAACTTTAATAAGAAATTCGAAGAGCTGCTTAAAAAAGTTTTAAACATGTTAAAATACAAATACAAAGATACTAATTGCTTTTGGATAATTTCGAACAGTTATGATATAGCAATGAAAATAAAAAGTGATAATATACATTCCATCCAAACTTATGATTTCGAAAATTTATTTACAAATATCCCTATTAATAGCTTAAAGGAAGCACTTTTAAAGACAGCTGAGTTGGTTTTAGATGTCATGGATTTTAAGTCTACTTTATTTTTCAAATTATGTCATTTCTGTCTTTATAACAATTATGTTTATACAGGTTCCAAAATATACTCTCAAATCAATGGTATCGGGATGGGTACAAGTTATTCATCTACGGCCGCTAATTTATTTTTATTTTATTATGAATTTCAATATAATATCAATACAGCTGATGTTCGATTTATTGCTTACAGATACATAGATGATTTAATTGTTTTAAATTTCGATGGGGATTTTGGGGTGATTTCTCAAGAAATTTACCCTGACTCTTTAGTATTAAAGAAAACTAATGATGATAACAAGCTCGCTTATTATCTGGATCTAAAAATTTTGATTAAAAATGGTTTACAAATTTCAGTTTTTGATAAGCGTACCAGTTTTCCGTTTACTGTGAATCAATTAATTCATTGGTCTTCAAATAATCACAAACGTATATATATAAATATTATAATTGGTCAAATTTACCGCTTTTACAGAATTTGTTCAAATAAAAACCTGTTTAATAAGGAACTATTTTATTTTATCAGTCATTTATATTATAAAAACAATATCCCTCTTAATTTTATCAAAAAATATTCAGATTTTGCAGACTGCCTCCATTATTGATAGATTGCTTACATTCAACAGTAAATGACTCGTAATTCCTAAAGCCTGAAAAGGACGGTTTTATGATGATGACTGTGTTTGTTGGCATCCGACGTGGAACGAATCTGGTTTGTGTACTGAATAACGGATTTGGTTTGTTTATCGTGTTTTACTTTTTTAATTGTGGCAACGTGGCTGAATTGGTTGTGTGTATTTTCGAAGAGACGTTTGTTTCAACCATGGTGATTCAGTATTGTGATTTTGGTACAGCATTCGCTTATATTGTGGCGTAGGGTACGGTGGGGGGAGCGTCTATTAAGTAGTATTCAAATATGTTTCTGTACATTTTGAATTTTTTGCTACGCAGCGCTCTGGCCGAAACCCACTGCCATTAATTGTTAATATTTTTGTTCGGTGGCTTAGCTGCCTTTGAATTTACCCACTGCTGATGAGGCCGCAGCTTGTTTCTGTTTTTTTTACATATATTTTCTACTGTGTTTTCTTGTGTTGTTTCTGGTGAGGGGGGTGGTGCTAGTTCAGGCCAAAATCATGTTTTTGCTGGATTATATTGAATTTGTGTGTTCTAATTTGCTGCTACTGGCGCTGTTCACACGAATATTTAGCTGTTTTGTTTGTGCTGTGATGGTTACTGCTTATATATATATATATATATATATATATATATATATATATATATATATACCGGGAGAACCAAAAATTCGTTAAAACTTTAAAAATTCATAAAAAAGAAGAAATTATGATAAAGAAGTGCGGTTTGCAAGAAAGGACTCACGAGGTAGTCGGATTTTTTTTGCAGAAAAACATTTTTAGTTAAAGAATTCACCTGTAGATGTCGTAACATGCGAGAGATTCAGCAGAATTATGCAAATAATTCCTGCAATAAAAGACAGGGATACACGAGGATTTCGCATTCGCTTTCAGAATGTTATCATTACCCGATCAAGCGTTGTTGATGAAGTTGTTCTATTTGAATGAAGAGTTTCTGAAATTCATCCCGACATGTTGCATTCAGCTGTAACGGGCGTTCTGAGTCGCCTTAGTTGTTTCGTATAATGTTCTGGAGGTCATGTTCAAAAATTGTTATTGCAAGAATAAATGGATGGAACGCACTGTTGTCCTGTTAATTGTGTTTCGGGTAGTCAGCGCCCTCTACCAGTGACACTTTTAACTAAAAAATTTTTGCTTCTAAAAAAATCAGACTAACTTGTGAGCCCTTTCTTCAGAGGCGTAGCGTCAAGGGGGGCACGGGTGACTTTACTACCAGTATTTTTATATTCTATATTTGGCCTTATTTATTTCATACCGTTCAAAGATTAAATAAGGCTAAATGTAGTATATAATTATACTGGTAGTAAAATGATCGTGCCCCCCCCCTGACGCTACGCCACTGCCTTTCTTGCAACCCGCACTTTTTTATCATAATTTCTTCCTTTTTTTTTGAATTTTTAAAGTTTTAACGAACTTTTCGTTCACCCGGTATATATATATATATATATATATATATATATATATATATATATATGTACTTTATATATATGTGTACTTTATATATATGTGTATATATTATGTGGTCTCCAACTAATAAGTGGTCGCAGAGTTATCAGCAGATTTGTAGTGCAATATTCGCCAGATATATCCGGAGAAAATTAATTCGAATCCTGCGATTAAATAAAGTGATGATTATTCTACAAAATTACTGGTAGCTCTGCGACTCACTTTTGAGTTGATAGAAACCCTTGATACACATTTTTGTCCATTAACGTCCACTAACATTTTGTCCGCCCATTAACTTTCAAATAAGATAATTTAATAAATGTGGTGTATAGGTGTAGGAAACTGTCCATGTGTTACGAGAAGACACCATTCACAATGTCATCTAGCAGCAAACAGCGGAGTTAGAATCCTATCTCGAAAACAATACGAGATACAGAAAACACTCAATGATAATGTTGTACAGCGTCCTCGATATAGTGCGAAAATATGTCTTATATGTAAAGTAACTTTGTTAGAACCTCTGAAATGTAACATTTTATATCCAATCACCAGATTAGATATGTTACGAACAGTGGCGTAGCGTCAGGGGGGGGGGGGCACGATCATTTTACTACCAGTATAATTATATACTACATTTAGCCTTATTAAATCTTTAGACGGTATGAATTAAATAAGGCCAAATATAGTATATAAAATTTCTGGTAGTAAAGTGGTCCGTGCCCCCCTTGACGCTACGCCTCTGGTTACGAATTGCATGCAGGAATGTCGACATTCAGAGGCATAAGACAGACTCACTTTACTTATAAAACTGTATATATGTAAAATCAAATTACCGTAATTTCCGGCGTATAATCCGCGTACCAAACAACGATGTTCGACACAAAATTTTATTTTATAAAATGCAACTTACTAGATCGCTTTAAATATTTGGTTTCAATTATTAAATAAAAATTCTGAGTCTAAACATATTTGTTTGATCCGCGGATTATTCGCAGTAAATTATGGTAAGTGTCATCAAGTCAACGTATGTATGTCCATTATTGGAAGAAATGCATCATGCATTCTGCATGTGTTCCCATGGGGAGCACATTTAGCATACTTAATTCGATTATTATTAAATAAACTGCATCTTGCCTACATGTACCGTAATTTCCGGCGTATAAGCCGCAGCTCAAAGAGTCGTTTTTCGACCCAGAAATTTTATTCAATAATTGTAGTTAAATATTTACAGCGATCTTTTAAGTTACATTTTTTAAAATAATATTTCTGGGTCGAAAAACGACTCTTTGAGCTGCGGCTTATACGCCGGAAATTACGGTAAATGTGCGATTGTCTTAATGCCAAACGACTTTATTAAATTTGTGGCATATTCGTGATGGTGATAGGATAAATTTACATTTGAATGCATCTAATATAATTACTTTAATATGTAAGAATTACTGTCGTAATAAATCTAGGACACTCTACAACTTTTTAATTTACTTTTTATGTATATCGTACTGTTTTCGAATGCTAATTCCGTTGATTGCGTCTAGGTGACGCTGTAAGCCCTCATATCGCATAGCACTTAGCTAGTTTATCGTGCCTAGATCAGAGAGCGTACAGTGTTAAAACGATTTTTAATAACAATTTTCACCTTATTTAACTACATACTAATATTAAAAATTTGTAAATAAACTAGGCGATTACGAATTCTTCAATTTAAATAATACATAGAAATTTTCTTATCATATATAGCGGTAGCAGACTCTTTGGAAAATCGAAGGAGTGTAGGCACTTTGCTAGACACCGCGTTTATGGTTACAGCTATCGTTGTTCAAAAAGGAGGATGGAAATTGATGTGGGGGACTGTAGTTGGCACCCTGTATATCATTTCTAATGTCGCATACTTTTGTCTATGCACATACACGACGCATAACGCTGAATGTTTTATCATTCGATAGGTTTGAAACAGGCATTTGATATACGTAGTATACTTACATTTCACTAAAATACGTTGTTTAATTACAGCTCGCATCTAATAAAAAATTACTGGAAAAACATACCTGTAAATAATATCAAGAACTGCAGTGCGAAACCCTCACACAGGTCTACAGCAAAAAAAAAATATAGTTTTCTATAGACGCTTTTTTTTTTTTAATAATTAGAAAATGTAACTAAATACTGACAGCGTATGTATCGTACTTTTTCCTGTATAATGCGTACTTCAAACAAAAAATTAAGTTAAAATGCGGAGGTGTGCATTATGCAAATAATATTTCTGGCAGCTATAAAAAACGACACACGATTTTACCAAGTCACTGAACACAACCCATGCTATTGTTTTAACCCTTCTTTGCATGAGTTTTTCTTTTACAATTGTGTTTTTTTATACATATATTAAATATTAGGCACCAGAAATTTTAAGATAGATTTTTAACTTTGTTCATCAACATCGTTCACGGTAAATATACTGGATTAATATTTCTATATAAATATAGTGGTGGCGAAGATCTTGATTTATTTATTAAAATTTAAATAAACAGTGATGGAAATTTACATCACTATACAATTAAGGGTTAAACAGTAACAAAAAGAAGTGAAACAATTTCACGTTTATATGCCATAGTTTCTCTATTACGAGCAAATACACGAAAACTATTTCTGGTGTAGATAAATATTCACGCCTGACTTTTGAACCTCTATTCCGTTTTTCATACTTATTTTATTATTGCAAACGTCTCATTCATCTGCTGGTCTCATATCATTTACATCAGAATCCAAAAATAAGTATATTTTCTTGTTGTTTTTTTCACTGTATTTTTATGACTTTATAGAATATAACGATAGTAAACTTCGTCAGTCGTGACGGATTTTAAATATGGTGCTTAGATGCAGAATAATACTTCATGTTTTGAAAATAGTCATCGAATCTTGCATAATTTAATTTTTTTACAGGGACACGTAGAAAAAAAACTAATATATGATTTTCTACTGGGCGTCAAAATGGCCAATATCGGCAATAATTTGTTTTAAATAGAATGTGGATAACAATAAAGAATTGACAAAATATCTCTGATGTGCCAAACTACTTATAATAAAATACGCGATCTGGTGTGAAAGAGGTAAATAAAGAGCTAGCTCCCAATCGGACTTTTTTCAACAATTGTTTTTTATTTATTTATTTATTTATTTATTTATTTTTGTGGAAACCTACCACTATGTTTATTTCTACTACAAATGTTGTAGAAACCTTTCACGAAAGGTTTTCTTAGGAAAATCAAGTATACAAAAAGCGGAGCATTTATGAGCTCTTTAAATATAAGTGGAATAATGTAAGTAAATATGTTAAATATGTTTTAAAGTTCAGTGCAATAATCCCTTGATATTAATTTAAATTATTTAAATTGTTTTAAAATATGATTTGTAAGACATACTAAGTAATACCAAATGTGAGTATGGATTTAATTAATATAAGCCTAATGATATGTCGTTTGCATATTTTAATTTTCTACTCCACGAAATTTCTTCTGGAAGTTTTTTCAAAAACTTTATTTTAATAATTAGAAATAATTGACCCTTTAACCCTTTCAGGGGCAAAGTTCTTCTGTTGCTAAAACGTTGAAATGACTGAATTACGCCAGAATTTACTAACAATTTTATTTGACAATATCTAAAAACTTTTCTGCACGTAAAAGCAAAATGTTATTCCAAAACTATAGTTCAAATGTGGCATTTGAGATTACAAATAAGTAGTATAAATAATATACCACCTACCTGCAAATCTTAAACGTTGTTTCGATATACACTATTAAGTTAAATAAATTAATCCGCTTATGATAATTATTATTTATTGCATTAAAATTGTGTTTAATTAAAACTATATTCAATAGAAGATTTTGTAAATTCTTTTCACATTGTTCACACAAGCGCAAAATGTGAATAACTTATTACCTGGTTTTACATTTAAATTTATATTATTTCTGTTTCACTGAAAAAAGAAATACAATTTTTCTAAACATTTAACTTTTATTATTCTGTCAAATTACGCCTTCAGTCTTTTCGAATAATGTTTAAATACATTTATGCCTTGGGACTTATTATTAGGCATCTGTTATTGTTGATTCTTTTTCTGATTTTGAAACCTTTCTATTGGCTTTCTTCTCTCTGATTCCTATAAAAGCATTTTCTGCGCAAAAATAAAAATGTAAGGAATAAAGCTTGTAGCTATGTTATTGTTCTTCGATGGATTTAATGTAAAAGCTTCGTTTTCATTGTATTGGATAAATATTTTTTGTGTCCAAAACAGTCTGTCTTATTTTTCTATCCTATTCATTGTGGGATATTTCTATTCTGTTAAACAGAGAGCACATTTACTACAGGCTTATTTATTTCTCGTAAAATATATTCAGAGAGAGATAATATTATTCTTTTTCTTTCAATGCTTGTTTAAGTATTTCTGATACACAGGTGCTTAAAAAAGAGGATATACATTGTCATAGCTGTCCACTTATACGCTTACTTTAACCCTTTCAGCGACAAGTAATTGTGTTTATGTAACATTGAATTCACACCTGAATTTTTGAAAAATATTATTTTAAAATAAAGAAATGCAATTTTACTGATTTTTGTTTTTGGTCAGCAACGCTAAAACTGTAAAATTTTGTTCAAAATTTCTGGTAGAAATCTTGATAAAAATTACATTTTATAAAAAATATCCCACCGATCCACAAGATGTTAAATCAACTAAACAAGCTTTGAACAAGAAATTTATTTTATAAAAGATGTGCTATATTTATTAAATGAAATTTAATACATATTCATTTATTTATAATGTAAGTAAAATTTTTGTTTCAAATATGTATATTTGATAGAGACAGAAAAAAAAAGTTACTTTTTGTTAACAGAGTCCATCGTTACACCACCAACGTGGTAACAGGTTACAATAAACTATTAATTTTGTAATTCATTGCCAGAACCTAGAAATTCGTTGAAATGTTTCAATTTTAGGATATTTTTTCCTTCTTTAAGACTTTTTATGAACGTAGGGCATTTTTATAAATTCTGGATAATACTTTGTACTTGAAGAACATTTTTTAAACTTATGGGTAATATTTTGCATATTTTATCCTTTTGTTTTAACTACTAATATCTGAAAAAGTATTTAAACTCAAATTTAAAACGTACGGTTAAAATTTTAATTTTTTTCGAACTTCAGCAATGGAGATAAGGAAATACTAAACAGTGTTTTATGTATATTGAAATGATGAATATATTACATTATATATTCAACCTGATCCTTCTTTTATTACTACAGCATCTACTTTTATATTCTCACAACACTTATTACCGAGCAGACTCCGAGCAGAATTAAGAAACATGCCTACAACTTAAATCTGAAAACATCTGTAGTTAAGAGAAAAATCAAAATGTTTTTCTTTTTTATAGTTTCAAGCATTCAAAACTCTGTAATTTAAAATATCCCCAATTTAAATGTCATACAATCTCTAAAACAAAACATCTATTTTTAGGGTGAGCATGAGCAGTCATATATTCAAGCCACTATTTTAAATTAATCTGCCTAATAATTACACCATTCGATAGATATATCATTATTATTCGTAAAATGCTCAACTCAAAAAAAAAAATGTTTCCTTACTATGAGTGATCACAAATATACTTCCCCCTTTAACATTAAACAAGAACGAAAAATGATGCGTCAAGCATAGATTATGTAACACTTTCCAACACTTCCAAAATAATTTTATAAATCATACAGTTTAATAAGCTGAAAGATAACATCTAAGTAAACAATTTGGAAAACGCATAACATATTTAAAAACATAATTTCAGGAATTTCCAACATATACAATATTCGGAAAAAATATCCGAATACTTTTATTCAGCCCTGTATATGATCTATAGATTTGTATATATACTACAAAGGATGCTAAATTTTAGTTCAGTTAAGAACCGCGTAGTGCAGTTTAAAATTCTCCTTCTGGTGTTTCTGTCACTAAACGGAAATGTGTTCTCGAACTTTTGTGCTTCCGTGTATATGATCTACAGAATTTATACATACCACGTAATAAACAAAAAGTTAGTTAAATTGAAAGTCGCGTTCAGTAACTTAAAACGCACTTCCAGGAATTATTGTTAACAGACAGTAGAGAATTATTTTGTGTGTCCCTGTAAATGAACGATGACTGCTATACACACAATATTTTGTAGTAAGCCTCTTGTAATGCACCTTAGCGATATATATAAATTTCAATGCGTTTAAAATACTGAAACATTATTTAAATAAACCGCAGACGATTTTTCTCCATAGACGTCATATACCGGAATTCTTTTGACTGTCCCTGTAAAGTAACTATAAGTGCTATGCACACCTTATTCCATATTAAGCTTCTTGTAATGCACCTTAGTGATATATATCAATTACGATGTGTTTGAAATTGTGTAACATCATTAAAATAAACCGCAAATGATTTTTCCCCATAGACCGTAATGTAACGGAATTCTTTTGAGTATCAATGTAAAAAACCTATAAGTGCTACACACTTCCGTTGAAATAGGGAACATGCTATAGATAACGACAATAACATATAAAACATTCAAGGAAGTCCCAGCATATTTACGTGAGTTAGAGCACGGAAAGACGGCCAGACAAACCGAAGTCATAAACACTTTACAACTAGGTTGGAAAGTGTTAAAAAGTATGTTTAAACACCTATAAAAATGACCAAATTGGAGTAATTTTAAATTTTCTTCACTTACGCTGTTATATCGTCGCTAACATGTCTAACTATCGAATATGAAAAAATGCATTTTTCATTAGTTTTAAAAATCGGCCGATTGTCACCACTAAATTTTAATACCGTAATTTCCGGCGTACAATCCGCAGCTCAAAGAGTCGTTTTTCGACCCAGAAATATTATTTTATAAAATGTAACTTAAAAGATCGTGTAAATATTTAACTACAATTATTGAATAAATTTTCTGGGTCGAAAAACGATTCTTTGAGCTGCGGATTATACGCCGGAAATTACGGTAGTACTCTTCACCAGGGTTGCCAGTTTGGCGCCCATTTTCTTTCAGAAATTTCAAATTCAAGCCATAAATTTCGAGCAGAAGTTTTTGCCTTATTTAGTGGCAGACATTTCGTGATAATTTAAAGTAAAAATATTTTTCTCAAAATTTCCGGAATCAATTCGGAATCGCTGAATTAATAAGAAGGCCAAACTGCCAACCCTGTTCTTCACACAAATTTTATTAGTATTATGTCTAGGCGAAGAATTCTAATAAAATTTAGTGGTTACAATCGGTCCATTTTTAAAAGTAATGAAAAATGCATTTTTTTACATTCCATAGTTCGAATGGTAGCGACGATATAATCAAACTGTTTATACTAATTAGATGGTTAAATTAAATATTAATTTGATGGTGCATGTTAAAATAAAAGTTTTACTCTGTGTATCCCCGAATCTTTTTTTTTTCTTTTTCACACTTAAATGCGTTTTTGCATTTTCCAAAAACATTTCATTTTTTCATATGTGTCAGTTAACGAATAAGGGTGTGATACTATCAATTGTGTATTTTAATCTAGCCATTAATAGAACGTTTCCAATAACATTAGGGAATATAGAAAGATAATTTATTAAAAATAATTTAATATAATATTTCAGACGTAATTAGATTTAAGGCAAAATTTATCACTTAAAATATTTTCTATAAAAATTGTATGAACAAATAGTCGCTTTCATATTTGACAATAGTCTTTACAAAATATTAGCATATTAGAACGCATTATTTCAATATATATGTATATATAAATATATATATTTATTTTGATATATCAATCTGATTATAGCAGATTTAAAACTTTACAAATATCCTTATAAAACACGAATAATTTTCTTTATTAAAATTAATTCAGAGAAAGAAGTTTTCTAGCACTCATAGTAATGACAGAATATAAATAAAATAAATAAATAGCTTTAACTGCGCCTGTAGCAGCCATCTATTTCTTAAACATTCAACAAGCAATCGAAAAAATTACTTTCCCAACACCTCAAAAATCTTTCTCCTCCTCTCATCCCTAACACCAAAGCATGCGCGATTCTAAATTACAACAGTGAAATTAAAACCATCCATTTCTTCCCTTTTGTAAGCGTAAAATTCTATGCAATTCAAATAGTACCAGATTAGATAAACAACGTTTTCAAAGATATAATATTTTTCCAAAATTCATAACTGCTCTATAGCTATATATTGTGAGTACCTGCAATCTGTCAGACAAGTGATTTCAGTTTTTTCTTTACATGGAAACTGTAAGAACTACAGGTGTCATGTAGAAACGAAACTAATATTATTTTTGAACCCTTTTTTAAAGCACTCAACTTCGGAACATTAAAGAATTCCCGGGAATATTAATAAATGATTTTTCCGTTTTACCGTAATTTCCGGCGTATAATCCGCAGCTCAAAGAATCGTTTTTTGACCCAGAAAATTTATTCAATAATTGTAGTTAAATATTTACAGCGATCTTTTAAGTTACATTTTATAAAATAATATTTCAGGGTCGAAAAACGACTCTTTGAGCTGCGGATTATACGCCGGAAATTACGGTATTTGCGGTATGAGTACGCTAAATATAAGCTTCATTAAAATTACATTACTTACACAGGGTTTGAATGCGTTTACTAACGTTTTTTTCAGTTTAGTTTATTGTGTTTTTATGTGTCAAATTTGAATATTTTTTCTGATATTAAATATTATTTTATTTTGCTCTAATATTATATCGCTTGTTCAAAGATTAGTAAATATATGTTCTTGTTGCTGCTTATACAGGGTCATTCCTAATTCCCTCCGGGGTTTCGAAACGTTATAGTAAAAAAACGAAGACGAATATGAAAAAAAAGAAACATATGAAATTATTCCGAAACTATTCAAGTTTTACTTACATATATTACAGGTGTTCTATGTGTGAACCCTTGGTCACACGGCATACATCCATGCGATAGTCCAGTTCCTGCCATACTCCGTTTCTTTAAATTTCCGGTACCACACATGAATTGTTTTGTCAGTTGGTCCCTGTTTTCGATATTTATTACGAAAGGCCCGTTGAACTGACACCACTGATTCAGATTTAAAGAAACGGAGTATGGCATGAACTGGACTATCGCATGGATGTATGCCGTGTGACCAAGGGTTCACACTTAGAACACCTGTAATGTATGTAAGTGAAACTTGAATAGTTTCGGAAAAATTTCATATGTTTCTTTTTTTCATATTCGTCTTCCTTTTTTTACTATAACGTTTCGAAACCCCGGAGGGAATTATGAATGACCCTGTATTACACATTCTAAATAAGCAATTTATGTGTCTGTTCTGTTACAGTTACATTAATACATTATAATTAACATTATCATCAATTTTGTAGTTTAAATTTTTAGTAATTTAAATATGTATTTTTTGTTTGAAAGAATGAGTGATTTTTTTTAGTTTTAATCCAAAACTTACTCAAATATTGTCAATACTTTTTATCTAACTTGCAGTACTGAACGTCAATTTATTTTCATTAAGTGCTTTTCTTAAATATTTACACAATTTAAATACCGCATTAGAGCCATGACAAAAATAATCCTTTTACTAACGTGACATATTTTTTTCTCTGCATATACAAAAAAGAAATCATTCGAAGAAACTCGCCTTTTTTTCATTGCAGATCAATTCAAAATAAAATGATTTTACAAGATTTTTCAAAAGTACTAACAAGAGTTCGGAACATTATTGAGCGACCGTACAATTTAATAAAGTAACGAGTTTCTTGTTTTATTTACGGTAAAAATATGTCAAATAAAGGCGTCATTAAAGTTTCATTATTTACGCAGTGTTTGGACATTTTTACCAATATTTATACTAGTTTAAATTTATTTTGCCTTTATGGATTGATTTGTAATATTTTTATTCTATGACTAAAGTGATTTTCTCAAATATAATATCACTGTAAAAGGATAAATTAGATAAATATTTATGATGCTATTTATTTTAAATATCTTAGATAGACATTTCTAATATTCTGTTACACGTTTTGAAATATACAGTGTGATCTAAAAGCCACAAAATAAATAAGTATTTAGTAATTCAAAAAGTATAAACATTTGTTTTATGTGGTTTTTACATAAATACACAGAAAGTCGTTAGAAGTTTTAATAGAAAAAAAAATTGCCAGAATATTTGCATTTTTCATCGACAGTTAGGTGTTTAGTGGTACCAAAGCTGCTGTCTGCCATTGTATAATCAATTGTGTGTCTGAAATTGCAGCATAAATCTAACTCGATGGCCTTTAGAGTATCTTGTCGCGTCTGGCAACTTTTCTCAATAACGGAATTCGTTAAATTAAACAATTGTAATCCTATACAAATGATGTAAATAATCACTTTATTAAACCGCGTACAGCCAATAGAGTGTAAAAATAAATGTCCAGACCGGGGATCGATTCCAGGTCCCTTGGTTCAGCGCACCAAGTGCTTTACCATTAAGCCATTAGGACGACATCCAGTCTAGTAATCTCTCACTCTTATATGGCAAGGCTACAGCCCGGTAGCACGAGATGGAACGTCAATCATGAGCACAATACCGTTGGCATACATGAGACAAACTACACCCAGTGTCAGTAAATATTTTTTATATAGTAATTAATTTTTCAGCAGAGCTGAAATTACGCTGTAAATTAGTGAAGTACAAAGGATGTGAATAATCACTTTATTAAACAGCGTACAGCCAATAGAGTGAAAAAATGTCCAGACCGGGGATCGATCCCGGATGTTTTGGTTCAGCGAACCATCAAGTGATTATTTACAACCTTTGTATTTCATTAATTTAAAGCGTAATTTCAGCTCTGCTGAAAAATTAATTATTATATAATTGTAATCCTAGTTTTGTTTCGAACTGTGCAGCGCCAACGTTCAGCCACTGTACAAACCACAGACAGATCTCAAACGTCACTTGTTAGAGGTAAAGGAATAATTCTGGTAATATATTTTTTAAATTAAAAAATCATATGTATTACTGTGCATTCGCGTGAAAACAATGGTGGATCCTGCTACACAGTCTGGGCATGCTCATTCCAACCAGTTTCTTCCAACAGAATTCATTCACAAAATTTTCCTAGAAAACTTATAAAAAATACTAGAAATTACTGGTGGAAAGAACATACCCAGTTTGTTTAACCCCTTGGAGGGCAAGCACGTGGTCTAAAAATACTGAATTTTGCGATGTTTTGACACCTGTAATTTTAAATAATGAATTTTTACCTTATCAATCTGCAAAAAACAATAATAAATATTTTTATTTAATAATACTTGTGGCAAAGTTATATATTAAAAAGTGGTATATATTATATATCGGTGCCCCTCAAGGGGTTAAGAGGATTCCCCCTCACGCCCTGTCTGAAAAGCGTATCTTGCTACTGCCAATGTTTAAGAATTACTCAATTTTTTATTTTTTTTTTGTAGAATTTTAATCATTTGGTATTATAACTATTATTACTACCAGTTTTTGCAGTTTAAATATAGGCTGATTTTAAAACGAATGTGCTTTTCCATTTTAATGAAATGTCTTTTAATTTTTGTATTTTTTTAAGCATTATGTTTTAAAGAAAAAAAGTTAAGTTTATTTTTTTTATTTTTTTGTGTTAGCATGTGTTAATTATTCAAAGACATATAAATAACTGCAATATGTAACTTATTCCTGAGTGTGTTTTTAAGCATTAACAAATATTTTAAAACTTTTAAATTTTAAACAAATCTTTCCCTCGATATATCTAAAGAAGATGTCTTATGGCATAATAAAATTATGCGGATTATTCAAGCACACATACGTTATGAAACATACAAATTTGATTTATCATTTTCTAATATTATATGCATGGCAGCTAAATTTTTTATTATGGAAATCTGTTTTAAATTCCAAATAATACTGATTTTATTTGAAATAAACTCATTGATACATTGTATAAGTTTAACACTAGAACTACTGGATATTTTACTCAAGTTTCTTAAAGCTATTTCATACCAGAAATATTATTTCAAACTACTTAACTTAATTATTTAACGTATTTCTGTGACTTTTATATTTAATTTATTTTAAAAAGAAATTTCTGGTTTGAATCGGAATATATTCATTTGGTAACCGTCAAAATGACGACTCATGGTAGTTCTAGTGTGAAATATCAGTTAGCACATTTTGTTTCTTAAACATACATATGAAATTATAATATTTTATTATACTGTTGAACATCAATGTACACAGAATTACATAATATAACTAATTAAATTAATATGTTTCGTAGAGGTGATTCTTATAAGTGCCACTATTCTGAACAGTAATCATTCTTTATTTACTCACAGATTTCTGAGATTAAATCTTTGAAGATTACTATTCGAAAACAGTGGCAGTGTAATGTAAAAACCCATAATAACCTTTCAATACAGTGATACTTACTACTATTTGCGAAAGGTATTCTCAAAGCTCTATTTTCAAAAAGTAAAATTAGACTTATTTAATGACATAAATTCTGTCATTAAGTGAAGAGAAGATTTCTCTTAAAAAAGCTATACCTCGTTGCCCTCGAAGCACGTTGTGAGTACCACCGCGATAATATAAACAAATAATCTGAAAATGTACCAGATACAGGCATCCGGCTATAAAAAATAAAAAAGTGCACACAATATATTCATTCAAAGAAAAGTTAACGTTAAAGTTACAATATTCATTCTTGTTTAACCCCTTGAAGGGCACCGGTATATAATATATACCACTTAATTTAATCCCAAAATGCCACAATGACACCGGAATTTTATAACCAAATTTTAATTTATGAGGTACATGAGGAAAAACTTTTATTTATTTAAAAAAAATTCTTTCGTGAATCTTATTGGCAATCAATCATTTCAATATTTTAGCTACAAGAGTACTTTGCTCCTGAAAAGGGTTAAAAGGCCAGAACCTTTAAAAAGTCAAAATGATCGTGTATATCTAAAGCTGGTTATTAAAATAATGCATTTGTAGAAAAATTAAGACAGTGCGGTCCGACTTGCTTCTCGTGATAAAGAACCGCAGAACTACCAATATTTTCGTATACATAAAATTCAGAAATATTGGTGGCCAGGACTGTATTGTGAATATGTAGAATATTCCACCTGCGGGAGATTCCACATGGGACTAAACAAGGAAGATGCTAGCACATGCTGTTAAATAAGGTTGAAAAGAACAGTATTTTTTGCCTTATATAATACCACGCAAAAAAGACTAGATAAACTGCTCTTAGTTATTTGTGAAAATTTGGAGATATTTCAAAATTTAGAATACGGCCTTGGCGGTGACAAATGGTTTTCAGCCAAAAAGTTTGAATTTTCAAATGGGAAGGAGTATATTGTGCCGCAAATTGGTGGAAACGTGTCTTCAAGGGCAACAATTTAATATAATATCTAGATGTCCTATGAGTTTTGAATGAAGAAATGACTAATTAAAAATTTGCACTCTATTTCCCTGAAAAACGGATTTTTTTAACCACAATAATGTTAGTCGTAAATATTTTCGAACAAAATGTTTTCTATTTTATGCAGTAGTAGAGCCGTTGTATTCATTCTTGAATGTTTTACATATAGAAGGAAAAATGTTATTTCAGCCTTCCATAACTCACTACTTCAATTTCTCGATGGAATTGAGTACTCTCCGCCCACCCCCCTCCTCAAACACACACATATACGCTCACAAACAGAAAAATATTTAATAAGGCGACAGATCAGTTGAACATGGAGGACATTCCACAAATAATTAATGTGGGGCATATTGAATGATTTTGTCATTCGAATAAATCATTTGGGCGTGCTCAAAGGCGTAACTGCAAACCTTTGTATTTCTTTAATCAATTACCACCAGATATTTTGTAAAAAAAAAAGTTTTATGGGGCTCATAATTTAATTCTAATTAAAATATGAAACTGTATTTTTTTTACAAAATTTCCGGTAGTAATAGATTAAAAAATAAAGCGATGGTTGCAGCTAAGCTTTTGCGCATACCCGAATGATTCAATCGAATAGCAAAATCCTTCATTCTGTCCATCACTACAAATAATCACCAACTGCTTATGCATAGCTTTGAATAATTATGAACGAGGTAATCTCTGTAATTATTTTTGTAATGAGCGACAGCCAACTTGTTAAATATATTTATTTCAGAAAATGAAGTTATCCACAACTTACATAATCTTTGGATCCATCGCGCCCTGTAGCATTGTAAGATAATGATCTCCAGTTAAACTTTTAGAGAGAAATTGAGAACTGATTATAAAAACCTCCTACAATTCCTCTGCGGATACTACCTTTTTGGGAATTTTGGGTTTTAGTATCCCTAAATAATAAAAATTTTCCGATTAAATATGGCGACGATTACAATACAGAAATGGATATGGCAAACGAATTTATGGCAAAAGGCTGAAGAATGAAGAAGTCCCAGCTAGAAAAAGTTTGCAAAAAAATGAAAAAAAAGTGCAGAAAATCCGAGCGTATTTTCAGAGATGCCAAGTTCCCACTAATCTTTCGTAATATGCGGTTTAATCTGACCAAGTTTAACAATGCTTCAAACCAGAAAAATTATTGGATGAATCTTTATTTATTTAATTTCAGGTTTCTAAGTGGAATTTATTTAATTTAATTTCTAAAAAAAATTCTGGTGCGAAACGTATTAAACCTGGGTCAAATTAACTGACATATTACGGAATATTCATGAGAGCTTGGCACCTCTGATATTTTGCATATCTGCTTATGTATAAAAAGTGCAAATTGAGTTGTGCATAAAGAGTGCAAAGTGAATTGTGCATAAAAAGTGCATAATCAGAAGTGCCAAATACGCTCAGATTTTGTGCACTTTTTTTGCATACAAAATTATCCCTAAATTTCGCACTTTTTATGCACAGTCAGAGGTGCCAAATCAGCTCATATTTTGTGCACTTTTTCTGCATACAAAATAATCCCTAAATTGCGCACTTTTTATGCATTATCAGAGGTAGGGTTGCAAAAAAGCCGGCCAAAATTAATAAAATCCATACCAGCGGCTTTTATTGGATTTAACCCTTTGAAGGGCACCGATATTTTATATAAGCCACTTAATTTTGATCCCAAAATGCCACAACGACACCAGAATTTTACGTAAAATTTTCTGGTAGTAAAAAAAAATGTAGAAAAATGAATAGTCATGCTTTTATTCAGATAAACCTACTGTTATCCCCAGGTTGCATAGAGAATTTACCTTATACTGAGGCGCCAAGTTCCCACTAATCTTCCGTAACATGTGGATTAATTTGACCCAGATCTAAAACACTTCGCACCACAAATGTTTTTAAGGTTATTAAATTAAATTAATTTCCCGTAGAAACCTAAAATAAAATAAATAAAATTTCATCGAATACATTTTCTTGTTCGAATGGTTGTTAAATTGGGTCAAATTAATCCACATATTACGGAAGATTAGTGGGAGTTTGGCACCACTGCTTATATCATCGTAAAGTTTCGGCTATTATATAAGATAATTTTTTTCTAATCAAAAAGAGTGGTAGGAAAAGACATAAACGTTGGCAGCTATGGTAGGTGTTTTTTGAGTATCACTAATAGTACTCTTTTTGTCATTGCAGAAAAATAATACAAATTCTGGGTAAACAATGCGAAGATTACTACTCGAAAATGCTGGTACTGCAATGAACTGTAAGAACCATAGGTGCGTTATTTTCAATATTATTTACATCATATAGAATTAAATGAAATTATGAGAGCACTCCGCCGATCAGAAAAAAATTTAAATAAATAAATTTTTCAACACATTCATATTATATATTTTTATAACTGGCATATTTTTATTACAGAAACTTCTCTATTGACTCCGAATATTCATCATCAGATTTACTTGATTTTGCAAAATATATTACACACATCAAACTCAATCTTAAAAAAATATGCAGCGAAAATCAAAAATCGTTAATATCTATAGGCCGTAAGCTTCAAAATTACTTTTTAATGACGCCATTTTAAATTAGTGTTTAAAATTCTGTCTTTAAAAGCAGCTCTGATATCAAATTTGTTTAACCTTTATAATAGACGATGAGATAACTTATCGCAAATAATTTTACAGTAATAGTTTTTTTTTCCTTGTTCTTTGGATGTTACTTTATCATCAAATATCTCTTCTTACAATAAATTAATGTATGTAGTATAGGACTATATTGTATTTCGTTAGCTTTTGTTAAGTGATTCTAAGATAGTTAATTATTTATATGTGTAATAAATATCATGCTAATATGTTTAATCAGAGATGCCAAGTTACCACTAATCTTCCGTAATACGGGGTTTAATGCGACCCAGTTTAACAACGCTTTGAACCAGAAAAAATATTGAATGAATGTTCATTTACTTAATTTCAGATGTCTACATAAAATTCATTTAATTTCATTTCTTAATAATAATTTCTGGTGCGAAACGTATTAAACATGGGTCAACTTAACCCACGTATTACGGAAGTATTTTTAATCTTGACATTTATTCTGCAAGATTATAAAATGACAATTAAAGTTGACATAAACACTTAGTCAGAGCTGCAACCATCCTAATTTTTTAATTCCTCTACTTTGGAATACCAATTTACGCATCATTTAATGCAGGCGATTAAAATAGAAAATATTTATATTACGAAAAAAAAAAAAAAATTGGAGGTTTGGCAGATTTTCTTTACTGTACATGTAATGAAATTTCGTGTAGTACAATTAACTAATTTTTAAGTATTGAATAATAATTGTTGCAGTTAAATAAAGGATCATATGGTTTAACATATTTGAATTCTTATTTAAAACAAAGCAGATCATACGGTACTACTATTTTTTAGGGAATGCTTTGCATTATTTAATCTCAGAATTTCTTCGACAAAATAAGTCGAAATTTTGTGTATAAAATTAATGGTTCCACATGATTCGCAGCTGAAACACACTGGCACATACAAACTGATCAGTATAGGGAAATTATTACGCTGTGTATCAAAAATTGGAAAAGTTACTGCTTCCGCCTTAAAAATGCTTCTTTCTTAATACATTCTATGTGCGGAACTTAACCCTTTCCGGCACAGGCAAAGTCTGTTCGTAAAATTGGAAATTACTGACTGACACCGGAATTTACAAATGACTTTTTTAGAAAATAAGAACTCCTTATTTTAAGCTTTCATTTTATAAAGAACGTTTTATTAAATATTCTTGTTGTCTAATGCAAGTTTGGAATTAAAATTAGGTGTGCCCGAAGTGGGACCACTGTGCCGGAAAAGGTTAAATATGACCATAAAAAGCTGAATTGGCTACGGTTATTTTGTAATCTGCAGGTGTTACCCAAAAAGTTTAAACGTGTTATAATTTTTCTCCTGTTGCAACGTAAATAGCAAAAATGTTGAAAATAAGGTAAGAAATAAAATTATGTTTCTGAAATAACCCGCCTATTAATTTTGAAAAAGTTACATTTTTTATATTTTTATATGATCCACTAAACAAAATCAGTTATTTATAAAACGTTTCCTTTTCCTGTAACAAGATCATCTCAAAAACGTGCATTCCAGTTTCATAAACTTTGAATGACTTATTTTGAAGGGGAAAAATCTGATTTTTACGTTTTTTTGTACCATTGAAAATGCTATAATTTATGAATGAAAATATCGAGCATATGCAAATTGACGATATCTTTCATTTATTCAAAAATGTGTTAACAAGTTCGAAAAAAAATTGCATGACACGTATATGGAATTACGCAAGAAGAGACCATAAAGAGAAAAATGTAGTTTCAGTACCTAGAATCATAACAAATAAAAAGCAATTCACAAATCATTCTCAAATTAATTTCTTTCAAATTCAATACAAAACTGAGCTCTTCTAATAAGGCTTATGTAAATATTGAGTTCTTCGCCAATAATATTTTTGCAAGAATCGTTTATGTTTTAGTTAAGGTTAACTGCATATGTATTATCATCCGCGTTTTCTCTTTCTTAAAGATTCTCACATATTTAAATTTCTAACATTATACATGGTCTCCATTCATAAAGGAGAATTTTTAATTAACCCTTTCCGGCACAGACAAATTCTGTTCGTAAAATGAGAAATTACTGACTGACACCGGAATTTACAAAAGACTTTTTTAGAAAATAAGAACTTCATATTTTAAGCTTTCATTATAGAAACAAAATTTTATTAAAATATTCTTGGTGTCATTTCCAAGTTTGGAATTAAAATTAGGTGTGCCCGGAGTGGGACCACTGTGCCGGAAATGGTTAAAAGCATAGCTCACTCAGTTTTAAACATACAGATATGCATTTTTTGTGATGATCTTTTTGTGGCAAACAGAAAAAATTCTAATTGATCATTTTTCTACGGGATGATATAAAAATTTTAAATCGTTACTTTTTCCAAATATATGGTAGAGCTAATACATCAACATTATCTTATTTTCTATTGCATTGTGAAAATATTTGAATGTTTTATTGCCACTTATCTCCAACAAGTAAAAAATTACAGCGGCGATGAAATGATATAAATAATGTAATCCAAACACTTGTTAACTTTGAATTAATGTCCAAGAATGCTTAAAGTGATAAAAAAAACATAACACAGAATATTTTAAAATATCTTTTTCTTTAATGTAGATAACATATGTTTCATGCACAACTATCGGTGACATCTTCAGATCTTAATAATAAATACAAAATTCTCGCATATTTGAAAATAGTAAAACATCTACCACGATATCGCATGTCAAAAGTTAGTACTAACATCGCAAGGACAACCTTTTAAGGGATATATACTTTTCTGCTCATTTTTTTCGTCCTGCGTGAGTTTACAGTAATTAACCAAGCCTTGCCATGAGCGGAATCGTACCCGTGATGTCCTGTGTACTAACCTGACGACTCAGACCAACGTGCCATGAGCGGTCACGCCTCCTTCTCAAATGTTGTTAGTTATTTTATGATGCAAAAACTTGAGGTTTCATCTGTAGATGGATTTTTTCAGTTCCAATGTTTTTAATATTTTCTTTTCATAATTATCAATATTTTGCTGTATGATTTGGTGCCTTATAACAGATAAATTTCAATTTATTATGTATTATATGCGTAAAACATTGCATTAAGAATACTGATTGCTTCTTTTTGCAACACTACCAACATTTTCTTTATTCGAACATATACTTTTTTTTTAAATTATTTGCCTGATTATCTATTTATCAATTCTAATAAAAACAACAATTATCTTAATCAGACGTGTTTATTACATGCTATTAAAATATTTTTTTTAATGTCTTATTTTTAAAAAATTATTTAAATAAGATTTTCTATAATAAATTAAATTATTATATTTCAGCTATGCTGAGAGAGCTTTTGCGTACGATTCTGTTAAACTAAATAGTTTAAAAAAATGATTTTTAGAGACAAATTTGAAATTAATGACCTTGGGATAGGTAGGTTTAAATATGGACTTATTGATTTAATTTAAATTAAATTAGTTTAATTTATAAAAATATAAGCCAAAGAAATAAATTAAAAACGTTATAAAGTTAAAAACTTTATTTTTATAAAAGTAAAGAAAAAATATTAACTAATTTGATAAATTTAAGGACAAAATTATAAACTTTGTAAAATTATAATTTATAAAATAATAAATTTTAGCGTAATTCATAAATTTGTAAGCCAAATCAGTTTTGTTTAATACCAATTTGCATAGCTTTAATTTGCAAAGATATTATGTTATGAAACTTTTAAATAACACAATATTGCCTCACGTTAAAAAAGTTAAAATAAATTTTTAAAAAAGTTAGTGGAAAAAAAATCATAATTTTGAAGTACTATAAAGAAAAAAAAGTAGATGTGTAAAATGTGAGAAAAAAAAAGAGTAGTAAATGTGTTGTACTGGATCCACTTTGATGAAAATCCCGAACAACCAGATCCACTTTTCATTTCTCTTATTCTTCGTTTTTCTTCAAATAAAAGATTTTTAGGCTCCGAAATTTCGTCATTACACATTCTGAAATATACAAGTATGTTGGGTTTGATCATATCGTCGCTACCATGTCAAACTATCGAATGTGAAAAAATGCATTTTCCATTACTTTTAAAAATGGGACGATTGTCACCACTAAATTTTATTAGAATTAGTCGCCAAGTAATAATGCCCATAAAATATCTGTGAATAACAGGGTTGCCAGTTTGGCCGTCTTTTTAGTTGAGAGATACCGAATCCATACCGCAAATTTTGGAGAAAAAAATTTACTTTAAGCAATCACGAAATGTCTGTAATTAAATGAAGCAAAAAATTCTGCTTGAAATTTCTGGTATCGATGCGGAATTTCTGAATGAAAAAAAGAGGCCACACTGGCAACCCTGCTGAAGAATATTGTTGAAATTTAGTGGTGGTAATTCGCATATTTTTAAAAATTATGAAAAATGCATTTTTGCAAATTCGATAGTTCGACATGGTAGCGACGATATGTTCATTTTTTATCCAAAAATACTCATTTCGAAATGAGTACATGGACTTACTCATTTTTGAAAATTTCATTTTTTTTCAGTGTAATATATCATTCAAACAATAGTTCAATTCAGAAAATTTGCATTTGTTTTCAATATGCTCAATTATAAACTATTACACTGTACTTAATAATAATTGTTTTAAACGTTTGATTGATAAAATTTACATCTCTAAATTGTGTTATATTAATATTATATATATAAGAGTGATTTTTATATAAATTACTTTCATTCAACTAAAACAATATATTTAGCTAACTTGTTCTCGATTATTATAATTTGAAACAATAATAATAATAATAATACTCCAAAGTATTTTTTATTATTTTAAGTTTCTAACATGCCGTTGGACTATTAACTATTGCTTCAAAATTTTAAATTAAAACATTTACATCTCTGTACAAGTTACATTGATAAAAATAAAGATCAGATTAAGCATCATCACTATTTTGCTTTGCTTAAAGTAAAATAATAAAAACGAGATATTTTTAACAACAAAAAATAAAACAAAAAATAAACATATTTCTATACCTATAGAACTTAAATGTGGAAATATATATTAATTTGAAGTCACTATAGTGTAATTAAAAACAAATATTAATCATTTTGTATTATCTTTTGTGTTACAAAAGAATACGTATATTACGAGCATAGAGGTCGAAGCCGCAAAGATCGTTTGGTAGCTTCAGAGCCCCTTTATTCTTTTTGAGGTGTTTAATTTGTTTATTTTTCCTTCAAAATTTGTCCGGTTTCTTTTTTCAGAACTTCTTTTTCTTTCTACATGGCTAACGCCGCGCTCCGTGAATTCTGTGGCGGTTACTTGGGCCACACAAATATCAAAATAAACAAAAATTCTTATACTTCGTATATATCTACATCTATAAAAAATTGCAATCGTCTGGACATTGACTCTATTAATTTTTAACACTTTCCAACATAGTTGAAAAGTGTTTAGAATTCAGTTTGTCTGTCTGTCTGTTGTCTATCTGTCGTCTGTCCGTGGTATAACCGCGTAAATATACTTAGATTGCCTTGAAATTGATATGTGTTATTTATGTTTACTATAGCATGTCTGTTATTAAAATTGAAGTGTGTAGCATTTGCGGTTCTTTTACAGGAACACTCAAAAGAATTCCGTTACATTACGGTCTATGAGAAAAAGAATTTGCGACGTATTTTAATGATGTTGCACTATTTTAAGCATATTAAAATTTATACATGTCACTGAGGTGTACTACAAGGCAACCTTTAACCCGATTTTGTATGAAAATATTTTTTTAAAAATGCTGCACAAGCGCCAAAAGATAATTTATTTCCACATTCCGCGGACAATCTAAACAAACTAAACGACAATCTAAGCGAACCTCCGACACGTGTCTCCCGCTGCCTGCGGCACCGTATAGAAACCGTGCTGCGCACGCGCTGCAAACTCTTTTAGTTCCATCTTCTGCCGCCAGGGGGCGCACTCTGTTCTAAAGAAACCACCTTCCAAAGGAAACTCCAACACGTGTTATCACTAACTCCGGAACTGTATAACAGACGTGCTGCGCACGCGATACAAAATCATTTAGTTCCACCTTCCACCGCCAAGGGGCACAATCAGTAGTTCTATATGAATATCCGACACGGGTATCCGTTGTATCAGGGAATGAACTAATTCCCGCTGGAATCTCCTCCATAGAACCCGAGAAAAAGATGCACCCCTGGCGGTAGAAGATAGAACAAAAATCGGTAACACACTCAAAAACCAACTTGAATGAGACAAACAGGAATGAGATTTCTCCGCATTTTTGCATACCAGTATAATCTTACAGAAAATATTTTTGTATTTAATTGGAACATTCTGCGATTTAAGAGAACAACGTTTTCTCTAAGATTATACTGGTATTCAAAAAAGTGGAGAAATCTCATCCCTGGAGACAAATCCCGTTGTGGTCGGGCCCATAGAATCCGAGAACATAATTCGATTCTTGGTGGTGGAAGAAGGAACTAAAATCTGTAAGGCGATCGAAAACCAAGTCGAATGAGCCAAACCCCGTTGGGATCGGCCCGTAGAACCAGAGAAAATACCACCCCCCCTGGAAGTTAATATTCTGAAATAACCAAATGCTGCAGGGGTGAAAATTAAAATGGTAATTTTTCTCCCCTCTCCTTCCGCCTCCCCTTCTATGGTCTGAGGATTCAAGATAGGATAAAAGCACAAATTATTTCTTTTTCCATGAATGAAATCAGATTTTTTATAAAGTAAACATTTACCAGTTGATATTTTTGAATTTGCAAATTTCTCAATAAAATAATGTGATTTTGCGCATATATATGTATCACTTCTTAAATCCCTATCTTATATAGTTTTAAAAATTTAATATACGTTAAAATTTGTGAAAGCGGTTTTTAACTATTCAAATTGTTATATTAAATTGTGCATTGTTTTATTTTATTTATTTTATCTTTTTTATCTGAAAGTAGGTGAAATATTTTTTTGTTGATAAAATAAAAACGTACCGGTTGGTTTTTTCGATTTTTCGAATATCTTAAATAAAATATGGTTTTGCGTATAAATACCAATTTTCTAATCTATTTGAAATAACTTTATAGAGCCCGAAAACTTGTTTTCCATTTTATTTTGTGGTTTGTTTCCTTTGAGTGTCAAAATGATAGCCTTCAAAATAAAAGGCGGTGTCTTTGCAAGATAAAATCATTTTAATTTCAACAGGGAACTTAATTATCTGTTAATTAATATCTGGAGAAGTTAGCAATAGATTTTTTTTAATTTTGGTTTTTCGGTTGGTTGATTTTATAACGGCCGATTATCTACACGAAGTATATAGGACCTAGATGGGAGTGTCCTTCGTGGGGGGTTTTTCTAAGGGACCCTAACCCGTATGTACAGCAAGGTATGAAGAAAACCACAGAAAACTCCGAACAGTTAGGTCGACGAGCGTGACAGGGGTTTGAACGCAGCACCTCTCGTCTACTAGCTTTGAGAGCAGAACATCTCAGCCACGGGTGGGGCTATGGTTTTTCGGAATCGGACTTTTTTTTTTACCTAGACCTGCAAATTCTCTTGTCGATACACCTAATAATTTTTATTTCGATGTGTTTCGAAAACGCTTCGTTAAAAGTGAGTCCTGTTGCCTTGCCTTTTTCGTGTAAAACCCAACGTCTTCATTGACCTTCGCAACACAGACCCTATTTTGCGGTTTTGATATTTCTTTTGCACCATTAAAAAAAAAAAAAAGATGGCATTTTGGAAGTGTTGTTTTATGAGTTGTTAATTAATATTTCGGCTAATTTTCAAAATATTCAAATTTTGATTCTGACGTGCACTGGGACATGTTTTGCACTATCCTCACCTAAATGTTGGGACTTCTAGGTACTCTAGACGTTCCTAGTCATCGCACACAGACATACACAGAGCGAAACTTTTTTTGATTTGTATTGATAGGTGCAACTGGTAACTTACTTTTTATTCTATTTGTACCACTTTTTCAAAAAAACAAAAATTCTTTTATTGGGACAGTTACATAAACGAAAAATGTTTTAAAATAGTGTTATAGAGATACTCATAAAAATAGATATCTAAAAATATAAAAATAGTCGCCAGTACCAGCCTTACAATCTATCCGTGGGTCGTATATATACCGCCGTCGTCAAGGTTTTAATTTAGCGTTAATTTAGTGGTCCACAGGCCACTCTTTGAAGATATTTATTCTAATTTATCCATGTGGAGGTTATAGTATTAACTCGAATAAAAACTGAGATTTCTTATCTATCTTCGTTATCATTGAATACCCGTAAATTGATGTGTCACATCTTTATTTTTTTATAATTATAGATGCATACTCGGTATTGTTATAGTTTAATATATATTTAAAGTATGAATTCAATTATATACAAATGTAAATTACATATATTTTATTGCATTCAAATTATTTACAAATTGACAGATACTATAACAAATATTTAACTCAATATTATAAAAATATTCTATTTGTTACTTTTAATTTACATTAGAGTAATATTGTCAATGAACATAACGGATATTATGTTTTACTTAACACATTTTCCATTACAGTGGATAGCTTGATAGAAAATAAAAGAAATTAATTCTAAAATGCTGCATGGTAAATATGCATTTAATAATAACCAACTTATACGGGGGATTTTTTTTTTGTTACCACTAAAATTTGTCGTACATTTTTGCATGATTTAATCATGTTTTGTCGGTAAAATAAGGCCCAATTTACTGTTAAATTTTAGTGGTAAGAAAAAGACAAAATTGTTGGCAAACTATGCGTTTTACTTGTATAAAAACTTGTCAATGAATGCAAAAATCCCACTGATATTATTTAACACTAGACCAGGCGGAAAATTTACTCAAGATTTATAAAAATATTTTACAGCATAATTTATACTTGAAACTATTTAACGCATTTCTTTTTGGTATATGTTTAACTTATTTTATAAAGAAATTTTTAGTTTGAATCGAAATATAATTATTTGGTACCAGTCAAAATAACTGCTCATAGCCTTTCTTGTGTTAACCCCCTTAACAGTTTCGTTTTTCTTTTTATAGACACAATAAACTAAAAATAGGGACTGAACACCACTTTTTTCGTACTAAAATATTTCTCTTATATAATCGGAAAATGTCTTAAAATCAATAACCCGATGATTAGAATTATAAATTAGTGGTACCACACAGCTTTCAGTAAAGAAACAAACTCTTCTTGCCCGAGCTGTGTTTTGGCAAAACTGTTAAATGGTTAATATAATAGAATAAATTCATTTGCATCACAGGGGCATATGGGCGTTTCTCAAATAAGTGGGTAATTTGTGTTCTTTGGGATTATGTGCTGTATTTTGTCATTTATATAGTTTTTATAGCATAAAATGTATATTGTTGTATCTTTCTACAATTTCAAAAGGTATTTAAAAAAAAATAACTATCAATTTTTCTCGAATAGCATTTTAAATTGTCAAGTTGTCGCTGCTGTCTCTTGTCCTCACCTCATGCACTCACCTTCTGGAGCAATTTTAAATGTAATGGCAACCTATTTTTACCAATTTTACTAATCAAAATAAAATTTTATACTTTAAAGTACATAATAAAGAGTTTTTATTGTAAATTATAAATATTTTAATATGCATTCTAGCCAGAGAGATTTTGTCCCCTAGTTTTTATGTCACTACTGCCTCTTTGTATAAAACTGCACACTTGACCTCCAGGATGGCAGATAAAATTTTGGAGATAGCTGTATTTAGTAGAAGCAGCAATCTGGATTGCTGAGAAAATCACTTTCTGGACTTTAAAAGAAGCTACAAGCTACAAAATGGATAGAAAGATAAGAATATGTTTATTACTTGTCACTACTGTCCCCTACTTAAATTCTTATTATTATTATTTTCATTTATTTAGAATTTTGTCATGATATAAATTACTTTTGCTTAGTTCAAAATGTCATATTACAGTCTTACTGAGATTAACGCACTGTGTGCCAAGAAGCAAATTTCCCAATTTTGTCACTACTGCCCTGTCGCTACTGTACCCTTTCAACGAAATTACATCAGCTAATTTGGAATAAATTTGAAATTGGTAAATTTCAACTACGTTATTTAAGCTATTTCACATTGTGCCAATGTGAAATCGTCTAAATAATACACCTCGTACAACTGATTATCCCTCTTTAATTATTGAAATTAATTTGTTGTTTTGTTGCTAAATTTGTGTCATGGCTTCTTTTCAATCTGACGGGCACGAAGGGGTCGTCACAAACTATAAATCAGTTTTATTATTGTAAGTTTATTTTAAATCGCAACTAGTATTTATAATTGAAATGATAGTAATTTGTAATATAGAGACCAAAATGGATTCCCTTTATGACTCTCAGAATTTTCTCGATACAATGACAGAAAAAGTTGATTACATTCGTAGTAAGTCGAGGGATGAAATCACTTAACGTGTATATTATAACGTGTATATTAAAATACTTCTAAAGGTCTCTTAAGAGATCAAAATTTAATATAACATCAATTTAATATAACAACATCATTTGTTGGTATGTTGAAGAGCGCAATTATAGAAAAAGTGGTAAAGCAGTTTTAAATAACTTAAAGAATCCATTCTGCTTCAGAAAGCGTTAAGATCCCAATTTCTGAAATTGGATTTAAGATTTAAGGAAAGAGCTTTTAGATATAGTCATGTATTTACTACTCTTTCATAATTATGCCGTTAAGATAGCTTCCTTATTTTGAGGGAGTTAATATCTACAATATATTTCTGCTGTAATAAACATTTTTAATGGACACTGCGGATCAAAACTTTGAAAGTATTGTAAATAAATTAGGCACATTTATTAAATGTGCTTTTAGAAGTTGAAACGCTTAAATGGATAAAATGACTAAAACAGTTTATTTATTTTTAATAATAATACTGAAATAAATATAAAGGGAAGAACGATTTGCATTTTTCATGCTCTAAGGAATAATTCTAAAATAATGGGGTATTTAAAATTCCAAATTAAAACGACTTACGTTAAATCATGCGTACCAGACAAAAGAGATTTAAAAATATTATGTTGACATGAGAATAAAAGAAACGAGTTAATATATGATACGCTATGAAACATAAAATAAAAGTAGTTTTAAATCTTCAGTATTTAATGTGGACTTTTTATTTTTTAAAGGTTTTATAAAGCTTAATTGATACATTTGAATATTTATTTAAATTTTAAACTCTTTTCTTATTTAACAACCACTTCTGTTTAACGGATTATGCAGAATACATTCGTGATATTTACACAAAAATTTTGAATTTGTTTAAAATAATTCGTTTCTGTCTTTTTTTCTTTCTGTCGTTTTTCTATTCTTATATCTAATGTTAAAAATGTTCAATGATAAATGAAATAAGTTAAGTACAAGCATAAATGCGCATTTGACAATGCGCCATTAGAAGATTTACTACATTATTATTAAACCTTAACCCTTTCAAGGCTGGTGGTACGTTTATGAAACCACTTACCGTAATTTCCGGCGTATAATCCGCAGCTCAAAGAATCGTTTTTCGACCCAGAAAATTTATTCAATAATTGTAGTTAAATATTTACAGCGATCTTTTAAGTTACATTTTATAAAATAATATTTCTGGGTCAAAAAACGACTCTTTGAGCTGCGGATTTTACGCCGGAAATTACGGTAATTTTAATTTACAAATGCTAAATGCCAGCAGAATTTTGGTATAAAATTTTACGTTCATTATGTATGCAAAATATAACTTTTTCTTATTACAAAATCAATTTGTAAGTAAATTCCTGTGTCATTCCTTCATTTCAACATTTTAGCACTGGAATTGCTTTCCCCCTGAAAGCGTTAAATTGTTATATTCGAAATTATTATATTTTCACTAAATTTCTCAGGTTTATTTTGCAGAAACAATAATCTGTCGATTTTTACTTTGAATAATCTTGAATTACCTTGGATAATCTTCATATTTAAACTTGCACTTTTTAGGGTTTCGTTCATCTCACGAAACCCTATTACTCCCACTCCGTTGTCTGTCCGTCACAGAGCCCTTCTCAGAAACTGTATAACTTACAGGCATGGAAATTTGTGTACTTATAGCTACTATGAAGCTCAAAATATTAAATTTGAAATAATCGTATTATTTTATCATAGAGAGATAAAAAACCAAAATTCTAACATCCTTTTTCTATTAAATTTAAACATTTTTCGTTATAGCAGTTGCCAACAATTAAAAATCCACAATAAAATTCTTTCTGCAGTAATAAATTTTCTATTCGAAGTTTTCCATGTGAAAAATGAAAATGAAATAAAAAGTTTTACCAATTGTAAAAAAGATTAATATGATGTCATATTGGTAATAAAACGGAAAATTTCACACATTTCTCAATAATACAAGGAGTATGAGTATGTGTAAATACAAAAAGCAGCTTAATATGACGTCATTAGAGAATTATCATATTGGAAGTTTATGGGATTTTTCAAATGTTTGAGAATAATACAAATACAAATAGAGTATCAATATGAGTAATAGAGAATAGTAACTATATGAGTTTGAGGAACGTATTGAATCATTATAAAAACCTGATTATGGAAATATTGGCATATTTTAACATTTTGAAGGTCTCTATACAATATGTTTAGTTATGAAATTGATTTTTTTTAAATATCGCATTTAGTCTACATGACAGATATTATTATGACAGAGCCCGCAATCGGGCCGGTTCAGAGTTTCGAAAAAAACGAGAAAAATAGACCGGTAAATTTTTACTTATATATATATATATATATATATATATATATATTAATTAAATTTATTTGGATTTATTAAAGAAAGGATAAAGTGTTTTGAAAGGAATATTAAATGAAACCCTTTGTGCGATCTTCGATTACATTTACCCGCTTGTTTTTTTGTTGTTGTTGTATGTTTCAGTTAACATTATTTTCTCCATGGTAGTACATAAATCTGAATACATTATTTTTCGATGGACTAGTCATAACACTTTAAAATATGTCAAGTTACTTAGAATTATAATATATATTTCCAAATTAAAAAATACATTAAAAGAACTGAAATTTAGTCTACCAAAAATACTCCAAAGTATCAAATTTACTTTAAACAAACATGTTCTCAAATATAACAGTTTTTCAGAATTTTATATCCAAAATATATTGCATAAAAAATTTCGAGAACGAACATAATTCCAAAATTATTATACACATAAACATGTTTAAATTGGAAAATTACAAAGCATCTTATCCTATCTGAATATAAAGCTGCAAAATATTAACTGATTTTACAGATAAATCTTACTATTTCATCTTATAAAACCAGTCACTCTTAAGTTAAATATGCTTCTATTCATACCGAAATTAGTTGATTTTATACACTTGAAATAAAAGAGGTACAGAATTTTATATCTGCTTCGCTTTTTCATTTCAATTATGTTAAAGAATAAAACTTCTCTTAAAGAATTAATCTGCAATTAAAAAAAATCCGCTTTGTTAGCTTTCTGTTAACCGAAAAATAATGTGAATAGAGAATTTGAAGTAGAGGATCATTAAAAGTGGGCAAATGATAAAATAAATAGAAATATTTAAAAGGAGAGTGCTTTAAATTTCTGCAGGCAAAATTTACCTTTTATCAGTTATTTAATTTAAAAGAATATAGTTATACCTTTATATATATATATGAATCTATAGTTTGAAAATATTTTTGACATAAAAGCATTGAATACCTCACGTAGAATATGATTGAAAAAATTAATTATGATATAGGTTCTAGTAAGATATTATTCCAAGACTGCAACTAAAAAAATTATAACAGATTCTCTAATACTTTAACATTTTTCAAGGAGAAAGAGTTCACTATTGCTATTTAAAACATTTCAGTCATAAAGTAATTATATTGCACCAACATCTGAATACTAGGCTTGAGCGCTGATAAAAAAGTGGCGGCGCTCGTAGGCGGATTTTTTAAAAACTTTGTACGATCCCCTAATGTTACACCCCAGTATCTTCTAAAAGTTTTAATTGACGTTTTGAATCTCAGAAAAATAAGACGGAGAAAACTTTTAGAAATTATTGGTATTGAATTTCAAGGGACCGTACGCACGCTGAAAAAATTCCGCCTACGACTGAAGCAATTTTTGTGTCAGCGCTCTAGCCTAGTATTCAGAGGGCAGTATATATTGCTAAAATGACGAAGTGAATGAATGATACCAAAATTTCCGAACGAAATGATTTAAAAATAAATAAAGCATTTTCTTCGTGTACATTTGGTGCTAAAAAAACATATACCTACCTTTATTCGCAGACAGTTTACGATAGAATCACGCCAAAGGCATCATTAGACTCGCAAGGCTCCCAAATGGTCTGCTTTTTGACTACCAGTATTTTCTTAGAAAAAAATTATTTTTGATTTTTCTTGCAAATTTTTCAGAAACCCCCTTGGGGGTAATTTTTTGTGGAAATATTGTAGAAACCTACCATGACATTTTCTGTCAAAAAATATTGGTATTCAGTTGGCGGACCATTTGGGAGCCCTGGACTCGGAATATTGTCTTCTTTAACCCTTCTTTGCATGAGGTTTTTTTTTTTTACAATTGTGTGTTTTTATACATATATTAAATATTAGACACCAGAAATTTTAAGAGAGATTCTTAACTTTGTTCAGCAACATAGTTCACGTGAAATTTACTGGATTAATATTTCTATATAAATATAGTGGTGGCGAAGAAGTTGATTTATTTATTAAAAGTTAAATAAACAGTGTATAATAAACAATAATATATATAAAAGTTAAATGAACAGTGATGGAAATTTACATCACTATGCAATTAAGGGTTAAAAATATTAAATTAATATTTTGATATAGTGGTGGTCTACACATTAAAAATTGCGCGAAATTTTATTTTTAAATGGTAACACCCACTTTCGACACTTTATTTGTGTTTGTTAGATGAAATAAGACATTTGATCAAAACAGCCCGGAAAAGTATACAGCTATTTACTTTTGTTGAATCTGTCTGGAGTTATAACAGGTCAACACATGTTAAATTCACGTGATAAACTTTAATTTATATCATCCCTAAGATAATCCGATTTAACGTTTATGTTTCGAGTGAGATGCATGGCAGGCCAGGTTTCGTATTCCTTTACCACAATTTTTAAGATAATTTTTCGTACGAACCCTGATGGAATGAACCCAGCCATATTCTAGACATTATTTTTAATCAAATGCATAATTTTAATTGTGAAAATTATTAATACATTCATATTTAAAAAAATATGAATTATGTCCTACATCAATTTTTAGATAAACATAAAGTCCATCGTCCGAAACATGGGTGGGTATGTTTACAGTTCATATCAATCATTATTTTTCGAGCTATAGCAACATATTTCTTTTTAAATGTCTAAAGCAGCCACATTCTGCTACCATTCAAGTACATACAAGAAAATTGATAAAAGCAACATGCAAATTTATGTGCGAATTTCATTTAAATAAAATTTAGGAGACGAAAGTATGCTTATTTTGTGCAGCCTTACCTCTACAATTTTGCTGTAGTGAGTACTGGATATTTCTAGAGATAATTGAAGGTTTTGTGGAATCCTGGGAGACGATAAAGTTACACTAAACTTTCCTAAACGTTTCTGCTATATTAAGCTATTTTTAAGCAACTACTGTGCAAATTTGTTTATATTTACAAGGTATGAACAAATAAAACCTTGCACATCCGTTTTGATAAAGAAAATTTTTTTCGCGAAATGAAATTTGTTCTTACACAAACACAATACATAAAATAATACATTAAAGTGAGAGAAAAATGCAAAAAAAAAATGTCCTTGAATAATTTTTTTTTATTAGGTGCATAATATAGTCTTTGCTAATAAAATTAAATAAAATTAAATGCAAATAATGATTTGTATACTAAGCAATAGAGATCATATCAATAATTAGGTGCTGTAATTGAGGTTTTCAGTCAATCTAATATTCGTTTTTTTAAAAAGAAAATGGAAATTGTTTATAATAGAATACATAGTTTTTATCATGTCACTTAATTCTTATTAAAAGTAGTTATTGGGTTATTCGGAAAGTTCTTTCCGTTTGGGAAAGTTGGTTCGTACCGGAAAATTCTATTATTTAATTATTAGACATTAATTCAGATATTTAATCTCTAAAAATTGACGGGCATAATTTTCCGGAACGAATTGGTTTTCCAACACGGAAGAAACTTTCCGAACAACCCAATACATATATTTTTCTGTATGTTTTTCATTTCGCTTTTTAGTATGGGATTATATCGTCGATGCCATGTCAAACTACCGAATATGAAAAAAATAATTTTTCATTACTTTTAAAAAAGGGACGATTGTCACCACTAAATTTTATTAGAATTCTTCGTTTAGTAAAAATACTAATAAAGTTTCTGTGAAGAACAGTGTTGCCAGTTTGGCCTTCTTTTTTATTCGGATATGCCGAATTTATACCGGAATTTTTTTGAAAAAAAATTTACTGTAAGTAGTCACGAAATGTTTGTCATTATATAAAGAAAAAATTCTACCGGGTGATTATAATTAAAGTTACGATTTCAAAAATCGATAATTTTAAAACTACTGGTCAGAATGACTTGATATTTTAGCAGAACAATCGTGAGGCAATGGAATTTTGTTTGGCGAAGGAAAAAAATAGTTCCAAATTGTGCCGATAGATGGCGTTGTCAGGGTAATGTCAGGGGAAAGGCCAAAAATGTATTTTTAAACCCTTTCCGGCGCGGTGTAAATTTGTTTGCAAAATGATGAAATAATAGACTGACACCGGAATTTACAAACGAATCCATTAGTAAAAAGAAACTTGCTTATTTTCTGGTTCTTAATGAAAGGAAAATTTTAATTAAATATTCTTGGTGCCGTTTGTCAGTTTTAGAATTAAAATTGGGTGTCCTTTTTTGTGACCACCGCCCGTTAAAGGGTTAAACATAGGAATGATGTTGCCAAAAGGAAAAAAATAGAGTTCAGAGATTTACTAAAAATGTATTAGCGAAAAGACAAGACTACGTGTTTACAGCGACGACAGCGATAATGACAAAAAATGAAAAAAAAAAAAAGAGCTTCATGGAACAAACACCTTACTGATTATTAAGGCATAAGTTGCTCAATATGCCCTCCGCCTTGTTCCGCTACTAATTGGAAGCGCAAAACGGCATGCTCCACAACAGATCGGAGGGTATCTGTACTAATGCAATGGGTGTGTTGTGTGATGCTTGCCTTCAAGCCGGCTAGATTCTGAATCCGGCCGCTATAAACAACATTCTTCAGGTACCCCCAAAGCCAGAAATCACACGGGTTTAAGTCGGGGGAACGTGGCGGCCACGTTGTTGGAAAATGGCGGCTTATGATCCTATCATCTCCGAAATTATCACTCAGTAGCTGCTTCACAGTAGTAGCAATGTGCGGAGGAGCGCCATCTTGCATGAATATTATGCGATCCACACACTGACGCTGTTGAAATGCCGGAAGAACATGGTTACGCAAAAGTGCTTCATACCGCTTGCCAGTAACTGTGCAGGTAACGGGACCCGCAGGTGTGATCTCCTCGAAGAAAAATGGTCCGACGATAAACGCTGCCGTTATTCCGCACCACACAGTGACCTTTTCAGACTGATGAGGTAATGGCTGTAGCTGGGACGGATTCTCGGTCGCCCGTATCCTGCAATTTTGCGTATTTACAGAACCTTGCAAATGAAAGTGGGCTTCGTCAGACCACAGAATGTTCCATGGCCATCCGTTGTCCACTTCCATCCGGGCAAGAAATTGTAGTGCAAAAGATTGACGTGCTTCCAGGTCAGCAGGTAGCAACTTTTGCACATGAGTTATCTTGTACGGATAACAGCGTAAGACGTTCCGTAGGAATTTACGCACCGTGCTGTTCGGCATATCCAGCATTCGGCCAATCCCCCTTGCACTGCTGATTCCAGCATCACTGTCAGTATGTTCCTGTAATGCTGTAGCCACATCTTCCACTGCCGCAACTGAAACTGGTTTCCTTCCTCTACCCCTTTTACCGTCAAATGAACCGGTCTCTTCGAATTTAGCAATCATTTTTTGCAGAACATTTGTTGTTATTGGACCTTTTTTTATGGATTTTAATGTCCGAAACTTCCTAATAGCTGTAAGTGCACAGTCATCGTTCTTATAAAAAAGCTTCAAGAGCAGAGCGCGATCCTTCATAGTCAGAGTCATGATGAAGCATTCAGGCAAAGAGCTGCTGCTCTGCATTTTTATGGTTGCTATGTCTGCGGTGCGCATGTCACGTATTAGTAATTTGCATATCTTCAGACAATGTGAACCCAGACAGCGCCATCTATGGGCACATTTTGAAACTTTTTTTTTCCTTCGCCAAACAAAATTCCATTGCCTCACGATTGTTCTGCTAAAATATCAAGTCAATCTGACCAGTAGTTTTAATTAAAATTATCGATTTTTGAAATCGTAACTTTAATTATAATCACCCGGTATTTACTTAAAATTTTCCTTTCATTAAGAACCAGAAAAATAAGCAAGTTTCTTTTTACTAATGGATTCGTTTGTAAATTCCGGTGTCAATCTATTATTTCATCATTTTGCAAACAAATTTACTCCGAGCCGGAAAGGGTTCAAGAATACATTTTTGGTCTTTCCCCTGACATTACCCTGACAACGCCATCTATCGGCACAATTTGGAACTATTTTTTTCCTTCCCCAAACAAAATTCCATTGCCTCACGATTGTTCTGCTAAAATATCAAGTCATTCTGACCAGTAGTTTTAAAATTATCAATTTTTGAAATCGTAACTTTAATTATAATCACCCGGTACTTGAAATTTCAGGTATGGATTTGAAATTTCTGAATGAAAAAGGAAGCCAAACTGGCAACCCTTCTGAAGAATATTATTTTAATTTAATGGTGACAATCAGTATATTTTTAAAAGTAATGAAACATGCGTTTTTTCTCATTCGATTGTTCGGCATAGTAGCTTCGATAAATATGAGATTTTAGATATTTGGGAAACTGAAAGGAACCTTCATTTAAAACTCCATTAAAGATGTAATTTTTTGTCGCTAAATGTGGATAAGAAATACCCAATTAAAATTTTGTATTTTTCTGTATAATAAAATTTCAGTAATATCTTAATAATATAATAATCTAGTATATATAATATATATATATATATAAATAATATAAAAATAATATTAAAAAACGGCCGAATTAGCGGAGCGGCGGCGCGCAACCATCCAAAGTCCCTACGCCTTTTCCCGATACTTGACCGGACTCTTTAAAAGCCGAATTCAATACCGGAAAAATTTGAATTGGTATGATAAATCAATTTAAACAACAACAAAAGGTAGAATCTGTATGTTGATAAATGTATAATGAGAGGCCGCCGAATTCGCTCATCGGCGGCGATTGACCATCGAACGACCCTACGATCTTTCACGACAGTTGACCGGACCCATTAAAAGCCAGATTCAATACCGGGAAAATTTAAACTGTTATGATAAATCAATTTAAGCAACAACTGAAGTTGGGGTACGTACTTTGATAAATGTGAAATCGGCTGGATTACATGCGATACTGAAAAGTGATGCTTATGCAGTATTTCTTTGAAAAAATAGATTTATTTCATACTTTGAGAAAACAAAAGTGTATGCTTCATTCACAAAAAAAAAGAAAAAAAAGCTCCATAACGTCCAAAATTATATTTGTTTTTTACCCAAGTCAGTGGCGTAGCGTCAGGAAGGGGAACGATCATTTTCCTACTAGAATAATTTAATATTACATTTGGCCTTATTTAATCTTTGAACGGTATGAATTAAATAAGGCCAATTATAGTATATAAAAATACTGGTAGTAAAGTGATCCTGCCCCCCCCCTCCTTGCTGCTACGCCTCTGACACAAGTTCTTGATTAATATAGTGATATTTTTTTTTATCTCTCTCCCTCATATTGTACAAAAATTGGGTTATATGAATATACTTTATAATTTAGGTAAGATTGAAAAAGTAAATTAGATTCAACTTTTTATATCAGTGTTACTCATTATTTTTTTTTTTTGAAAAATATTTTCACACCACTATTTGCTGAAATTGAAATTTCATTATTTAGTGGCTGATATTTTGCGATAAATTGAAGTAAAGATTTCTGTTATAAAGTAGTGGTACATCCACGAGACGCATAGTGAGAACCAGGTTTGCCCATTTTGTCTCAATGTTTGTTCAGAATTCATACGAAAAAAAGACGAATAGTATTTTTTGATTTATTTGATTACAGAGGCTTCGTGAATAATGTAAAAAAAAAATCCTTTCGGAATATACACCAAAAGTGGTTTCTTTGTTAGTATTTAGACACAGTCCTGTAAAGAAAATAAGAACACTGTGCAATAATGATAATGCAAATAATCACAAAAAATGTAGTTATTAATCGACTGGAAATTCTGTCTCTTATAAAATGCTATTTACAAATTATGGATCGAGACTCCTCTAGCTGTTAAAATTTGTGTCAACTTTCCTTTTCTGAATGGTTACATCCACTTTTTTGAGATTTACACTAGTTCCACTGACTATGATTTAACCCTTTTTATCCTTACGGTACTTGTAAGTACCACTTTAACACCTTCGCGACGAGCGTCTTTTACAGAATTTTTAATCTGTTACCACCGGTTTTTTAAATGAGAAATTTTCACCTGATTAAATCGCAAAAATGCTATGATTACATAAGGAAAACTTTACGAAACAAAATAACTGGTGGGAATAATTGAGGATTCTGAGCATCTAAAAAGTAGCTGGAAAATTAATTCAGGATATAAAGGGTTAAGATAAGTATTCTCTCAGAAGTATTTACGAACAGTAATATTCACAGTAATATTATATTTGATGACAGAAATTCTGACACTAAAAAAGTGAAGACTTATTTTCCAATAAAGTTGTACCTCTGGCGGCAGGGTTGCCAGTTTGGCCTTTTTTTATTTCAAAGGTTTCGAATTCACACCAGAAATTCTGAAAGAAGATATTTTATTTTAAGCAGTTACGAAATTTCTATCATTAAATGAAAAAAGGAACATTATAGGAAATTTCCGGAATGAATGCAAAATTTCTGAATTAAAAAAAACAAAAAAAAACTGGCAACCCTGCTCTGCGGTTCGCGCACCACAAGTTCACACGAAAAGACTGTGGATTTTTACCCCAAACTACCCCAAAATCCAAGAAAAGGATTTCGGTACATGAGAAGATTCCAACTTGAATCAGTTTTACGTGCAATGAATTTTAGCTTATTTATTTAGCCAGCTGATTCATATAACATTTTCTGGTAGTAATGAAAATATTTAATCATAAGAAAAATTGGACACCCGTGCCACTTTACTCTGCCGACATTCATCATATGAAGATAATACTGGTACTTTCCTACTGGTAAAAACGTGCAATACTAAATGTTATATTCTAATAATTGGATATTTTTTTAACTGATCGGCCGAGCCAAGTTTCTCATTTGAAAAGTACCTAACTGCATGGATTCAAAAAAGAGGTTACACTTCCGGACAAGTTATAGGGGGCTTAATTTAAGGGTCTAAATGTTAAAAATGATTACTTAACCCTAGAACTACGGGAAATTTTAGTCAACCTTGATTAAAAACATTTCACACCAGAGTTTTTATTTTAAATTATTTAACTTATTTATATATTTTAGTTCCCTGTGGTTTATATTTAAGTTATTTTATGAAACAAATTCTGGTTTGAAAAGTCATTTTGAATGTACAGCTGTGGAAAAATAACTGAATACCCCCCACTAAATCTGCAACAATTTATCGTAGAAGAAATTTGCTGGTACCCAACGATTGGACATTATGCCTACTTTTAAATGATGTACCGTAATTTCCGGCGTATAATCCGCAGCTCAAAGAGTCGTTTTTCGACCCAGAAATTTTATTCAATAATTGTAGTTAAATATTTACAGCGATCTTTCAAGTTACATTTTATAAAATAATATTTCTGGGTCGAAAAACGACTCTTTGAGCTGCGGATTATACGCCGGAAATTACGGTATATACAATTTCCTTAGGGTGCCATCTACATATCAAAACAAACCCAAACTGCGTTTTATTCAATAGCAGGTCCCAATTTTGGGAAGATATTTGATATCTTCAGTTCAAACTGTGCCTAGATACCAAATTTCATGAAATTCCTATAATTAGTTTCATATAAATTAATTATTTAAAATGAACATATTTTAAAGGCTGTATCCAAATTGAAGTTTGGTACTCGATTGTTGAAATGGTACAGAATGACTAAATCACTCCTATTAATATATTATTTCTTGCCAATATAACCATTTTACTCACATAATAAGTTTCGGCCAATGTTATATACGGTAACATCCTTATCAATATTCATTTTATAATGTTTACAAAAGTTGAATTATCCGATAAAAAATATATCTAAATTTATCTGTGATTAAAATAGTTTTCGAATATGTGAATGTGATTGGAATATTATAGGTATTTTTATAATGATTTTTCTAAGATTATGATTTATTTTACTTGCTCTTTTCTAAAATTATCACTGAAGAATACCGGCGAATGCAGGGCTCCCAAACAGGGGTGCAAAAATCTAGGCGCCAATGGGCTGATTCGAACTTCTAAATTTTATTAGTATAGTTAGCCTAAATTTTATCAGTATTCTTATTAGGTGAAGAATACTAAAAATTTAGTGGTGGGAATCGGTCCATCGGCGCCTACATTTTTGCACCCCTGTACCCAAATGTTCCGCTTTCTTAGTACCGGTATTTTCTTTAAAAAATTTTATTTTTAGATTTTTCAGTAAATTTTGCAGAATTCACTTTCGGAGGTAAATTTTCGCAGAAATGTTGTAGAAACCTACCATGAAATGTTCTGTTACGAAATATAGGTATTCAGTTGGCGGACCATTTGGGAGCCCTTCTAATACAAAATTTAGAATAAAAAACGGTATGAAGCAGTTTAATTAAACGACGTAGAAAAAATCCAGACAAATTGCTTTTCAGTCAGAATGCAAATCGTAACTCGATTGCTAATGGCATATTTTTAAAACTGTTTCAGCAAATACAAAACATATATGCATTTATAAGAAACATTAATTCAAACTTATATACCGCAGAAAAAAATATGCTTATTAAACTAGATAAGAAGCTGGAGATTCAATTAAACGTAACAAAAATAATGAGTAAGTTTTTTTTGCTAAGGTAGGACAGTTTATTTTTAAAAAATGAGCTTTGTTAATTTAAAATTAAAAGCAAAAGTGATTTACATAACTGACATAAAATGGCATATAATGCAAATACGATTTACGTAAATAAAAAATATCTTAAAAGCAGACACAGAAAAAGTTTTATAAAAATCTTATTCTAATCAACAGTAAAATGAGTGAAACATTTTTACAAATTATTCTTTACTGCACATCTTTTAACCAGCATCTTGTAATTTTTTAAGCATAATTTGAAAACTACTTGGAAGATAAATTTTTAATTTTCAATGCGCATAAAGTAGGGCATTATAAATATTGATCTATCAAAAATTTGTAGGTTGCAATTCATAAGTTTTTCGATTATTAATTTCATAATTCATAATTCATATTATAAAAGTTTTAAAAATTACAAATTCAACGTATTTTCGTTTTGGGCTTTTTAGTATTATAACCAAACAAAGAATTATCACATTAGGATTATAATTTCAGGAGATATTTCTAAAAATATGAAAATGTAATTTAAAATTTGGAGCTCTAAATTTTGAATGTTTATAATTCAAACAGTTATCATCCAAATGACATGGAATTTTGTATCTAGACATAGTCTTAGTATTCAGAGGGCGGTGCATCAATCACCGCCCCTGAATACGAGGCCTGAGCGCTGACAACAATGGCGGCTGTCACAGGCCGATTTTTTTTTTCAGCGTTTGAACGGTCCCTCGAAATTCTACACCAAAAATTTCTAAAAGTTTTCTTCGCCTTGTTTTTCGGAGATCAAATAAGTCAAAGATAACTTTTAGATATTATTGGTGTTGAAGTTCGAGGGACTGTACAAACGATTCCGCCTGCGATAGCCGCCATTTTTTTCAGCGCGCAGGCCTAGTATTCAGAGGGCGGTGCATCAATGCTGAGTGACGTCAGTTTCGGGCTCGACCGAAATCGCTTTCAGCGCCATCTAGTGTTTGACATTCGAACCAAAATCAAGAATCACAGTAAAAAAATTGCTGACATCATACATAACCCTCCTGCAAGAATTGTTTTTATATATGTCACCGTTTGCAAGTTATTGAATTTTAAAATCCATCAGTCATTTTTGGGACACCCGGTACTTCGGTAGGATAAAACTGTATAAATGCATTGATAAATGTTCTATAAATGCACTGATAAATATTATATAAATGCTGATGAGTGTTCTTTAAATACTGTGATGAGCCGTACGAGCCGCGCAGTCGGATGTCTTTTTTTAATCAATTGTCAATGTAGTACGTTCATTTGCTTAATTTTAGTTTATATTCTGAATGATAACAATACTTAAATAAGTATCCTTCTCTTAAATGTTCGAAAAATTCATTTTTTGAGAAACATGTATATTAAAGCACAGCAGTTTCTGCGTATTTTAAAACAAACAATATAAAATAATACATATACCGTAATTTCCGGCGTATAATCCGCAGATGAAACAATCATGTTTGGACCCAGAATTTTTATTTTATAAAGTGTTACTTCCCATATCGCTGTAAATATTTGGCTTCAATTATTGAATAACATTTCTGGGTTGAAACCGAATTGTTTGCTCCGCGAATTATACGCCGGAAATTACGGTAATTACGCTAACTATGACTAGAATCATATGAAGTGCTCACTATATAAGGAAACCTTAAATGAATACTTCTACTTCGGTTAATTCATAATTTTGAAAATGCGCTTATTTTAAATTCCATGTAAGATTTATCTTGACCCATTTAATATTGTTTCACGCAATGTTCACAGATTTAAAGACAAAACCTCTATCTAAAGACTTAACCTAAATATGTGTATATTGTAGTAAAATTTATATTTTAAAAATAAAGTTGAAAGTATTGTATATTTGTTTTCACGAAGTTCAACTATGTATATATACATACATTTGTATGTGAAACAATAAATACTTTTATGTTCAATCTTAACATAGAGGTGCAATTTATAACGTCTAATGTAAAAAAACTCAAGTACTGACTGAGATAACGTGAGCGTAATTCTGATAAACCTCATTTTGAGAGAAATCACTTTAAAATACTTTTCATTAAAACTTGAAATGTACAATGTTCTCGTAAATCTGTATTGGATTGTTTCTGAGTCAATAATAAATATCTACTTTATGAAACTTTTTCTTTAAAAATTGTTAGAAAATTCCACTCATATCTCACATGAAATATTGTTGACCGGTGATAATCTCTGAAAACAATAGAAGCCTCGCCATCTTCTTTGAACATTGTGAGCTTAAATAGGTTTTCTATGTTCCCGCATAAACAAAAACATCCAGAAATATGGATTTATGTAAAATGTAAACATAGTTAAATAAAATAGGGGTAAAATATATGATATAAATACATATCAATTTTCGAAAAGTTTACAATTTTTTTTGCACAAAAAGCTACATAGACAGAACTATGTATTCCAAGCCGCGTTTCTCATTTGAGTTTGCTTACAAAAGGGTAAAGAAGTGCCGTTGCAGAAACCGACGTCTCTTTCTCATATCGAAATGTAACGACGGGGTTCATAATCAGGCCTTAAGAAGAGCTCAGCTCAGTATTTCCGGGATGAGAGATTTAAATGGGTGTGACAATGACCTTATAATCCTTATTTATGAGAATACCTCATATTTTTAATCATAGCTGGCGTAATTGTAGTGTTTTTTTATGCTGTTTGTTTTAAAATTTGTAGAAAAGATTTCTTTTTCATATACATGAACTTAAAAAATCAAATTTTTTGAAGATATGGGAGTAGTGAGCCCTCTTATTCAAGGAAGCGTACGTGGAACAAACGCGTATTGAAAATGCATTAAATAGTGGTTTTTTAAATATGTGTTTTAAATAAATAATTTAACAATCAGTAATATAATATTGGAATCTATATTCTTTAAAGGAATCGTTTTTCTCCCTGTGTTTACCACCCAATCACTTCGCTTCCAATATTAGGAAAACTAATAGAGAAAATCACAAAAACACGGACTCTGACAGATTTGGAGAACAGGAGGTACCTACTGCCGGAACAATTTTGTCTTCGAGTGGGTAAGAGCACGGTTATAGCAGTTTGGCAATTAACGAAACTTGTACTACATATTTTAAAAGAAGTACTGTGTCATTGTTTCGTCGGACATTGAAAGAGTCTTCGAAACTATCAACTGGTTTGTTTTATCGGAAATCATTGATGATCTTCCAGTCTCTGAGAATTTAAGAAGCTCGCTGAAAACTTACATCTCAATCCGTTATATTGAATTTGTATTTTTGAGTGGCAATTAATGGTTTCGTTCATATCAGGGCTGCCAGCAGGGATCGTGTCTGGACCTCGTGCTGTGGGTATTGACTGCAGACAGAATTATTGAGTTATACACGGCCCATAGTAACAGGACTGGTACGCTTTTACCACAATTTTTAACAGAATTTTTCTATTTAATATTTATATAGCAGACATTCTATACTCCTCGTCCACGCCTCGGAACTGTCTCTATTAAAAGAGACTAAATCAAAATTTTGTCCACCACTATTTCCTTACGAAAATTTTCTGTTTAGATTTCTCTTTCATATGGCGTAGAAATCCAGCTCGTGAAGTGTCTTTTCTTGCAAATGTTGTAGAAATGTACCGCGAAAATAGTTTTTAAAAATTACCTGTGGACCACTCCGAAGCCTGCTCGTCTGATTGTAGTTTTTGAAATACTTTTCTGCATTTAAATAAGGCAAAAAAGTCTCTTTAAAATTGTGGTAAAAGAATGCGAGCATAGAGTATAGATATAACTTATCATACGCGTATTACACTGATGTACTGGAGAGTTCAGACACGAGAAAGAACTTGAAATCGAGAGTAAATACTTGCTTGACAGTTTCGAACACTTCGTTCAAGGAGGTTTTACCATTTAAAAAGACAATGTTGGTACAATTTTTAATGTGTAGGCAACCCCTAATTCAAAAACCGCCTTCATAGTCTGAAATAGGATGTTATTCTGTGTCTAATGCAAATAAGTATGAATAAAGAGGATTTACATATTCTGTTAATGGTGAGGCTTCAAAAGTATCTGTTTCCGCACCAGCTGAATACCACAGTGGCACTAAATTGGAGTGAAAATTTTCTCCATATTTTAGCGCCTTATTTATGCAGAATTTCTGTCATTTATTAAGGAAAAAACATCTATTTGTTTCTACTGGTGGAAGTTTTCTCGGACGACATACATGCCCTGCGATTCCCCCTATTGTGGCTACCTAAACAATCATCCAGTTTTCTTGTTTAAACGCCTTACGCATGCAGAATGTTTGTCATAATTAAGACAAAAATATCTATTCACTTTTACTGGTGGAAGTCAGACCCTGCGGTTCCGCCCTATTGTGACAACATAAACAATCTTTCTCTAAATGTTAGTGAAAGATGTTCAAACACAGCCATGGCAATCTTACACCAGTAAAAATGTAAAGAAATTTTTGCCTTTTTTATAACAGAAATTTTGCATGAATCAGGCGTCAAAATAAGGTGAAATTTTCTATTCAAATTTACTATTGTAAGCTTTCCTTGGCGATACTCAGGTACTGTTGATCCGATGTAATCTAGAGATCCTACATTAGAAAGAGATTGGACATTGACGAAATGTCCGCCATGTAAGTTCCAAAGAAGGTGGAACGCAATGTATTTTCATGACTTTCTAAAGGCATGTAAAACGAATTTTCCATGATTTTAATGCACTAAAAAGTGTTAGACCATGATGAAAATACAGTGCGTTCTACAGCGTTCCACCTGCTTTTGAACGTACACGGCGGACATTTCGTCAATGTCCAATCTCTCTCTAATGTAAGATCTCTAATGTAATTAGACTAGAGCCGCCATCTTGTTACTACATACTGAGTTACTTCACTCGAAACTGGTAGACACTACACTATATGTTTCCTCTTCCTTATTCAAGGCTACAATCAGGCTTGCCTTTTACATTCAGAAATTTCAATTTCATACCGGAAAATTCCAAAGATTTTTTTTTTTTTTTTTGTAATGACTAAATGTCAAACATTAAATAAAGTATTTATAACTATTGATAATTTCTTGTGTCAACTTAGAATTTCTGAATAAATCAGGAGGCCATACTGGCAACCCTAGCTCCAATCACCGCCTCCTGAATTCTAGTCCTGCGCAGTGACACAAAAATGGCGGCTGTCGTAGGCGAATTTTTTCAACGTTTATTGGATCCCTTGAATTTGAATATCAATACATTCTAAAAGTTTTCTCCACCTTATTTTTCTGAGATTAAAAAACTAAAAGAAAACTTTTGAAAAATACTGGTGTCTAAATTACGGATAACGTACAATCGTTTAAATAAAGCCATTAACGACAGCCACCATATTTGGGTCAAAGTGCAGGCGTAGTCTTCCAGGGATGGTGCTTCAATGTCTATTGACGCCTTTGGTGTGATTCTATCGTAAACGGTCGATCAATAAAGGCCGATGCATCTTTGTCTTTTCTACTGACTGTACATATTGGATTTCAGTTCTTAAGCAAAATTTCTGTTTAAAGATATGTTTATTTTACTTGAAAAAAAAACCGGAGGTTTTGCAAGTATGTACCCTGTATTTTTCAGTTAATTAGTAGGCCGCATTTTTTTTAATACAAAAATAGTTTGTGTTGACGTGTTTTATAAACTCTTTCTGTTCAGACCATCAGTTCAAATGCACTCTTCATAATAAACTAAAGCTAATAAGGCAAAAAATATTTAAACTAAAGAATCGCGTTTTAATATCAAGACTTTGCAAACAAAAATTAGTAAAAATGTTTGGAATAAAATACCGTAATTTCCGGCGTATAATCCGCAGCTCAAAGAGTCGTTTTTCGACCCAGAAATATTATTTTATAAAATGTAACTTACTTAAAAGATCGCTGTAAATATTTAACTACAATTATTGAATAAAATTTATGGGTCGAAAAACGACTCTTTGAGCTGCGGATTATACGCCGGAAATTACGGTAGATTTATTCATTTATTTTTGTTTCTAGGGAATTTGTGAAAAATGGCTAAATGTGGTGGCGAATGATTTTTATTAGATTTATAATAATGATTAACTTTTCTTTACCTGCGATGAAACATTGTCTTTGTATAATCAATATTCCTTATATAGCGGAGTTACACAGCAGTAATTTTTTGTTTAAACGTTTAAACATCAATAAAAAACTTTTTTCACAATTTGTATCTAAGAAAAGAATATGAAGGACACTCCTTTAAATTTCCAAGCATTACGGACCCACTGTAATAAGAATTTCTATTTAAAATTTAAACTGAAGACATTGTAATTTTTTTTAATGTGACATTGTAATATGTTTCTACGATTAAATACCCGAAGTATTCTATTAAATTATTTTTGTAAAAATGCGCCCTGGTATGAAGAGAACTCTTGTTGATATTAAGCCAGACATCAGGGTTGCCCTTTTGTCATCTTTTTTTAATCTTAAATTCCGAATGTGCGTCAGAAATTCTGAATAGTATACTTTTATTTATGTAGTGATGGACATTTCGTGGTTAGCTAATTCTTCGTTCTGAATTTCCGGGATCAATTTGGAATTTCTAAATAAAAAAGGAAGCCAAACTGTCAACTGTGACAGACACACGAATAAAAGCAGTAAAAAACTGCATTTACTTGCAGTTGTTCCATATTTGATCTGTTACGTAATTCCTTAATTGTAATCATAGTGCCAAAAATTACAGATTTTGAATACCAATTAAAAAAAAAATATGACTTCTTTAATCCGAGAATTCTGCAATTAAAGAAGTTATATTTTTCTGTAAAGTATAAGCGCTATTTAAAAGCATAATTGCTGTCGCCGATGAGTGTAACTCTTAAATCACCCAGCTATCATTGTCAAAAGCGATATTAAAATTTCACCTAAATACGCAGAGTATAATTATTTGAAATATTTATTTTAAAGAGCCATATTAGTTAAATTTCAGCAGATATTTTTTTAGAATGCAAAAGGTTTCTAGCTTATTTTTATACCTTTAATATTGTCATCGAATATGTCTATATATATTTTTGTTTACGATATTTTAAAAATTTTGGAACTTTAGTTCTCATAAATGAAATAAAATTCACAATTGTTATTTAAAATATGCCTGTCGAACTGTGGCTTATTTAAGTTATATTCGCAGACATCCTTAGGTTAAATATGGCGATGATTACTATTTGAAACTAATGGTATTAGAATTGTCATACTTTGAAAACCTTAAATTTAAATATTTTTCCTTAAGAAATATACGCAATTTTAATTACATTAAACTAGATGGAACCCGTCAAAATTTGACGGCAAACAACTTGATAGTACCATAAAAATAAAATTTATAGTTGCTTTAACTTGACAAATTTCATAGTGGGGAACATAATATGATTAAGCAGTCACAGACCTTTCCCTCGATATATCACATGAGGGGTGTGTGCAAAATTAACAAAAGTACCCCTTGGGGGGGGCAAAGAGGGGGGATTGACATGGGAGATGCATAATATGATTAAGTGGTCACAGACCTATCCAATGATATATAACATGAGGTTGTGTGCAAAATTTAGAAAGTACCCATTGGGGGGGGGGCAAAGTGGGGAGATGGTCACCGGAGATGTATAACATGATTAAGTGGTCACAGACCTTTCCAATGATATATAACATGAGGGTTCTGTGTAAAATTTAGAAAGTACCCCTGGGGGGAGGGAAAGAGGGGAGATGGACATCGGAGATGCATAATATGATTAAGCAGTCACGGACCTTTCCAACAATATATGACATGAGGGGTGTCAACAAAATTTAGAAAGTATCCCTTGGGGGGGGGGCAAAGTGGGGAGATGCACATCGGAGATGCATAATATGATTAAGTGGTCACAGACCTTTCCAATGATATATAACATGAGGGTTGTGTGCAAAATTTAGAAAGTACCCCTTGGGGGAGGGGGGGGGGGGGCAAAGTGGGGAGATGGACATCGGAGATGCATAATATGATTAAGCAGTCACGGACATTTCTAACAATATATGACATGAGGGGTGTCAACAAAATTTAAAAAGTATCCCTTGGGAGGGGGGGGAAGCAAAGTGGGGAGATGAACATCGGAGATGCATAATATGATTAAGTAGTCACAGACTTTTCCAATGATATATAACATGAGGGTTGTGTGCAAAATTTAGAAAGTACCCTTTGAGGGGGGGGGGGCAAAGTGGGGAGATGGACATCTGAGATGCATAATATGATTAAGCAGTCACAGACCTTTCCAACAATATATGACATGAGGGGTGTCAACAAAATTTAGAAAAGTGCCTCCCTTAGGGGGTGGGAAGTGGCGGGATGGACCCCGGAGATGCATAACATGAATAAGCGGTCAAGCACTTTTCCAGCGATATATCACATAAGGGGTGTGTGTAAAATTTCGAAAAGTGTCCCACTTGGGGGGGAGTGGGGGGATGGACTCCAGAGATGCATAACATGAAAAAGAGGTCACAGGCGTTTCAACTTGCAACTTTTTTCTCGAAGGAATTTGACAATATTAATTTATTTTTACCTAAGACAATTTAACGATATTCTTAATTTTTTTGCGCAATTCGTCAAACGTTCATGGAAAAAATCATGAAATTCGCTAATCAATAGTTGATAAATTATAAAATTCAACAATCGATAGCAGTAAAATTGATCAATCGATAACGGAAAAATCACGAAAGTCATCAAATGGTCTTCCGTAAAAAAATTGTCCTGCACACTGATGTGATGATCAAAAGAGTTTTGAAGTATAGAACAAAATTAGCACTTGCCAAACAGCGAGTAATACTGAAAATTTGGCAATGGACTTTATTGCCACCACTGGTCAAACATAATAGTCACACAAGTTGTAAATTTCCAACTGGACGAAAAATGTCCGGGCCAGGATTCGAACCTGGGATTGAAATTCGAACCCAGGATTCGAATCCCAGGTTCGAATCCTGGCCCGGACAGTTTTCGTCCAGTTGGAAATTTACAACTTGTATGATTACTTTACCAATTTGAATTAATTGTGTTAAAAAAAAATAACAGTCACACTCACCAATTGCGATAATTGAATGGAAAAAGGTTTTCTTTTCTCTGATGTCGCTCGACAAATTTGGAAACCATTTGGCGAATTTCACGATGGATAGATATTTTAGAAGTATTTACTGTATTGACGTTGAATATGAATATACTTTCGTTTCTCATGTTTAAAAATTATGGAACTTTATTTCAAAGGAATAAATTAATACTTACATAGCAGAAAAAACCTTAACACTCTCATAGCTGAAAATCTTCCGTATTTTTAATGTCAAATAAACACACTTAGAACTAGAAATTGTACTGAATTTAAATCAAATAAATACCAGAGAAACAAGTCACTTCATAAAATAATTTTAATAAATAAATTCTATGGTGTCACGTTTGTTTTTTCACTTGGGAAAAATAACGGTAGTTTGGCAGCTATTTACATAGCTGTTAAATTTTACGCTTTTTCCTTACTACTAAATGTCGAAAAAATGTCTGTTGCTTAATCAGCAGAAATTTAGTAATATATAAGGCAAATTTTTCTTTTCTTTCGCTACATTTAAACAGAAAAATGTGAGTTGTTGAATCACCAAAAATTTAGGAATATGTAATGCAAATTTTTCGGTTGAGAATAAACGGTAGAGAAATATCGCTACACACTTTTATTTCTAGAAGTTGCTCTTCTCATTTAAAATGCTGTTTATGGGATACATTAAAACATGCAGAAACATTTTTCCGACATGTTCTTCTGTATTTGGAATGGAATTATCGCGACAGTGACCTTCTTGTTATTACGGGAGAAAAATTCACTAACAAAATTTGTCTTTCGAATTCAATATTGTGCATCAGGAAACTTCACATTTTTTTAGATTATTTTGATGAAAAAACTCGAAATAATACGTTAAAAATATCTATTTGTTATTATTGAAAAAAGAAAGGTGGCACGATTTAACATGTTGATTCCATTCGTTCCCGTCGTTCCATTCCCTATTCCTTGCACAGCATTTAAGAGCAGACGTTATTACCAACAGGTTAGCAATAATAGATATTTTCTACAACGACACTCTGAAAAATTAATGGGGAGGATAATTTAATGAAAAGAAAAAGGCCGAATGATGGATTCTGAATGGTTTCCTAAAACTTAGAAAAATATCTCTAAATATTTCGTATAAAGTTCATAAAGATTTGAGATTTTTTTTTTATTTATTAAGTAAAATTTGTGGAGTTGTAATTATTCACATGAAAAAAGACATTTTGAAACTCATTTTAAATACATCGATGTGAAAAAGAGATTTTGTCAATGTTATCTTAAAAAAAACTGCTCCAATAAATTCCAAAAGACTATAATATAAATATTCAAACGTATTTTTCTTTACTCAATATTTGATAGATTCGTAGCTATTAACTTTTACGACTTTTTCTTACAACTAATTTAAAAAAAAATTCTTAAAGATGTTTCAAAAATTTAGAAATTGAGATGAATTGAAATTGGGTATATAAGACAATTTTTTCAATCCAAAAATGGAGTTGAGAAAAAAGCGTAAATTTCTTAGCAATCCAATAGATCTCAAATCCAATCGCTCTCACTCAAAGATCGCAAAGAATTGCAAAGATCGTTTGAGATAGGCACTAGCTGGCTGACTTTTATTTGCAATAGAAAAAATAATCTGGTATAAATTTATATATATCATATATTTCAAAATGATGATGTCTAAAATGTGTTTTTTTTTTCAAATAAAGAAGATCAAATGAAGAGAATATCAATGAATATTTTTATTCTGTTGAAGTATGTTCATCTCCTGAAAATTGATCACTTCTTCTTTCGTTGTAATTGTCGCCAAAGATAGCTTTAAGTTATTCTGTGAAATTCAGAGAATGAAAAAAAGAAATATTATAAAGCGTAAAAAACCTAAGTGGATGAAAGTGTTTTTCATTCTCCGGCAAAATAACAAATTTTGAAGTCATTGAAGGGAATTTCCTTTGATGTTTAAATTTTCATTCGCTCTTTTTCTTTGTCTTTGCGCTTTTTAAAAAGTAGTTTAGAGAAATTGTTTTATTTTAATGCTTAAAATTTGTTGTTGTTATTTGAGTAAAGTAGATAACATAGTAACCAAATGCTAAATGAGGGAAAGAATAAGCTACATTGAGTATATTTGTCAAAATGTTTGGCAAAATAAATAAAATAATTTTTTAACTACATTTAAATTAAGAAAATAATGTGAGTGGCTTAAAGTGGTTACATTTCTCCTGTAAAGTAAAAAAAAATAGGTCATTGAAATGAATTTATCTTATGTTTCTTTCTCTCTTTTTAGCTTTTAACCCTTTACGGCGCGGAGTTTGTAAAATGATGAAATAATGGACTGACTCCAGAATTTACAAACGAATTCATTAGAAAATAAAAATTCGCTTATTTTCCGGTACTTAACTAGACGAAAACTTTAATTAAATATTCTTGGTGCCGTTGTCAGTTTTGGAATTAAAATTAGGTGTCCTTTTTTGTGGCCATCGCCCGTTAAAGGGTTAAAGGTAAATTGCAGAATTTTTTTATCAATGTTTGAAATTCGTTGTGGACATTTAAATGAATTAAACAGTATAGTAACAAAATGCAAATTCAAATGTTATATTCCATAGTCTATATTTTTGGAAAAATAAATAAATTAGCTTTTCAGAATTACGTTTATATAGCATTATCTGAACACGAATAATATAGACAATTTTATAATATGCAAATGTACATTGTATAACGAACTGTAACCAAAGCTTGCTTTAAAGCAGGGGTGTCCAACATGCGGGCCGCAGAGCGAAAGCTATTGTCGTATAGAATAATTAAAGTTTATTTAATAACAGAAGTTTGTGATTTAATATGGCAAAGATTTTTATTCGGGAATAGCGATGGCAAACGATTTTTAGGGTAATATTTGACACCTTTTCTTAGTGTCAACGACCGCCACTATATCTTTCACTTTTATCATTCATACATCACTTCTAATTATCGCATTATTTCAATTTTTAGCTTATTACATTGAAAAATTAAACGTATTTTTAAATGAATTTTCTTTTCGAAAAAGAATCTTCTTGTAGTGACTTTTAAAGACTTTTTAAAATAATTTTTAGGCATAAAAAATTTTTAAATGATTTTTCGGCATCTCAAAATTTTTTTGATAAAATAAGGTAAAGAAACTAGTTGCAGAGTTACTAAAATCGGAAAATGATTGGCCAGAGCCAATTAAAAGATTTATTTTTCAACATAGGATTAATCTTTAGCAATTGGATCCACTTCCAAGGGTTGTCATCACGGCTGCAATATCCGTTGTTTAAAGGGAACGTAAATAACATTAAATGTTTTTTAAAACACTTGTTTGCCAAATCACGTTTACTCAAACACGGAATTTGTCTATGGACCTGACTATAAAATATTAAAAATAAGATACCGCACATTTGCACTCAACTGAAATATAGCAACGAAAAGACATGTTGCATCAGAATATACAGGGTGTCCATAATTAACCCCTTCAGGGGCAAAGTACTCTTGTAGCTAAAATATAGAAATGATTGGTTGACACCAGGATTCACGAACGAATTTTTTTTAAAATAAGTAAAAGCTTTTCGTCATGTACCTCATAATTTCAAAATTTAATTATAAAATTCTGGTGTCATTGTTGCATTTTAGGATTAAAATTAACTGGTAAATATAATATACCGGCGCCCTTCAAGGGGTTAAACGACCCTACTTTAAAGTTGTCTACGGACGAAACTATTGGTCAGAAAGTTGTGAAATTTTGTGAAGGACATAAAGAAGGAATGGAAAATTGCTTAAGCGAAAAAAAAATTAGTTCAAAATTTCGTCCCCAGACGGCGTTTTTAATAAATTACACATTTATCATAACTACGATTTTATTTTTCGAAGATTTTATTTAGTTGACGATTTAACACTTATCATAAGACGATAATTTACAAATTTTTATTTCAACAAAAACGTTCAACAAAACTTTTTTCACGACATCGTCGCTACCATTTCAAACTATCGAATGTGAAAAAATGCATTTTTCATTACTTTTAAAAATGGGCCGATTGTCACCACTAATTTTTAATATATTATTTACCAGGATTGCCAGTTTGGCATCTCTTTTTTGTTCAGAAACTCCGAATTCATACCAGAAAATTTAAAGAGAAATTTTTGGTTTATTTAATAACAGAGATGTATTCAGACATGTAAAAAATTTTCTCTGAAGATTTCCTGTGGGAATTTGGCATATGTAACTATATAAAAATGCCAGAAATTTTATTAGTATTCTTGCTAGGCAATGAATTCATTAACCCCTTCAGGGCCAAAGTACTCTTGTAGCTAAAATGTTGAAATGGTTGATTGACACCAGAATTCACGAACGAATTTATTTTAAAATACCTCATGTACCTTATAAATTCAAAATTTGATTATAAAATTCTGGTGTCATTGTGGCATTTTGGGATTAAAATTAAGTGGTATATATAATATACCGGTGCCCTTCAAGGGGTTAATAAAATTTAGTGGTGCCAATCGGCCAATTTTTAAAAGTAATACAAAATGCATAATTTCACATTCTATAGGTTGATATGGTAGCGACGAATGTTCTTAACATTTTCCAGAACACACTACAGGAACTGTGAAATATGCTATCTTACGATTCCAGATGCTATTAGCTGAAAATACTGGCGGTCATGTGGAAAATGTTTTGTTTCAATAAAATATATAAACTGTTTTAAATGTGTGCTAAATATGTAATTAATTCATTAAAAACGCCATCTGGTGGCGATATTTTGAAGTAAATTTTTCTTGGACTAAATTTTTTTTGCTAAATTTCTCAAACAAATTCCCATTCCTTCATTATGTCCTTCACAAAATTTCACAACTTTCTGACCAATATAGTTTCGTCTATAGACAACTTTAAAGTAGGGTCGTTTAATTATGGACACCCTGTACTTGGAGGGGTGTTGAGGTCAGGGAATTTTTGAATATAAATACCAGTATTTCCTTCTAGAAAATCTCGTCTTATGTAATCGCTTGATTATATAAGGTGAGTTTTTCTACACGAAAATACAGGCATTTTCCCAGAAAAATCCTCTGACTAGTAGCAACCTTGTTGGAATTGTACTATTAAATGGATCTGAATATTTACTTATGTTTCTGGTGTACATCCATTTTATGGGGAAAAGTACTTCTCTCTCTAAAATGTTGAAATTATTGAATGATACCAGGTTTTACGAAAGAATTTATTAAAAATAAATAAAAACTTTTCTTCACGTACATTATAAAAGCAAAATTTTATTCCAAATTTATGCTGTGATTGTCGTAATTGAGGATGTAAATTAATTGGGATATATAATATCCCACCGACATTTGAGATGATACATTTCCTTTCATTTTTCATTTTTAGCACAAAACCTTTTTTTAAAAATTATTTTATGACTGTTTCTTAATTTAATATTTGAAATTCGCTGCTATCATTTGAATGATACAGGTAACATAACGACAAATTGTAAACTGGAAACATTTCAATTTAGGTATTTATAGAATGTTTCATGATGCTTATAGTTGTTGATATTTTAATATATATATAAATTACTTTCCTTGAATTATATATATATTTACATCATAGAAAATCACGTATATAAAATATTTTACTATTAACAGCACGGATTTTGATTTTGAACTATATGTGACCACATAAAATGGGGGTGTACAATCACTAAAGGTCGCCAAGTTACCAATATTTTCACACATAATATTTTACCTTATTTAATGAAAGAAACTTTCGTTCAAAAATGTCATGCAACACAAACAGAAAAACATCTTTTTTCACTTTGAAAATGATGTTTTAAAAAGCGATGCTGCTATATTCATATAAATAAAAGTTTGTCGAATAAAAAAAAATATATAGTTTAAAAGTTTGGTCTTTAAATCGTTTAAGTACAAAACTAATTAATTATATATGTAGTGAAATTTTAACTGATTCATATATAGACCACTACGTAAGGCTAATCAATTTTATGATATTCAAAATGTAATGGTTAACCTTTTCCGTATTAAGTACGTCTGTTGCTGTAATATTGAAAACTTACCAGAAATTTAGCAAAATTTCATTTCGAAATTTAGAAAAAATTCAATAAAAAAATCACGTAAATTAGGAAATCGAAATTGTATTCAATTTTCTTTTAAATTTTCTATTCAAATTAAGTGGTATAATTTGTATACCAGCGTACCTAAATAGGCTAAAACATAGATGTCGAATTTTTTGTCTAAAAAGCATTTATCTTCTAAATAAAATTCTTCCCCTGATGAAATCGCAAAAATCCTATCGTTAAATAACATGAATCATTCTATAAAACCTGATTACCGCCGGGAAAAACTTCCATTAATAAATTTGAATAGAAATTTCCTCCTTAATTAAACGCATTATTCATGCAAAATGTATGTCATAATTCAGATAAAAATATCTATTCATTTTACAGGTGGAAGTTAAGTTTCAACGGCGATCATCAGTACTTGCGGCTCCGCCATATTGTGGCAACATAAAAATCATGCTGTTAATGAATTTGACTATTGCCGTGGCACATTTCCAAAAGCAAAGAACAGAAATTTTCTACTTATTCATGCAGAATTTCTGTCATATAAAAGGCAAAATATTCTATGCGTTTTTAGCGGTGGAAGTTTACCGTTTGAAAACAAATATTAGCTGCCAGCTTTTGACTACACCCTCAGTTACTTCTCTCGCAACCGATAGACAGTACACTGTCTGTCTCTTATTCTTTATTCATAGCTCCATTATTAAATAAGGCAAAAGTTAATACTTCAAAAAAGTGATGGCAATCAAGCAGTCTTTTTTTTTTAAATAGCGGACTGAACCTCTGGTCATCTGTTGTTTTATTGCAAAGTTTTTGTTATGATTCATATATTTGTCGATATTTTTGACAAACTAAAAAATACTTTTATTTGAAATATATTAAAATATTAGCAATTAATGTACTTAACGTTTATAATCAATTTTAGGATAAGCAAGTATGTATATATATTAGAATGACAAAAGACGAGAAAAAATACTTGAAGTGCAAACATTCAATATTCAACAATAAACAAGCATTTATATTAAAATAAGAGTCAAAAACTTTGCCTGAAAGTCGTTTGCCATCATAAACTGCGAAAAATAATTTTCGCCTTCTTTAATCGCAAAGTTTCTGTCATTACATAAGTCAATATTTCTATTCTAAAACAGTGGTCAACTTGTAACACGGGGGCTGTAGGTTGATGATATCTATATAAATGTATTATTAACTGCGTACGCTCATAAGACATCAAGTTTTCCCGTTTCTTTTGGAACTATGGTCCTAGCTAAAGCCAGTGGTTAGTCACCTATGTGGTGATTCCCGTGATTCCAAGACAATTATACAGAGAAACAGAAGACCAAATGGATGCTGGGTAACTTTGCTATTCCCCCAGTGTAATCCTGCTATATTTTAGAAGCTGTTGTCTTTGTTCTTCTTTGATATTCTTCTTCCTTCCATTTTTATTTATCTTGTAAAAAATTTGATGTACCATTAAAAAGGTATATAAGTATTTTAATATAGTGATAAAACTTTTATATCAATTATTGTTACGAAATTTTGTTAAAATTCAATTTTTTCATTGAGTTGAAATTTATTTAACTTGTAAAATTCCAAATTAGAGAACTTACATGTTGTTTAAAGGTATTAATACTATAATTATTATTTACGAATTAAGATAAAATTTTAAGTTTAGGTTTTTAATACTAGACGCATTTTCTGTATGAATAAATACTTACATCTAGTTGAGTTTTCATTTACATAAAAGATAAGAAAATGTTCAATCTAGTATGAAAATTTTATCACAAAAATATAAGTATTTTATTAAATTAACGTTTATTAAATGTTTGTTGTTATTCATGGCATTTTACATGCTTATTGAATATTGTTAAACACGAAAAAGTAATTTTGGATTATTGTTTATTGTAAAACTTTTACCGTTAACACAATTTTCCCTGGCTGTTTTTAACACTTTCCAACCTAGTGGAAAAGTGTTTATGACTTCGGTTTGTCTGCCATCTGTCGTTTCTCTGCGACCCACTTCTGTTTTGTCCTCCTTCCGCAGCAGAGGTTTGGCGCTAGAGTGTCGCTAACAAATTTAACACTATCTGACTGGGCTAATTATTTAATGGCTTTGCAGAGAAACGATACGATTTACTTATATCGATATTTTATACGATTTTTATCGATGTTTTGTTTTTGCATTTCCTTTAAAAGCTTGCTAATTATTGGGATCTTTTACATTAAAGCTAAAACTATAATGAAAAAAAAAATGTGGAAATTTACTGGATTAATATTTCTATATAAATATAGTGGTGGCAAAGAAGTTGATTTATTTATTAAAAGTTAAATAAAAAGTGATGGAAATTTACATCACTATGCAATTAACCCTTTCCGGCACAGACAAATTATGTTCGTAAAATGTGCAATTATTGATTGACACCGGAATTTACAAACGACTTTCTTAGAAAATAGGAACTCTTTATTTTAAGCTTTAATTTTAGAAGCAAAATTTTATTAAAATATTCTTGGTGCCGAATGCAGCACTCCCAACCGCTAGATGGCGCTATTTTCAACTTGCGAAAAGTTTCCCATTTATCTGACTGGGCTTATTATTTAACGGCTTTGATTTTGTTGGATCTGTTAAAACAAATATTTAAAACATATTTTAATACCAGTTTTTTTAATAGTATTTACTAAAAATAGAAATGAATATTCTTTTAAAATATTTTTTTTTCTTCTTTACTGAAAAAAATAGTATGGGGAAAACTGATTAATAAAAAATGAATATGTTTTTCTAATGAAGCAAAAATTGACGATTTTGCGAAAGGTTTTTTATTTAAATGGAAAATTTGCTATTTATCAACATTAAAAAAAGAAAAAGAAAGACAATTCACTGGGTATGCTAATTATATATTAATAGGTTAAATTTTCAGTTTGTTCTCTATTTTTAAAGTTTTTTTTGGCATTAAAATGCCGTTGAAAAATAATGAAACTAACAAGACAGTATTGAAGAGATATTCTTATTTTTAAACGTTTTTTACGGCATTAAAATGCCATTAAAATTTAGTAAAATTAACGACAGTATTCAGACTTTTTGCGATTTTTAACAACGTTTTCATGACGATTTGAACTGAGTTGAAAATTCAGCCAAATTAACGTTTGGAAAAGAATCGAATCAATGAGACATATTTTCGAACTTATTAGGTCATCGAATAACGTTTTTTTAATGGCTTAATAACGATACTGTGCTACTGGTGTGTGTGTGTGTGGGGGGGGGTTAATTTTATATTCTAATATTTGATTTTTTTGTCTTTTTCAGTTATCGTCGAAACCGAATTTCTCGTTGAGTTAAAAACAGAAGTTGAACGCCTGGACAAGTAATAAGGGGCTTAACCCTTTCCGGCACAGTGATCCCACTCCGGGCACACCTAATTTTAATTCCAAACTTGCATTCGACACCAAGAATATTTTAATAAAATTTTGTTTCTATAATGAAAGCTAAAAATAAGGAATTCTTATTTTGTAAAAAAGACATTTTTAAATTCCGGTGTCGGTCAGTAATTTCTCATTTAACGAACATAATTTGTCTGTGCCGGAAAGGGTTTAGGTAGTGATTAGGGTGTGCAAGTTAAAAATTGGAACCACTTAACTATACGATAAGGTACGTGCATGAAATTTTCGGATTTTGATTGAATATTGTTTTAAACAACAAATAGTAAAATCAAGAAGAGATTAGTTGAATTAGTTGAAGCTAAATTGGAAACGGATAGCTTAACCCTTTCAGGGGCAAAGTACTCTTGTAGCTAAAATATTGAAATGATTGATTGACACCAGGATTCACGAACGAATTTATTTTCAATCTAAGTAAAAGCTTTTCCTTAAGTACTTTATAAATTCAAAATTTGATTATAAAATTCTGGTGTCATTGTCGCATTTTGGGATTAAAATTAATTGGTATATATAATATACCGGTGCCCTTCAAGGGGTTAAAAGTAGCAAAAAAGTTTATGAAAATCGAAAGATGAGGAATGCGCGGATAAACGGTGAGTTTACATTCGGCGGCTTTAACGATAGGAACCCGATTGTCTGACGGTCTTTTCCGGATTTATATATTTAATATTTAAATATAGAAATATATTAAATATATTAAATATAGAAGAATATTATTTAAATTTAGTGGTGACAATCGGCACAATTTTTAAAAGTAATGAAAAATGCGTTTTTTCACATTCAATATTTTGACATGGTAGCGACTAAAGTTAACAAACTATTCACAAGAAATATAAACAGATAAGCAAACATATAAACAGATACAACAAGAAAAATGATAGGACTCTGAAAATACTTCTAAAAATTAAAGTATAAAAATAATTAAATTTCATATTTTATAATTATGAAAGAAAGTATTCTATTTTTTTAAGATTGCAGAATTAAACAAGAGTTTCTTCTTTTATGACAAAATTTTCTCTCATATTTAAAGCTGAAAAGATTATTTATATCTAACTTTTGTTGCGTGTCAAAATTAAACCAGAATGTATGATGACATTAACAGCAACATATTCATTAAAACAAAAAAAAAGTTGAGAGAGAAAAAAAGGGAGTGACAGATTTATGATGTAATTTAGAAGTAATTTTCCTTTCATGCTGTTGGTACAGATAGAATGCTTATTTAAGCGCAGAGTGAATTACGATTTGAAATATTTATGATATATATTTTCCTATTTAAAACGGAGTAAGAAGGAAAAGATAATAGGGCAGAAATTTCCATTATTTGTAAACAATATTAAAACCTTGAGTTACGTTACTTGAAATCTGCTGAAATAACATTTTGCAGAAATCCAATTTGTTGTAAATTTAATTAAATTTGTTATAAATTTATTTATATATGCGTCATAAAGACGACACAAAATTAAAAACATTGATCTGCTTATGATAAAGTGAAAAATCCAAATTCAGAGTACTACGATATTAACATTCTATATCTGGGGTCTTTTTTGTCACTTTTCAGATTTTTATTGGTGTTTTGAACCAGAAAAAAAATTATAAATAAATAATGAATTAAAACAAACAAATACCTCATAGACAAACACTAAATCTTTTTGAATAAAATTTCTGATGCAAAACATAAAAGGTCTAACGGCGCATGAAAATTTCCTCAAAAGTTGCACTAGAAATGTTAAACATTAAATAATAACATGAAAAAGTACGCTAAAAGAAATATTTGATATCTTTTCAACTTTCGTAAAGGAACTCGTTATTTTTTTAGAAATACAATGTATGTTATAATCAGGTTGTATTCATTTCTACCAAAAATTTGAAGTAGAATTTTTCGCATTATTTAATCGCATAAAATATTGCAAATTCTGCAGTTAATCGTAGGCAGTTTTTCACTGTGAAGAAAAATTAATAGTCTAACATTTCTAATCTAAAATAGTGGTCTCTTTGAAAATTCTAAGGAGTGTATGCACCTTGCATACAAAATATCTGTTTAAGTGCAGAATTTCATTGTTTGAAAGAAAAATTTTCAATTACGATCATGACACAAAATATTTTTTTTAGAAGGAGAAACAGGCATTACGCATATTTTGGGGGGAAATAATAGTTTAAGTATTACGATATAAAAACTACGCACCTTAAATGCCATTCACCAATTACAGTGGTTGTTTCAACATCCTTCACAATTTATTAATGATTAATTAATGTGTTTATTAAGTCGGAAGCAGACGTGCAGAAGGTCTTTTAGTATGTAATTCTTAGAAATATTCAAATATAAGCAATAATACTTTCCTGATTTGAATTCATTTCGTGTACTGGGATCTTGGAAATGTGTTATATATAACTTTTCATATGTTATGAGGTGAAAAACATTACGCAATAAAAAAATATTAAACTTTCCATCGATATAAGATAGCACATTCTAGCTAATTATATTAGATGTAGCAAACCAGCGCAGCGTGCCAGCAATCTACTTGTCACAACTACTTCAGATTACAAATGTTCGTTTTTTTAAATAACATAATTTATGATAATTTTCTACAGTTAAATAAGGCTAAGATTACTACTTGCTTAACTTTACTGACCCGCTAGTATACAGATTTGCCATATCTGAAATATACTTTCTGGTAAAAGTACACTGCTCAAAACAATTAAAGGATATTTGAAGTTTTATATAAAATAAAGATATAAACGAAATTTTTTTTGCCGAAAATAGAAGAAGAGAATCACAAATGCAATTTTTTCTGGTTTTCAAACTGTGGAGTATGCAAATTTTGAGTTCGACGTCAAAAACGTCGCTTCAGCGGCAGCGAATGAAATTTGACTTTCAACTGGATAAAAGAGAATGAAGACAAGGATGATCGGCATTCAGTGATTGCTTTGTTTCGATGAGTACGATGTCTCAGCGAAGTCATTTGACAGATTCAGAAGCTTGGAGAATTGTTGGTAGGTTAGAAGGGGGTCAAACTCAAGCCGAAGTAGCGCAAGCCATTGGAGTGTCACAAAGTGTCATTTCCAGGATATGGAACCGTTTTTTGGAGAGTGGATGTGCAGGCCGAAGACCAGGGCAAGGTCGTAGACGGGCAACAACGCCCAATGAAGATCGGTATTTAGCGTTAACAGCTCGGAGACACCGAAACATGAACGCTACTATTCTCCAACAACACCTTCGCTCGGCTACAGGCACCACGATTTCAACTCAGACTGTCCGAAACCGGCTCCATGCTGTAGGTCTGTATGCTCGCCGACCGATGGTATGTGTTAGATCAACATCAAGGCATCGTCGCGACCGCAGGGAGTGGGCAACCAAGCATGTCAACTGGAGGAGAAATGAATGGAGCAATATTCTGTTTTCTGACGAGTCCAGTTTTTCTGTGCATCCGGATAATAGGCGTATTTTCATCTGGAGAGACCGTGGCAGTAGGAATAATCCTGCGTTTGTGCACGAAAGTGTCTGATTTGGTGGTGGAGGAGTGTTGGTGTATGGTGGCATCTCCATTGACGGGCGCACTGACCTCTACATCATTCGACATGGAGCTCTGACTGGTCGCCGATATAGGGATGAGATCCTCAGACCTATTGTAGTCCCTTACGCTGCAGCAATCGGAGATAACTTCATTTTAATGGACGATAACTGCAGGCCACATCGTGCAAACCTGGTGGAGGATTTCCTTTTCGAGGAAGGAATCGTTCGAATGGAATGGCCAGCGTGTTCTCCAGACATGAATCCAATCGAGCACGTTTGGGACGCTCTAGGAAGACGAGTTTCTGGCCGCCAACAACCCCCACAAACTCTCCAAGAACTGGAAAGAGCTCTTCTGGAAGAGTGGGGCAGAATACCCCAACTCGTCATTAATAGCCTCATTTAGTCCATGCCTCAAAGGTGTTCAACGTTGCTGGCCACCCGTGGAAACCATACCCCCTACTGAAAATGATTTTCTTGGAAGAAAACACCTTTTCTTATTCTTTTTTTCTCATATGCACAAATTGTGTTTTTTTCCTTTTGTACACAAATGCGCAATAAAATGCATTTTTTTCTGCCAAACATGTGTAATTTATTCTCATATAACCTACTATGTCTGTCGACCATGTATCAATCAGCTAAAAAGTTTCCCAGATACAAAATCCACCTAAAACTGCAATATCCTTTAATTGTTTTGAGCAGTGTATAATTTTTTTAATGTAATTTTGCAACTAATTCCTTAAATAAAATACATTTTAAAAATTTATATCTATTAAATTAAGTACTCTGAATAAAGTTCTATAAATATAAAAAGTTCTTATTAAACGCTACAAAAACAAAATAATTAAAATTCCACAAACCTCTCCAAGCATCAATTTTATGGAATTCTAAATAAATAGCGTATCCAAATCTTCTTTCAAATAAAACGCTTCACGATTAGTTTTAAATACGCATGCGCTAAATAAATCACTACTTTACTGCTTTTCCACCGCAAACCAATAAATACACCCGCCGGACAAAAAATTCTCCTTTTCTCTGTCACCATAAAGAAAACACAAAGTTTACCAAATCCCATAATATTCATTTATCACTGAAATTTGGCGAATTTTTCATTTTTTTAACCTATTAAAAAAAAAAAAAATCACTGATTCTGTATATCAAATCGAAGCTTTTAGTTTAACAAAAATAGTTAATTTAGTTTAAATTCAGTTTATTTGTTTAAAAACATAGTTTGAATTCTCATCAACAAATGGTGATGTTCTATCTCAAGTACTAAAAATGCTTTAACTTATATGTTAAATTACTCATAAGTAGAACGAAGGTGGCGATCCCGCGTGGCAGCGATCCATTGTAACCACCATTTCCAGAAAATAATTTTCGCCTTTTAAAATGACAGACAATCTGCGACATTATATATCAAAAATTACAATTTGAAAAGTGTGGTGACTGGCACGCAGGCTCACCACTCCTAGACGAGAAGGTCATTAGGTATATAATTTCAAATTCTTTATATGATGAAACGTGAAAAAGAATGGTTTGATTTTTGAAATTTTGAAGTTTGTTCGATTTTACCTGATGCTGGACACTATTCAAAACAGTATATTTAGTAAAATTTTAATTTTTCTAATTACTGAACTGAAAATATATGAACTTCCTCATATACCTTCCATTAATTCCATCCTTATACAGTAATATATAATTGAATTTAGAAATTCTTGTGTACTTTTTGGAAAACCTGACTGTTTAAAATATTTAACATATTTGCTAAAACAAAGGATTTCAACAATTCAACCCAGGCGAGTAATATTCAGCTTATTTAATCGCAGAATTTTTCTTAAATTTCATTGATTATTTGAGGCGAATATTTCCCTAAACACTCTCTACTAGCACTGAGTCCCTCAGTCAAGGCTTCCAAATGGTCCGCTATTTGAATACTGGTATTTTCTTAAATATTTATTTTTAGATATTTCTTGCAAATTTTGCAGCAACTACCTTCGGGGGTAAATTTTCGCGGAAATGTTGTAGAAACAAATCATGAAATTTTCTGTTAAAAAATATTGGTTTTCTCTTGGTGGACCATTTGGGAGCCCTGCTCAGTTTAGTTGTTGGTATGTTCCGATTTATGTTCTTTACATAAATGCTTACTGTTACGGATTTTGAATACCACTGTCATTCATAAGGAAATTTCGCCTTATTTAAATGCAAATTTACAGGACTAAATAAGGAAAATAAAACTATTAAAATTTAGTGATATTTAAAATGCGTAACTCTTGGCACCTATGCCTTTTAGGAATTTATGGCTACTAATACTGGTATCACACTAGTAAAACCAGTCTTACCAGTTGGGAATTTTTTTCAAATTCAAGTCGCTTGATTGCTATCAAATTTTTAAATGGTATAATTCATCTTATTTTCGCCTTATTTAATATGTCATTAAATAAGGAAAATATAACTATTTATAAAAAAATAATAGCAATCAAGCAATCGGATTAAAAAATAACAGCGAACTGGCAGCACCGAATAAAACCTTGAAGTTTTTCATTATTTCGATTTACATCAAAATGCACTCTTTCATTTTGATCGAGATCTTTTGAAGTTATTTTGGAAGTTGTCATATTGATTGTATTCAACATTTTGAATCTGACATAAGTAAAGGAAAATATCAAACTGAATGCTTAAGCATGTTTATTTTACATTTCATCTGTTTGCCATATTTCATTTTATCAAACATTTACATAAAAGAATTACCGTTTTAAAATATATTGTGTTTGTTGTATTCGTAACAATATTTTTTTAGCAAATATTTGAAAAAATAAATTTATAAATCCGTTGTCATGCAATTTATATCTCAAATTTTTTAAAATAATAAAATTTTGTAAAATTTGAAGTTTTATTAAAATAGTGAAGAAGAAGAATTTCTTAATAGAAAAAATATTGAGTATTAAAATAAGCGTTTACTTTTCTACACACAATGCTTTTATTATTCGTGATGTTTGAATCTTTATTATTATTATTATTATTATTATTATTGCGTTTATCGTTAAATTTTGAAGTAATTGTGGTTTTACTCTGAGTTGTACTTTTCAAACTAATTTAAATGTATCGCGTTCTTTTGATATGTATTGGAGTAATGAATCCATGATGCAGGGTAATTCAAAATTATTACCGTTATTACAAATGACAATAAATTTGTTGTAAACAATAAACGCAAGGAACGTTTCCAGTCCATTACAGAAAAAAGCTCAGTCTTGTTTGTATATATTGTATCTGTTCTGTGTGGGTTTTTTAGTTACACAGACGTATCCAATTGGCATTTCATTTCACACCAAACATTTAGTATGCATAGTATAGGAATCTTTTCGACTACTTTTTCTGGGGATATTCCTTCTTTGCCAGAAGAAGAAGTGAACTGAAGGCGCGCCTAGAGAATGCGCTGACATCAGTGTATATACGAACATACTTCACAATATCTGATGCGAAATGAACTGATGGATTGCAGTGGCGTAGCCAGGAAGGGGGTCCAAATGCTCTGGATACCAGTAAAGTTTTAAAGTTTTCTTCGCCTTTATTATCGCAGAAAGTTCTCTGATTACATAAGGCAAAGAAAACTGTACAAAATTAGTGGTATCAAGAGCATCTGGACCCCCCCACCCTGGCTACACTACTGATGGATTGATTGATTGATATCATGGATGCTTTGTGTGTAAGTTGTCTAAAAGTAGCTGTATAAAACGGTTATGAAGTACGTGAACAAAACTTTGTGCTTCTTTCTATAATGTACTTAAAACTCGTATTCCGATTAATATTTACAACGAAGATATTGTCATTTGTAAACAGGCCAATCCTTTTAAACTTCCCAGTACTTCTGAATTTCCTATATGCAACAAAATGCACTCTTTCATTTGGATCATGATCTTTAACCAGAGGTGTCAAGCTCTCGCTAATATTCCGTAATAGAGGGGTTAATTTGACCCAGGTTTAAAACGTTTCGCGCCAGAAAGTTTTTTTAAGAAATGGAATTAAATAGATTTCATGTAGGAATCTTAAATTAAATAAATAAAGATTCAGCAAATAAATTTTCTGTTTTGAAACGTTGTTAAATTGGGTCAAATTAATCCGCATATTACGAAGGTTAGTGGGAACCAAGACTCCCTTATCATAGATCAGACTTGACAATCCGGAGAAAGTCTATGGGAGAAAATGTCCGCGGTAATTGCCAACTTATTAATTGACTTTCTCCGGAAAGTATCGCCGCCTGGTGGATACTACCGCACAGTTGCCATGTTTCGGGTTTTTTGAACACCAGTATATTTTTAGAGAAAATGTTGTTCTTTTAAATCCGAGAATTCTCCGATCAAACAAAACAAAATTGTCTCTACTAAAAAACTGGTATCCAAAAATATAATAGAAAAATCTATAGAAAAATCTAGCTGGTCTGCTACCGCATAGCTGCCAACTCTTACGCTTTTTTGTTACCACTAAAATTTAATAGAATTTTTTTCGTCATGTAATCACACGATCTTGTCAATTTAATAAGATAAAATTTACTATAAAATTTTAGTGGTAGGAAAACTACTAGTTCATAAGCAAATGCATAGAGCAAATGGAGCTGTGAAAAAATTTCGTGTGATTTCGTGTCGTAAATACTATTACTGACGATTGATGGTGCTAGTAGCAAGACAAGTATAGCGGTCAAAGGCAACTTGCTGATTGAGAGGTCTGATACTATGATAAGGAGGTTTTGGTGGGAACGTGGCATCTCTATCTTTAACCGCTTGAAGGGCCGGTGGTATATTATTTATACCACTTAATTTTAATTCCAAACTGTCAATTGACAAACATAATTTTGAATGGGGTTTTGTTTTTATAATGCGCGTTAAGAAAAATGTTTAATTATTTCAAATCAATTCTTCGTAAATTCAGGTGACATTCACTCATTTAAACATTTTAGCAACAAAATTATTTTGACTATGGAAGAGATAAAATTAATCCAAAAGCCCTCTTGTTTATTATTTTTAACATTATGAAGGTGACGTTAAGTCAAGTAAACATTAAGTTGAATGCTTAAATATGTTTATTTTACTTTTAATTCGTTTTCCATTCTCCAGCTCATCAAAGATTTGCATTAAAAGACTCTACCTATTAGAATACAATTGTGTGTTGCATTTTGAACCAAAAATTTTATATTAAAAAAAATTCAATTTCAAAGTTGTATGGTGTTGTTTTACAATTTTTAATTTTTACAGGGTGCGTGAAAATTTTCAACAATTTTTGAAAAAATGTTTTCGCCTTGTTTAATCTCACAAAAACATTACAAATTCTGCGATTAAAGGCGGTGATTACGAATTCTGCTAATTAAATATTTAATAGAAAAATTCTAATCTTAATTAATGATGATGGAGTCCTTGGCAATTCCAAGATGTATACGTATCATTCTCATAATTTTTGAAATACTGATATTTTGAAGAAAAAAAATTAAATTTTTCCGAAATGAGTATTAGAAAAAGAAAACATTTTCTCCCTCTTCAATTTCGATCATAATCTATTGAAAGTATAATTGAGTAAATGATGTTTTTTGTTATGTAATCTGCTGTTTATCGTTAAATTCTCAAACAAAATCTTGTAATGTATTCGAAAAAAATTATCTATAAAACACCTTTTTAATTTATATGTGGCATGATTTACTCATTTGCATCATTAGCGCATATATGCGTGCATTTCGAGAATTTCTTTTTCTTTCAGAAATTCCGAATTCATACCAGAAGTTTTGAATAGTAATTTTATTGTTTATATAATGACAGATGTTTCGCGATTGTATAAAGTAAAATTCTTTCAGAATCTTTGGTATGTATTCGGAATCTAATATATTAAAGCGAGAAGCAAAAGTCTTGATTTTTCAGTGCAAATTCGACCTTACTGCGCATTATTCAACTTATTTTAAAGGGAAGGGTGAATAGAACTAAGAATAGAATAAATAGCAATAGAATTAAGAAGAATAAAGAGTGATGGGGAAAGAATAGCTTTCTTATCGTCCTGCACTGCTCCGAAAACTACTGCTAGGAAATACTCCTTCTAAATCATTCTTAATTCTATTCCTATTTCCCCTTCCTGGAGGGACCATCCGTTCTTCCACCTCCTTTGTTTGAGAGAGGGGATAACAAAAGGGAATTGGTGAATGCATGGGAAGGGAGGGAGAGCTTTCACTTTTTGAAAGTGGAATAGGAGGGAGAGTTCCCCTTCTACAGAATTCGGAAAAGGGTCCTTTTCCCTGGAAGAAAACATATTTATTTTACAACCAGATAACAATATTTGTGACGTAATTTTTACACAGGCTGTAAAACTTTTATATCTACAACATTAAAAATTTCAAAGGGTTCGGACAAAAAAAAGCTTTTTTTTTTTAATAGTTTTCTTACGAGCACTTTTATCACTAATTAACAGTATTTTTTATTTGGGTTTCGTTTAAGGTTTTATCACTGATTCGGACAACGCCGGGCGGGTCAACTAGTATCTGAATAAAAAAGAAATTCCTGAAATGCACGCACATTATACGCTAATGATAGAAATGGGTTATTGTGCGACAGTCATAAAACTTGAAACATTTTATTTTTTTCTATTGTCGTCAAAAATGCAATCTCTCTTTTCAATATTGATCTTTTGAAAATATTTCAAAAATTTTCCGATTGATTCAACTCAACATTTTAAACATAGCATAATCAAAGGAAAACATCGAACTGAATACTTCAGCTTGTTTATTTCGATTTTCATCTGTTTGTCATATTTCATTTTATGAAAAGTTTACATTTAATGGTTTTTTTTTCTTTTTAAAATAAATGTTGTTTGGTGCGTAAATAATGAAAAGCCTTTGATTGTAAATAATCGAAGTTTAAAATTATGTATGTGGTGTCATAAAGTTTAAAACTTATACTTTTTTATCATTAAAATCTTGTAAAATCTGAAAGTTTATAAAAATTAGTAAAACAAATGTTAACTTTTAATACAAAATGATTTTATTAAACTTGATGAAATATTTATTTACTTTCTAAACTTCCCAAGTTTCTATACAAAATTTCACACTAAATATTTTTCTTTTTCTGTGAAACAAATTACACTTACAAACAAAGAATATGTGCCCTGTGAATCACATATGTTTTAAAGGGTTTACTTATGTTTACTTTAAAGGGCCACTTATGCAAGAAAAAACGCAGATGATTACTAGATTAAAAGAAAACACAATTTGTTTTATTTTGTCTGGAAAGATTTCTGAACATTGGTAATTATATTATGTTAGTGGCCGACTATTGGAGCTTTTACTCTAAATCAGCTACAGCAAGACTGCTACTAGAGACTATTTTTATATCTACTCGTATCACATTTTTTAAAATATGAATTTTGTGGTACACTTCTCTTGCACATGTTGTCAAAGTGTATGTGAAAAATTCTTGTATCGAGAATGTGGCACACGCAGAATTAAAATATAGTCGCCAATGGTAGAACTACCACAGCAGCTAGAATTTCAATTGCCCCAACATTTCGAAAAAATATTCTACGACTGATCGTTTGGAGAGATTCTTAAATTAAATAATGGGAAAAAACTATTCAAAAACGTTGTCAAATGGTCGTGTTGCACGCAGGTTTGCAGTTCCTGCCCTGTATTTTTGAAGTTGAATCACTAACTTCGAAAATGAATATATATATATATATATATATATATATAATATCAGAAATCTCCGATGAAGTATGGATATGATTGTTATTTTAAAATGGTGTTATATAAAAGTTAAAACTATCCAAAACTTGTTTTTGCAATTATGTCAGATACACAGAATATAAAAGCAATAGCAATTCACCTTTCTAATTATACATAGCTGCCAGCGTTTACTCTTTTTTATTACACTCTTTATAAGAAGAAAAATATGGTTTTTAAAATACTGGTAGCATAAAAATATAAAAGTTGGAAGATATGCTTATATAGTGAAGTGACAAAAGTCATGGGATAGCAATGTGGAAATATCCAGATAGTAGAATCATGTACGAAATGCATAAATGGTCAATGCACTGTCAGGGCTTTCATTTGTACTCAAATGAATCATATGAAAAGGTTTGTAACGCGATTATGGCACTAGGGGAATTAACAGGCTTTGAACGCCGAATGCTAATTGGAGCTAGACGTATGGGGCATTCCATTTCGGAAATTGTTATACAATTCAACATTCCTCGATCCACAGTGTCAAGAGTGTGTCGAGAACATCTAATTTCAAACATTACCAACCACCATGGACAACGCAGTGGCCAACCGCGACTATTTAATTACCGAGACCAGCGACATGTGCGTAGGGTAGTCAGTGTTAACAGACAAGCAACACTGCGTCAAATATCAGCAACAATCAATGTAAGATGTACGACAGACGTGTCCATGAGTACAGTGCAGTGAAATTTTGCGCTGTTGGAATATGGAAGCAGAAGACCGACCCAAGTATCTTTACTACCAACATGCCATCGGCTTCAGTGCCTCTGCTGGGCTCGTGAACATATTGGTTGGACCCTAGAAGACTGGGAAAAGGTTGCTTGGGCAGATTAGTCACGATTCCAATTGGTAAGAACTGAGGCAGGGTTCGAGTATAGCGCAAACTCCACAAAGCCATGGACCCAAGTTGTCAACAAGGCACTGTGCAAATTGGTGGTGTCTCCATGATTTGTGTGGGCTGTTTTTACATGACGTGGACTGCCTAATCTGGTCATATTCAACCAATCATTGACTGTAAAAGGTTATGTTCAGCTACTTCAAGACCATTTGCAGCCATTAAAGAACTTCATGTACCCAAACAACAATAGACTTTTCCAGGATGACTAAGCTCCATATCACCGGCCCAAAATTATTCGTTATTGTTTTGAGGAACATTCTGGACATATACAGCGAATGATTTGGCCTCCTAGATCGCCAGATATGAATACCGTCGAACATGTATGGGACAGGATCGATAGGTCAGTTCGGGCACATAATTCTCCACCGGTAACACTTTCGCAACTGCGGGCGGCTGTCCAGGTTGTATGGCTGAATATTTCTGCAGGGGACTTTCGACAACATGTTGAATCAATACCATGTCGAGTTGCTGCACTACGCCTTACAAAAGAAGGTCCCACACGATATTAGGAGGTATCCCATGACTTTTGGTACTTCAGTGTGTGTACCGTAATGTTCGGCTTATAAGCCGCGGCTCAAATGAATCTGTTTCCGACCAGAAATAATATAACCTATTTCGTCCTTGATCTTTTTTTATTTTATTTTTAAAGAAAAGGATTGAAACCGATTTAATTTACGGCAGAAATTACGCCAGAAATTACGGTAGCTATCAGCATAACATTTGCACTTCGTTTTCTGTATAAAGCCTAATTACTAAATTTGGTAATCCTATCCTAATCCTAATAATATTATAAATCTGATTGTGTGCAAATGTTAGGCTGAAGCCAGCGTCAAAATGGAGCATTTAATGATCCTGTATCTTTGCATATAGGTTGATTGTAACCCTCAAATGTACATATGCTGGTTTTTGTTTATTTTATTCAAATATTTTTCTTAATAATTCAAAATTTCGTTATTTTCATACAGAATAAATGGACATTTTTTCGTATAATATTTTAAAATGGTTAAATTTACTCTACCGTTGCTAATACTTTATCGTTGCCAAAACTAATTCAAAACCCGGAATAATAATTTTTACTCAACAATTTAGTTTCAACTGAAAAATTTTCACGTGAAAAATGAAAATGAATAAAAAAATTAAAGAATTAAAAAGAAGATTAAATAATATTATTAGAAATAAAACTAATAAAACGTACCTTTTTAGTTTTTGATAATAATACAAGGTTTCAATATGCGTAACCATAGGAAACAAACGAATATGACGTCATACATCAAAAATAAAGTGTATATGCTTTGATTGGTGAAATAAAATTATCTTGGGTTTTTTCTTCCCTTTTTTTACTGTTTTTTCTTTTGTATGACTAAGCGTTTTACCGTCTGCGCATGGCTATTATAACTCTACCGTATTTTTTTAATTTAAATTTTAAAAAGTAAAAAGAAGTTTCAAAAGAAATAGGTTAGCAAATGTCAATAATATGCTCCGGAAAATTATCCATGTCGAAAATGATGTCATGGATAGCGAGAAATAGTTATTTTAATTCTTAAAACTAAAAGAAATAACTAGATTACCTAAAAAAATGACGAATGTTAATAATTCCTTTTTTATTGATAAAACGTAAAGATTTAATATTATTTCGTTAAAGTAACATAATTTCCCCTATGCCAGTATTGAAATTAATTGCCTGGAAAAGAAAATTAACAACAATTATGTCATTAAAAAGGGATTTCTCTGGGAAAAAGACGTCATATTTGAAATAAAACGGGAATTTTCCAATATGTTTTAAAATGAGTGTGAATCAATTCCTTACATTAATAATACAAGGATCAGTAAGTATAAAAAGTAGATGAGTTTCACGTCATATTTATAACGAAAAATTTAAATGTTTTTTTTATCTATACTGATTATTAAGCATGAGTATCCGTTATATACAGATGAGAGTTTTCTTCTAAAAATCACATCATAATTTTAAGAAAATGAAAATGAATACGAATCTATTATATTAAAATCTGACCGTGTGTTTGTATTTCGCAACTACTCCTAGACTATCTAACGCAACGCGATTTACTTAATACCGTTTATCATTGATCCGAGGATGTCACACAAACTCTCAGAATAAAAAAAAATGATAAAAATTTTTTTGGTAAATATTAACAAAGTTTCTCTTAAAACGGACAGTAGATTACTCCATATTTGTGTATAAAAAAGCAGAATTAAAACAGATCAGTATATTTTTTACACCATTTGACATTAAAACTGAAAAACAGAAGTTATTTTAATTTTGAATAGTTGGTGAAAACAAAATTTTGAGTTCAGTAAATTATCCGAAAAATAAAAAACATATTTTCACATATTCAAACTTCATGAATCAATTTATTCTGGAGAACAAAAATTGCCTGTACACATACTGTCATTTAGAAAACAATATTTGTTTCAGCTATACATTAAACCAAGGAGGCAGAATTGAATTTAAAGAAAAAGCATATACTATTTCCAATTACCGTAATTTCCGGCGTATAATCCGCAGCTCAAAGAGTCGTTTTTCGAACAAGAAATTTTATTCAATAATTGTAGTTAAATATTTACAGCGATCTTTTAAGTTACATTTTATAAAATAATATTTCTGGGTCAAAAAACGACTCTTTGAGCTGCGGATTATACGCCGGAAATTACGGTAATGTTTTTTAGAAGGATGGCTGTTAAAATGTTTCACAAACGCGTTCAAAGTAAAATTGTTTATCAGGTAAAATTGACATTTGTTTTTACTCAATTCGTCTATTTCCACGATTTTATTTGGCCCTCCTTTTTGCATTGGTTGCGATTTCATTTTCGCGATTATTTGGCACAAAATTTTACTTTTTTAAGACTGGGTTATGTCAATGTCCCTATAACAAAAAATACTGCATTGTCTCCTATGAAATGTGATAAAGAGTTAGTTAATAATTAACGTTTTTAATTATCGGGAGTGAAACATTTTGCTTAATTATTGTATTTATTCTTCTTTTAATGTTGCGTGAACGAAGTCACGGGTAACAGCTAGTTTACCATAAATTTTCATGTCGTTTATGCGTACTGCTCAACACCTGCATCGTGTTGTCAGTTTGCTACTATGTTTTATTCAGATTTTTTATTGCTACCACTTTTTTGAAATAGTAATATTTACTTTATTTAATGACATATTAAGGAAGACGAAATTAACGGAAATTATATTATTTCAGAAAAGTGTTAGCAATTAAACAATCTGAATAAAAAAAAGTAACCCAACTAGTGACAATACACTGGCAAGTGTTCCAGCCAGACAAAAACAACCAATAACATAACAATAAATTCCAAATATGTCTTCAGATATGTATACGTAATAGATAAAAATGGAAATAGTTATATGTTTAATATGCAGAGATTTTCCAAAGATAATTCTTGGAAGAAATGGCGTACTTTTTTAATAGAAAAAAAAATATTTCATCTGCCTTGAGTAAATATAAATTTATATTCCAAATTGCAAGTTCTTCCTAACAAAATATTTTTATTCTCTTTAGAGAAAAAAAATATTCTTATGGATTAAAATGTGAATGTCAATAGTATTTTTAAATTGTGTAGTAGAGATAAAGACATAAACCTAATCGTTTTTCATCTTTGAACGTTTCTAATCATTTTGGATCGGAATTTCGTCAAAGTATTTCGGTGTGTTGGTGTTGTTTTTTACGGTCAATCATCTAAGTGAGCGCCAAGGGTCTAGTGCCTTCTGTGTGGGTATTTCAAAGGGAAACTAACCCGTATTTATGCAAGTTTACGCAAACTTCGAAGAAAACCACGGAAACTCCGAACAGTTAGGCCAATGAGCGCAACAAGGGTTTGAAACCAACACCTCCTGTCTACCAACTTTGAGAGCTGAGCTTCTAGCCACTGGTGGGGCACAAAGTATTTCCAAATTTGTGGGATTGATGCAGTTTAATGTCTTGAAACTGACAAAAGTTGTTTCCACAAAATTTGTAACACACATTTTTGTAAATAGTGTTAATTTATAAATTGTAATAAAATTTGAAATTGTAATAAAATTTGAAATTGTAATAAAATTTGAAATTGTAATAAAATTTTAGGAAAATGAATTTTAATGAGAGTGTATAAACAAAATATCTTCTTTAGTCTTGACAGAAAAAAAAAATTGAGGGCCTGCTAGTTAACTTTTTTGGTTAATATATGTTTACAAATAAATATCTTCGTTGTAGATTTCTATATTTGTGATAAAAATAATCTTAGTGTAGATTTCTACAAAATTTTCAAGATAAATTTAAATCGAAGATTATTTTTGGAAATAGTGTTAACCACAGAAGCAAAGGCGCTAAACTGTGATAGTTATATTCTAATTTTTTCAGGTTTTTCCTAAATCAGGTTTTTCCAAACCGTACTCCTTTATCATAATTTCTTCCTTTTTTTTAATTTTTAAAATTTTAACGAACTTTTGGTTCACCCGGTATTTTGCAGTTTATCTTCAATACTTGTGACTAAACTTATCTTTTACTATCTTTTAAGAAATAAGACGTTTAATGATACAACCCTGGATAATAAAATTAACATTTTTACTTCAATATATATGGCGGAGCATCTACATTTGGCCTTATTTAATACTATAACCTTCAAAGATTATATAAGGCCAAATTTGCTATAGAATAATACAGATAGTAAATTGATGCTGAATCTCTTGATCAGTGTTACCAGCCGGCTACTTTTTAAAATTCAGATTGCATGATTACCACCACTTTTTTGAAATGGTATAATTCGCCTTGTTTTTGTCTTATATAATCTGTCATTGAATTATTTGAATAATTCTGTTTAAAAAAAGTGGTGGCAGTCAAGAGATATAGCCGAGTGGCAACCCGGCCCCTGATGCTCCGTCACTGTTCAATATCAACCATTGCCATAAAGAAATAACAGTTACGTCATTTATCTTTTTTCTTCATGCTGTTTACATCTACTTATGAAAGTTTTGCTGTTTAAATCAGTGTGGCCCAACTGTAACCCACAGATACCACTATTTAGGAATAGTAGTATTTGTTTTATTTAATCTCTGAATCACATTGATTTCAATTTTTGATTGCTTGTGTCGCAAGGCACTTACAATATAAACATGGACACTTTAATGGGCAGCTGGTCGCAGTTTACTCTCTAGAGATTGGGTTATAAAACATAACATTTCTCAAAGAAGAACATATTCACACCACTTATTATTAATATTAAATTCTTTCGTTCTTGCTCTTTGCCAGAAGGACCCTTTTTTTTAACTCTGGCTGTTTGATTCCCACCAGTTTTTTTTAATTAATGTAACTGGATATTCTCGCATCATTAAATCTTTCATTCAGTAAGGCGAATATTTCTATTTCAAAAAAGAGGTGGCAATCGCACAATCTGAATTAAAAAAAATATAGAGAGAGGCTACTGGCAACACTGTTATGTGCAGAAAATGAACTGTGTTGCCAGTAGGCTACTTTTATAAATTCAGTTTTCTTGATTGCCACCAGTTTTTTGAGAAAGTAAAATTCGCCTTATTTAATGACATATTAAATAAAGAGAAAGCAAGGCGAATTGTACCATTTCAAAAAAGTGGTGACCATCCAGCAATCTGAATTTTAAAAAAATAACCGACTGGCAATACTGAAAATGAATACTACATTTTCGACAAAAGTCCAAATCGTCACTTTTGTTGTGACATTTTAAATGTAGCGCAATACAGGATTGCCAGTTTAGCATCATATTTTATTCATAAATGCAATAATTTTTGCTTTATTTAATGGCAGACATTTCGTGAATACATAAAATAAGATATATTGTTTCAAAATTTCCGGTAAGAACTCGGAATTTGTGAATGAAAAAGGAATACAAACTATGTCACAAAAGGAAAATGTATGTAAATTTTGTAACGTCGCTATTTTGAAAATTATGGATTAGTTCGAAATACAACCGCTGCAAACAAGTGGCAGATGTTTTCTTCAACCAGTGTGAAAATAATTGTCCATACTTTCTTTATACATGATTTGTTGTATCGGGTAAAATTTTTCTCTTGTTTCTAAGTATATTTTAAATATATTATATACCACAAGGCACTCGAGATACTTCAAATGGAAGTCTGAACTATTCTCATAGATTCATTTCAACATCTGGGATCCGCCGTAAGATTGGTCAAACATCAAATACAATCCGTATAGCGAGTTTCTTTCCTTTTTAGCGTTTATAATCATTAATGGTTTCAAATTATTTTCAAAATTATTTTCTTCTGTAATTTTAGACAGGTTTTACTTTTTTGAAAAATCCACAGAAGTATGTTGTATTGTACATTGTATATATCATAAGTAACAGCTATAAAGTTTTGAGAACACATTTTGTTTAAAAAAAAGTATATGTTTAAAAAATAATTTGATTATTAGTAATTAAATATCTTTTAAAAATAATTAGCTTTAAAAATATTTTTTGGTAATAGATGCCAACTGAATTTAACATATTTTAAGATGTATTGAATTTAAACCCACAAAACATTGTAAATTGAGAAGTTTGTGTATTATGATATACTGAGCAAGTTGTTCTGCTTGCAAATATATGCGCGGGCTAAATCGCAACTAAAATGAATTTTCTGTTTTACTTTATGCTGTAAATACTATTGGTAAGTTGGATGTCACTGGCCTGAAATTCATAGAAAGCGACCATAGGTACCTGGAAACAGATAGCATTCGTGCAACTATTGAAAGGACCACAAAACAAAAGAGTCTCTATTTGCCTAAATTCTCATAATAGAACACAGAAACTTTGTTGTATTTTAAAATAGCAAGAAGACACAGTAAACAAGACAAGAAACAAAATCACAATATCAACCCTTTGATTGTGGGCCAGGACTTGCGCTTTTTTTTTATATTGAGTCATGCCACAATTTATAAAAAAATTTGTTTCTGGTAGATTTGTTTTGAAAATATCTTAGTATAAATATATAGCAGATAGTTTTTTTCAACAAGTGGTAGGAATAGAATAACAAATATAATTCAATGGGACGTCAATGTCCCAACCCTTAATCAAAGAATTAACTGAAACAAAGATGAAACCTCCTCTGATTTATTAACAAATTGCAGTACAATAAATATTTTTCCTGCACAGATGTCCTACGTTGAAAAAAAATAATTATCAGAATTTCTGATCTATAATCTTCAGATAAAATAAACATTTTCGTCCAAGAAATTTTACTTCATAAAATGTAAGTTAATCTTCGGTGAAATTAATTGACTTCATATAAAAATGAAAGTTTCTGTTTCGCAACTTTTTTTGTCCTAGTAATAAAAACTAGGTTGGTGATTTTGTCGATGTAAATGACTTTGGACGCCCGATTCTGGTTCTAAAAACACTTTCACAATGTTTGAATGTGTATAATTAGCCCTAAAAAAGGAATATCACTTTTAGTTTTCGTTATGAAAGAGACAAAACCACTTTTATTATTTTCCACGAACTATCAAAATTGGACATAGTACGTATTTGCTTCTAAGAGTCGATTTATTCTGATTACATCTAAATGTAGACAGTGTCTTGTCTTATTTAATTGTTGGAGTCAGGATTAAAGTCACTTCCAAATGGTCCGTTTGATTAATTCCGTTATTTCCTAAAATATACTCTCGCGCTTTCCACAGTTTTTGCAATAGAAATATCATTTGGGATAATTTTCTAACAATTTGCAAGAAAAAACTAATAAGAAAATTTTTGATTGAAAAAAAGTGGTATTTAAAAAGCAAGATGTTTGAGGGTCCTGAAGTTATATTTTGTCTTATGTCTCGCTGTAGATTTTATTATTACTTTTAAGAAATAATAATCTGACAATATTAAAACAATAAACGATTTTGTGCAAATGTTTAAACCGAAACACAATCACCCATTTCGATCGTGATCGTTTAAAATTAATTCTGAAGTTTTCCTATTGATTCAGTTTAATATTTTAGTTCTGACGTAAGTGAAGGCAAACATCAAATTCCATTCCTATAGCTATTTTCTGTTATTTTTCTTTTTATAAATTTTCGTTTTATTAAATGTATACTTTATAAATTTTCTCGTTTAAAAATAAATAATATTTTATTTGTTGTGTTTTAAAGAAATGTTTTCACTTTAAATTTCTGAATATTCAACATACGTGTATGATATTGTACATTTTATAAAGTGTAATTACCCAAGTACAAATTTTATTAACACAAATATTAAAAATGTAATATACATTTTTCGGAACTTATTCTTTACCCGTATCTGACTTTGAATATTTTAATAGATTTGAAAAAAGTAATAAATTTTATTTATATACATTTAATTAATTTGTCAGCAAAATATTTTGAACAACTGTTAGGGGAATTTGATTAAACAAATTAATTCGTGCAAAAAACATTCAAAGTCTTATATCATTTGAAACCATTATATTTTCTGATTACATCGGACTGTAGATAATTTATTGTATAATTATATAGTTGGAGACAGGATTAAAGTTACGCGGCTCCCAGTTGGTCTTATTTTATTACCCGTATTTCATAAGAAAAAAAATTGCGGTACGTTTTTACAACCGATACAATAGAAATAAACTTTGGTGTGGGTTTCTACAAAATTTAAAAGAAAATCTAAAAAAGAATATTTTTGTTTGAAAAAAGTTGTATTTAAAAAAGAGTTCATTTAGGATACCTGGATTTACGTTTTCTCTCTTTTTACGCAATATAATTTATTATTACTTTCAAGAAACATTAACGTGGCTGCATTAAAACAATAAACGTTTTTTAATAAATGTTTACACCCAAACACAGTCGTTGTACTTTAAAAGTAATTCAGAAATTTTCAAATGTAAGCAAAGACAAACAGCAAATTTAATTTCTAAAACTCTCTTGTTTTATTTTTCATGTTTATAGTTTTTCATTTTATAAAATATTTACTTTAAAAAATCATTTATTTACCAATTAAAATTAATGTGTTAAAATTAATCTTGTGTACTTACGTATCCAGACTTTACTGGAGTTCCATTACCTGCGATTTATTCTAATGAGCTGATTCATATATCAGACCAGATGCTATGGTCAATAAGGTTAGCTGTGTGAATTATGTCCTCCAGATTCGTCCGTGATGGCTCAGTTGTCAGAGCATTGACAGCTTCATCCAAAATATCTCTCTACCGAATCCTGGCTCGGACATTTTTTGCCTAATTAGAAATGTACAACTCATAATTAAAAGATGATTATAAATTCGATTTGTATACCTGACTGTCTATTGACTGCCTTCCCGTTTGACCAAGCTCTAACTTTCCTAAATATACTTATTATTAATTGGCATATACTATTAAGGTTTACTACAGGACGTTTCCTACTGAACTAAGAATGTGTGGCATTTTAACTTCATTTACGCACAAAATAAGTCTGTTACTTTATGGTATAAGGAAAAAATTGTTTGCATTGCATTTCAATAATTTTACACTATTTGAAACGTATTGATATTTATATGCATTACTGGGATTCAATACAACATGCTTTCTATAGAATATAGATTGCGTTGGCTTGTAATGCGACAACTGCCTGTAAATGCGAAGACACGGGCTTAGCCCGTAAACGCTTTCGTAATTCATTAATACCGCACTCACTATAACCGGAGGTTCAGATGGGGTCCATTATGTTGGAGACTCGATTGTCTAATCAATTAAATGTCAATCAATACAATGAACCCTTAAAATATCTCATTTCAAGTGAAATACTACAATAGAGACAATAGAGACAATCTTCGTGTTGGTTTGTACAAAATTTGCAAAAAAAATCTAAAAAGAAGGTTTTTATTTGAATATGTGGGAATTAAACAGCAGACCATTTGGAGCCCTGAAGTTAAATTTTCTCTTATCTTTCACAATAGATTTTATTATTACTTTCAAGAAATAATAACGCGGCAATGTTAAAAAAAAACACTTTTGAATAAATGTTTACACCAAACTACAATCTTCCATTTCCATCGTGATTCTTTAAAAGTAATTCAGACTTTATTTTGACATATATGAAATACAATTCCTGAAAATCTCTTCTTCTACTTTTCATAATTGTTGATTTTCATTTTATAAAACATTAAGCTTACAAAATTCTCGTTTATTGTTAGTTGTATTTTAAAAGAAATGATTTTAACTTTAAATTTCTGCAAATTCAACATCATATTGTACATTTTATAAAGTGTGATTTTCAAGGTATAAATTGTAGTCAATCAATTATTAAAAATGAATTATAAATCTTAAAAAAATATTTATTACTAGTTTCTGGCTATAGATAATTTTTCGTCCCCTTTAAAAATTATAAATTTTATTTATATATTTTAAGTAATGTGTTTTTAAAAGGTTCTGAACAATTGTTAGTGAAATTTGATGAAACAAAAAAAATTATCCTTACAAATCCAAATAAGGTAATTGCACCAGTCGTGGACCATTGTACCAATGGTGGAAGCTTTAAACTCTGAGCTTTAATAATAGGCTTTGAAAGTCACAACGCAGTAATTCTGCTAGAACCGTCTATTGTTATGACCTCGAACTACTGAAACTTCAATCCTTCGAATTCTGACAGAAGTAAGATCAATGCAAGCTTTGGGACCATGTGGTTATCATAACGTGATTTCTAATAGTTTCGAATCTAGAAAACCAGTTTTTTCGTCGTTGTTGTTTATGTCCAGATTTAAGTCATTTTTCTTTACTTTTTACTTTCGTTATGGGGGGTTTCCACTCGGTTTATTTGTTAACCCCTTGAAGGGCACCGGTATGTTATATATACAACTTAATTTTAATCTCAAAATGCCACAATGACACCAGAATTTTATAATAAAATTGTGAATTTATAAGGTACATGAGGAAAAGCTTTTACTTATTTTACAATAAATTCGTTCGTGAATCTTGGTGTCAATCAATCATTTCAATATTTTAGCTACAAGAGTACCTTTCCCCTGAAGGGGTTAAATACCTCATTTTACATAAACAAAATTCTTCTTTTTGTATTTCTGTTTTAGATTTTGTATAAACCTATCCGGAAAATTATTTCTATAGTAAATGTTGTAAAAATCTACCAGAATTTTTTTTTTATGTATAATTTCTGGTATTCAAAGAACATACCAGTGGGAGTTTTGAGTATGAGAAAAATTAAGATGCAGAAAAAAGTTATTGTTTTTATTTTTACATCAAATAGATACATTTGTTTCCACTACCAGTACTCCGATATATTGCCAAATCCTTGAAACGAAATTTAATATAATGAGGCTCTAAAGTAAACCATTTCACCTTATATCTGACTCAACATTCTAACGTGTCTCACACTGGAGTAAGCAAGTGTCCCCTTCGTACGCATTTTAAGCTGTCTAGGAAAAACAATATGCGAAAAAATGTTTAAATTAGCAGATTATTGCAGCACAGTCGTATGTAAAAAGGGTTAAACTAGTTGTGTAAAACTCGCTGCTGTGGAATCACTAAAACTAAGAACAATACACTAAAAATAGGCAAAATGTCCTTACAGTATCCATCAGTGGTTCAGTATCTTTAATTCTTGCCTCTTTCCCAACATTAATTAACCTCTCAGGCAGTTTTAAAGTTGGTGCAACAGGAAGAACTGTTAAAAAAATTGTCTTTTAACAGCATGCTTATAGGCGAATGGACACATTACAAAAAGAAACCAAGTTGAAATAGAGTTAATGTCGTTAGAATGTTGCAGCCAGAGCTGTCCCTAGCAAAAGTGGAATCCAGTGTATAATCCGTTTGCAACTTTTATGAGACGTTTTCCTTCAAAACTATCAGTTCCCTCCTTTCTCAGAACGCTAATTACAAAATAGATAATTTTTATACATTTTAAAAGTAATAAGTTATTAATATATTTTTTAGCAATATATACATATACTATACAAATTTAACATGTTTCTAAAAGTATTAAGTTTTAGCCTTCAGCAGAAAACAAGGGCCCTATTTAATTTAAAACAGCTGTACTTTTTCTACTTACGTCTAAATGTAGACAGTTTATTGTTTAATTTTATTATTTAAGTTAGGACACCGCCCCCTGAATATTAGGCCTGTGCGCTGGCACAAAATTTCCGGTTGTCCAGGCGGATTTTTTTTTACGTTTTGTACAATACAATGAATTTGCACACCAGTAAATTCTAAAAGTTTTCTTTGACTAATTTTGATGTTAGAAAAATAAGGCAAAGTTTTATAAATTATTGGTGTTAAAATTCGAGGAACCGTACAAACGCTGAAAAAAATTCGCCTACGACAGCCGCCATTTCAATATGAGCGCGCAGGCCTAGTATTCTGGGGCGGTCGTTAGGGTATACCGTAATTTCCGGCGTATAAGCCGCAGCTCAAACAGTCGTTTTTCGACCCAGAAATTTTATTCAATAATTGTAGTTAAATATTTACAGCGATCTTTTAAGTTACATTTTATAAAATAATATTTCTGGGTCGAAAAACGACTCTTTGAGCTGCGGCTTATACGCCGGAAATTATGGTAAGTTACAGTGTTCAGAGATATTCCGTTTTGCTTACCAGCATTTCTTTACAAAAAAATCCTGGTAGATTTCTACAATTATTGCACTAGAAACACCCTTCAGGTTATTTTTCAAAATATTTTTCTAACATATTTTCTGTTAGAAGAATTTGTTTGTATAAAGTGGAATAAACAGATCATTTCGGATACCTGATATTACATGTTCTCTCTTGTTTCGGAATAGATTTTATCATTACTTTCAAGAAATAATAACGTGGCGCATATGAAAACAATAAACGCTTGTGAATAGATGTTTACTCAGGGCTCCTAATCTATTCATTTTTTAAATAAAACTTGTTTCATACGGAAATATTATTTTTATATTTCTTTTGAATAATTTGTAGAAACGTGTCCAGAAGGTTATTTCCATGGCAAATGGTGTAAAAAGAAATCTAAATAAGTAATTTTTGCAAATTCTGGTATTCAAAAACCAATCTCTGACAACCATGTTTACACCAAAGCACAATCGCCCATTTCGATCGTGATTCTTTAAAAGTAATTCCGAAATTTTCTTATTTATTCAGTTAAACATTTTCTATCTGACGAAAGCAAATATAAACATCAAATTGTATTCCTAAAAGTGTCTTTTGTTATTTTTCATGTTTGTCAATTTTCATTTTATCAAATAGTTACTTTTAAAAACACTGGTTTTTTAAATCACATTAGGGTATCTAACTGAGATTCAAATGACTTTGTTTTAGACAGGGCGAAATAGAAGGAGGAAGAGAGAACTACAGGGGACAATTTGCCCTTTGCGCTTAACTCCTATGGGGACCCACCCTGATTATTTTTAGAAGAAGCATTGGATATATGGGTGCCTCAAAACTAAATCCACGGAGGGACAATATTTTAGAAGATATGTGTTATCCGAAGTCCTTGATGGCGTTTTTAATAATAGATAGGATATTAATGTTGAACAAGTTAATCTCAGGTTTTTTTTACCCCCCATGAAAGATAATTTTAACAACATATCAACATAAAAATCAATACATTAATTTAAATAATATGAAATATAAAAATTTTCAGAAAGAAATTTCTACCAGTGTTTTTCAATAAGAAAATTTAGGCAATAAACTATTTTTCATTATGGGTCTCTGCCCCATGTAACAGGGCTGAATTCATAAATTCTCCAGGAGGGATATTTGAAGCTCCAAGGGGGTGACATTATGCAGTCCCAGAAGAATTGTGTATTTTGGACCATTCAACAGCGTAAATCCCAAAATCTTCTGGGAATTAGAATGTACCTCCGGTCACACCCTAAATTCAATACTGCCCTGAATCCCCCGTTTAAAAGAAATTTTAAATACATAAACTTTGAAAAAAAACAGAACTATATATGAAATTCCATGGGGTATTTAGGGAGCAAAACTCCTAAGTTTAAACCCATAGTTTGTTAAATATCAAAATTGGTGACGGGGAATATCCCCCTCGAGAACCCCTTGAATTCAATGCTTCCCAAAATCCCTCTTCATGTGTTTAATATAAATTTTAAACACATGAACATAAAAGAAAAACAAAACTAAAATTTTTTTCTATGTGAAATTTAGGCGACATTTTCGCTCCCTTAACGGAAAATTTATAGTTCCTGTTTCTCTTATTAGCCTTTAAGAAATAGAATTTCTTAAAGACTCGAAAAGATATATTTTACTATGAGTTTCAAAGTAGGATAAAAAAGTAAGTTTGGTTAATTAAATTCTAAAATTGAGGTAGGGACATTGGCTTTCACCTGCACCCTCATCTATTGGTAATGCCAATGATAAGAGATGCACAAGTGGGTACAAAATAAATTGACCTTCTCTCCTATCAGTTATGATATCTAGTTTTTACGAAAGCGAGTTCTAATTTCAAGAAACGAATAGAAAATTCATAACTCTTCTTAAATAACTTAATTTAAATTTCCTTTTGATTTAAAATTTAAAATTTCCATTCATGCAAATGATCTTTGTTCAAGTAGTTATAGCTGCATTTCCTGCAGAATAAGCAAATGCTGTTTTTAATATTTCTTTTACTGACTTCACGAATTAAAAACATTTTTATGGAAGAAAAAGTATATACTCCTACTTCTCAACCATATTTTAAACGTAGTAATTAACTGAGAGGTAAAGGAACTTTTTCAAAGTACAGATTTAAGGTGGAAAACCGGTCTCGTAAAACTTTCGGAATAGGGATGCTAATGTGGCATGATTCTACTTAATTCGTCAACAGCTACCTATCAACTCCTTAATCATTGAGCGCAAATAGTGAACGTTGTCCAATAGGGGGCGCTTTCTGTCTACAATTTTATGCCTGCCGCCATATTTGTTTGCAATCGCGATCCTTTTTAACACATTTATGACCAGGTACTATATGTTTATAACAGTGTTTTCACCAACTCAGTGTATTAATACTACATTAATATGTGATTTACTGATTCGGCTATTCTTTAATTTTGTCTCTGACTTCTCGTTATTTGAAATTTTTATATCCTTGCACTTTATATAATTTTTAAATAGCTATATATCGCTATATGATAGTGGAAAATGTAAAACGAAAATCTATCCTTCGTGTCGAGCAAAGGCAATTTCACAGAAATTGTCATATTATTGACAAAACTAAAATTGATTTGAATACCACTGTGTCTGACAGAAAAATGAACTCGGACACGTTATCTCCAAAAAATGAAGAATTTATAAGAAAACATAGTTTTTTTGGTATAGTTTACTTGATATTGATATCCTTGTTTGCTTCATACGAGACAATAATCCTCTCTGAATTGTTTGTAAGGGATATTTTTATTAACCCCTTAAGCACCAAATTCAATTTCGTGGTAGTATGCTGAATACCAGTTATGTTAAATTTCGTCAAAAATACAAAAATATTCAAAAATACAAAATTCTTACTGGAAATTCTAAAAGAATAATTTTAATTTATGCAGTCACGAGAAGTCTGTCATAATATAAAATACAAATTACTACTATATTTTTCTGGTATGAATTCAAATTTTTTTATTTCAAAAAGGCCAAACTGGCAACCTGGACGTACACACGTACTTCCTGGTATTTCAGATAGAGGTGTTCATGACGTACGCAGGTACGTCGTTCTCCTTAAGGGGTTAATGAATCAATATTATATGGATTATCATAAATATTAGAAATTGAATCTCGTAGATTACATTTCTATAAGTATATTTCTTACGTGAGATATTATTAATTTTCTGGAACAGATGGGGATGCTTCGTCGTTGAAAAGTTAATATTCTTTTAAAAATATGATAAAATTACTCGTACAACCAGGGTTCGTACGGATACCGTTACTTTTCCAGGTGACATACCAGTATATTTTTCTAAGAAAATACATCAAATTCAAACATGCGAAATTTCCCCTTATTTAAGAAGGGATTATCTATCAGAAAATACTGGTACTGAATAATTTCCTGGTCTTAAAATTCCAGGACCCGTACGAACCCTGACAACGAGATGGTTAAACTAAAGAAATCAGAATAGTAACACGCATCCATGCCTACCGGCAAATCCTGAAATATTACAATTACTGGAAATTGAGAACAAAGAAGCTATAACAAAACGTACTTTATAGAGCCAAATCAAGTTTGCTATTTAGTGGATTGGCAGTGGGCACGATTATGAATTGTTTCCCAATAGGTTTAAAAGTTTCAAAATATGCCTATTTTGGGGTATGCTATTGCCATCGAGTTATGTCAGGATGTACTTAGATAAGATAAATATTATATAATGATCAACAAAATTGTTTTTCCGAAACAAAAATTGTAATAACAAAATATTTCTAAAATAGATATAAGTGAAATATAGTAGTTTTAGTTTACATTTCCATACGTTGCTTTTGTGCATGAGATATTATTCAACTTATTAATCAGATACAAGTGTTTCGTGGTTGGCAGGTAAGTAAATATTGCTATTTGTGTATTGGAATTATATGAAATTATTTTCGAAATTGTTGTTTATCCTAAAAAACCACTGTGTAGAACGAAATACAAGATATACTAGAATCATTGACACAATCAACAAGGAATCTTGAATATAAATTTAATAAGATTACGGGGGTTTAAGAGGGCACAGCCTCCCTAAAGAAATGTATTTATTTTTATCTAAAAAATTACAAGAATAAGAATTTCATAAGAATTTCAGAATATCATTGCATAAACCGGGTTTAATTTAACGCTTCTAATTTCTGAAAATTCCGAAGTATTTTATATGCCTATAAATATGTATGTAATATAAAAAAAATTAAACTGCGGATTGTTAGATGCTAAATAATATGAAAAGTGAGATTATAAATCAATGATTTTGAGAGCTGACGTTGAAGCTCCTGATCTGCAGATTTACTAGTCCGAAACGTTAGTTGAGGCTCACTGTGGAGACCCGAAAAATTTTTGGTTTCCGTCTGTGTGTCTGTCTGTCTGTTCCGCGATAACTGCCGCAAAAATGATCCGATTAATTTGATTTTTGGTAGTTATGTTGGCAAGGTACCCGGAATTAACTGTATAGTTTTTAGTTACACTTGGTTCATTCGTTCGAAAAATATAGACCATTTATTTTTAGGTCGTAATGCTTTTCAATAGGAAGTCAGACGATTTTTTTAATTTTAACATTCACCGAAAAGAAACTGTCACATTAGGATAATTCTAAATACTCAATTATGGATAAAAAAAAATGCGAAATGTAGATCTTAATTTAATCCAATCGCTTTGAAAATTTGCCAATATATTTATTAGACTTTCGAAATTAATTGTATAAATTATTGGGAAATTTTATGCATTAATTTGAAAGATATAAAACATTTTATTTTCTCTTTTTTTACAAAAATTTCAAATGCATTTTTTTTTCTCTCTTTCATTAAATAGTTGATTTGCAAATATATTTCAAAGAATATCAACAAAAGAAATTCAAGTGAATCGCATTATTTTGACGCGAAATTTTATTACCAAAATAGCAAATTTTCGGGTGATTTAAGTTTTTAAAATGGTTTTTTTATGAAATAGATAAGAATTTATTTAAACTACTAAAGAAAGTTTAATCGGAAAGGAAAATCGGTTTTCCAGATGAAAATAATAAAAACGTTGAATGTGTAAATTGAATATAGGTCACATAAGAGGAATTTATATTTGTATAAGTATATTTTATACATGAAATTTTATTCACTTTCAGCAATATATGATGTTTAGTGGTTGAAATATAAGTACTATTTTAAGGATAGGAAAAAATCTCTTGTACAAAGAGATGGTTATTCTAATGAAATTAAAATAGCAAATACATTCAGACATATACTCAAGAAATGAAATAGCACAATTACTGGAAATTGAGAATATAAAATTAAAGCGACAACGGGGATCCCAGCGGGGGGGTCCAAAGGGCGGACCCCCCCCCCTCAAGTAATATATTGTTATTCTGAAAAAATAGAGTAATAAGTAGTTTATCCTATCATTGCATAACATTATGTTTAATGTGATACTTCTAATATTTCCGTAACTTTAGATAAATTTTATATTTTTATAAATGTATAAATAACTTTAAAAAATTTAATTTTAGGATATCAAATATTATGCAGATAATGTTAAACATTAGTGAGACTAATTAACAATGATTTGTATAGCTTACGTTGGGGCCTCTGATATGTAGATTTACTAGTGTACAAGCTTATGGAAATCATAAAAAGCAACTTAATCGTTTAAGTTTAAATTCATAAAGTACTTTGTATTTAAACACCTACTTAAACAGGAATTTTCAAATGCATTAAAATCGCTTACATGTGGTAAGGAAAAAGTGTTGCTCGACAAATCGCATTTTTTCGCGCTAAATACTGGAAAATATTTTTTTTACTGATTTTCTACATGGATTCCGCATATAAATTTGACTGATCCTTTATCAGGGTTCGTACGGGTACCGTTACTTTTCCAGGTGACATACCAGTATATTTTTCTTTAAAAAAAATCCATCAAGTTCAAACGTGCGAAATTTCACCTTATTTAAGAAGAGAGTATCTATAAGAAAATACTGGTACCGACTAATTACCTGGTCTTAAAATTCCAGCACCCGTACGAACCTTGTTTATTACGTACATGAGCAGTTCCATTAGCATTTTTTTTTCAAAATATTCTGAATATGCTCTTTAAGGAGACCTTCCTTGTGAATGATGGCAAAATTCTTTCGAGAAAACATCGGCTGACGGATAATTTAATCAATTAAATTTCATCATAGTATGGTAATGATATTTGACAACATAAACTTTCATTAGATGGCATGCAAAATATCGAAATGCATTTGGGACATATATTATCATAAACTGACAAGTGATGAATGTCCTATACACGAGTTTTGTCCCAGCGACGGTAATACACAAAGGTGTAAAAACTGGGTGCCAAAGGGCCGATTGCCACCACTAAAATTTTAGTATTCTTCGCCTAATCAGAATACTAATAAAATTTAAGGGAAACATACTAATACAATTTAAGCGAAGAATACCAATGAAATTTTGTGGTGACAATCGCCCAATTGGCACCCAAATTTGACACCACTAGTAATATATGTTGCAAATACAACAAATGTCATTTGGAAGGCAAAGCTTACCATCATGTGTATCCTGCGCCTTCAGTAGCGATGATAATTGTCAAACCAGTATTAACAAATGTATTCCAACCAACATTCTTAAAACGTTTCTTGGAGAGCAAGAGAAAAAATGAAAATGAATTCCCGTAATTTCGGCGTATAATCCGCGGATCAAACAATCATGTTTCGAATCAGAAAGTATTTTCAATAATTGAAGTCAAATATTTACAGCGATCCAGTAAGTTACATTTTATAAAATAAAATTTCTGGGTCGATAGAGGATTGTTTGATCCGCGGATTATACACCGGAAATTACGGTATTCAATTCCTTAACCCTCTGATTACGGGTTGGAACATATACATCCCAGTTACCACTTTTTGAAAAATAATCTCTGCTGTACACTGTTACTAGTGATGGACATACTGAATGATTTTTTTGATTTGAATGAATCATTCGGGGATGCGCATAATCATATTTGCCAATCTTCGTATTTTTTAAATTAATTACCACCAGAAAATTCGTAATAAACAGAAGAAAAGCATAGTTGCCAGTCTTCGTACATTAGATGTCAATTTCCTCCAGGAATTTTGTAAAATAAAAAAAGAATTCTTATATTTATGTGGCTCTTAATTTAATTCAATTCAATTCTAACTAAAATAAGGATGTTTTCTTTTCTTCCAAAATTTCTAACAGTAATTGAGTAAAAACATACGAATGTTGGTAGCCATGCTTTTTCTTAGCATGTCCAAATCAGTCATTATACCCATCACTAACTTATACTAGGATATTTTCATGAGAAATCTACTAGAAAAAATGTTTGTAAATTGTGGTACGAATTAATATTGAAATGGTCGCCATTCCTGACCCGTAATCAAAGGGTTAAATGTTGAGTTTCATCTGTATATGAGAAGGTTTAGTTTCCTGCATAATAGTAAAATTATGCAAATTTATTATTTGTATTCATGGATGATTTCTAGAAACCAATTAAGAACGATTTATATCCCTGGTTAATCTCTAGAAACTACTTCAGAGCCACTTACATCCCTAGTTGATTTCTAGAAACCACTTAAGAGCAATTTATATCCATGGTCAGTGGCGTAGCGTCAGGGGGGGGGGGGCACAATCATTTTACTACCAGTATAATTATAAACTACATTTGGCCTTATTTAATCTTTGAACAGTATGAATTAAATAAGGCCAAATATAGTATATAAAAATACTGGTAGTAAAGTGATCGTGCCCCCCTTGACGCTACGCCTTTGTCCATGGTTAATTGCTAGAAACTACTTCAGAGCCACTTACATCCATGGTTGATTTTAGAAACCATTTAAGAGCCTACATTAGTCATTCGATGACATTCGTAATCTAATTTTAAACCTGTAACAGCATTCTTTACAAATTTTTCATTTATATTTCATTTTTTAAATGATTTTTTATTTTATTTTATTTTTTTTTTGTATAGGATATTTGGGGTCGATATGTAACAGGGCATCTCCCGATTTTGTTTGCAGTTTGTCTCTGATAACATTTTCGGTTATCTCAGAAAAAAAATGCAACAGAATTTGGAAAAGTACAACTATACTCCGTTAGACGATGACTTTATATGTCCTAAGCAAAAAATAAATAAAAATGTTGAAATGAAATTGAAAAAGTTATAAAGAAATATGTCATTGGTGTATCATTAACATTAGCTTTTGAGAGTCATCGCGGGACTAGCGTAGGCCCATATGGTAGCAGAGTAGGCAGCAAAAGCCTTTAAAAACCACTTTCACGAAAACTGCAGATATTTCGAACAAAAACATGCAGTGAAGATGCAGGTTTTTTTCTCCTAAAATAACTGTGATTTTCCGGAAAATTTTTAAATATTTTTTTCTGGCATTTTCAATAAAGAAAAGTTTTGTAAAATGTTTAAAATCATCATTATTTTAATTTTTACAGCAAAAATAATAGGAAAACCAAGCATAAAAAATATCTCTGGTGTTCTATTGGGTTGTTCGGAAAGTTCCTTCCGTTTGGAAAAAACAAATTCGCACCAGAAAATTCTGCCCATCAATTATTAGATATTAGATTTCGGAAGTAATATCTAATAATTAAATGATTGAATTTTCCGGTACAAACGAACTTTCCCAAACGGAAAGAACTTTCCGAACAACCCAATAGTTTTTAATACTCTAAAAACTAGTGTTTAAGATGCAGAACAATGAAACGTGTTTCAAATAACAATTTCCAATTATCAAATGAAGACAAATATGTGCGACATATGTATGTATGTATATGTACGTTATAGCCTATAAAATAATTTTTCTCATTCTAAACATGTTCGTTTAATCCGCGGCTCTAACGCTGGTATTTACGGAGATAGTCTAAATGTCGCAGAGTACGCGTGTCCACCTTTTGCGGTTAAGAAAGCCGAGGTTTGCTGATCGAAAACTTTGGTAACAAGCAGACCAAGATTATCTGAGATAGGTAACACAAAAATGCGAATATTAGTAATCGGCAATAGTGGTGAGAAGTGACCCGCAGATAGGATACCTCTGTTCCAAAGTATAAGCTCGTCTTATTGGATCGCATTATGCCTGTTAAAAAGGTTCGTGACCTCTGTTACGTATTCGCTTCTTTTGGATATCTATACCTCCAAATACGTTACTTTTGCATTTTATGTGTAACAAAACGCAAAAATGAACACAGCAGTTTAATTCATACAATCAAAGTACTATGCATGTAAACACATCGATTAGAAACAGTATCATTTTTATGCATATATTCATATTTGCTATAAATTTCAAGAAGAAAACTTTTTTGATAAAAAATATTCAAACATGTAAGACCAATGCCTTCTGACGAAACTTACTGTTAAATAATTAAAGGCAATCTGTCTCGAATGTATTAATATGAAAAGATTGACCTTGAACAATATTTTATTTCAATACAAGTACAGCGTTTACATGGTCCCTTTTTTTGTACCTCTATTTCTGAGTTGTAATCTTCACCTTATTTAATCGCAGAAAACAATTAAAAATTTTACTCTAACGTGAAGATCACTATTCGGAAATAATGGTATTAAAATTCAAGTACTTTGTGAAAACTGAAATCACAATAATTTATTTCTAAAAAATAATCGCTGGTGTAAATTCAAAGACATTTTCTACTACCGTAATTTTCGGCCTATAATCTGCGGATCAAACAATTATGTTAAAACCCCAAAAAATAATTTAATAATTGAAATCAAATATTTGCAGTGATGCAGGAAGTTCTATTTCATAAAATAAAATTTCTGGGTCGAAACATGATCAGCGGATTATACGCCGGAAACTACGGTAACTCTCTTTGCAGTGTTAACACGTGGGCTGATAAGTTCCCGGTCTAATAAAGAAAACACAACTTTTTAACATAACTTTATAACTTTATGACTTTATAACTTTAATAAATAACATAATTTTAATAATAAATAATGATAATTTAATGATAATAATTTAATAATAATAATTTAATAATAATAATTTAATAAATAAATAATAACAATAATTTTATAATAAATAACATAATTTTATAACGAAAAAGCTCCAAACAGTGCTCAGAATCATCGACTCATTGTTGTTTTTGGTCAAAAGTTTACAACTGCTTTTTCATAGACAAATGTTCATTCAAAATAAAACCTACACGTTCCTTGGATGTCTTCAGAGTCTGAGCTATCTCCTGCAACTTCACTTTACGGTTCCCCAAAACGATTTTGTGGACTTTTTTTTATGTTTTCCGGAATAACCACTTCTTTTGCGTGGTGCATCACTGGTGTCCGTACGATCACGTTTAAATTCAGGAAACGTCAATAATGGTTGATTTACTAGGTGCCGTGTCCGGATAACGCTTATCAAGCCAAGCTTTTGTTTGAACGGTGTTTTTCCCATCAAATAATAATTCTTGAAATTCTTGTTTATCCATTTTATTGTTTATCAACAAAGTCGCTCAACTAAAACCACTCTAACGTTTTATCCACACGGTGAATCGTCATGACATTTTTTCTGCTACCTTTTAAAGGTTAGTATTTACTAAAAAAAGTATCGGTTCGGCGATTGCAACGCTATCTGTGTGCCAGACCGGGAACTTATCAGCCGATGTGTTATTATCTACGTGACCGGCAAATGTTCAACTTTTTAAAAAAATAGAAACCCGCATCATAAAACTTTGCAGAATTTCAGTCATTAAGTAAAGTACACACCAGTTTCACAAATAGCGGTGGAAGAAGACTTTTCAGCAAAATCAGGAAGTACCACTGGCCCTATAGAACAAACTCAAGTACTGTACTGTTATTGAAAATTCGTATTTTCTTTTATTTAAAATGGTCGCATGAGTGATTATTTGAAATAATTATCTTAAGCTGATGTATGGAATAATTTACGATATATTCTAATTCAAGAGTTTTTAGTTTGTCATAACAAGTCTCAATCCTTTTTTTATAATTTCATCTCTGTATCTTATTTTTTCTAACAATAAAACAATAAAATTTATTAGTTCAAAAAGCCTTCTTGCGTTCATTTTACCAAATGAAATTTTATTATCTAAAAGAACTTTTTTTTTTCAAAATTAAATTTACTGTACTAATGTTTGGTTAACAATAATCGAACAATTTCTCTTGTCTAGCTAATTGAATAATGAGTGTATTTAATGAAATCAAATTTAAATTTCATTTTATAAAAAAATCATACAAGAGAAATTAACACATAAATAGCAAAGAAATGCATTTAATATTAACATTTTATTATTTCAGGAAATACATTTATTTGTTATGTTTTAATGAAGCAGAAATCATACAAACTTTCTGAATGATAATAATTTGATTTCATTTTTTTAAATTTCATTAAGCTTTGATTTTAAGTATCTGTCAGCAGTATTTTTACAAAACTAATTAGATTTATGGAATTCATTCAAGCATAATATTTCATTTGCAAAGCGATGTGTTTTTTATTTGTTATTGAAAAATATGTTTGAACAAAAGAGAACAATTTTATACACTGCAACTCTTTTGAAGTTTGCTGAATAATGAAAAAATTATTTCGTATCTATCTGTGGTTGTAAATATTTAATTGCAACATAAAAAGATTAAAAGGGTGGAATGTATAAATACATTTTTCATAGTTTTTTTCCGTTTGTAATAGGAGTCTCTTAATCAGATAAACGTATTTGAATCAGAAATTTTATTTAATGAATGAAATTAAGTAGAATTCAAATAACTACCGTACGAAGAAACGCTTAATTAAACAATCTTTCTGGTTCAAAATATGTTTTTAATTTAAGAAAACCGAACATTACACAAGTATGTGAATATAAACTATGGAATAATTTCTGTGGAAAGGGGGTTTCTCACGGCTGATCACAATTTCTGTAAATATATAAGGCGAATACTACTATTTTGAAATAAAGATATTAAAAAATAAGCAAGAGTGAAATTCCGGTTTTTCGGCCAGAAAATTTTGCCATACAGAGTTGCCAAGTCTCCGGCTTTTTGCACACCAGTAATTTTTTGGAGAAAATGTTGTTCTTTTAAATCGCAGAATGTTCCAATTAAATAAAGCAACATTTTCTATACTAAAATACTGGTATCCAAAAAGCCGGAGACTTGGCAAGTCTGGCCATATTTAATCGCAGAATTTCTGCAATTAAATAAGCGAAAAGCTTTTTCCAGGCCTGGCACTTTTTCACTCTGTTGGTTTCACGACTGATATCAGTGTTTCCAGATTAGAGAATTTTTTTTATTCAACCACTACATCAAACCACTATTTCTAACACTATTTCAAAATAAAGTCTTCACTTTATTTATAGAGTGGCATACCGTGATTAAATAAAACAATGATTATTCTTTCAAAAAACTGGTAGATATATTTGATAAAATAATTCCCCAATCTAGCAAAAAATTCAGTTATTATAAATTCATTTAGTATTTCTATAGGCGTATGCCAGTTCTAAAAATTATGTATACATATAGTCCTCGAAACTGGAATAAGTAGAAATAAGCGTCTTATGTTTACCACAGAAGTTGTGGTTCATGAAGACATTCCATCTTGAGCTGCGTGTTGCGTGTGCAGCCTTACCAACTTGTAAGATTGATAAGTGTCAGGTGGCTATCATCCAGGTGGTTCAGTGGTAGAGCGTTGGCTCGTAATACCAATGACCCTGGTACGAATGCATGCTTGGAGAATTTTTCACTCTGTATGTTTCACCCCAGATATGGCAATAAATTCAGTGATTTTAAATTCATTTAGTACTTCAGCCCCACCATTGGCTACGAGGTTCTGCTCTCAAATCTGGTAGACGGGAGGTGCTGAGTTCAAACACCTGTCGCGCTCGTTGACCTAACCTTTCAGAGTTTTCCGTGGTTTTCTTCGAACCTTGCCGTAAATACAGGTCAGGATCCCTTAGAAAGACCCCCACGGAGGGCACTTCCCCTAGCGGATATGCCCCTTGTGTAGATAATCGGCCGTCATATATCAACCAACCAATCATTTAGTACTTCTGCAGGAGTGTGCCAGTTCTACAAATTATATTGATATCTAGTTGTAAAAGAAATATATTGTCTTCATGATTTTTTTTTGTTTGTATTCACGTCGGGTCCTTTAACATAACAAAACAAATAGTTTTTATCGTCCGAACACTCGAATATTTAAATCGGTTTTAAATATAACTAAATCACAGTCCTCTTTAAAATTTCGTGACAAAATATGCATATTTAGTAGAGGAACTATAGCCGAAGCCGCGCCGAAACAGCCCGCGTTTTAGCATATTCATCGGAAATTTTTATAGTGTATTTTTTCAATGCTTGTACTCGCCCAAACGTTTTAAAATTTTTTATTGACGATGTAAATCCGGTCTGTCGAGGTGCTCTAAAAATATTCTGTCGAAATACCACCGATTAGTTACTTTTAGCGTAGAAAAAAGATCCTCTTCGGGAGGTGATAAATGACCTGAATTCGCGATTATTTTTTCAGATGGTTTAAATTCGTACTTTTCGAAACTGATTGCACCATCTAAGAGAAGAACTTCTCAGCTTTAAATAAGATTTTTTGTGAATCGATAGCTCTCAAATTGAGACCCATGGAAACGTCGCTGATAGTGAAAAAATGTCAACCGCGAGGACGCTTTTTCGATTTTTTTTTTTTAAATCGATCAATATTTTATCCATCTAGTTGCGGCGTTTAAGACATAAAAGTTTGAAACTTAATAATATGTCTTCCTTTTCTCCGTATCCCGAACTGTTTGGCCGACAAGTGACCGAAAAGAAATCAACATTTTGTTCTTTCTTTCTACTCGCTCAGGAAAGCAGGGCCTGAGCGCCTGAGGGCATGTGCGCGTACGCCTCGGCCAATTAAAAAAATATCGCTTTTGTGTGAGATTTTACTTAATATTTCGGCTGTAATTATGAAAAAATTAAAAATCTGCACTTCAGGTGCATTAGTATCTGCCTAGGACTATCTTCATACAAATTTTCAGACTTCTACATACACTAGCCATGGCCAACAGACAAACACACACACAGACTGTAACTTTATTTTATTAGTATAGATGACTATTGTATTAATGAGTTTATACCGGAATTATTGTGTTTGCATTGACTAAGATTTTTTTCCCCTTTATTCAAATTGAGAAGCAAGCAAAGCCATTAAATAATAAGCCCAGTCAGATAGTGTTAAATTTGTTAGCGACAGACTAGCGCCATACCTCTGCTGCGGAAGGAGGACAAAACAGAAGTGGGTCGCAGAGAAACGATACGATTTATTTATATCGATATTTTATACGATTTTTATCGATGTTTTGTTTTTGCACTTCCTTTAAAAGCTTTCTAATTATAGGGATCTTTTGCATTAAAGCTAAACCTATAACGAAAAAAAATGTGGAAATTTACTGGATTAATATATCTATATAAATATAGTGGTGGCGAAGAAGTTGATTTATTTATTAAAAGTTAAATAAAAAGTGATGGAAATTTACATCACTATGCAATTAACCCTTTCCGGCACAGACAAATTATGTTCGTAAAATGTGAAATTACTGACTGACACCGGAATTTAGAAACGACTTTCTTAGAAAATATGAACTCCTTATTTTAAGCTTTAATTTTAGAAGAAAAATTTTATTAAAATATTCTTGGTGCCGAATGCAGCACTCCCAACCGCTAGATGGCGCTATTTTCAACTTGCGAAAAGTTTCCCATTTATCTGACGGGGCTTATTATTTAATGGCTTTGGAAGCAAGTGATTTGTCACCAAAGTAGATAGATGAAATACATTATCTGATAAAGATAACAAACCTATCACAATCAAATTTGTAAAATGTTAGGAGTTTTCAGAATTTGGGGGAAATTATTTAAGTAAACGTTAGACTTATATATATTATTTTTGCAAAAAAATGAAGCAGTTGCACAGCCAGGGTAGGGGTTTTGAGGCACTGGATACCATTTTTTTAAGATATTTTTTTTTCAATTTATTTAATAGAAAAAATTCTGAAATTGAATAAGGCGATGCTTACAATACTAAAATAATGGTATATTGAACTCTGAACACCCATCCTGGCTGCGGCACTGAATGGAAGACAGTTTGTGGGCCCCGCCGCATATATATTCGGCGAATTTCACGGGAGCAAAATAGGGAATAAGGCATAGTTGTACCAGTAATTTTGAAAATTTTTTGTCCTGTATAATCACTGTTATTAATAGCACAAAAATAACATTTTAAAATTAGCGGGGCAAGATTTCCTGTTTTCCCCTCGTAGTTAAGTTGGCACATACGGCTGCATAACTATCCAAAGGACAGACAGGAAAAAATATATTTGTATGAAAAACCCTTTCTTTCTAAACAAATACAAGGTGTTGGAGTTAAATTTTCAAAACGTATTATACAGCACTGAGTAGTAAAAAACTAATACATAGCTGCCAGCCTACCTTTTTAAAAAATCAAGCATACATACTTTGAACCAGATTTTTTCTTACAAAAAATGTTACTTTCTTTCTATGTTGTAGTTTTTTTAAGTATATACCATCGTACTATTTTTTTCTGCATAATATTTTTTGTTTTATTTAATAGCATAATCCATGTTTACAGAAAACAAAATTTCCTGTACAAAAATTCTCGTATGACGACAGTTTAAAAAAAATGCTAAGTCGGAAACATTAATTGCAAGTCAATGTTGACGTCGTCTATGATAAAGAAAAATTATGCGATGGACCAGAAAAATGCAAAGATGTTACATTGTATAAATAGAAAATGGTAAAACTGTTTAAGACCCTTATCGTTTTATATGTATGTGTTTCTGCTGAATTAAAATCATGCTTTTAGTTTCATTTTATAGTTATGTTCTACCAATGAATCTGTTTTTCATTTTTTGGATGAAATAATAGTAAATGTTTGTGAGGACGACAAGGAAAATTGTATAAACTAGGTTTCTACATTCTTTGTACCTGAATGTCTTTTATCACCATACATTTATAAAGATTATATTCGTCTAATTAAATTACAAAGTTTCTGTAATTATAAAAGTTAAATTTTCCTATTCTTAAATAGTGGTATGTTGATGATCAGAAGGCCACAGATTACAGGCCACACTTATAATAACCATGAAATTCGTTTGGATAACCTTAATGATCTTCAGGATATAAATTCAAAATTTGCTACAAGCAGAAAGAATACCGTGGGACAATACGTCAAGCGACATGACGTTTAATGCTTCAGATTTCTACGAGGTACCAATTCATTTCGCTTCAAATACGGCGTTACAATGATTAAGTTTGATTTTATTTTCCTGGAAATATATATTTTTGTCTATGCTCACTATGTTTTATCACATTGTATTTTATTTTTTCACTCTTTTCTAGACACGAATTTGATGTTTCAGAAAATCGATGCATATCTATAACGATAGATAAATGTAAGGAAAACATAAAAATATGTAGATTAATTTTTTACACAATTATTCAAATTGGTAAAAAAAATCATATTATGTAATCTTCCCAACTGGGCGAAAATGTTACGGGTGAATTAGTTCAGACATATTCGTCAGGGATTGCTCAGTTAGTAGAGCACTGTCAGCTTCAGCCAAGGGATCTCGGGTTCGAATCTTGGCCCGGACTTTTTAGCCCAATTGGGAAGATTTCATGTCATATAAAAATACTTAATTTAAAATTTTGGGTTTAAAAAAATATGTACAACTCTAATTGATATGTAAAAATATCAGATACGCCCCCATGGATGTGGCATTTACTAATTGCCTACACATGATTTCTGGCTAGATTCTTATAAAATCGCCGTGCGCATGGCCTAATGATGCAATTAGGTTAAAAAAAGTAGCGAATGGGCAACAATTATTACCTATATACTGATCTCGTTTGTATCTTTTGTGTCAAAATTTATCTTTTCCTTAGAATGGATTATACAAAAGTCGCCGTACACCTGCATATTACGCACGTCATATAATAATGAAATTTGAGAAACGTTGCTTTTCAAAATTTCTGGTGTGTCTGCGGATAGCAAGCGAGTTATAAAACACATAGTTTATGTACGATGAAGATTATCTTTTGAAATTGGCGGTGGCAAACTATTTTCAGTCAAAAATGTTGAATACCCCTAACATTCTATTACTACAAAGAAATGTATACGAATTAAACAGATCTTTTCCATTATCAAAGACCGTAAGCCTTTCAGAATTTCAGAATAATGTGGCACCTACAATTTCAGATCAGAAATCATTGCTGAATATTTTTTCTTCGCATTAAAAACATTTTCAAGATTAATCGCAGAATTTCGTTTTTTCTTTATTTTGACGAACTGTATCTGAAGTATGTATAAATGGAAAATATTTATTTAAATAATATCCTATATTGAAATGCTGTCTAATTATTTGAATTCCACTTTAAATGCGATAATAATTCAATAACTTGTAATCAGGTTGCGTACAGTCCAACAAAATTTTCGAGAAAAAAAAATGCGTCTTTAATCGCAGAAAAATATTACAAATTCTGCGACTAGCCGCTGAAAAATTTCTAATCTGAAGAGAAAATATTAAGCAAAGATTTCTAATCTGAAACGGTGGTGTTATACTCCTTCAAATTTCTACAGAGTGTATGAACCTTGTGTAGTAATACTTATAAATTAATTAAGCCCAAAAATGAAATATAAATAAATTAATTAAACCAAAATATAATTAAAAACTTTAATAAGTATTATATAACAGAAACTTACTTTAGCTAAGACTAATAATGCACAACTGAGTAAACTAAATTAGACAAAGAGTAGATTATCTTAATTTTATCGTTAGCCACAATAGAATACCGATATCGCACTACTTTCGCTATATTGGTCAGAATTCTAATTTACAAATAAATTTTCCTATTGAAGAAAAGTTATATACAATTCTTTAACTGTTTGTTTGGATAATTGTTGACCTATGCGTCTGGTCAGAAACTACTGTTTCTAAGGTGAAATAAACATTTTTTCAGACTACCAAACTGTATGAATGAACGCTTTTTAACTGATTAATTTTTAAATAGCTCTTTATATATATATACGCAAAATCGTATGAGATGACCTAATGACCCTCATAATGACGGCCAAATTTTATTTATCAATTACCCACAGAAATGTTGTAAAAAATATATAAGAAAACATAGTGTCCGACATTTCTATAATTTTTAATGAATTAACTACAGAAAATTAAAAAAAAAGAATGTTTTTAATACTTATGTGGCTCTTAATTAATTTAATTCTACTTTAAAGAAGGAAATTCCTCTTTTTTACAAATTTTCTGACAGTAATTGATTACAAAAGATACGAATATTAGTAGTTATACTTTTGTGCATGCCCGAACCAAGACTCCCTTATCATAGATCAGACTTGACAATCCGGAGAAAGTTTATGGGAGAAAATGTCCGTGGTAATTGCCAACTTATTAATTGACTTTCTCCGGAAAGTATCGCCGCCTGGTGGATACTACCCCACAGTTGCCATGTTTCGGGCTTTTTGAACACCGGTATATTTTTAGAGAAAATGTTGTTCTTTTAAATCCCAGAATTCTCCGATCAAACAAAACAAAATTGTCTCTACTAAAAAACTGGTATCCAAAAATATAATAGAAAAATCTATAGAAAAATCTAGCTGGTCTGCTACCGCATAGCTGCCGACTCTTACGCTTTTTTCTTACCACTAAAATTTAATAGAATTTTTTTCGTCATGTAATCACACGATCTTGTCAATTTAATAAGATAAAATTTACTATAAAATTTTAGTGGTAGGAAAACTACTAGTTCATAAGCAAATGCATAGATCAAATGGAGCTGTGAAAAAATTTCGTGTGATTTCGTGTCGTAAATACTATTACTGACGATTGATGGCGCTAGTAGCAGGACAAGTATAGCGGTCAAAGGCAACTTGCTGATTGAGAGGTCTGATACTATGATAAGGAGGTCTTGGCCCGAACAATGCATACTGATATAAAAATTATGCATTCTGTCCATCACTAGGTCAAAATGTTTCAAGCAGGGGAATTTTCTAAGCAAAGGGAATAAATAGATAACCATAAGTAATCAACGCACATATTATGAAATATTTTTCTGGTTTGAAAAGTGTTTAATTGCTTCTACAAAATATATGATTACTCTTTTTACGAAATTATCGGTAAGCTGACAGTACGCTGGCTACCAAAGCCATTAAATAATAAGCCCAGTCAGATAGTGTTAAATTTGTTAGCGGCACACGAGCGCCACTTCATCTGCTGTGGAAAGAAGGCGAAACAGAAGTGCGTAGCAGAGAAACGATACGATTTATTTATATCGATATTTTATACGATTTTTATCGTTTGTATCAAAGCCATTAAGTAATAAGCCCAGTCAGATAGTGTTAAATTTGTTAGCGGGGACACTAGCGCCACTTCATCTGTTGCGGAAGGAAGGCGAAACAGAAGTGCGTCACAGAGAAACGATACGATTTTTTTCGTTTGTATCGATGTTTTGTTTTTGCACTTCCTTTAAACGCTTGCTAATTATTGGGATCTTTTACATTAAAGCTAAAACTAAAATGAAAAAAAAATGGGAAAATTTACTGGATTAATATTTCTATATAAATATAGTGGTGGCGAAGAAGTTGATTTATTTATTAAAAGTTAAATAAAAAGCGATGGAAATTTACATCACTATGCAATTAACCCTTTCCGGCACAGACAAATTCTGTTCGTAAAATGTGAAATTACTGACTGACACCGAAATTTACAAACGACTTTTTTAGAAAATATGAACTCCTTATTTTAAGCTTTAATTTCAGATGCAAAATTTTATTAAAATATTCTTGGTGCCGAATGCAAGCATCCCATCCGCTAGATGGCGCTATTTTCAACTTGCGAAAAGTTTCCCATTTATCTGACTGGGCTTATTATTTAATGGCTTTGGTTTATATCGATGTTTTGTTTTTGCACTTCCTTTAAAAGCTTGCTAATTATTGGGATCTTTTACATTAAAAGTAAAACTACAATGAACAAAAAAATGGGAAAATTTACTGGATTAATATTTCTATATAAATATAGTGGTGGCTAAGAAGTTGATTTATTTATTAAAAGTTAAATAAAAAGTGATGGAAATTTACATCACTATGCAATTAAGGGTTAAATTAATCTTACTTGAGAAAAAATTGATTTATATATGGTTTATTTAACCAATGTTAAATAAAGAAACAGTAAAAAAAAAATTGAATATGCAAAATTGAAAAACAAAACACTTACCCCGTCATTGTGTTGCCATGCCTTCACGACAAACCACCATCCGCGAATCGTTTCCAGGGCCTGATTACTGACGGGGCACACTTCCACCAGTAAAATTTAATAGACTTTTTTGTCGTATTTAAACGCCCTATTCATGCGAAAATACAGCCATGACTAAAGACAAAATTTCGATTTTTTTTACTGGTGGAAGTGTGCCCCGTTGGTAATCAGGCCCTGATCGTTTCAGCATCCCATCCGCTAGATGGCGTTATTTTCAACTTGCGAAAAGTTTCCCATCTATCTGACTGGGCTTATTATTTAATGGCGTTGCTGGCTACGGAACATATCGTTTTTCTAAATCTTTAGTCTAAATCCTTTAACCGTATTGTACAGCTGAATAGTTACAGCTATTATTCGTAAAATCGTATCAATATCTTACAAAGCCTTTATAAATTAAATATGTGGTCATTATTGGAAGAACTTTTGCAAATTTAAATATTCTTTCAGAATATCCGGTATGAACTCGTACTTAATGAATGAAAACGAGACCAAACTGGAAAAACTGCAGTGCTCAAAAACATCTGTGGACACGTTGACGGACAGTTGCTGCTATAGAGGCAAAGCGAAGTTCACAATGTGGCATGACGGCTATAGCCGCCCAAAACGAAAGGTCGTTTTTAGGCACTACGGCTATAGCAGCACAAATGTGCATTTACCGGCGTACAAGTAGAAGCCAAGTGTCATGTTTTGGAAACAATTTTTTAGGTTGAAGTTCGTTTTCCACCTGTTATACGAGTTGCAGCTTCAGTATGCACGTGCAGGGTGGCTAGTGGTCAGGGAAAAATACAGTAAAAAAATTATATTTACCAGTATATTCTTATAGAAGAATTCAAATTGATTATTTGATCGAATAATGAACTTAAATTTTTCTATAAGAATATACTGGTGTTTATCGATTTTTTTACTGTATTTTTCCCTGACCGTTAGCCACCCGGACGTGGTTTTGAAGGGAGTGGTGCAATCTAATTAAAGGTGCTGAATTAATCAAAATTAAGTTTATTTAAGCAGAAAGATATACTACTAGTATACTATACTACTACTATTCTAAAAATTACAAAAACATATAGTGTCAATTTTCGAATTTCACTTGTTCCCACTGTCCGTCAACGTGTTAAGCTGCAGAATCATTTTCCTACCCCTAGATCTATTTTACGCTTTAATTCCTTCTACCTTATCTGCACAAAGGTAGACAGTGACTCGAAAAGTTCGATAGCCGAAGCTGGTGCAGTAGGGAAAAGGTTACTCCCCGGTTTACAAGTATTTCAATTTTTTAAACATTTTTTTTCTGTTAGGAAATAGATTTTCTGATGGGAAAAAAATAAAAACAAATACACTGTCCCCCAAAATTTAAGGTACAACCAGTCTTTTGTGTCTAATTTGAAACAAATGAAGGCAAAAACATGAATTTTAGAAGAATTGTGCTTTAAACAATTATTTATCGAATTTTACTTAATTTTAATATCAAACATGATTACAAATAAAAAGCTGCATTTTTTGCAAAAGTCCACTGTTTCATAAAAAAATAAATAGAAGTTTTGTAAAAAAAAAATAATAATAAACGGATTTTAATAAGGCATTTGTCCGGCCCTACTACTAAAGAATTTATAGCATCGACTTTCCATACTGTCAATTAAGTTGTCGGATAATTAGAAAAGGAAGCAACTCCCATACATGTAGAAACGCTTGTTCCAGCTCATTTAACAACTTTGGAGGAGGACTTACCGGAGCTACCTGTCTGCTGAGATAGTCCCAATGTTGCTCTATAGGATCAAAGTCCTAAGATTGTGCTGGCTATTCCATTCGCTCCAAAACTTGATCCTCTAGAAATTCATCAACGACTATAATTCAATTCGATCGGGCATTATCAACCATTCAGATTAACGCATCACCAAAAGCACCACCATACGGTGTGACAAACAGAGCAAGGATCTCGTCCTGATATTTCACAGTAGTCGGAATTCTTCCATGGCACACATGGAAGTTGCTGTGACCAAAAGAGAGATTCCAGCCCAAACCATCATTCCACCTCCTCTATAACTGTATGTTACATATAGGTAGAATCTGACGCCTTGTTCTCTCCAGATCAGCACACGAACTAAATCACTCTCCAAAACAAAGCGGGACTGAAAGTGTTCTCTTGACCAACATAAACAGGCACTTCTGTGTTGTCGATTAAGATGGCCGCACACAGCGGGTCGTCTTGCATAGAGTCCTTAATTGTGAAGACGTCTATGCATCGTAATCGCAGGTATTCTCATTCCTGTTGCTTTACGATGATATGAAATGAGCTGTGCCACTGTAGTGATGCTCCTCCTTTAGGCGAAAAGAGCCGGAAAGCGATCTTGTACACCGATTGTAACCCATTAGCGGTCTGGAACAAGTCGTCTTAATACTGAATTTTTGGATTCAAATTGATTTCAGAGCCTTTGGAGCACACAACGAGACACTTTAAGACTCTAGCAGCACCAGTTTGTGATAACCACATTTCCATCCATCAGTTTCCCCGCCATCTTAACGAATAAAGTAACGACACGTCCTAGAAATGAAAAACACTATTTTAATACCAACAATTCAAGATCATCAACCATAACAAAAATTCACTCAAATTCCCAAAGTGGGATATTTGCAGCTTCTCCTGGCAAACATGTAAGTATTCAATACATTACAATAATTGAGATGGGTATATTTTTTTCATAATATTATTGAAGTTACTTATGATCATTCATATGAACCATACTTTTTAACTTTATTACCATTCTTTTAATATTGAGCGTCGAAAAACTGGTTGTACCATAACTTCTGGACGCCAGTGTATAATGGTTTTGATTTGTGTATTTACCTAATTGATCCATGTACTTCTGTTATAGTGGTGTTAATTTTTTTTTTTGTCTCAATTGTATGGCTTTGATCTGCTAAGATTAGCCAGATCCTTATTTTGTAAATTCAGAATTATTATTATTATTAATTCTTCATCGACAAATTTCACAAAGATGAAAAAAGTTATTTCTTTTATTTTGAAATTTTCAACCGGAAAAATTTTAAACCTTTACCGAACCCTTGAGGTTTCCAAAAAATGCGTCTATATATGTTTACATAGGTGTTAACCTCTCGTTAATATTCCGTAATACAAGGGCCGCAGCATATAGGACAGATTGTATTGTTTATACCAGTATACCTAAAAAATAATTTTTAGGATAAATTTCTTTACCGTTTGCAATAGAAATATATCACGTACCTAATTTCTTCTAAAATAGTGGTAGAAAGAAAAAAATGTGTCCTATATGCTGCGAGGCCTGGTAATATGCGGGCTAATTTAACCCAGGTTTCACACGTTTCGCACCAGAAGATTTTTTAAATAAGTTAAATTAAATAACTTCCGCGTACAAACCTGAAATTGAACAAATAAGGATTCATCCAATAATTTTTCTGGTTTGAAGCGTTGTTAAACTGGATAAAATTAACCCGCATATAACGGAATATTAATGAGAGGTTGGCTCTAGTGTGTTTATTATTTACTATAATTCCAAATTTACTTTGATATATGATTGCTCTTAACCCTTTCCGGCACAGTGATCCCACTCAGGGCACACCTAATTTTAATTCCTAACTTGCATTCGGCACCAGCAATATTTTAATAAAATTTTGTTTCTACAATGAAAGCTTAAATTAAGGAGTTCTCATTTTTTTAAAAAGTCGTTTGTTAATTCCGGTGTCAGTCAGTAATTTCTCATTTTACGAACAGAATTTGTCTGTGCCGGAAAGGGTTAATGTTTCAAAAAACAATTTTAACTGTCAAAACTTCTAATTTATTTCTTTTTAAATATTCTTCTTTATACAGAATTCGTCCGCTTTTACCACTATTTTTAATAGAAAATTTCTATTTAATATATATAAAGCAGAAATTGTAGCCACATCTTTCAATTTCAGGATCTGTGATGCTTTTCTGCATTTAAGCAAGGCGAAAAATTTTATAAAAAAAATGTGGTAAAAGCGTACAAACCCTGTTATATACATAATGATTGGAAATGTATGCTACAATTTACATTACTTTATCATAATTTTTAAAAGTATATTGTCATGTTGAATTTTTTCAACATTGTAAAGTGTCAAAAATAGGCTAATATTTTTCAAAAGTTTTTTGGTTTCTAATGTACTTTTTATGTAAAAAGATTACCATATTTACCTATGATGAAACTGTTCTATAATTTTACTTAAAGATAAAATTAAGTTGTGGTTTTTTAAAGGTATATTAAATTTTCCTAGTTGTTTAATCATAGATTTAACAAATATAAATTGATTTATTATCAAGGTAGAATAATCTAAATTATTTTGATTTCCGTTTATAAATTCTTTTTGTTACTTTGCAGAAAACAAGAATTTATTTCTAAAACTATAAAGATATTAGTACTTGTATGACAACTTAAAAAAAATTATTTATGACCTCTGAGTGTATTCTATGATTGGGCTTTAGTACCATTTATATTGATGCATTGAGATATATTTCAAGTGTATTAAAACACATATATTATAATAATTAAGTCAAGATCAATGTGATATGAAGTGATTCCGATATTGTGTCATCTCATGTGTATACTGGTTGTTCAGTAACTGAATTTACAAATTTTATGGGGAGATACTTCACACTAAATCAAATAACTTTTACATAAGAAACTAGAGCAAATTCCATTTATTCAGACAAAAATTCATTCTGGCTCCTTCAAATTCAAACAAAGAGTTTATTTTATAATTATAACAGTAATGAAGGTATTTTAAATAAATTTTCAAAAGACTTACTTTACTTCGTGTGAAATACAATGAAATTATAAAAAGTTTTTAACTCATTCGGGACCATGTGTGCATATATGCACCATCAAAAAGAGCATACAGAATTTGTTTTAGGCACCAGTAAAAAATAAAAGTAATATTTGGTTTCTCTAATTAGAGCATTTTTGTGATAGTTTAAGTAAAGATAGTTTTTTTAAAGAAAGTGGTGCCAAACTAATAAAATTTGTGTAAAATCCGCCGGTCCCAATGAACTTCTCAAATGAACTTTCTTGTAAATTCTGGTGTCACACCATCATAATAAAACAGTAAAAAATTGATCAGTAAAAAATAAAAGTAATATTTGGTTTCTCTAATTAGAGCATTTTTGTGATAGTTTAAGTAAAGATAGTTTTTTTAAAGAAAGTGGTGCCAAACTAATAAAATTTGTGTAAAATCCGCCGGTCCCAAAGGGGTTAAATAACACATTAATTAGGCCAATGACACAGTACACCGTATGCAATGGGAAGTATATCCCGCAGTATGGTATATCTCGTTTCCAACTGTTGGGATGATAATGGTGACCCATTCCACCAATTTGCATGATATCGCTTGCTTTTATGTAAAATTATAATGTCAGATGTGAACATCTTTTTAGCCTTTTAGGGTCAAAGTACGCCGGTTGCTAAAATGTTGAAATGATGGTGTGACACCAGAATTTACAAGAAAGTTCATTTGAAATTAGGTAAATACTTTTCTTTACGTACATTATAAACGCAAAACTTTATTCACAAATTATGGTTTCATTGTGGCGTTTGGGGATTAATATTAAGTGGGATATATAATATCCCACCGCCCTTCAAGGGGTTAAATCAATTTTGTGAAGATAAAAATGAGGATAATGGTGGTTAATAATAAGTTAAGGGTAAGTCCATTGTTACTCTTTTGACCTTCAGAGCAAAATTTCATAAATGCTTCGTATTCTCACATTTCAAAATATATTTATGATAAAAGTGGTATAGCGTAAAGCCATTTAAAAAAACACATATAATCTACTTCATCAAACATACCGTAATTTCCGGCGTATAATCCGCAGCTCAAAGGATCGTTTTTCGACACAGAAAATTTATTCAATAATTGTAGTTAAATATTTACAGCGATCTTTTAAGTTACATTTTATAAAATAATATTTCTGGGTCGAAAAACGACTCTTTGAGCTGCGGATTATACGCCGGAAATTACAGTACCTAACTTGTAAAAAAATACTTTTTCGATAATAAATAAAGTTTTTGTTACTCTTGTGACCACTGGGAAATTCTGGTGGATGTAACCTTAAATACGCTGCAGATAGAGGAGTCGTAAATTCAGACACTTATGTGACAGAAAAAGTAAAAGTAATTCTGACACTTAAGTGTCTGAACAAAGATGATTACTAAAGACATTTAGAAATTCAGACATTTAAGTGTCTGAATGTCAAATTTAGAACATCTTCGGATATTCACTGATATAACTTAAACTTAGTTTTTAAAAGAGAGCATTCAAAAGCCTTTTTTGCATTACTTATAACTTTACAATACAGAAGCAGTATTCTAAATAATACAATTTAATATATTTGCCATTTTTAAAAACTTAATTCCATTAATGCCTTATATTTAATATTTGGTTTACATTGGCCAATGTCGTAAAATTGATATTACTTTTAAAACACTCAGGGATATATATCGACATTTCTGAAAACAATATCTGGAGATAATTGTCGTGAAATTTGCACTAAAAGAAAATGCCTATATAAAAATTTTCTCTAGAAATCTATTGTTAATAATATTTAAAAAAAGCATTTAAAACAATCTATAAAGAAATCTATAGAGATTGCTATAGAAAATTTTCTTTAGAAGCATTTCATATTAAAATCTATTGATATTTCTAAATAGAAACTATATAAGAAATCTGAATTCATTACTTTAAAATTATTTGTATATATAAACAAATAATTTAGAACATATAATGATGTTAAAATATAACAATTGTTAGTCTTATAAAAAACTAAAGACTTTGTTATACATAATAATGTTTTTGCATAAAAAAAAATCATTTTATATAATGTTTAACTCGATGCTTGTCTTTTTAAAATGTTTTCGGATTTCCGACTTTTATAAGATTTATATATTTTTATTATTGCTATAACTCAAGTTTAGTGTCAAAAGTAGGTCATTTTAATTAGAAACTTGTCATCTAAGTAATAACAATTTTTAATATATACATATATATAATAATAATAATAATAAGCTTATATGGCTAATTTATGTGCGTGTTAACTTGTATGTAGTGCATCAATTTTTAAAGAAATGTACACATAATTATGATTTAAAAGTAATAATATATATACATTTAATTTCTTACAAAGCAAAATTCAAAATAATGGGGTTGTTAAAATCTTTCTTTTTAGTTTTTTTTTTTTTAATCATGTGAAACACATGATTTTTAACACATTAACGACCGGTGGCATATTTTTAGATCACTAGATTTACTGGCAATAAAGCGTCTTTCACACCAGTAAATATGAAGATAAATGTATAATAGCTTTCACGAGACAAATTCCTTGATAAAATAATATAAAAAATATTCTTCATTTACAAGTGGTGGGAAATCTAAAATTTTAATTTTAACACTTTACTGACCGGCCGTCGATTATCGACGGCCGGTCGGTAAAGTGTTAAGATGGCAACAATTAAATGTTCTCAGTTCCGAAGATATAAAAACTACATTAAAAACATATAGCTACAACTTTCGGTCTACATCTGAGGTCATCATCAGGATAAAAGTCAATCATATGATGTTTCGGACTGTACTGTAGTTGAGAATTTTAAGTTCCGAACACTTGACCAATCAGCTTCAAATTAAATAAACTGTTTACTAGACAGTCAAAGCCATCTATTTACTTAAATTATTACTAAATGCCAGACTGAGGGAATGATCCGAGACATCGAATTTACCACAAAAACGTGGATCCCTTATAAATCCTTTTTGATATTCTTACTTCCTTTAAATTTCTTACAAGCTTTAAAATAGTTTTTACAAAATTTGTAACAAACTTAATAATAAAAAGTAATAATTAAATAAATCCTTGTTAAAAGAACATAAAAAATAAGTCTATTGTGATTGGAAGAGTATGAGAGAATTAAATAATGTTTTGCTAGACATATTTTTCTATTAACAGAAAAATCTACTGCCACCACTTTTTACCAAAGACTTTTTATGATCATATGTTTTCCTTGTACTTAACTGGCACGTGGGCTTTCTTTTGTCTTCGTTTTGAAACACTGCGAAACTGGAGTTGAGAACTTCTTTTGAGTAACCGCATGTCCTTGCGTTAGAACGGTTCCTTGTAGTGTTTCCAGTGGGCTGTTTTTTTTTTTAATTCCGTTTGTTTCATTCTCATGTCTTTTTTAACCATTTGAGTGCTATGAAGCGCAATAGCGCCGCAATGTGTCTGCGGATAAAACGAATATTGTTTCAACCCAGAAATTTTATTCAATAATTTAATTTTTATTCAGCAGATGAAGTATGTACCGCGATCTAGTGAGTTACATTTTATAAGATAAAATTTCTGGGTTGAAACACAATTTCTTTGATCCGCAGATACATTGCGGCGCTATCGCGCTTCATAGCACTCAAACGGTTAAAACAGTGTAATTGACCTCATTCTCCCGTTATTTGAAATGTCGTTAAAAACGGCAAATATTTATGCTTAAAAAATATGGTGGCTATTATGCAATCTGAATTTTTAAAAAGTAGCCCTCTGGTTTCTTGGTGTGCGAAAGAGAAATTTCTGCTATTTGGTCAAGTACAGGGTGATTAGAAAATGAGTATACATTTTAAAAATTAATAATTCACGGAATTATGTATATGTAGGTACAGAGGTAAAAATTGACACACATGCTTAGAATGACATGGGGTTTTATTGTATACACACAAAAAAAAAATTAAAAAAGGCCGCAGATGACACCGAACAGCAAAACGTCAGTGAATCTGCCTGAGAATCGTGTATAAAAGGAGCTGTGATGAGAGAAAGAATCAGATGCACCAGCAATCGCAGAGTGTTGACATTACCGAGAAGGCAATGTTAGTGAAGCTCTACTATCAAAATAGGGAATCTGCCGCGATTGACCGACATCAATAGACATGCTAAAAGACAACATCCAACGCGAATTTCTAACCATAACTACAGATATGCTGCACAGTGCTGTGCACAACATTGTCTCTCGGCTACAGCTATTGTTGCGGGATGACGGTGGAAAGTTCGATAGCCGAAGCTGGTGCAGTAGGGAAAAGGTTACTCCCCGGTTTACAAGTATTTCAATTTTTTAAACATTTTTTTTCTGGTAGGAAATAGATTTTCTGATGGGAAAAAAATAAAAACAAATACACTGTCCCCCAAAATTTAAGGTACAACCAGTCTTTTGTGTCTAATTTGATACAAATGAAGGCAAAAACATGAATTTTAGAAGAATTGTGCTTTAAACAATTATTTATCGAATTTTACTTAATTTTAATATCAAACATGATTACAAATAAAAAGCTGCATTTTTTGCAAAAGTCCACTGTTTCATAAAAAAATAAATAGAAGTTTTGTAAAAAAAAAATAATAATAAACGGATTTTAATAAGGCATTTGTCCGGCCCTACTACTAAAGAATTTATAGCATCGACTTTCCATACTGTCAATTAAGTTGTCGGATAATTAGAAAAGGAAGCAACTCCCATACATGTAGAAACGCTTGTTCCAGCTCATTTAACAACTTTGGAGGAGGACTTACCGGAGCTACCTGTCTGCTGAGATAGTCCCAATGTTGCTCTATAGGATCAAAGTCCTAAGATTGTGCTGGCTATTCCATTCGCTCCAAAACTTGATCCTCTAGAAATTCATCAACGACTATAATTCAATTCGATCGGGCATTATCAACCATTCAGATTAACGCATCACCAAAAGCACCACCATACGGTGTGACAAACAGAGCAAGGATCTCGTCCTGATATTTCACAGTAGTCGGAATTCTTCCATGGCACACATGGAAGTTGCTGTGACCAAAAGAGAGATTCCAGCCCAAACCATCATTCCACCTCCTCTATAACTGTATGTTACATATAGGTAGAATCTGACGCCTTGTTCTCTCCAGATCAGCACACGAACTAAATCACTCTCCAAAACAAAGCGGGACTGAAAGTGTTGTCTTGACCAACATAAACAGGCACTTCTGTGTTGTCGATTAAGATGGCCGCACACAGCGGGTCGTCTTGCATAGAGTCCTTAATTGTGAAGACGTCTATGCATCGTAATCGCAGGTATTCTCATTCCTGTTGCTTTACGATGATATGAAATGAGCTGTGCCACTGTAGTGATGCTCCTCCTTTAGGCGAAAAGAGCCGGAAAGCGATCTTGTACACCGATTGTAACCCATTAGCGGTCTGGAACAAGTCGTCTTAATACTGAATTTTTGGATTCAAATTGATTTCAGAGCCTTTGGAGCACACAACGAGACACTTTAAGACTCTAGCAGCACCAGTTTGTGATAACCACATTTCCATCCATCAGTTTCCCCGCCATCTTAACGAATAAAGTAACGACACGTCCTAGAAATGAAAAACACTATTTTAATACCAACAATTCAAGATCATCAACCATAACAAAAATTCACTCAAATTCCCAAAGTGGGATATTTGCAGCTTCTCCTGGCAAACATGTAAGTATTCAATACATTACAATAATTGAGATGGGTATATTTTTTTCATAATATTATTGAAGTTACTTATGATCATTCATATGAACCATACTTTTTAACTTTATTACCATTCTTTTAATATTGAGCGTCGAAAAACTGGTTGTACCATAACTTCTGGACGACAGTGTATAATGGTTTTGATTTGTGTATTTACCTAATTGATCCATGTACTTCTGTTATAGTGGTGTTAATTTTTTTTTTGTCTCAATTGTATGGCTTTGATCTGCTAAGATTAGCCAGATCCTTATTTTGTAAATTCAGAATTATTATTATTATTAATTCTTCATCGACAAATTTCACAAAGATGAAAAAAGTTATTTCTTTTATTTTGAAATTTTCAACCGGAAAAATTTTAAACCTTTACCGAACCCTTGAGGTTTCCAAAAAATGCGTCTATATATGTTTACATAGGTGTTAACCTCTCGTTAATATTCCGTAATACAAGCGCCGCAGCATATAGGACAGATTGTATTGTTTATACCAGTATACCTAAAAAATAATTTTTAGGATAAATTTCTTTACCGTTTGCAATAGAAATATATCACGTACCTAATTTCTTCTAAAATAGTGGTAGAAACAATAAAATGTGTCCTATATGCTGCGAGGCCTGGTAATATGCGGGCTAATTTAACCCAGGTTTCACACGTTTCGCACCAGAAGATTTTTTAAATAAGTTAAATTAAATAACTTCCGCGTACAAACCTGAAATTGAACAAATAAGGATTCATCCAATAATTTTTCTGGTTTGAAGCGTTGTTAAACTGGGTAAAATTAACCCGCATATAACGGAATATTAATGAGAGGTTGGCTCTAGTGTGTTTATTATTTACTATAATTCCAAATTTACTTTGATATATGATTGCTCTTAACCCTTTCCGGCACAGTGATCCCACTCAGGGCACACCTAATTTTAATTCCTAACTTGCATTCGGCACCAGCAATATTTTAATAAAATTTTGTTTCTACAATGAAAGCTTAAATTAAGGAGTTCTCATTTTTTTAAAAAGTCGTTTGTTAATTCCGGTGTCAGTCAGTAATTTCTCATTTTACGAACAGAATTTGTCTGTGCCGGAAAGGGTTAATGTTTCAAAAAACAATTTTAACTGTCAAAACTTCTAATTTATTTCTTTTTAAATATTCTTCTTTATACAGAATTCGTCCGCTTTTACCACTATTTTTAATAGATAATTTCTATTTAATATATATAAAGCAGAAATTGTAGCCACATCTTTCAATTTCAGGATCTGTGATGCTTTTCTGCATTTAAGCAAGGCGAAAAATTTTATAAAAAAAATGTGGTAAAAGCGTACAAACCCTGTTATATACATAATGATTGGAAATGTATGCTACAATTTACATTACTTTATCATAATTTTTAAAAGTATATTGTCATGTTGAATTTTTTCAACATTGTAAAGTGTCAAAAATAGGCTAATATTTTTCAAAAGTTTTTTGGTTTCTAATGTACTTTTTATGTAAAAAGATTACCATATTTACCTATGATGAAACTGTTCTATAATTTTACTTAAAGATAAAATTAAGTTGTGGTTTTTTAAAGGTATATTAAATTTTCCTAGTTGTTTAATCATAGATTTAACAAATATAAATTGATTTATTATCAAGGTAGAATAATCTAAATTATTTTGATTTCCGTTTATAAATTCTTTTTGTTACTTTGCAGAAAACAAGAATTTATTTCTAAAACTATAAAGATATTAGTACTTGTATGACAACTTAAAAAAAATTATTTATGACCTCTGAGTGTATTCTATGATTGGGCTTTAGTACCATTTATATTGATGCATTGAGATATATTTCAAGTGTATTAAAACACATATATTATAATAATTAAGTCAAGATCAATGTGATATGAAGTGATTCCGATATTGTGTCATCTCATGTGTATACTGGTTGTTCAGTAACTGAATTTACAAATTTTATGGGGAGATACTTCACACTAAATCAAATAACTTTTACATAAGAAACTAGAGCAAATTCCATTTATTCAGACAAAAATTCATTCTGGCTCCTTCAAATTCAAACAAAGAGTTTATTTTATAATTATAACAGTAATGAAGGTATTTTAAATAAATTTTCAAAAGACTTACTTTACTTCGTGTGAAATACAATGAAATTATAAAAAGTTTTTAACTCATTCGGGACCATGTGTGCATATATGCACCATCAAAAAGAGCATACAGAATTTGTTTTAGGCACCAGTAAAAAATAAAAGTAATATTTGGTTTCTCTAATTAGAGCATTTTTGTGATAGTTTAAGTAAAGATAGTTTTTTTAAAGAAAGTGGTGCCAAACTAATAAAATTTGTGTAAAATCCGCCGGTCCCAATGAACTTCTCAAATGAACTTTCTTGTAAATTCTGGTGTCACACCATCATAATAAAACAGTAAAAAATTGATCAGTAAAAAATAAAAGTAATATTTGGTTTCTCTAATTAGAGCATTTTTGTGATAGTTTAAGTAAAGATAGTTTTTTTAAAGAAAGTGGTGCCAAACTAATAAAATTTGTGTAAAATCCGCCGGTCCCAAAGGGGTTAAATAACACATTAATTAGGCCAATGACACAGTACACCGTATGCAATGGGAAGTATATCCCGCAGTATGGTATATCTCGTTTCCAACTGTTGGGATGATAATGGTGACCCATTCCACCAATTTGCATGATATCGCTTGCTTTTATGTAAAATTATAATGTCAGATGTGAACATCTTTTTAGCCTTTTAGGGTCAAAGTACGCCGGTTGCTAAAATGTTGAAATGATGGTGTGACACCAGAATTTACAAGAAAGTTCATTTGAAATTAGGTAAATACTTTTCTTTACGTACATTATAAACGCAAAACTTTATTCACAAATTATGGTTTCATTGTGGCGTTTGGGGATTAATATTAAGTGGGATATATAATATCCCACCGCCCTTCAAGGGGTTAAATCAATTTTGTGAAGATAAAAATGAGGATAATGGTGGTTAATAATAAGTTAAGGGTAAGTCCATTGTTACTCTTTTGACCTTCAGAGCAAAATTTCATAAATGCTTCGTATTCTCACATTTCAAAATATATTTATGATAAAAGTGGTATAGCGTAAAGCCATTTAAAAAAACACATATAATCTACTTCATCAAACATACCGTAATTTCCGGCGTATAATCCGCAGCTCAAAGGATCGTTTTTCGACACAGAAAATTTATTCAATAATTGTAGTTAAATATTTACAGCGATCTTTTAAGTTACATTTTATAAAATAATATTTCTGGGTCGAAAAACGACTCTTTGAGCTGCGGATTATACGCCGGAAATTACAGTACCTAACTTGTAAAAAAATACTTTTTCGATAATAAATAAAGTTTTTGTTACTCTTGTGACCACTGGGAAATTCTGGTGGATGTAACCTTAAATACGCTGCAGATAGAGGAGTCGTAAATTCAGACACTTATGTGACAGAAAAAGTAAAAGTAATTCTGACACTTAAGTGTCTGAACAAAGATGATTACTAAAGACATTTAGAAATTCAGACATTTAAGTGTCTGAATGTCAAATTTAGAACATCTTCGGATATTCACTGATATAACTTAAACTTAGTTTTTAAAAGAGAGCATTCAAAAGCCTTTTTTGCATTACTTATAACTTTACAATACAGAAGCAGTATTCTAAATAATACAATTTAATATATTTGCCATTTTTAAAAACTTAATTCCATTAATGCCTTATATTTAATATTTGGTTTACATTGGCCAATGTCGTAAAATTGATATTACTTTTAAAACACTCAGGGATATATATCGACATTTCTGAAAACAATATCTGGAGATAATTGTCGTGAAATTTGCACTAAAAGAAAATGCCTATATAAAAATTTTCTCTAGAAATCTATTGTTAATAATATTTAAAAAAAGCATTTAAAACAATCTATAAAGAAATCTATAGAGATTGCTATAGAAAATTTTCTTTAGAAGCATTTCATATTAAAATCTATTGATATTTCTAAATAGAAACTATATAAGAAATCTGAATTCATTACTTTAAAATTATTTGTATATATAAACAAATAATTTAGAACATATAATGATGTTAAAATATAACAATTGTTAGTCTTATAAAAAACTAAAGACTTTGTTATACATAATAATGTTTTTGCATAAAAAAAAATCATTTTATATAATGTTTAACTCGATGCTTGTCTTTTTAAAATGTTTTCGGATTTCCGACTTTTATAAGATTTATATATTTTTATTATTGCTATAACTCAAGTTTAGTGTCAAAAGTAGGTCATTTTAATTAGAAACTTGTCATCTAAGTAATAACAATTTTTAATATATACATATATATAATAATAATAATAATAAGCTTATATGGCTAATTTATGTGCGTGTTAACTTGTATGTAGTGCATCAATTTTTAAAGAAATGTACACATAATTATGATTTAAAAGTAATAATATATATACATTTAATTTCTTACAAAGCAAAATTCAAAATAATGGGGTTGTTAAAATCTTTCTTTTTAGTTTTTTTTTTTTTTAATCATGTGAAACACATGATTTTTAACACATTAACGACCGGTGGCATATTTTTAGATCACTAGATTTACTGGCAATAAAGCGTCTTTCACACCAGTAAATATGAAGATAAATGTATAATAGCTTTCACGAGACAAATTCCTTGATAAAATAATATAAAAAATATTCTTCATTTACAAGTGGTGGGAAATCTAAAATTTTAATTTTAACACTTTACTGACCGGCCGTCGATTATCGACGGCCGGTCGGTAAAGTGTTAAGATGGCAACAATTAAATGTTCTCAGTTCCGAAGATATAAAAACTACATTAAAAACATATAGCTACAACTTTCGGTCTACATCTGAGGTCATCATCAGGATAAAAGTCAATCATATGATGTTTCGGACTGTACTGTAGTTGAGAATTTTAAGTTCCGAACACTTGACCAATCAGCTTCAAATTAAATAAACTGTTTACTAGACAGTCAAAGCCATCTATTTACTTAAATTATTACTAAATGCCAGACTGAGGGAATGATCCGAGACATCGAATTTACCACAAAAACGTGGATCCCTTATAAATCCTTTTTGATATTCTTACTTCCTTTAAATTTCTTACAAGCTTTAAAATAGTTTTTACAAAATTTGTAACAAACTTAATAATAAAAAGTAATAATTAAATAAATCCTTGTTAAAAGAACATAAAAAATAAGTCTATTGTGATTGGAAGAGTATGAGAGAATTAAATAATGTTTTGCTAGACATATTTTTCTATTAACAGAAAAATCTACTGCCACCACTTTTTACCAAAGACTTTTTATGATCATATGTTTTCCTTGTACTTAACTGGCACGTGGGCTTTCTTTTGTCTTCGTTTTGAAACACTGCGAAACTGGAGTTGAGAACTTCTTTTGAGTAACCGCATGTCCTTGCGTTAGAACGGTTCCTTGTAGTTTTTCCAGTGGGCTGTTTTTTTTTTTTTAATTCCGTTTGTTTCATTCTCATGTCTTTTTTAACCATTTGAGTGCTATGAAGCGCAATAGCGCCGCAATGTGTCTGCGGATAAAACGAATATTGTTTCAACCCAGAAATTTTATTCAATAATTTAATTTTTATTCAGCAGATGAAGTATGTACCGCGATCTAGTGAGTTACATTTTATAAGATAAAATTTCTGGGTTGAAACACAATTTCTTTGATCCGCAGATACATTGCGGCGCTATCGCGCTTCATAGCACTCAAACGGTTAAAACAGTGTAATTGACCTCATTCTCCCGTTATTTGAAATGTCGTTAAAAACGGCAAATATTTATGCTTAAAAAATATGGTGGCTATTATGCAATCTGAATTTTTAAAAAGTAGCCCTCTGGTTTCTTGGTGTGCGAAAGAGAAATTTCTGATATTTGGTCAAGTACAGGGTGATTAGAAAATGAGTATACATTTTAAAAATTAATAATTCACGGAATTATGTATATGTAGGTACAGAGGTAAAAATTGACACACATGCTTAGAATGACATGGGGTTTTATTGTATACACACAAAAAAAAAATTAAAAAAGGCCGCAGATGACACCGAACAGCAAAACGTCAGTGAATCTGCCTGAGAATCGTGTATAAAAGGAGCTGTGATGAGAGAAAGAATCAGATGCACCAGCAATCGCAGAGTGTTGACATTACCAGAGAAGGCAATGTTAGTGAAGCTCTACTATCAAAATAGGGAATCTGCCGCGATTGACCGACATCAATAGACATGCTAAAAGACAACATCCAACGCGAATTTCTAACCATAACTACAGATATGCTGCACAGTGCTGTGCACAACATTGTCTCTCGGCTACAGCTATTGTTGCGGGATGACGGTGGACATGTCGAGCATTCGTTCTGAAGAACATCGTCTTAGATTTGTCATAATTTGTTATGCTAATTATTGTTCTTATCACACGAAGCGCCATCTGTCGGCCATTTTATGAACTTTTTTGTGGATACAATAAAACCCCATGCCATTCCAAGTATGTGTGTCAATTTTTACCTCTCTACCTACATTATTCCATGAATTATTAATTTTTCAAATGTATACTCATTTTCTGATCACCCTGTATTTTCCCATTTATTAAGACAAGTACAATCTGATCAAACATGACTGCGCATAATGCTTAAAAAAGTGTCGTGATTCAGTATTTTCAGGTGTCTGAAAAAAGCCCTTTTAAAACGTCTTAAAATTGAACACTCCGTTTCCAACACCTAAGCGTCTGAATTTCGATATTTGAGTTTCTGATTAGACGTTCAATTTTTTTTTCACTTTTATTTCATGTTATCGTTATTATGTAACTATTTCTTTGCGATATTCTCCCTCAATATTTTAAATGTCTATTTTTGGGTTTTTTATATTATGTATTTTGGGGGCTAGGGATTGTCATGTATTTAGACTTGGCTAATGAAGTTTAAAGCGTCATCTATTTGAATATGTTTTCACAACTTATAGTAAAAAATTGTAAATACAAGGAGTAGGACATCGAGATATTTGAAGCTGCTTAAGTAGAGCATGTTTAATAAAAAGTTGGAAACCAGTGGGCTAGAGTGTTGTATCAGATTAAGTACCTTCTTTAAACCTGATATACATATAATTTTTTCTGTTTATTTTGCGGGGCAGGGAAGGTGTGGTTTAGTTATATGCTAAGTTGTGCAGGCGCATCACACTTCAAGAAATTATCATTCATAGGCGGCCATGTATTCAGTTCTTTGCATGACCCTGTATATGATTTTATTTATATTCTACAAATATCTCTTAGAATATTAAATATAGTTAGTCTTGACTCATTAAAGCATATCTCATTTAAAAATCACCGCTAAGCAATCCAAGCTCATACTCACAAGGAAGGTCTCCTTAAAGCGCATACTCAGAAAATTTTGAAAAAAATGCTAATGAAGCTACTCATGTATGTGATAAAGGATCAGTCAAATTTAGCTGCGGAATCCCAGTAGAAATTCTGCAAAAAAATAAAAACTTTCGAGTATTTGGCGGAAAATGACGCGATTTGGCTTAGCAACATTTTTTCCTCGTCAAACGCAAACGATCGTTTGCATTTTGAAATTGCTTGCAAAATTATTATTCGAATGAGCAATACGTAATGAATTTAAACTTAAACTATGAAATAGTTTATTATTTTTTCTATAATATATACAACATATATTAAATATCATTATACATACATATAGATGTGTACACAAAATTGTAGCTATAAAAATTTACTTATTATGTAAGTTAAACTTACATAAACAAGTTCAGCAAGAAAAAGTATTTCCTTAAAGATTATTTGTCATAACAGCGTATTTTTTGAAATTTCACTCCGTCGCCAACCAGTGATAAATCGCCAAATAAACGAAATTTTCATATTTTTTTACGGACGTTATATCGAGGTTCCGCAGAAATTTTTTTATAGACGTATATACACTCATAAGAAGAACATTCTGTAATTTTTTCAAAATTTTCTGAGTATGCGCTTATGGAGACCTTCCTTGTCAGTAATTATTTCAAATTCTTTTGTGTAGCCCTGTGTATGACCTTTAGCATTTCCACACACCATCTAGTATGCAAAAATTGAGTTAAACTTAAAAACGCAAGCCATAACTAAAAACACACTGATTTATTACTGATAGACAGTAGTTCTGATACTTTACTCTATCCGAAATCTTTTGTGTTTTCCTGTAAATGAACAACAAAAACTATGCACATCATATTCTACAGAAAGTATCTTATAGTAATCCTCAGTAATGTATATTAATTTCATTAAATTTGAAATAGTGTAACACAGTTAAAATACGTTACAAACAATTTTTCGTCGTAAACCATTATGTAACGGAATTACTTTATGTGGCACTGTATAATGAATGATAAGTGCTTTACACTCCATATTCTACAGATAACATATTTCAGTGCACCTCAGAAATTCATATCAATTTCATTGTGTTTGTAATAGTCTAACATGTTGAAAATACACCACCAACGATTTTTCATTACACACGATAATTCAACTGAATTATCTTGCATTCCCCTGTAAACAAAATATAAGTATTACACATACCATATTCTATATGAAGCATCTTGTAGTGAACTTCAGTGATGTACATTAATTCCAATATGTTTGAAATAGTATAACATCATTAAAATATACTGCAAAGAATTTTCCTTATAGATCATAATATAAAGGATTATTTTGAGTACCACCTTAAACGAACTATAAATGCTACACTTCTTTTTCAAAATCAAACAGTCTGAAAAATGCATATCAGTTACGTAAAAATCCGCGTATATTTACGAGGGTAACGGCACAATAGTAGAGAACGGGCAGACAAAACGAAAGATTAAACAATTTTCAATGATGTTGGACATTTAAAAAAAAATAGCTATAGGTTACATTCTGCTATTAAATAAGACGAAGAAATATTATTTAAAAATTCTTGTATCTAACCCTAAATATGAATAAAAGGAACATATTTCCAAAAGAAAAAATCGTGCAGTGTAGGGTTTAATTTTCAAAATTACTTATCTTCCTAATAGGGAATGTGATGTTACATTTAGTTATTTCTTTCACATCACATGTATTTCAAATGTATTATAGGCTTATATATTTAATTTATCTATTTTTTTTGTTTTTCTAAATTAATAACATTATACTATAAAGTCTTTATTTAAAATAAATAATATTCTTTTATTTAAGATTCATAACCCAGTAACTTACAGGGTCCGTACGGTTTTATCACAATTTTTAATCGAATTTTTCTATTTAATATTTAAATAGCAGAAATTGTAAATGCTTTGTTAAATTGCAGATATGTAATATTTTTCAGCATTTAAAGAAGGCGAAAAGTTCAATTAAAAATTTGTGGTACACTCGTATGAACCCTGATTTAAAATATTTTACTACGTAAATTATTTTTTAAATTTTTATATTATCCCTGTACGTTATATACATCAGCGGTCTTATGGTAGCTCACATTTTGAAGTCATCTTTGACGATGACTGGATCGATTTTCTAACGAATTTTTTCAACTTCAAACGAAAATAAGTCACAAAAATTTATTTTTCTCTGTTATTCGTCCTAGAAGAATGTGGAATGTTCTCAAGAATCCGTTGTTTCTAAGGGAATTTGACTTAACCTTTTGATTATGGGCTACGACTGAGGATTATTTTTATATTCACTCGTACCACAATTTACAAAATAATTGCCTTGTGCTAGATTTATATTTAAAGTATCCTAGTATAAGTGTATGGCAGAAATTATGTTTCAAAAAATGGTATAAATAGAATACAGAAATAGCCTATGGGACGACATATGTCCCAACCCCATAATCAAAGTGTTAATTTCAGTGGCGGAGTGTCAGGGGATGCTACATCACGTTACTACCAGTATTATTATGTACTAAATTTGGCCTTATTTAATCGTATAACGTTCAAAGTTTAAATAAGGCCAAATTTAGTATACAATAATACTGGTTGTAAAGTGATGCCGAATTCTCTGATGGTCCTCCACTGCTTAATTCAGAGCACGCTAGAAAATGTGATGCTTATATCATTCATGTAAGAACCTACTAGATAATTCTCTTCTTTCCTACGTGTAAATGCATATGGGAATATTAAGCTGCGATCACACGTAGTACCCTATCATAACCAATATAAGATATTTCTTTATAAAAATAATTTTCAGGAGGAAAATTGTCGAAAACGCATTGTGTGTTAATTCATAAACTACGAAATTTTCACTATTTGTATTTCCTGCGATAAATATCAGCTCGAATTCTACCAATCAAAGATGTGCTGCCAATGTGCTACTTTTTTAAAAATTCAGATTGCTTGATTGGCAGCACTTTTCTGAAATAATATAATTTGCCTTGTTTTCACCTTATTTAACCTATCGTTAAATAAGGCGAATTTTACTTTCTCAAAAAACTGGTGTCAATCAAAAATAACTAAATTTTAAAAAATGCCCACTGGATACACTGAATCAGAGAGCTCTAAAAATAGTTGTTCTCAATTTTTGGACTTCACGCATTAGAAACACTTAGAAACGATTAATCGCCAAATTGTCTGTGTGTTTCTTACTACAACGGGTTCTATTCGGTATTCAAAATAACCCTACTTACAAGCGTGAATAGGCCACTGGAAGGAAGAGAAAGATAATAGCATATATATCAGATGGTATGATAGTACCTGTCATTAAAAATTAGAAGTCACTACCCTCATAAAACAAGCTCCTGCGGTCTTTGGCAATTATGGCAACCTTTGGCGGTTCTCGGCTGTTTTAGGCGACAGATTAAGTTTAGAAGATGTTTAGAAGAGGGTAGTAGTGACTGAGGCGTGACCGTTTTTATACTATGGTGTTTAACTTCTGGGGAAGGCTGCCAGATCACCAAGATAGCAGTATAAAAAATATATAAAAAATATATATAATATGGTCTTCTGCATAAATTTTTATTGGTCTAAAAATATCAAGAACATTTAACAGAATCTCTTGAATGTGAAAATATAATTACTTTGAGAAATAAAAGATCACATAATTATTAAATTTTTGAAAGGAGAGAGATAAAGAAATATATACAAGTTTTCAAATCACACCTTAATAAAATTCGTAGGAAGATCTTTTGAACACACATATATATATAAAAAGATCATACCTATAATCTCCAACTACTTTTTTGTCAATTACACCACGCAAATTTAATTTTTTTACGATTGGAATCTGCTTTTTAAGGTATACCACCTTCATACAGTGTTGGGCAGAATCTGATTACAAAGTAATCAAATTACAGATTAAAATACATTATAATCTCCTCACTATGTAATTGATTATCATCTAATGCATTACAAAGTAATTTCAATATGATCTGATTACCGCATAATCTGATTATCGTGTAATGGATTACAAGTCAATTCTCATTTTCTCTTTTAAATATAATTAGATTAATCTGTAATTAGATTAATTTGTAATTAGATTACAAGACGATTTAGATTACGTTTTTAATTGTATAATCCAGTTAACCTGTAATAGATTACAAGATGATTTCGATTACGTTTTTAATAGTATAATCCAATTAACCTATAATGGATTATAGGTAGATTCCGATTACATTTTTAATTGTATAATCCAATTAACCTGTAATGGATTGTAGGTGGATTCCGATTACATTTTTAATTGTACAATCCAATTAACCTATACTGGATTATAGGTTAAATCTAATTACATTTTAAAGAATATATTTAGATTAAATTGTAATGTATTACAAGTTAATGTCAATTATGTTGTAGATATTGTTCAGAAAACAATTTGGTTAACGTGTAATGTAATGCAACTAAATCTAAATTAATTTATATAAAATGTATTTAAATTAAACTGCAATGTATCGCGAGCTAATTCTAATTGCATTTTCAGCACTTTCCAACAAAGTTGAATAGTGTTTATCAATTCAGTTTGTCTGTCTGTCTGTCAGTACTCTAAAACACGTGCATATGCTCGGATTTCCATGCAATTGATATATGTTATTGAGGTTTACTGTGGTATAATTTGTATAGAAAATGAAGTATGTAGCATGTAATTTAAATCACTCAAAATAATTCTTTTATATTACAGTCTATGGAGAAAAATCGTATGCGGTGTATTTTAATGATATTACTGGATTTCAAACATATTGAATTCCATATATATCACTGAAGTGCATTACAAGATGTTTACTACAGATTATGGAGTGCACAGCATTCATCTTTAATTTACAGAGATACAAAAAAAATCGGTTACAGTACTGACTATGAACAATAATTGCTAGAAATGCGCTTTTTTTTCAGTTGTTGCACGCGTTTTTGAATGTAACTATTTTTTTGCATATTGTTTGGTGTGTATAAATTCTATAAATCATATGCAGGGCTGCACAAAGGTTCTAGAGTACATTGATGTTTATAGATGGAAATTGCCGAATGGAAATTTTATTGTATCAAATTTTTACTGTGTGTAATAAAAACTGTCCTTTATGGTACATATTTAGCGTTGCGGGTATTAATAACAATTAAAAATTTCTGAATAATATGATGTTAATGTTGGAAAGTGTTTGACAATCTATACCGGATTCATGATTTTTTGTTCTTGTATAATTTATACTGTGTGTGATAAAAGCTGTCGTTTCTGGTACATATTTAGGGTTGTGGATATTAATAACAATTTAAAATTTCTTAATAATTTACTGTTCATGTTGAAAAGTTTTTCGTAATATATGCCAGATGCATGATTTTTTGTTCTTGTTGTATCAAATTTCTAATGTGTGATATAAAAAATGCCTTCTATGGTACATATTTAGTGTTGCGGTAATTAATAGCAATTTAAAAATTTTGAATAATATTCTGTTCATGTGGGAAAGTGTTTCATAATCTATGCCTGATGCATGATTTTACGTTTTTATTCTATCTAATTTTTACTGTGTGTTATAAAAACTATCTTTCATCGTACATATTTAGGATTCCGTGTATTAATTAATAACACTTTAGAATTTCTGAATAATATTCTGTTCATGCTGGAAAGTGTTTTATAATCGATGCCGGATGCATGAATTTTCGTTCTTGTTGTATCAAATGTCTACTGTGTGTGATAAATTTTGTCTTTTATGGTACATATTGAATATCTGCCATTGAAATGACACGCAATTGTAACTATAAGTTCTCAATTATAATTATAATTACACTATAATTATAATCATAGCATTATAGTTATGATTACAATCCTAATTGACTTTTCAAATTGGATTATAATTACATGTAATTGAAATTATAATCTGTTACATGCAATTATATTGTAATCAGATTACAGATTAATCAGATTCGAATTTTCTCAAATCTGCGTAATCATAATCAGCATTTATAATTCGGATAACAATCCTAATTAAATTTCAAATTCAGATTATTAGTACATGTAATTGAAATTATAATCTGTTACATGGGATTAAATTGTAATCTGATTACAGATTAATCAGATTGCAAATTTGCCCAACTCTGCCTTCATAAAAGACATTGAGTAATGCAGAATTAACAAGAGCATTAACTTTTTTCTATTTAATATATAGAAATATGAAAAAAATAATATATGTAAGTAGTATAAAATAAAACCATTGAATGTAACAGACTTTCATACGTATTCAATATTTAAAACATCCAAAACATAATAATTTGTGTGAGTAATAACTAAATAGCACTATAATCTAAACATATGTTAAATGTCTTAAATCTATAGTACTACGTTGCCCGCCAAGCTACCACTTTTTTCGGAATAGAAATCTTCAGGTTAATTAATCGTATAATTCTGTAATTAAATAAGGTAAATATTACTTTTTGAAAAAATGGTCTAAGAATATGTTTCTAAAATAATGGTGAAAACCATTGTCTTAAACAAAAATAAACATAGATGTTTCTAAAAAAATTGTTGTTGGACTGTTAATAAAGATGTTTCAGACTTTATATGCTCTAAATTTTGTTTTTAGTAAAATTAATCATTTTCGTATATAGCAACGTAAATAGTTCTGAAATTTTGCTTTCCTCTATAGAAAAGCCTATGTATTACTAAGGGAAATAAATGATAATATTAAAAAAAAGAGTGATATATTGGGGGACTAAGCGTATTAGATATATCAAGTGGAAAGAAAATAGCTAATGCCCAAGAGATCATGGAAATGTACAATCGTTTATATGCATCTTCCTAAATGTGCTGCAAAGGCACTCTTTTAACATCCTTCGATTTTCTCTAGAGCATCTTTGAAATATGTTGCTTTTGTTTCGTTTCAGTAATAGTGAAATCGATTTTTGCACTTTGGTTTATTTTTGCCACCTGATGCTGATTTTCCATAGGATTTATGGTATATGACAGCGTGCAACGCGCAATTAAAACAAACATATTTTGACACAGAAATTTTATCTGAAAATGAAAACGATGAATGAAATGAAAACGTTCCGAAAAGCGGACAAAAAAGTGTCTGAAATAGATGATGCAGTTTTAAGACGCTTTAAAATGTCTTATTTTATTCAGACAATTTTTGCGTCTGAAATGGAACAATATTTTATCACTTATGTTTTGGCAATAGACAGCCATTTTCGAAGGACATTTTTTGAAGCATTATACGCAACATTGATTGACTGTACTAAACATCCTATAAGAAAGATCTTATTAAAGCCTAGAAAAAATAAGTCGTGGGCCTACCAACCTGATTTTAGGGAGTGCCAAACTTGGTATACAATTTTCGCAAAACTGATATTTTAAACCTGTATCGCCCTTGTACTGATTATAAATAATATTTTGAACTTTTAGAGTTGTAAGAGATTAAAAACAAAAAAATAATTTATTTAAAGAAGTATTTATATACTCGTCAGGGTTAACACTGTGAGGGGCAATGTACTGCTACTTGTAAAATGCAGAAATGATTGAGTGACACCAGAATTAATTTGAAAATTAGTAAAAGCCTTTCTTCATCTACTTAATAAAAGGAAAATTTTCATTGAAAAAATTCTTGCGCCAATGTGGCATTTAGTGATTAAAATTAAGAGGTCCAAAAATGAACCACTGCACTTTAAAGGGTGAAATCCTCCTATTCAAATTGGACATGCTCAATTCCGCCAGTATATTCTAACATTTTTTTCTTATACTTTTCTCGGACTTTTTTTCTAATACATAAGGCGAAGAAAAACGGTTGAGAAACGGCATGCATAGATTGAGTAGCAAGATTCACCCCTGATACTCATACACGCATTTTAAGGAATCGAAAATACCTTTTTTGTGACAGTTTTTTAAATGTACCTCAGATATATTCCAGTTACCACCCTTCAGTTGTTTAACAGGACAGCTGAACCAATGAACATTTGAAATTTGTAATAGTGTTCTACTCCCACATTAATCTTTTTGTAGTAATTTTTTTGCGATAAATCTGGCAGAACGTGATCAACGCGGAGTCAAATTTTCCACCAGTATTTTGTAATAGAATTTTTCGCTTTTTTTAAAACAAAAACTATGTGTTTAAATAAAGCGAAATTTTCTGTGATAAAATAGTGGTGAGAGTTTGTCCCTGTGGTAATATAGCCCTGCCCACTCGCCTGACCTTAGCATCTAGTAATTCACGTTATTTTATGTATCTGACAAACTTTCTAAGAGAAAAAATCCTTTTCACATAAAAATATTGGTATGAAAAAAAATCGGGAGCTTAGTAACTATTTACCTTTCATAAGTTATTGCCTTCCACAAATACTTTGAGGTGGAAAAACTACTTATTCATGAGAATAAAGATGACTGTTAATTGAACTGTTTTCTCATGTGTTCACAGCTGCCGAATGCTACTCTTTTGACCATCGGTAATTTCTAATATTATTGTATGCCTTGTTTAATTGAAAATTTCTGTATTTACAGTGCCGTTTGATGAAAGTGCATCACATGCGAATTTGTAAATTTGTAAATTTTTCCTGGAATGTCTTACTTGATACAGGTAATAATAAAATGTAAAATACATTTCTGTCTTTACTGAAAAATAAACAATTATGCAAAAAAAACGACAATACAAGATTAAATTTTCGCTAAAAATATAAATTATTGTGGAAAGTAATGTAAACAAAGTAAATGTCACCCGACATCTACTACCATTTGATATGTCCTTCTCTCAGATCTCTGAATTATATAACTGCAGTACAAATGTGACGATCTGGCAGTAAAAGTTTGTGAATATAGTCAAGGCTGATTTAACTACAACAAATACAAACTGTGACCACTAGGGTCAAACCACGTAAGGTAGTTATGACCACTAGGCTGAAACCACGCAGGGTAGTTATGATCACTAGGGTCAATCAAAGCGTCTTTGATTTCAAGTTATTACTGGAAAACATTTACATAATTCCAAACGTTCTGAGTATTGCAGGGTTTCCAATGGTCCTTTTTATGAATACCAGTATTTCTGAAGAAAATACCTCGTGCATGTTTTGTGCAATTCTATAAAAATTCTATAAAGAATTTTTTTTTCTTTGAAAAAAGCGGTATTTAAAAACAGGACTAAATGGAAGGCCTGGTATTGTTAATATTGGACATATTCACATTAATGTGGTAATGAGCTGGTAAAATAGCCAATTTTAACCTGTATAAACACGAATGGCATCAAAGTCCTATCTTCGACAATAGATACATGATATGTAAATATTTATGTCACATTTTTTGCTGAATTGTCAGTATAGGGTTATGTGTGTTATTAAAATTCCATTAATTTATTCCAAAAACTGGTATTAATTTAAGATACAGGGCTTTAACATACTAAGAATCGCATTTTTTTTATATATTTTTTCATATATCAACTTTTTTTTTTTTAAAGAATGAGAACTAATGTGAAACAGGATTTATACTTTTTAGAGGATTTCAATATATTTTTAAAATAGTTTTTGCCTTATTTAATAAAATAATTCTGTGTTTACATACAACGACAATTTCTTGCTAAAAATTCTTGTATTCAAATCCCCTTAATCCCTTGATGCGCGCAAACCCTGTAGAAGCAAATAAATCTCAATAATACTCTCGGAAAATAAAGAATAATAATAAAAAATTGACAGAAACAGTTAATAGATATTTCCAAAACAAATAGAAATGAGATGAAACACAGAAGTTTTTGACTGTCTTTGACAGATGCGGCGATTGAAATAAGAACCAATCGAAAAGCGTCGAGATTGGGAATACATGGCGTGTGACAGTGAAACTAACTCCGCAAATGCTTTATGAGAGTCATAAAAAAGTTTATTTCATAAATTTTCTTGAGTTAAATATTGTATAATAAATGAATGTATAAAAATATACATATATATCGACAGTAAAGTTATGTTTTCATTAAATAAATGAAACAGATACAAAAAATTACATGTACAATTTATATTAACTGCAGTTTTGGAAGATATCAGCAATCAATAAAATTTTAAAGCTTACTTAGGAAATAATATGCATTTTTGTGTATATTGCAAATATGCAACACGGTGATACAAAGTGTTGAGACATTTCTTATTAAAACAAATCCACGCAGATCTATTTGTTTTATTCAAATCGTCTTACTCATAAAATGTTTAATTAATTTTAATATATTAAAATATGTTGGGAACCAAAATATATTTATTCGTGCTCATTGGAAAATAAAAATATTTTAATATGCATGTTTAAGCAGGTTTAAATTTTCAGACATAACGTTTACATTAGGGGTCTTCAACCTGTAGCCCGCAGGCTACCAAGCTACTACTAGTAAATCTGCAGATCAGGAGCCTCAACGTCAGCTCTGAAGGTCATTGTTTTTTAATCTCACTTTTCATATTATTTAACGTCTTACACTCCGCAATTTATTTATTTTATATATTAAATACATCTTTATAGGTATATAAAATACTTCGGAGGTTTCAGAAATTAGAAGCGTTAAATTAAACACGGCGTATAAATTCTTATGAACTTCTTATTCTTGTAATTTTTTAGATAAAAAATGCATTTCTTATTTTGATATTCTTTGAAATATGGCTGCTAAGTAACTAATAAAATAAAGAAGAAAGTAAAAGAAATGCATTTTAAAATTTGTAAAAAATAGGAAAACAAATATTTTATATTTCCCGAAAATATTCAAAATATTTTTTCAATAATTTAAACAATTATTTTCTAAATTCTAATAAATGTATCGTCAAATTCACAAAGTTATTGGCCATATTTAAAACCTCCACATCGAAAATTTTACATCCATAATTTTACGTTGAAATCCATTATTCAAATATGCAATTTTTATTTCAGTTAAAAATGAAATTTGAAAATCTTCTGCATTCCCATAGGAAAGCATTATGGCCTAGAAAGAAATGTTCTATATTTTTCGAACGAATGAACAAAATGTAACTGAAAACTATACAGCTAATTCCGGGTACCTCACCAACATACCAACCAATAATCAACATAATAGGATCATTTTTGTGACAGTTATCGCGAAACAGACAGACAAACGGAAACCAAAAACTTTTCGGTTCTCCACAGTGAGCCTCAACGGACGTTTCGGCAACTATTTTAAAATAGAGAAATTTGCCTTATTTAATGACAGAAACTTTGTGATTAAATAAGGAGATGATTAACTTTCGGAATTTCTGGTGGTAAAAAGGCTTTCAGGCAAGCTGGTTGAAGATCCCTAATTTATGTAAATAGGTAGTTTTGGGGAATATCGGAAACTTGTTTAATTGTTCCACAGGAAAGATTGTAAAATAAAGTATTCAAAATTTTCTTTTATTTTCTTCGTTCTATCATTTGAAGTATAGTTATGATAGATTTTGTTTCAGGCCTGCCTCAAACCGTAAATGTGTACTTAAATAACCGGATATTGCTATTTAAAATTTTTGAAATAAGATTTTCTAATATTAAGATTACGGTAGGTACAACATATTAATCTGAGGAAATTTAAGAATTTCAGACTTTTAGAAATAAATAGTTTCAAATGCGCTTTCTGAAAAACATGATTTATATTAGTAATCAGTTACGAAATACGTTTTAGCTCAGAAAACAAACACTACACTAGTCATATTTCTATAAACGGATCGCCTACAATTTCTGTGATGTTGTAAATGTAATCAGCTATTGCTTTAAGTATTTTAAATTTCCTGATTTTTTAAAATATTTTTATAAATTTACATGCAAAAAATTTATGGAGAATCGCTGGAATAATATTATAATTTGAATGGGTATGTTTTGGGAGGATTTTATTTGACGGCTTACATTAGAGGTCATCAACCTTTTTTGCAAGAAAACCACCATAAATTCCGAAAGGTAATCTTCGCCTTCAGAGGCGTAGCGTCAAGGGGGGCACGGATCACTTTACTACCAGTATTTTTATATACTATATTTGGCCTTATTTAATTCATACCGTTCAAAGATTAAATAAGGCTAAATGTAGTATATAATTATACTGGTAGAAAAATGATCGTGCCCCCCCCCCCCTGACGCTGCGCCACTGTTCGCCTTTTTAATCGCCAAATTTTTGTCATTAAAAAAGGCAAATTTTCTAGTGAAAAATAATTGTAGTTTGCTGTCCCGGTACCATAAGTTGAAGACCTCTTGCTCAGATTACAGTTCATTACAGTTTTAATAAATTTTATTGTATGTTTAGGGAGAAAACTATATTTTTATAGTGTTGATATTTTTTTGTAAATATCAAATATTGCAATATTTTCCCTTAAAATTATTAAAATTAGAAGAAAATCGTTTCAAAACAATTTATTTGATAAGTGAAATTGTCTTTGCATATAATCAGCTATTTGCAACAATCAGTTTTATACTCATTTTTTCTTCTTTTTCTTTTTTTAATGTGTGTATATGTTTATACTCATTTTTTCTTCTTTTCCCTTTTTTAAAGTGTGTATATGTAGTGGTATATGTTAAACCAGTGGTATTTACTGCAATTTGAGAAAAGTATTTTCACACCACTATTCGGGTAAAGTAATATTCGTATTAAATAAAAACAGAAATTATGCGTTAAAATGAAGTGAAAATTTCTATTTTAAAAACAATGTGGTATCTCAACGGCACGCGGGCCACACAGTGAATACCATGGTCTTAAACATAATTTACCTGTGCATTTTTCTCTAATTTTATTTGTACCATTGTTCTGTTAGTGTTCACGGCTACGATTTTTTGTCATCAGTGTTTGTGAATAGAAAATGTTTACTTGAATTATCGCAGAAATTCAGCGATTAAATAAGGCTAAGTATAGTATTCACAAATACTGGCGACTAAAAATCGTACTCTTTTGAAGCGATGTTTTTCTGCATTTTGGCAAAAAATTGTCGTTTACAATTGCTTCTTTAGCATTTTCTAATTCAGCTATTTAACCCACTTAATTTTAATCCGCAAATGCCAAATTTGCACCAGATACTTAAATAAAATTTTGCCTTTAGATAGGTAGATAACAAAAGAAATTTAACTATTATCAAATCAATTTGTTCTTAAATTCTTATGCCAGTCAATAATTTCATAAGTTTTGCAAAATATTTAATTAGCCTTAAAATGAGTTACTTTAAAAAGCAATACATTTTAATATTATAAAAATAAAATAGTTGATTTATTACTGTATTTATAATTAAATAGAAAATGATTTGTGCTCAAAAATTAATAAAATAAACAAAGGATTTAAGAACTAACACCGATATCACCAGTTCAAAATTTTGAAAAAAAATGGTATTCGCTCAAAACACTCTTTATACACACGAAAAACATATTTTAATAGTTATAAATCAATATTGAATGCAAAAGGGCAATTTTGGAGCTATAGAAACAGAGCGGGTCACAGCATGCTTAACAGTAACGAAAACTTTAATCCTTACTTGCATAGTGATGTAAATTTCCATCACTGTTTATTTAACTTTTAATAAATAAATCAACTTCTTCGCCACCACTATATTTATATAGAAATATTAATCCAGTAAATTTCTCGTGAACTATGTTGCTGAATAAAGTTAAAAATCTATCTTAAAATTTCTGGTATCTAATATTTAAGATATGTATAAAAAAACACAATTGTAAAAGAAAAACTCATGCAAAGAAGGGTTAAGTGCATTTTTCTCAGAAAAAGTAATTTCAAAATCAGTGGACACTCTAGTTCAGCCAATTGTCAATGAACTAGGATATTTTTGAAAATTATTCGTGACATATTTTTCTAGTGAAATACGTAGGAGTTTTTTTAATATGTATATTTAGGTACTTGCTTTTTCACTAGAAAAACTAATTTATTGTCTCAGTTTTCTAATTTAATTCTGCGACGGATTTTCACTCTCATCGTAGTTTTTCGGCTACCACTAATCTTTCTTTTCTATAGTGAACCAGCCTAATAACTGTCAAGCCGTTTTCTTTAATATCTCAACTAAACAAAAATACAGTTTTCTACTTTAATACATGTATAATAAATTGGTTTAAATGAATTTTAATAAGCATTTCGCATTTCTTAAAATAATTCCGAAAAGTATTAAATTTTAGGCCGTGAAATTGGTATTACCCCTTAAAAGAGAAACTGCTGACGAATTTCTTACACGCGTCTAAAAAAGGAAATTCATCTATCCTTTTCAAAACTTTAAATTTGAAATAATTCTAATCTGAAGCAAATGTAAATACAATTTATGGACTTTTTTCATTACCGTAATTTCCGGCGTATAATCCGCAGCTCAAAGAGCCGTTTTTCGACCCAGAAATGTTATTTTATAAAATGTAACTTAAAAGATCGCTGTAAATATTTAACTACAATTATTGAATAAATTTTCTGGGTCGAAAAACGATTCTTTGAGCTGTGGATTATACGCCGGAAATTACGGTAAGTATACTGATAAATATTCTCTTTTAACTTTTGCGGTACAACCGCACAATCAGCAATCCTGAGGTATTGCTGTATTCCTTAACTCACTGAAAATCGCCGGAAACTTATTTTTATAGGTTAATTATAACCCTCGACTTAAACTTCACATTTCTCCCTGAGTGTTTGAATAAAATATTATGTTTGTAATTCACGTGAAAAAAAATAATTCATTTATTTTCAAATAAATGTGTTCATAATTTCTGGTGAACATTTAGTATGACCGAAACATAATTAATTTGTTCCTAAAAGGGTTTAACTTCTGACTACTTATACGGATCTGTTGTAACAGAACGCAACTTTTGTTCACATTTGCGTGATATACACAGAAACTGCAAATAATAAAGACTAGCTTCCAACCTGTACGTTTATTTCTTATCACTAAAATTTAACAATAAATTTTGCCTAATTTAATCACCAAAATCTTATCATTTTTAACGATTAAATATATTAAAACTTTCTATTACATTTTAGTGCTAACAAACAAACATACAAGATGGAAGCTAAGTGAAAATAAAGATTTAATCATTACAACATATTTTTTCTTTATATTTCGTATTGATTATGTTGTATCATTTATTAATATATTCATTATAAATCAGTAGCTCATTTCTATTTTGGTATTTCTATTTATTTACATATGGATTCAATATCCAACTTGTAAATCTTGTATAGCAGTGGTGTTCACCACTTTTTGAGAAAAAGATTGTCACACCACTTTATGAGAAAAGTAATATCATTTTCCCTTAATGAGAGAAATTTTAAATTAAACTGAGTATTAATATATCTAACTTTTAAACGAGTGAGAAATCTGCAAGTCGCGTAGTGAGCACTGCTGTTCTAGTCATTTTTCCGGTATTCCGGTGGTTAAACTAAGGAAACTTTGTATAAAGGTTGCTGTTTTTTAATTTTTCTATCCTATTTTCGTGAAAAATACGGCATTGTAAGTTTCGATGAAGATTTTAAAAAGATAATATTTTTCACCATAATCTCTCTCTTATGAAAATTTTTCAAATCGACGATTCGTAAGATTGTCTTGCTACATAAACATTCTTGCTTAAATTCTTGCTTAAAACATTCTAGCTACATAAACATGTCTGTGCTTTTCAACAAAGTAATTCTGTGGAGCTGATTTATATATATCAGATGAGATGCTATGATCAATAAGGTTATCTGGATAAATTTGGTCCTCCATATTCGTCCAAATAGCTCAGATGGCAGAGCATTGGCAGCTTCAGCCAAGAGATCCCTTATTCAAATCCTGGTCCGGACATTTTTCGCCAGGTTGGAAAATTACAACTCATATCATTTATTTACCAATTAGAATAATTGTGTTAAACTTAATGTACAGTAATATTAAAAAGGTCATTATGTGAAATTGGATTATTTTTAGTATCTTGTCATTCCATAAAACTACAGTATGCTTTTTTAGAGACATCAAAATAAATATTATTAAATATCGTATATATATATAATTTTTAAGCATTTTCTAAATATTGTATTTTATTTCCAGTTTTTCCATGATGCGTAGAGATTCTTACATTTAAACACAAGTATTTTTAATAGCAATTTTCGCCTAAATTTATCTCAGAATTTTGCAATTTAAACATTTCTTTGACATCCCGCAGCTTGTCACATTTTTTAGAATTTTTTAGTTCTATTCTTATGATTTATTTGTTGTGTGTTTCGGTAACAAAGAATGTTATTTTAGCGCAATCCCAACCCCAAATATGTAAGGGGTGGGTTTAATGAGTTCAAATCCTTCTCACTCTATATTATAGAAACGTTAATATTATGGCCAAACGTAAGAAATCCAAGTAAAAAATAAATAACATTTTAATGTAAATGGTGGACTGTATTGGTGGACAATATTGGTGAATACTGTATTGGTGGACAGAATGAATGATTTTTTCATTCGAATGAATCATTCGGGCATGCGCAAAAGCATCGTCGTCAATATTCGTATTTTTTAACCAGTCACTACCAGATATTTTATAAACAAAAAAGAAGGAAAAGCATAGTTACCAAAATTCATATCCCTTTTAATCAATTTCCTCCAGAAATTTTGCAAAATGAAAGACATTTTATATTATCATATCGCTGTTTATCTAATTCTAATTAAAATAAGAAAATTATTTTTTCAAAATTTCTAGTAGTAATTGAATTTTTTTTTAAGTATGGCATGCATGCTTCTGCGCATGACCGAATGATTCATTCGAATATCAAAATCCTTCATTCTGCCCATCACTATGTAACATGTATATTGTTCCATATAAAATGGGAGGGGATTTAACCAGTTAGACCCACCCCTTACTTATGGGCCTGCCTCCACGTACAAATAGGTACTTATTAACTATTATTTTCGAAAATTATTCTGAAACCACTATGTACTTAAAATATTAGTCTTCTTATTTAATGACAGAAGTTCTGCATTTAAAAATGGTGAATATTTCTATTTTGAAAAAGGTTCTTAGGCCGTGGCCGAGTAGTGAGTACTATTGTCATAGACAAAGACTTTCAATCATAAAGCGCGTGCACTACATGTAAATTTTGTTCGCATACAAGATGGCCACTTTCCTTTCCTGTGGCAAGTTGTCCAAACAGAAGTTCGTAGCAAAAAAAAAAAAAAAAAGAAAAAAACAGCTACTCCTAATCAAGGTTACCAATATGTCTTTTTTTTAATTCTGAAATATCTATGTAATTCCAGAAATTCATCATAGTAATTTTTGCTTTTTTCACTGACAAACATTTCATGATTACCTAAAGTAAAAATTCTTCTTTCGGAATGTACGGAATGAAATCGCAGTTAAAAAAAAAAAAAAATAAAAAAAAAAAAAAAAAAAAAAAAAAAATAGTCAACCGTGAAACACCCGGTATCTGAAATTATTTTTTCTTTTACAAATTTAGGGGTCCTTCGTTAAACACCCGGTATCTGAAATTATTATTTTTTTACCATTGAAAATTTGGAATGGTTTAACAACTGATTGTATGAAGAAATATTAGTAAGTGAATTATATTACACTTGTGTTTACTATGACTTACATCTCTCTCTTTTCATATATATAGAAGGATATGCATTGTTATTCATATTTTCTTTACACTTCTGCAAATTTTATTTTATGCCTGTACTTTCATCAAAAAATCCTCTTGACAAGAGTGAAAGTGAATCGATTTATATATGTTAAGGAACAAAATCTATTTATTTATCCATTTAACCATGTGTCTGAAAAATATTTGAAGAGTATCTAATTTCTATTATTAAGGTACAAATCAATAAAGGACACAAAGGAGTATATGAGCATTTCTGTAGTACATATTTTTGAAGATAATAATAAAACAAAACTTACAAATGTGTTTTATCTTTCAAATTAGTCCTGTTTTATTCAAATTAATCGACTTTAAACGTAAACTATATAATTTTCGTTAAATGTTTTTTTACTAAAATTACATTTAATTTTCTTAAATTCCCATTTTAGGTATTCTGAAATATTTATCAAATTAAATTATAACTTTTTTTTAAAACTTTTACAAGGTATATGAGTAAATTTATGTTTCATTCTAGAAAATATCACTTGGCAGCAGCTACTTATTCTATTGCAAATAATCTTGTAAAAAGTGATTCAGGAACCAATTGACTTGACTGTGAAAACTTTCTACTTATAATTCTACTATGCATATATTATCGTTCGGTGACAGTCTACGTATTATAAATTATCAACATGTTATACACATATTATATAATCATCTTTTAAATAGTAACGCCCACTTTTGACACATATATAGTGGATAAATTTTTCATGAATCTTTACAGAGTTAGAATATTGAAAAATTGAGGATACTAATGCCAAATCTACACCACAAAATTTAATTTATATCTCCCCAAAAATCCTCCTATGTAAATAATTCTTTTCTAATAAGATATAATGGATATGGTTTGGAAAAATAATATAAGTATTTTTTTAATCAAAAACGTATTTTTAATTTTGAAAATTATTAATAAATTCATATTTACGAAAATTAAGAATCATGACCTACAGTAATTTATGGCGTATAATCCGCAGATCAAACAATCATATTTCGACCCAGACTTTTCATTTTATAAAATATAGCTTACTGTACCACTGTAAATATTTGATTTCATTTAATTAAATTAAATTTCTGGGTCTAAACACAGGGCTCCCACTGGTCCGTTTTTTGAAAACCAGTATTGTTTTAGAAAGAAAATTGTGGTGGGAACTTGCAACAATTGCAACTAAAACGCACTTCGAGGTTAGTTTCTGCAAAATTTATAAATAAGATTTTTCTTTAAAAAAAAAGTGGTGTTCAAAAAACGGACCGAGTGGGAGCCCTGTAAACATGATTGTTTGATCTACGGATTAGGCCGGAAATTACGATACTTTAAAATTCGTATAAACAGAATCAGCGTCTTCAAAAATGGCTATGTTTTTTTACAGCTCATTCCTATCAATAAATATTCAGTTATAGTAAAAGTTTACAGTTCGAAGGTATACGATAGGATCGGCAGGGTTAGTTTTTGGATACAGCTATTTCTAAACAATAATCTTCGTGGTACGTTTCTAAAAAAATTGCAAGTGAAATAAACTTCGCTTTAGATCTGAATAATTCCAAGCGAAATCTATTAAAACAGATTATTATTTGGAAATAATTATAACACAAAATTTGATTGCTCCCAACCATAGTATGATGTACATGTCTACAAATTGTGACCCGAGAGCCACAGGACTACTACAATTTTGGTATAGAACATTCAGACATTAAATAACAGAAATAAGGTAAATTAATAAGTTGAATATTACCTTTCGTAATTTATGGTGGCAAACGACTTTCAAGCAAAAAGGTTGAAGACCCCTAGTCTATGAGGACCGTCGCCCGTTTTCGTTCGGATAATAAAAAATAAAATTTTACAATATCATTAGAAATAGTCACCAGAATTTTTTAGAACGTGTATTTCTTTCATATTAAAAATGTCTGTAACCTTATCCCGGTGATTAATTATGTGTCCCTGGCACGTTTTCCTGTAAGAAATGTGTTTACGAGATGCTTATAGGATATTTAGACTAGCAAAAATCCAGGAAACATGTTTTAGAATGACATATTAGTTATTTATTAAGTCACACATTAAATTATTTTTTACAGAATATTTATCTATTGTATTTTAAGAAATAGCCTAAAACTTTTTGTGATACTGATACAAGTATAATATAAAAAAAATATTTTTCTAAATCAAGTGTGTAGAACTGCGGCCTTCAGAATAAAACTAATTTTTAAGTGTAATTTCTCGCGTATTTAAATGTAGAATATCTGTGATCTAATATTCTAACTCTAACTCTCACTCATGTTTTGAAAAACTTCTATTGAAAATTTAAAAGTTTGAGGAAAACAAAATTCTCAATAAGAAAGGACCTGTTTTCGTTTAATACTAGAACTCCCGGAAATTTTACCTAACACGTTCACTGCCGGGTTAAAATTACCGGAATTTTATTTTATTTAGAAACTTTGAATGCATACCAGAAAATACTAATAGAAATATTTACTTTATTTAATTACAGACATTTCGTGAATAAATAAAATAAAATTTCTTCTTTCTAAATTTCGGGTACAAATTCGTCATTTTAGATTGAAAAACCACGAGTAAACTCGTGGCTGGCAGCGAATGGGTTAAGCGTTATAAAATATTTTACATCAGAATTTTGTTTTAAAACTTTTTTATTTAACTTTATTCTGTGGGGTTTATATTTAACTTTTTATGCAGAAAATGTCTGCCTCGAATGGACAGTTAATCATTTGGTCTGAATCGAATCGACTGCTGCTAGAAGTTTTAGTCTAAACACCTTGAAAGGCAGTGGGATATTATATATCCCACTTAATTTTAGTCCCCAAATGCGATAATGGCACCAGAACTTTCGAATAAAATTTTCGTTGTACAATGACAGAAAAAAAGCTTTTACTTATTTTCAAATAAATTTGTTCGTAAATCCTGGTGTCATTTAATCATTTTAATATTTGGCAAAATTCTACAACAAGGGAGACACCCGATTTGGTGATTTTCTAGATGCGCGCCAATCCAAAACTCGGCAACCTCCAAATTCTACCCAATCAGAACGCGTGTTTTCTAATGCAAGCTTCTTCACAAAGTAAACATCGATTTTATTCCTTTTTTCGACAATTTACAAAGTTTTAGCATTATTTTCTTCACGGTTGTTCAATTTTTACTAACTTTTAGCAATATTTTCCACCGTATTTTTCTATTTTTACAAACTTTTAGCAATATTTCCTCCGGATATTTCAATTTTTACAAACATTTACCTATTTTTTTCCTCCGGATTTTTCTATTTTTACATATCTTAAGCTATTGTTTCCTCCTTTATTAAACTTCGTAAATTCTCACAAAACAGAATAACACAACTTATATATGTACGCTTAGCGCACATTTTCCGAAACAAAACCCCGCTGGGTGTATAAAACTCAACGTGCAGCGGTCTCTAGAATGTACAAAACTCATACAAACAGCGGTTATTGACATATATGTACGCTTCGCGTACATTTTCCGAAGAAAAAAGCCTCTGGATGCAAGAACCTCAACGTGCAGCGGTCTCTAGAATGTACGAAACTCATAAAAGCAGCAGTTAGTGACTTATATATGTACGCTTCGCCGACATTTTCCAAACAAACCCCTCTGGATGCATGAACCTCAACGTGCAGCGGTCTCATGAATGCACAGAACTCATACAAAACGCATACACTCTTACATGAACCGAAAAAAAACTCCACTGTATGCACAAAATTCCCTGTGCAGCAGTCTCTAGAATACATGAAATACATTTTATCAAATAAAATCAACAAAAATTCACTTACCTTTTGTTATTTTTGTTTGTATTAATCTTTTAATTAACATTAATAAACGTATACAAGCAAACATCGCGGCATGTATCGAATATTAAAATAAACGGTCTTGTTGCCAAAACGTCTATAGAAAAATAGTGTTGCCACAGCAAGAATATATATATAAAACCCGTATTTCTCATCTTTCGTTTTTTTTAATTATTTCACAGGAATTATCCTTCTATGACGTACAGCAAAACGTCAAATCATTAAATTTCACAAAATACATTCCACAAACGTAATTCAACAAATCCGACACACAATAATCCAATCAAAACCTTTTTACATCTTTGCTTTGAGCTCAAAATACAATCCAATTTCCAGAACAAACAACAATCAACCAACCAATCAACCACCGTAGGCGTGGAAGAAACATAACTAAGAAACCGGTAGCAAGAAAATCTCATTTATCGCTTCGCCAATTTCGACGCCACGAAGTGTCTCCCTTGTTTTAGGATTTAACCCAATATTTTAGTAACAGAAGTTCTTTACACATGAAAGGGTTATTATTCGCTCCTACTCCGTGAAAAAATGAATAGAACGTTTTCTTAATGGTTAAGAAAATGTTATGCAATATTTATACTATATATACATTCTAGAATTTCAACATAAAGAGACTTTAGGGCCACTGCCTTTATTTTAAATAATATTTGAATTTAAGTTTAATTTTTCATCTGGATGAGCGGCAACATCAGTTTTGATTATTACGGCGATTTTGAAATTCAGAAAAATTATATTCTGAGAAATTAAAGGTGGACAGCTTCTTTAAAAGCAGTACAAATGTAAAATTTTGCAAATGAATGGACTTCTTATTTTACAAAGGTAAGAAAGAATTTTCTTCTTTTAACAATACCTAGTTGTAACCGTTATCGTAAGTGCTAAATGCTGTATCGAATATATCTGTTTGAAATTTTTATAGAGTCCATTTTGTAAGAAATCACCTAATGCTGCACCCAGGGTCACATAATCGCCTTGTATATCGATCCATATGATATGCCATCAAGGTTAAATTTTAATTCATTCATATATTAAATCTGAAGCAATTAAAATTTAACCTTAAATAAATAAATTCCTTTTTCGTCTACCACTACATTTGTTAAAAATATTAATTAAAGTGAATAATTAATTTTTAAAATTTGTGGTATGCAACCCAAAATATAATTAAATAAACTTACTTCCAAAAGAAAACTTCGGACAGTGTAGTGTTAAACGCAACTCAAAACTACTTTTAGTAGGGGTAGTTTTCTTACTTCTACCTTTTTTCTTGAAATTCATTAGACAACAGAAATTCCAAAAGGTATTCTTCGCCTTATCGATTCAAAAAGTTTCCTTCAATAAACATGGCTTGATTACTACAGGGGCAAACTGCCACTAGTAACTTTTAATAGAAAGTTTCGCCTTATTTAAATGCTTTATTCCAAAATAATTTCTTTTAAACGAATGGTGAAAATTTCTATTAGTTTTTACTGGTGAAAGTTTGCACGTGCGGTAATCTGGCCCTGTCAATAAATAGGACACATTTTTCTATACTAAAATACTGGTAGCTTGTTGACCTGCTGGTCACATCTAACTTAGAGGAATTATTTTTCTATACGTTTATCGAAGCTTATAGAAATCAATTTCTCTTACAATTGTCATAGGTAAGATTTATATATTTTTTTAATATTAATTTCACATTTTCTTATAGCATTTTTTTTTTTGCAAGACATAACTATGATTGGAATAATTAATACTTTAGCCACAGGAAAGATCAGCTTCAAAAAATAGTTTCAACATTAAATTCGAATGAAAATTTTAAAAATCAATTTATTATTCGAAATTAAAAAGTTCACATGAAAATATTTCCTAAACATTACTACCAAATTGCTTCAGTTTTGGTATTTAGAGGTAATATTTGTCCTACACTTGATAATGTATCCAAATTTTGGTACTGGTACTGAAAAGTGTTTTACTTCAATATCTAGACAGGCCCCTAGGATTTCTTTTAATATAAATTTAAAGAAATCATAAATCTCAATCGATCTCATTTTGATGTGGGACAATTTGGCGATTAAAATGTATGAGATGTTCCTATTTTTTCTTACTTTTTTTTTCAAATGTACATAAATTATATAATTTTGTTTTATGTTTGTCAGATGTTACTTTATTTTTTGCTGAAACAGTCTGAAGGGTATTTTAGTATACTAAAATTTCCTTTTTTACATTTTTCTTCGTGAACTGAAATGAGTAGACGAAAAAAATGAATAAGAATATCTTTACATCGTACTGATATTTCTAGGTTTTTGAAAGAAGCTTTTCAGATTTGAATTTTGATGTCGTTTGCATTTCACATTGATAACCGAAGATACTTTGATCGATTAAGAATTCGGGTATTATTCTGAACTATATCGCAAGCGATAAAGTGGCAGGAAGATTTTTCAGAGATATTTTCCTTCATGCAGAAGAAAGTGATTGGTTAAATTTCTAGTTAAATCTGATTGACTTATATTTGTTTTTAGCTATATGCATTTAAAAAAGTCGTAATTTAGAATTCATGCAGCCATATAGACAGGGTACCCCATAAACTATTTCATATTTTAAAAAAATTGGCATGTAAATGGAAAACCCTGCAGGTGCCAAATTACGAATAAGCCTTTTTTCACGAAAATTGATGTAAGAGACATCACCAACGTAATGAAAACCGATGGAAGTTCCATTTCGTAATAGAATAATTTCTAGAGTGTCTCATACGTAGTGCAAGCGTTGAAAGTCGCATAATCGTTCCATAACAAACGGTGAAAGTACTAAGCGCAATAGTAACTTACGCGTTGTTTTTGTAGGATATTCCCTCGGTTATAAATCTTCCGGGAGTAAAATTTAAATACAAAATTTCGGCTGAAAAGAAAAAATATCTTCAACAGATGATTGATTTTTTTTAAACCGACTATCGATGTTTTCATGAAGATCTCCTAAGGTTTACCTTATATATGGATGATAAAAAACGTATGAATTATGATAATGACTTTTGCCATAATGTAAACATAACGTTTTCTTTCGTCCATTGCGTTTAGTCTTCAATTTCAATCTTTTCATTAAATAACTAAATTGGTGCATTCAGCGTTTAGTAACTTTGCATAGCACTTCCATCCTACCCTGATCTGCACGCAGTTACATTCAACGTTTTCCATAGAAATTTAAAAAATCTTAATTGAAAACTGCTAAAATTCAATAGTTGACTATAACAGCCTGTCTTTCTTTATTTTGCAGATTTTCAAATTTTGCTAGATTTATAAAACATATACTAATTTCAGCTAATAGGTTTTTGTCGAAAACAATAGTATGGCACTTTCAGCCTTTTTTATTTACATGCCACAATTTATATAAATTAAACAAATTGCCGTATCGAGTGTAGTTTGCACCATAAGACTTCTCCAATAGTCGAGTCAAGTGACGTGGTTCAAACCACACTCTGATATGACAATTTGTTAAATTTATGTAAATTTTTTAGACGTGAATGGACATATAGGACCTTTTGAAATGTATGTTGTTTTCTTTTTCTACAAATATCCCACATTTTTATAAATCTTCTGGTTCAAAACGCACTCTGGTAGGAAATTTTATTAATTTTTTATGAATATTTGGTATTCGGAATTAATTATGGATCTCTTTATTAAAATTAAGGATATTCAACATTGGTCTGTGATCCACAGACCAACCTGTATTTTATAAAAGAATAATTATGCTCTTTTAATGACAGAAACGTTGTGACTGAATTTGACGAAGATTACTATATAGAGATTTCAATCGATTTTCATGCAAAAAGTTTGAAGACCCTTACATTAAACTATATTGCTTGCTTTTGCCACAAAAAATCCAAATAGTTTTATGGAGCAATGGAGCAAGAACACACCAATATGACAATTCCTTAACCCCTTATTCGTCGCGCCCGAGACATTCACGGGCAGTGTAGGCTACTATTTTTTTATTCAGATTGTTTGACTCTCACCAGTGTATTAAAATTGTGTAACTGGCTTAATTCTCGCATTATTTTATCTGCCATTAAATAACAAGAATATTTCTTCTTCAAAAACTGGTGGCAATAAAGCAATCTGAATTAAGAAAAACAGCCTACACTTATCGAGCGCGACGATTAAGGGGTTAATGAATATTCCACATACGTGATTAGAAACATGGTTTCTGTAATGTTAACCAATTTTTTATTTAAAATATATACCACTTTTTCTAACTCTTAAAGTTCGCTTTAATTAATTGTAGATTTTCTGTGAAATAAGGTGGATATGATATTGCTATATATTAAATAAGGTGAATATCAACCTTTGGAAAAGACATAGATATTTTTATAAGAAAACTCCCAATCGGGAAACACTGATTATAATGTCGGTCATATAATTGTATACTGAAACATTAATTAATTCCACTTTTTGACAATAGATGACACCCCGCTACCTCAACTTTTAAAAATGCTTTGAAGCAGCATGCTATTCTTAAATATTCAAAAATTTAATTTTTCGATTTAAAATAATTCGAGACACATTATCGTTAAAGCGGGTTTTACTTAAAATTTTAGCTTTTTATGTTATCTATTTTTCAAAGGTATTTTTAAGTTATATAAACAAGAATGTACTCCAGCCACGAAACTTTAGCTATCTTTACTATACCTACCAAAACTTCCGATTTTTATTTTCCATTTTTATTTATAAATATTTGCTTTTTTAATGATAGAAGCCCGTGATAATACGGAGAATACTATTTCAATATATGGAACTCAAAAATCGAAAATTTCCGCAGCTATGCTCTACATGCATAACTGTTTTGGATATTCTAATTGTTACTCAGGGTGCAAACAATACACAACAAATTTGAATAGAATTTTTCTTGTTATTGATTCGAAGAAACATATTACACATTCTTGGAATAAACACTGTAAGTTTTTTAAACTAAAAAATAAAATATTAGATAAATATTTCTGATTTGATGTAGTGGTGTAAAAGCTTCTTTGAAATTCTAAGGACACCATGCCTCTTGGTGTTTCCGAGCAATATATACGAGGCTCTCCATGTGTTCCTAACTCTTTCTACGCCAGCTCTTTCTATCTTTTATTACCGCTATTTTGAAACCATAATATGTATATATTCATACAATAACATAATTTTGACTTCAGCAATAAAAAATGTACCACAAAAAATAAATGGAAATAGTGGTAGCACAGATAGAAAAATTTCAGAACGCTGCAATCCCTGATATATATCAAATATTCTAAAGAATTGTTAAATATATTATTAAAACATTTTTTAACGTTTATATATCGACTTAAGGTATTAGGTAAATAAAATATATATTTTTTGTTATTATTTGAGACAAATAATGACGATTTAAAACAAAACATTCAATTTCATTTTCTCTAACAGGAAGTGAAAGTAAATTACTAGATTGCCGTGGAATTAAATCAGAATTGTGTTAGGTGGTTTAATAAATGAAAGAAAAATAAATGATGAAGTACTGAAACTTGCATTTCCCAAGAGCTACAGAACGAATTTTATTTCATCGATTCCATCTTTGGATTTTAAGATAAAATACCGAGATACTTCAAAAAGTTTTTTAAAAAAATCTAAAATTTGTAAAATGTATTTAGTGCAAACTTCTTTATTTTTAAATTTGTAATTATTATTTAAAATCCGTAAAAGTAAAATTTCACTCAATTGGTAACATTTCATTGATATTCTAACTCATTCTCGGTCAACGAATTCCGTTGCTCTAGTTGAAAACTGATCAGAAATTTCGAAAAAACTCTTTTATGATAAACAAATGAAATTTAATTTTTTTAGCGTAAATTATAAAAACGAAATATTATTTAAAAAATCTAGTACAAATTTTGTTTAATAGGCTGTTGGCTCCATCTTTATGAATCACCCTGTATATGATAACAGGGCATTAGATGGTTAAATTGTAAATGTTTGTGCTAGTAGTAAATAAAAAGAAAACGGAATTGCGTTTATTCAAAAAAGAAACATTTGTAAATTTCTTTCCCTAACAACCAATTTGTTTATATAAAATGCTAAATGTGAAAACGTGTCATTTTAACTTTTTTCAAAAAAGTTGAAAAGTATTTATGAATTTGATTTCTCAGTTTGTCTGTCTGTCTGTCTACCTGTTGTCTGTCCTCGCGTAAATATACACGGATTTTCTTGAAACTGATATATGTTATTGAGGTTTACTATGGCATGTTTGGTATTGAAAATGAAGTACATAGTATTTATGTTTTTTTTACAGGGACACTCACAAGAATTACGATCTATGGAAGAAAATCGTTTGTGGTGTATTTTAATGCCGTTACGCTATTTAATACATATTCAAATTGATGCATATCACTGAGGTGCATAACAAGATGCTTACTATAGAATATGGTTTGTATAGAATGTATCGTTCATTTACAGGGACAATCAAAATATTCTTTACTTTATGGTCTGTGGGGAAAATGGTTTGCAGCGTAGTTTAATGATTTTTCACAATTTTACACATATTCAAATTGATACATATCACCGAAGTACACTACAAGTCGCTTACTGTAAAATATGATATTCATAGAATTTATCGTTCATTTACATAGACACTGATTAGAGTACTGTCTATTAAAAACAATTCTTGGTACCTTGCTTACAGTTGTGGTACGCGTTTTTAAATGCAACGATTTTTTTGTAAATTAATTAGAGCATATATATTCTACAGATCATATACAGAGCAGTTCTCATGTACATTTCCGTTCACTGACGGAAATTGCTGAAGAGAAATTGCTGAATTTCCAAATGTGCTATGTATTTCCTAACGGACGTAAATTTTAGCATACTGTGTAGTATACATACAAATCTATAGATCAGATACAGGGTTGCACAAGAAAATTCGGATATTTTGTTTGGATATTGGTAGTAATTGCTAAAATTAGATTTTCAAATGTGTTATGCGTTTTCTAAATTGTTTACTTAGAAAACTGTGAAGTTTTGTTATAGTATACTGAATGTGTTGGAAAGTGTTTAATAAATATATGCTTGACGCATGATATTTCGTTCTTGTTTTAATTTAAGACTTGCAGATCCACCCCGCGTTGCCCGGTCCTGTCAAAAAATAATACAAAACGCGAAATCACTCCAAAAAATCGCTGCACAAAACCCTTCTTCTTGTAACTCTTTGTCTTTCGGAAATGAAATAGAGAGATTTACCCAAAGCTTAAGTAAATTTAATACTACCTCCTCAAATGTCTGGATCATTTGATTCAAAACAGGTCAGTTTTTGGTCAAAATTTAAAAAAAAACATTTCCATCGGATTTTCCCAAAATTTGCATTTTCGGAATCTGAAACATAAATTGTGAGTTTCGATACAAATAATGCAATACTTTCCTTAATACTCGAGGATGAGTGAAAATGAAACTTTTTCGTTTTCTGGGATTATCAAATCGGTAACTTTCTTTTGCGGTTTCAATAAAAATAGTCATTTTTGGCGCACGTGCAGGAAAATCTTTTAGTTCCACCGCCAGGGGATGCATTTTGTTTTAATCAAATTATCCCACACGTGTCCCCGCTGCCTACCATACCGTGTATAGCAGACGTGCTAGGCACGCGCTGCAAAATCTTTTACTTCGAGTTTCTACCACAAGGTGGAGCATTCTCTTCTAAATAAACCTATTACCGAACGAAACTCCGACACTCATTCCTGCTGCTTACGCGCGAAAAATCTGTTAATTCCACTTTCCACCGCCAGAGAGTAATTAAATAATTAGCTATATCTTAATTAGTTCATGTTAACTCTTTCATTCCCGAGCAGCCTCAAACTTGCACCTCTTCAGAATCCCAGACAACCGCCCGAAATTCTCACCCCCCTCTTTTAAGATAACTTTTTTTCACCTATTCATCAAATATGACACATGTTACACGCCTACTAAGAAGTGGACACCTTCTCCCATTCCTTTTGAATAGATCTGATCAACCGTGCTAAATATTTTATTGCTTCACTTTTGTTCACAAGAACATTCATATATACAGTGAAACATGGTATTATAAAGCATTTATATGAAGTAGCTTACTCTATGTCGTCCTACAAAATAATCAGTTATACATTTTTCTAAGATAGGCGAAAAAATATTCCCCATTTCAAAATTAATTCAAAATTAGTGCATTCAAAATTAATAATACAAAAGTACCATATAATCTTCAAAGAAAACAAATTCACTACATTTATTTAAGGTAAATTTAAAAATTCTTTTATTTATAGGCTTTCAAATATGTTTTCTGTACAAATTTCCAAAACATGCAATATAAAATGTATTATTTGCAAATAATCAAAAAGAAATTAGCTTTCAAGGCCTGTACTCTAGGGTGAGTCGAAAGAACCGAAATTTATATAATCGAAACACAATAGTGCAGGAAAGTTGCCATTGGTAAAAGAAATAAATTCGTAAATTATTACACCAATTAGTTAATATCATTTACAGCCGCAGGGAGGGGGGAGGGGGTGCAGAGTTCCGAAAAATCGCAAAAAACATGGTTTTTGCAAAAAAAAAAAAAATTAACTATTCTACCGTAGCAATACAATTTCTAATAGAATGCAACAGCTACATCAAGATGTTAGTAATGTTCCATTAAAATTTCATTATGGTGAAATAATTTCTATTACCGCCGTAGAGGCGAGCAAAATTTCGTAAAAGCAGCAAACATTTCAATTTTCCGTTTTTTTAATTATCACCATTTTTATTATATGTCAAGAATTAAATAAATATAAATTATATCTAGTAATAACTTATAAATGTCTAGTAATTTTGATCATGGGCGTAGCCAACCAAGGGCGAGAATGGCCCGGCCTGCCCCCTAAATTTGAAAGATAAGGGCTTTTTGAAGGGATTTTGGAGATTTTCAAGGAATGTTTAGGGATTTTTTTGTAGGGGACCCCCAAAAGTGGAAAATAATGGGGAATTTATGTATGGGCACCCCCCCCCCTAAAAAAAACACACCAAAATTTAACGGAAAATTCCCAAAATTCCTTATAAAAGTCCCTTTTTTAAATTTAGGGGGAAATGGGGCTTTCGCCCTTGGTTGGCAATGCCCATGATCAAAATTACTAAACATTTATGAGTTATTACTAGATGTAATGTAAATATATTTAATTGTAGACATATAATAAAAATTGGTAAAATTAGAAAAACGGAAAATTAAAAATTTTGCCGTTTTTTTTTTTTTCAAACATTTGGCTGTCTTGGGCCGGTAATAGATATGATTTCACCATAATGAAATTTTAATGGAACATTACTATCATCTTCATCTAGCTGTTGCATTCTATTAGAAAATGTATTGCTATGGTTAGATAAATTATTTTTTTTAAACCATTTTTTGCAATTTTTCAAAATTTTGCCCCCCCTCCCCTCACCACTTCCCTCCTTCGGCGGTAAAAGACATTATATATTTGTAATTTTTTGCGAATTTATTCTTTATTACCAATGACAATTTTCCCACACTATTATGTTTCAAATATATATATGTTATTACTATTATTTTATATCAGAAACTACGCAAAATTTTAGAATATATTACAAAATGCGAACTGATCTGAGAGTAAACTGATATAGAACAAGAATATACACTTTTGCAAACAGACAAAATTTTTCCATTGCTGTTATACAGTCCTCCCCTTCCCCCTTCCCCCTACTTGTAGGCGTTCCACAGTGTGTAATTGATAGATGTCTTCACCTCCCAAGGTGTGGGGGAAGAAACGTTCTTCGGCCGTCAGAGCCGGAATGGGATCTTCTATGTTCGGGCGTCTAAAGCCGGAACGGGAACGAAAGAGTTAAGTTGAATGAACCGATTTCCGTTGAAATCGGACCCACAGAACTCTAGAAAGTAAATCTCCCCATGGATATTAATATTCATAAATGGTCGTAACCAAGGGCTGAAAAAATTATACTGAAGTTTATTTAGTACCTGGGAGACTTCGGAAGAATATCAGAAAATATTTAGTTTGAATCGGACCAACTTTAAATGCAAAATCTTTTAGTTGCATTGTCCACCGCCAGGGGGTGCACTCTGTTCTAAACAAACCTCTTTCCGATCGAATCTCCGGCACGTGTCCCTGCTGCCTATGTCACCGTATAGCAGGCGTGCTGTGCACGCGATGCAAATTCTTTTAGTTTCATTTTCTATCTCCAGGTGGTGCTAAATCTGTATCTTAATTAGTTATCTATACCTTAAGTAGTTCGCGTTAAGTTGAATGAACTAATTCTCATTGAAATTGGGCCCATAGAACACGAGAAAATATCCCTCCCTGGTCATTAATGTTCAGAAATAGTGGTAACCAAGAGCTGCAAAAATGATACCGAAGTTTATCTAGTATCTGGAGACCTGAGAAAAGGTTTCGTTTGAATCGGACTAATAATTAATTTGTTCTGATTTTGGAGGCAGGGGAGGAATGAGGGAGTTTCGATCAGAGCATTAACGCGATATTTAAAGTACAACCGAACACTCACCCCTACAGAATTTAACCAAAGTCGTAAAAAAATTAGAAATTATCATTAACTTTCTAAACAGAAACAAAATGACTTTTTTTTTTTTTTTACATACAAAAACAGTCAGTTACCTTTTTTAATTTCTGAAATCAAATACATAAATGACGTATACATGAGAAAACTCTAAAAATCGCAAATTCAAATCGCAAAAATTCACAACTCGCTGTTCGAATTGCAATCAGCTGACGACGTTTTCATCTGCCAATCACAACTGCCCGGTTGACTTGTAGCTGTGCCTACAATTCTATCAGCTACCAATCACAACTGCTCTCCAATGATGTTTGACTTGTAGTGGGCGATTTGTGACGTTATTTGAAACAAAAAACGCTGCAAAACATCAAAAAATGTTTAAAAAACGCTGCAAAACATGAAAAAAATGTTCAAAAACGCATAAAAAATGAAATTAAAGAAAAACCTAATAACAAAAATCAGGAAAATAAATAATCCGCCCTTTCCAAGAATTATCAGCTTTCTCCAAGCTAAAAATAGTAAAAAAAAAATTACGATTCTGAGCGTATCTGACGCTGAAATGGAAGCAACCACCGAACCAATCAAGCATTCTGGGCAAAATTACTTCGTGTAGAAGGAACAAAATCGCCAAAAAATCAAAAATTGCTGTACGAATTTCGCATAAACTTTATTGAAAAGAAGATAAAATGTACTATATTGGGCTAAAAGATTGGAACCGAATTCAGGTCACTAATATCGGTAAATTGCAGCGAAACGTCAAAAAACACTAAAATTCGCATTTTGAAAATCATGATTTTTTTATATGTAAAAAATTATCAACTTTCTTCAAGCTAAAAACAGAAAAAAATGACGATTCTGAGCTTATCTCAGGCTGAAATGGAAGTGCAACCACCGAAGCAATCAAGCATTCTGGCAAAATTCCTTAGTGTCGAAGGAAAAAATTCGCCAAAAAATTAAAAAGCGCTGTACGAATTTCGCATAAACTTTATTGAAAAAAGGATAAAATTTACTATATTGGGCTAAAAGATTGGAAGCGGATTCCTGTTACTAATGGGAAAAAATTGCAGCAAAACTTGAAAAAACACAAAAATCGCATTAAAAATTACCGTAATTTCCGGCGTATAATCCGCAGCTCAAAGAGTCGTTTTTTGACCCAGAAATATTATTTTATAAAATGTAACTTAAAAGATCGCTGTAAATATTTAACTACAATTATTGAATACATTTTCTGGGTCGAAAAACGATTCTTTGAGCTGCGGATTATACGCCGGAAATTACGGTAAATTAAAAACATTCTATTCAAACATTCCAAAATCTGGCTTCGAGGTGCAAAGCTACATGCATATAGGTTACCTTCCCACCAAATTTTGTAGCTCTGTGTGCTGCGGTCTCTTCAGAACACTACCGAGAAACACACAGACAGACAGATACACAAACTTCCTTTTTTATTATAGTTGGAGATTAAATTTAATAAAATTGAAACATATGTGAAAATCCAGTTAAACCTTAGACATTCAGGAGTATTGCAAGTTGGGCGGGTGGGGGAGGAGGGTTATATTCAGATTGCTTGATTGCTAGCACTTTTCTGATATAGAATTATTCGCCTTACTTAGTGACAAACTAAGTATAACGAATATTACTATTTCAACAATGTGGTACGATTCAAGCAGTAAAAGATATCCTGCCTAACTGGCAAAACTGGGGCTTGGTCCTTGCTTCAGTAACGCCGAAATCTCTTGAAATTTCTAGGCGAAAACGGTAAGGGATTAAAATCACCTGTTTGAAAAAATGGGGGCTTAGATGCTTTACACTAACGCTAAAAAAAAAAAAAAATTAATTAATTAATCGGTTAAAAAAAATGAAAAAAGTCGCCAAACTTTGGGGATTGTTTTACTTTTATGGCAACCCGGATATTAATCTTATATTTAGTTACCGTAGTAGCTTGGCGCAGTCTTGGAAATCGCGCCAACCAAACAGTCGCCAATCTTTTGTTTACATTTTAGCGTCAGTGTAACACATCTGTTCCAAAATGGGATTTGCATCCGTTTTTCTGGTTGTTGAGGCTATTGAAATCGTACAAGTTGTAATTTTCCAACTGGACGAAAAATGTCCGGGCCAGGATTCGAACCTGGGATCTCTCTGCTGAAGCCGCCACGCTCTACCAACTGAGCTATCCCGGTCGAATCTGGAGGGCATAATTCATCCAGTTAACCTTATTGATCATAGCTTCTGGTCTGATATTTTAATCAGCTCAACTCAGTTGGTAGAGCGTGGTGGCTTCAGCCAAGAGATCCCAGGTTCGAATCCTGGCCCGGACATTTTTCGTCCAGTTGGAAAAGTACAACTTGTATGATTTCTTTACCAATTTGAAATAATTGTGTTAAAATTAATCTACTATTGAAATCGTGCCTAAATGAAATTAGTGCCCTACGAAAGAGATTTTATTACAATTCAATACCGTAATTTCCGACGTATAATCCGCAGATCAAACAATCATGTTTCGACACAGTTATTTTATTTTATAAAATGTAACTTAATAGATCGCTGCAAATATTTAATTTTAATTACTGAAAACAAATTCTGATTCGAAACATAATTGTTTGATGCGCGGATTCTACACCAGAAATTACGGTAATAGAAAGCATTAAAAGATTTTTGACAGTAGTCAATATTTATTGTAATATTCGCTATAATACTATTCGAAAAAAGTGATATACTGATTACTTAGAAAACTGTGAATTTATGCTATAGTATTCTGAATGTGTTGGAAAGAGTTTAATAATCTATGCTTGACGCATGATATTTCGTAGCATCCGTTCTAACACATATAGTGGGGTTTTAGTTACTAATAATTAAAAAAAATTCTTAAAACCTCTCGATTTTTGAACACCACTATTTTCGAATTGAAATATTCGGTTTGTTTGAGATCGAAATTCTGTAATTAAATAAGACAAGTATTGTTATAAAGAATCAGTGGTTGTAACCAATCCAGAGGGTCTGCAGCTCTGTAGCATTGATCCAAAACTATTTAATTAATAATTTTTAATTAAAATTAATACTACAATTCAAAAAGTATAATTTACTTTTAACGTTTCATTTTAAAGTGTCATGAATTTTCTTGATGAAACCAAATTCTTTTTCAACTGTGCATTTCAGTGATTTCAATATCATTAATTATGTAATGATTTTTCGTAATAATTTTTAAAAAATTAGAAAAAAATATAGAAGATTTATCATTTTTCTAATGCCGAATGTTACATGTAAGAGAATTTATTTTTTCTTTCACATAAAACGAATTTTAAAAAAATTCTATAAATTCGATACGCACATAAAGACGAAAGTAAAAATAAATCTAAAACATTTACGCTCTACTTACCGTTATTGATGGCATTTTGTCTACATCGCAAAAAATTATTCTTTCTGTCGAATGTATAATTCAAATAAATCTACTTTAACGTAATTTATTTCTTTCAACATCCTAAAAAATGACATAATTTTAACAGTATATCAACAAGTAAATATATTGAAATTACATAACAATATAAACGACAATTCCTTTAAATTGTGCGCAAGATTTCTTTTGAACTACTTAATATTTTTGCATGCAACCTGCACGGCTTTGCATGTTATATCTATATCTAAAAATATAACCTAAATATTTTAGTATCTCTGCTGCAATAAATATTCATATATAAACTATATATTTATATATTCATATATAATGTATTATATATTCATATATAATGAAAACCCTCCGTTCGACATAGTTTAAAAATAGACATTTTGCTAAAATATACACAAACTTAGGTTTAGTCTAAAGCTACACATATTATCCGTAGCTGAAACCTTTTACGTTTTTTTTGTTATTACTATTTTTAAAAAGAAAGATATGCCTTATTTATTCGTATTTTTCTGCGATTAAATAAGACAAAATTTACTTTTCCAAAATACTGATAGCAAAAAACGTAAAAGTTAGCAGCTACAATAATCGATAAATCCGTGAAGCTTGCATATAAAAATATTAAGTAGTTGAAGAGAAATTAGTCTCAAAAAAAAAAAAAACACGTTTTTAACATTGTTAGTTGAACCACTCAAAAAAGGAGATTGATTACCGCAGGAACACACAGTCACGAATTTATCCGAATGTTAAATTTCAGCTAATTTGAAAGCAGAAATTATGGCATGTGCGGTCCCGACAGCCTATTCAATATTCAGTGCTTCCACTTGCGCTGTTTTCTTTTTAAATTATTATTTAGATATAGCATAATCTTACCGCTGTTTTTAAAGTAATAATATCTTAATAAAGTAGTAATCTTACTATTTCTAAAAAGTGGTAGCAATCAAGCAACCATACAAAAAATTGCCTAATTGGTAACACTCTCAATGGTAGAACTTATGCTTTTAAATAAGGGGAATATAATATATATATTTTAACAATGCTGCCTTTTTGCCCGCACTAATCAGGCTTTGCCTAAAAAATACCTTTAATAATTGCTTCTATTGAGAAAACTTGACGCATTTTAATTCATAGCTTTTGTGATTAGTTAGTAACTAATATAATTAGGAATTTTTGCAAAGATTTTTTATTTAATTCTCCATGCATATTCCTGTTTCCTATATATGTTTTTTTTTTTTGGAAATTTTAAATACTTTGAAGATTTAAAAGTTTTATATCCCTTTAAAATAAAAATAAGTACAAATTATATCAATGCATTTTAATTTGTTCATAAAACACGACAAAAAGTATGGTAATGAATTATATAAAATCATATCCAGTTTATATTTCTATGGTTTGCATTAAGAAAACTTTTCTTTTTTGAATAGATAACGATAATTAACGCTATTACTGTTATAACTGCTATCATATCATAGTAGTTTTTCGAATACTAGATAATAAATAATTTGGTACTTCTCCATTATCCCATCAACCACTTTTCATAGAAAAACTATCGCCAAACTATAGGATTTAACGCCAAAAATGCAGTCCCATTCACTTGATGTCAGAAGCATTAAACGTGTTTGTTATGTCATGAAGCGGTTTTTAATTCGACATTTAACTGTATTTTTCATAATGTTTTACCGATTTATTAGTTATTTCGTTAATTAAAATAACAATTGCGTTTTTAAATAGCTGTGCCATGATATTAAAAGAGAAAATTCATTGAAAAAATATTGCGTTGCATAGTTAAGTGCAATAAATCAATTTCAACTGGCGTCACAAACATTTATTCAGCCGGTAAGGGAAAAATAATGTAAATAAATAATTATTCAAGATTTTTTTTCTCTTTTCATTAATGTATTGTAATTTTTTTTGTTTAAACTCATAGTTGACAATTTGGTGAGTGGGGCGTTTCTGAAATTTTTTTATTTTATTTCTTTCTTTATTTCTTTTGATATTCTAATGGCAACATTCTTCCATTTGTTTATTTGGCGTTACTGTATGGCGATATTTTTTTTAACGAAAAATGGTCGACGGGATAATGGAGAAGTACCAATAATTTTAAATATATATATATTTAACTCTTTCGAACACAGTAGAAAAGTGTTTATAAAGGTTTGTTTATCTGTCTGGCCTTGGTTAAAAATTTATACCGTAATTTCCGGTGTATAATCCGCAGCTCAAAGAATCGTTTTTCGACCCAGAAAATTTATTCAATAATTGTAGTTAAATATTTACAGCGATCTTTTAAGTTACATTTTATAAAATAATATTTCTGGGTCGAAAAACGACTCTTTGAGCTGCGGATTATACGCCGGAAATTACGGTAAATGTACCCGGATTCCCATGTAATTTTTTTAAAGTTATTGCGGTCTACTGCAGAATGTTTAGTATTCAAAATGAAGTCTGTAGAATTTATAGTTCGTTTATAGGGGCACACAAAATATTTCCGTTACATTATGGTTTTTAATGAAAAATTATTTCCGGTGCATTTTACTGATGTTACGATAATTGAAACATAACGAGTAGACTACAACTTGCTTTCTCAGGAGTGTAATAACCTCGAATGTACTCTGGAATCCGGGCCATTACGTAAGATGCAAGATTTGAATGTATGCTCTAAATTAATTTTTTTTCGATTAGCCAGGAGGCGCTCTGGTTTGAAAAAAAAAACTGTAGTGTTGTTACGCAGAGAGGGATATGGACGTTGACTTTGATAGCTGATGTAAACTGAATGGAACCGTTTTATGGAGTGATGATTTTTGTGTAAAAGAAAGAGTTTTTATGTGTAAATTATTATTTTAATTGTCTGTTGATTAGTTCATATATGTGTTGTGCAGAAAATAAAAATGTTGTGCACACGTCAAAGTGCTAAATTATTACACATGGCAGTGCTCCCATTTGGTCCGTTTTTTGAACACCACTATTTTTCACAGAAAAAACTTCTTTATAAATTTTGTAGAAACTTACCTCGAAGGTCGTTTTTGTTGCAATTGTTGCTAAAACCTTCCATGATTTTTTTCCTTAAAAAATACTGGTATTAAAAAAACGGATTAGTGGGAGCCATGCACATGGTTATTGGGTGACAAGAAGTTACAGGATTGTAGAAAAAGTAGCATTTCTAGTTCATTTTAGAGCACACACAAAGTATTCCATTACATTAGGATCATGGGAAAAAATCGTTTTCATTATGGTATCATTTTTCAAACATAATGAAATTTAAAAGAATTATTAATTGCATTATAACAGGTTTTCTATAGATTATGAAATGCGTAGATTTTATTAATCATTTACAGACATACACAAAAGAAAACTTTTAACCCTAATGTGCACAGTGATACATATACGAATCAATTAAAATTTAACTTTTTCAGGGTTCGTACGTTTGTATCACAATTTTCTCATAGAAAATTTCTATTTAATATTTAAATAGTAGGAATTGTAGACGCCTCATTCACCTGCAGGAATTGCAATACTTTTCTGCATTTAAATAAGGCGAAAGATTCTATTAAAAAATGTGGTAAAAACGTTCGAACCCTGTTTTAATAAATAAATTTTATGGCCATCAACCACTTTCTTCAAATATAAATATTCTCTTTGTGTAATCACAGAAGTTTGCTATTAAATAAGGCAAATAATTTCTCATTAAATTTTCTGGTATCTAATCCTAAATCTGTACTAACAAAATAAAGTTTCGCTCTGTGTGTGTGTTTGTCTGTGATGGCTAACAAAATCTAGCCCATCTAGAAGCCTGTAATTTTAGATTCATTAAGCATCTAATTCATGTTTTTTTTTATTTTCTCTTGTTTTCCGATCCTTGCATCCACCAGTCTACAAAAGATACGGTAAAACGACGGTCATCAAATTAAAGAACTGACTTTTTCCTTTTCAAAGTCACCATTGGTTTTAAAAAATGCGAAAATTAACCCTTCGAAAGAGTATATTTTCTGTATGCCTTTTCGCAATTTTTGCGATTTTGGCGATTTTTAAAAATTTGCATCGGTGGTTCAGAGCAAGGTATGAAAAACTAAAAATACAAGACAATATCTACACTTATGCCTGTTTTAACATCTGTATTTGTTTTTGAAAAATTAAAATAGTAAACCTTCGAAAAAAATTCGCGCGCAAGACTCACTTTTGTGAATTTGGATTTTCTGCTATATATAAAATCTGGTATCGGCTTTCTAAAATAACCAAACAAAAAACAAGCACACCTAAAGACATCTACGTTTTATCGGGTTTAGGCAGAAACCATTATTTAAAAAAAAAATCACGCTAACCCTTTCGAAAACTTTTTTTACCGTAAGTCAATTTCGCATTTTTAACGATTTCTCCTACATTTAAAAATTCGAATAGACGTTTATAAACATGATACAAAAAACTTAAAATACCGCGCCTAATCTACATCCCTTTGCTTTTTAAAATCTGGTATTTGTTTTGAAAAATTTTAATTTTAACCCCCTGAAAAAAAAAATCATTTCCAATCCTCGTTCACGCACTTTTTGATTTTTGGACCAGGTTTAAAAATCAGCATCGACTCGGGAAATACGAATACGGAGAAACAGTAGACTCCATATGATAGACACGTTCCTGTTCTTCAAAACACACTGTTGAGTTTTAAAACAATATCTACATTAACCCTTTCGAAACCGATTGTTTGCGTAACCCACTTTCGTGATTTCCACTATTTTGGCAATGTTTACCCGTGGTTAATTTTCAATTCTACTTGGAAATTTAGTTGAGTCGAGTTTTCTAAAAAGGCCTCTTCCAGAACAGATTGCGACCCCTGGCGGTGTGGAAGGTGTCATGCTGCAGGAGTATCTCTGGTCTATTGGCCCGATTATGAAGGGGTTTGACTTATTCGACTTCATTTTGATAGCTTTACAGATTTCACTCATATTTGTATAGAACAGATTGTTATTATCTCGGGCCCGGGCAACACCGGACGGGTTAGCTAGTATAATAATAAAAAAACATACTTCCAAAAGAAAAAATTGTACAGTGTAGGGTTAACGTACTGACTAGGATGGGTAATTACTGGAAGTGCGTTTTACACTGTGGTAATGTATTTTTAAACGTATCGAATTTTTAGTGTATTACGCGGTGTGTAAAAATTTTATAGATCATATATAGAGCTGCCCAAAGAATTTGCACACATTGACACATTACCGTATATGGACAGAAATTGTTGAAATTGGATTTTTTCTGAGTTATGAGTTAGATATCTCATTTAATTGTGTGAAAAAAGGAAAATTTCTTAATATTCTGTTAGTGTTGGAAGTATTTCATTATTTATATCTGATGTATGACTTTTCGTTCTTGTTTAACCCCTTCGGGACCGGCGGCGTTTACACAAAATTTATTTGGTTGGCATCACTTTTTTTTAAAAAGCTACCTAAAAGCTTTAAAAAGCTTAAACTATCACAAAAGTGCTCTAATTTGAGAAAGCAAATATTACTTTTATTTTTACTGGTGCCTAAACCAAATTCTGTATGCTCTTTTTGAGGGTGCATATATGCACCCTTGGTCCCGAATGGGTTAAGATTATAGTGTATGGACTCATTCAGATTTCGTTGAGATTACGGTTGTACAGCGTTTCTGCCTGAAAATCCTTTGCCAGCACAATTTCAAATTAGTAATCTTTGACTTAGATTATTACAACTTTTCAGTTATTAAATAAGGTAATTTATTCTATTTTAAAATAGTGGTAATAGGGTGGCTTGCGGACCATAGGTTGTGTGGCCATAAATTAGATAATTCTAATAATTTTTATATTATCAAAGAAATGCAGTCATATATCCATATTTATATAAATAATCTCATTTAATTATAAATTAACAGAAAGCATTAAAAGAAAATTCTTTGTTTAAAAATGCAGGGCCTTTTTAACACATTCCAACACAGCTGAAATGTGTTAATCAATATCGGTTTGTCTGTCGTCCGTCTATTCAAAGCTCCGAGCTCTATCTCTCGTACGTATACTCGGATTGCTAAGTAATTTTTATATGTTAATACGGTTTACAATAGTATGCTCTGTAATGAAAATAAAGTGTGTAGTATTTATAGTTAGTGTACAGGGACACACAAAATTATTCCATCACATTATGGTATATGGCGAAAAATCATTTGAGGTGCATTTTATTGATGTTACACTCTTTCAATCATAATGAGATTGATAGGCATCACTGAGATGGAATACAACATGTTTTCTTAGTCGTATGGAATAAGTGGATTTATAAATCGTTTACAGAACCGCACAAAAGATTTTCATTCCATTATTGTCTATGGGGAAAAATCTTTTGCGGTGCATTTTAATGATGTTATGGTACTTCAAAAACACTGAAACTAAACAAGAACGACAAATCATGAATCAAGCATAGATAATGAAACGCTTTCCAGCTGTAGTAGAATATTAGTAAGAAATTTCATTTTTTCATACAATGACATGGAATATCTAAATATGCAATTTAAAAAAGACATAGCTCATTAAAAATCCATTTTCAGCAATTTCTATCCATATCCACTAATGTGTGCGAATTATTTCATGTTCCTTGTACATAGTTGCCAACCTCCCGATTTTTTGTATACCAATAAATTCATACAAAATTTTAGCTTTATTAAATAGCAGAAATTGCATGATTCAATAAAACAAATTTTTTTTCATAAAAATGCTGGTATGAAAAGAAGCGGGAGGTTGGCAACTATGCTTGTATATGATCTATAGAAATTATATACACAATACATTAAAAACTAAATAAGTTTAAAAATGCTTAATACAGCGGAAAACACTCTGCCACCAATTTATCGTCAGTCCTCTAACCGAATTATATTGCGCGTCTCTGTAAATGAACGATGAATGCTGAACATTCTATAATCTATAAAAAAAATTATGTAGTGCACTTTAGAGATTCTTTTAAATTTCATAATATTTGAAGTATCATAACAACATTAAAATGAAACGCAAAAGATTTTCCCCCATACATTTTATTGTAATGTCATTCTTTTGTGCGTTCCTGTAAACGAACTATAAATGCCACTAATTCTATACTACTGTGGAAGAATGTTGCAATCCACCTGAGTAGTTCATATAAATATCATTATATTTGAAATAACGTAACAGCAACAAAATGCACCAGAAACGAATTTTTCTTATGGTCCATAGTGTAACGTAAAAATTGTGTACCCCTGTAAACAAGCTACATGCTATACACTTCATTTTCAATATCTAACATGCTACAGTCAACCTCAATAACATGAAAATCACATGGCAATCTGAGTATATTTTCGAAAGTTTGAGTACCGACAGATTGGCAGATAGACAAACTTTTAAACTATGTTCGACAGTGTTAAAAAGTTCACTGGGTTGCACTAATATATATTTTCTACAGATTACGGAGTGCATAGCCTTTATCGTTCATTTACAGAGGCATGCAAAAGAATTCTGTTACAGGACTGACTATGGTCGATAATTGCTGGAAGTACGTTTTCCGCCGAGGTGTGCCCTTTTAAATGTATCTAGTTTGTTGTGTTTTAGCTGCTGTTTAATAATACAGGGCTACACGAAAAAAATCCGACAGAATATCGAATATGGACAGCAATTGCTGAAAATGTGTTTTTACTGGGCTATGTTTTTTTTTTTTTTTTTTTTTTTTTTTTTTTTTTTTTTTTTTTTACATTCCATACATATATATCTCATTTCATTCAATGAAAACTTTAAATTTCTTAATAATATTCGGGTTTAGTGTTAGAATGTGTTTGATAATTTTTGCCTGATGCATGATTTTTCGTCATTTTAATAACGGTTGCATCTATCATGTGTTTCCAATACCTAAATCGCGGGAAGCAGGTGTACCAGTAAGTTTGTACTGTAATCTACACATTATTTTATCGAAGAATTTGAACTAACTTTCTTCGATTAAATAAGGTGAATAATACTCAAACACTTTATTGGTATGTCAGCGGCCCGCGGTTGAGTTGATGTAAGTAATGATGTATATAATGAGGATTTCCTCTTTTTTCATGTAGATAAATAATTGTTATTCTTTGCTCTATGAGTGTTTGTTTCATCAATATTTAATTTATTGCTGAATAAAATTCAGAAATTAACTAATCAGCTTTCGGAAAATAGTTCAGTTGTTCAGTTCAAATATCCTACAGTTTTTTTTAATTGAAAAATTAGAAATCAGAATAATTGTCTAACATTCAGTGTTACCAGTCCACTATTTTTTTATTCAGATTGCTTGATAGCTACTACTTTTTAAAATAGTATAATTCATCTTATTTAATCGCTCATTAAACAACGATTTTATTTCTATTTCAAGAAGGTGGTAACAATCAAGCAATCTGAATAAAAATTGTTATTGAAAATTCAGTTTGAATTTAATAAGATGTTATTCTATGTATTACAACGTATATTACTATGTACCGTAATTTCCGGCGTATAATCCGCAGCTCAAAGAGTTGTTTTTCGACCCAGAAATATTATTTTATAAAATGTAACTTTCAAGATCGCTGTAAATATTTAACTACAATTATTGAATAAATTTTCTGGATCGAAAAACGATTCTTTGAGCTGCGGATTATACGCCGGAAATTACGGTAATAAGATGTTTTTGAGAAATTGCCAACGGAGATCGACAACAGTTTATTCTAATGGAAAAAAAACAATTTAATTTATTATTAAGTATTCTGTAGAAGTTTGCAAATTTTGTCAATCTGCTTCATTCATAGAAAAATCTACATTACTTGATTTCGTTCTGTAATCTTTAATTCCGCAATTAAAAAGCGCTACTATGACATTTATATCAGAAAAGTAATTATGTAATCTTCTTTAAGTGTTACATTATTAGACACTTTAACTAATGATTTTTTAGTATCATATTGATATATTTTATCCTATCATTATTTTGCAATAAAAATTCTTAAATGTGAATAAAATCTAATTAGCAACGAAACGATAAATAAAAAAGTCGATAAAGTGACATTTAATGCAATTATTCCTTGGCATCTTTTGCATTTTTAATTATGATGATAATTATCTTATTATTGAAAAGAAGAGTAATTTGAAAAGAAACAAAAGCTAATATAATATCTAAAAGAAAGTTAAAGATTTTAATAAGATTACACTCTTCGTATTTTCTACTTTGCAGTAAATTTCAGGAGAAGATTTTTTTTTTTTTTTTTTTTTTGTGACAGCTAATTTAATTTTTCAATATAAACTTTTCCATGAAAGTTGATAATATAATATTCTAAAGAGAAAGAAGAACATCATTTCGTTTTTCAAATAAGTTAAAATATAGTAAAATAAAACAAAATCTGCATATTACGTGTGGCTAGAGAACAACCGCACTTATTCTTCAAAATCTACCTTCTATAATCCAGACTGATAGTCATCTCTTCAATGTATTTTTCTTTACAATCGTAAACACTGATCCATACATACCTCCCACTATTGCTGTAAATGATTTTCTAAAATAATGCTCAAGATATTCGTCACTTTTTCTTCTAAAGCCTGTATGAATTAAAATATGTTTTCATTGTACGTTGTATTCACATTTAGAAATAAAACAAAAAGTTGCACGGAATGAGATCCGGCGAATATGATTGGTATATTAACACACGGACCAGATTCGAACAATAACGGCGAGCAGGATCTATGACTTGATTGTAATATATGATTTGATTTTCCAGAACTCAATCCGTCTTCTTCTTATTCAAGCACGATCGTAAATCAGAATCTTACCGTAATTTCCGGCGTATAATCTGCAGCTCAAAGAGTCGTTTTTCGACACAGAAATATTATTTTATAAAATGTAACTTAAAAGATCGCTGTAAATATTTAACTACAATTATTGAATAAAATTTCTGGGTCGAAAAACGACTCTTTGAGCTGCGGATTATAAGCCGGAAATTACGGTAATAAAATACACTGCTCAAAACAATAAAAGGATATTGCAGTTTTAGGTGGATTTTGTATCTGGGAAACTTTTTAGCTGATTGATACATGGTCGACAGACATAGTAGGTTATATGAGAATAAATTACACATGTTTGGCAGAAAAAAATGCATTTTATTGCGCATTTGTGTAGAAAAGGAAAAAAACACAATTTGTGCATATGAGAAAATAAGAATAAGAAAAGGTGTTTTCTTCAAAGAAAATCATTTTCAGTAGGGGGTATGGTTTCCACGGGCGGCCAGCAACGTTGAACACCTTTGAGGCATGGACTCAATGAGGCTATTAATGACGAGTTGGGGTATTCTGCCCCACTCTTCCAGAAGAGCTCTTTCCAGTTCTTGGAGAGTTTGTGGGGGTTGTTGGCGGCCAGAAACTCGTCTTCCTAGAGCGTCCCAAACGTGCTCGATTGGATTCATGTCTGGAGAACACGCTGGCCATTCCATTCGAACGATTCCTTCCTCGAAAAGGAAATCCTCCACCAGGTTAACACGATGTGGCCTGCAGTTATCGTCCATTAAAATGAAGTTATCTCCGACTGCTGCAGCGTAAGGGACTACAATAGGTCTGAGGATCTCATCCCTATATCGGTGACCAGTCAGAGCTCCATCTCGAATGATGTAGAGGTCAGTGCGCCCGTCAATGGAGATGCCACCATACACCAACACTCCTCCACCGCCAAATCTGACACTTTCGTGCACGAACGCAGGATTATTCCTACTGCCACGGTCCCTCCAGATGAAAATACGCCTATTATCCGGATGCACAGAAAAACGGGACTCGTCAGAAAACAGAAAATTGCTCCATTCATTTCTCCTCCAGTTGACATGTTCGGTTGCCCACTCCCTGCGGTCGTGACGATGCCTTGATGTTAATCTAACACATACCATCGGTCGGCGAGCATACAGACCTACAGCATGGAGCCGGTTTCGGATAGTCTGAGTTGAAATCGTGGTGCCTGTAGCCGAGCGAAAGAGTTGTTGGAGAAGAGTAGCTTTCATGTTTCGGTGTCTCCGAGCTGTTAACGCTAAATACCGATCTTCATTGGGCGTTGTTGCCCGTCTACGACCTTGCCCTGGTCTTCGGCCTGCACATCCACTCTCCAAAAAACAGTTCCAGATCCTGGAAATGACACTTTGTGACACTCCAATGGCTTGCGCTACTTCGGCTTGAGTTTGGCCCCCTTCTAACCTGCCAACAATTCTCCAAGCTTCTGAATCTGTCAAATGACTTCGCTGAGACATCGTACTCATCGAAACAAAGCAATCACTGAATGCCGATCATCCTTGTCTTCATTCTCTTTTATCCAGTTGAAAGTCAAATTTCATTCGCTGCCGCTGAAGCGACGTTTTTGACGTCGAACTCAAAATTTGCATACTCCACAGTTTGAAAACCAGAAAAATTTGCATTTGTGATTCTTTTCTTCTATTTTCGGCAAAGAAAATTCGTTTATATCTTTATTTTATATAAAACTTCAAATATCCTTTAATTGTTTTGAGCAGTGTATTATTGGTCCACATGTGCCCAGTTAATGAACACGCGGTTTTCACCTATGTCGAAAAACGTAATAATCGTGTCTTTAAATTTTCATTTGCTCATTGCTCATTCGAGCTTTATTTGGTGCGGCGAATTCATGCTTTCAGAGTTCATTGTTTGTCTTGGTTTCTGTATCGTAGGTTAAAAACCATAATTCGTAAAAGGTTATCATACTCTAAAGGAATTTACTATTTCGCAGAATGTCTGATAAAATGTTCACTCGACAGTGTTCCTGTGTGTCAAGTATTTTGAATAGCAATAATCGCTTTAGTTAATGAAAAACATTTGCAAATAAACAAGGCGAAGATCCAGCTTAGTTCAGGTCACATATATTTCATTAAACAGCTCTTTTATATTCCCTGTACCGTAATTTCCGGCGTATAATCCGCAGCTCAAAGAGTCGTTTTTCGACCCAGAAATATTATTTTATAAAATGTAACTTAAAAGATCGCTGTAAATATTTAACTACAATTATTGAATAAAATTTCTGGGTCGAAAAACGACTGTTTGAGCTGCGGATTTTACGCCGGAAATTACGGTATATAATTCAGATATATTTATTACATATAGCTGTATACTCAATTTTCCGAGGCGTTTCTAAGAGGCACATCAGAATGCTATATGATTAATTAATATCATATGGATGACATCCATATTTCCCTGTTAAATAAGTTTGGTTAAGTTCCATTTCGTACCAGTCAAATGACACATTGTTGGTATGTTTAGTGTTAACTTGGTGTTATTTTTAGTAACATAAAAACAAAACTTAGGTCCATGTTGCTTTAAACAGTGACTAACTTATGAAATTAAAGTGAAGAAATAAAGCTCTTTAAATGCATGTCGAAATGGAAAATAGATGCTCATCAAAATCGCTGCAAACAATCTAAAAAAAAAAATTCTAATGTCCGTTACACTTGATTATCGCAGGTTCAATCTACCACCAGTTTTTAGTATAGAAAATTTCGCTTTAATTAAATGTATAATGTTTGTTTTTAATAAGGTATAAAATTCTATTACTTACCGGTGGAACTTTTCCCCTTTCGTTAATCAGGGTCTGCATAGTCAACCACAATTTCCTGAAGATTTTCTGCAATGATTCTACATATCATGTAGCTGCCATATCTTACGAAAACTATCCATTAGATATCCAGAGTATAGGGAGATCTAATAATTTGAATACATTCCGCTTTGAAAAACCATGGATTTTCTTATCGGAGGCAGATGCGCCTTAGATATCTTTAAGTTTTTTCAGTCTGCTTCACGATATAGTTTTCCAAAAGCTATTATAAAATATAATCAGCAGGACAGTTATAGATGTGACAATTTGACATCAAGATAACATCATGTGACTGCCTACAGGAGAATTATAAGTATCCAGTGAATATGAATGTAACATCCTCCAGATGGTTTTAGATCGTCAGTGTGTTGTTCAGGGTGTTGATTCATGCAAAAATAGTAGCATGTTGGAGATACACTGTAAGCGTTAAAAAAATGTATTTATTATAACGAAAATTATAAAAATAATAATTCAGTCTATTAATTAATATCAAATTTCAACATCGAGCGGGGCAGAGAAATTGTCGTACGTGCCACATCGGACACACGTGTCAAGGTTCAATCCCCCTCTCTCACAACCTAATTTAAACACATTAACCATAATTACAATTTATAAAATGACGCTATTTAGAAATTTGCAGAATAAAATATATAGGCACAGGGAGTCTAACCTTTTTGTCTGAAAACAGTTTGTCACCACTGTTTCCAATCAGATATCTTCACAGTATTAAACAGCAAAATTTCTGTCAATAGGTTAGGCGACTATACTACCGTCTATACGAATATAGTTGTAGCTCTGATGCCCTCGGGCAAAATGTTGGATCGTCTGAGCTCTGAAACACCCTGCGCTAGGTTTTTCTATTGTTCTAACTATAGCTCTATATTCTATAAAACCAATAAAACATGCAGACACGCGTGTATACATCAACGGTGGAGCTTCGCGATATTCTGCATCACTCTGCTACCAGTATTATTACATACTAAATTTTGCCTTAATTTATCGTATAACGTTTAAAGTAGTCACAGACATTATGAATGACTTTTTTCATTCGAATGAGTCATTTGGGCATGTGCAAAAGCATAGTTGACAACTTTCGTATTGTCATTTTTGTTTTAATATTACTCCCAGAAATTATGTAAAAGTATAAAAAAAATTGTTTTCTATTAAATTCTAATTAAAATAAGAAGCTTTTTTTACGAAATGTCTGATAGCAATTGATTAAAAAATAATACGAAGGTAAACTGCTAAGATTTTGTGCATGCCCGAATGACAAAATTATTCATTCTGCCTATAGCTAGTTCAAAGATTAAGTAAGGCCAAAGTTAGTATATAATAATAATGGTAGTAAAGTGATACAGTATCCCCTGACGCTTCACCACAGGCATACATACACTGAAAAATGTGTTTTTGTAAATTTTATAAAAAGTTCCATTACATAACAGCAGCTTAAGAATTGCGTAATATGTGTTAATTTAAATACAATATATTAATAAGTAACATGAAATATAAAATTTAAAAAAATAAATTGCAATTAACTCCTACTAAATATTGTAGAGATATTTGATTATTTTGTTATATAGTCATTTTCATGTACCAGTTGCTGAAAACGTTTCTGAATACGCGTGTCAAAATGTCGCATTTTAACCCTTTATATCCTGAATTAATTTTCCAGCTACTTTTTAGATGTTCAGAATCCTCGATTATTCCAACCAGTTATTTTTTTTTGCAAAGTTTTCCTTATCTAATCATAGCATTTTTGCGATTCGATTAGGTGAAAATTTCTCATTTGAAAAACCGCTGGCAACAGATTAAAAATTCTGTAAAAGACGCTCGTCGCAAAGTGGTTAAAGTGGTACTTATAAGTACCGTCAGGATAAAAAGGATTAATGAAGAGCTTCCGTCATAACATTAACCCTCTGTTTACCAGACGCGTCCAATGGATCCGAAAGGTTCATTCAAAATGACTTCGAACCAGAATCTATTTCATAAAATAAGTTAAATATAAATCACAGAGAACTAAAGTAAAAAAATAAGTTAAATAGTTTTAAATAAAAATTCATGTGTTTTATCAAGGTTGAGTAAAATTTCTGATAAGTCTAGAGTTAAACCGATTTCCAACAGGTTAGGGAATTTACCTGATATTAGGCATATGTACACCAGGATTTGTTTAGAGAAAAACTCGCTTTAAGCAATCGAGTGATTTTATTAGTCGAGTTTTTCTATTTAAAAATACTGGTACATCCTGAAACTGTAGAAACGCTGCTAAATATGAAACAAATTACTTGTAAGGCAGCTTTGTGTCAAATTAATTCACTGTTGGCAGGTGAAATTTTATTTTAGTATGCTTCTGCTTCTTACTCTAAAAATTCATCATGTTCGAAATTAATTTATCTAGAAAATAATCTCTGTCTAATCTTAATTCGACAAAAGGAAAAACATGTCATTAATTATACATCTCGCTCTCAAATGAAAAAAAAAAGATAAATAAAAGAAAACTCTTTATCTGTCCAGTACACCTTTTCTCTGCTGATATTGAAAGAGGGTTTATTTTCAAACTTAATATTACTTTTGATTATAAGACAGTGAGAAGGAGCCTTTCCAATTTAATTAACATTTTTTTTTCGCTTGAATGTAAAAGGTGGCAAATGCTTTCTAACGATAGTAAGAATAAAGTTCTTATCTTTACAAATAAATAACGCTTTTTCATATATGTTAAATTTTTATTATGCATAAGGATAGTGGAATTTGTCAAAACACCTTATTTCTACATTTATCTAATATAGTTATACTCGCTACATTTTGCGAAACCTGTTCTCACACAACTAAAAATGGCAAATGTAATATTCGTCATTCGAGAAAAATTATCCGACTAAGCATGTTGAAAATTTCTTTTTAAATTTGTGTATTTCGGTCTTCAACCTACCAACCCACCTACGGTCTTCAACCTACCACTATTTTAGAAAAGAAATATTTGCCTTTTTTAATGATAGAAACATTTTGATTAAACATGGCGACGGAATTTGGAAATTCTTTTCGGATTTTGAGTTGGCGCATGGCTTTCGCACAAAAGGTTTGAGACCCCTATGCGAGACTGCCACTGGCGACTATTTTTATATTTTACTTGCAACGCTATTTTTAGGAAAAAAATGTAATAAATATCTCTTGCACATGATGTCAAAGTGTATGGAAAATACTTCTGTTTTGAGAGAGTGGTGAGAGATAGAATAAAAAAATAGCCATCCATGCATTTTTACAGCTAATATACCTTTGTACTGAAATAATATAAAGTTTAAACTTTTATGTTAGTTTTTATACTTTTTAACACGTTGACGGACACTTGCGGCTATTGCCGTCAAAGCGAAGTTCACTATGTGGCATGACGGCTATAGCCGCCCAAAACGAAACGATCGTTTTTAGACACTACGGCTATAGCAGCACAAATGTGCATTTACCGGCGTACAAGTAGAAGCCCAGTGTCATGTTTTGGAGACAATTTTTTAGGTTGAAGTTCGTTTCCACCTGTTATATGAGTTGCAGCTTCAGTATGCACGTGCAGGGTGGGTAGTGGTCAGGGAAAAGTACAGTAACAAAAAATGGTATTTACCAGTATATTCTTATAGAAAAATTTAAATTGATTATTTGATTGAATAATCAACATAAATTTTTCTATAAGAATATACTGGTGTTTATCACATTTTTTTACTGTTTTTTTCCATGACCACTAGCCACCCTGACGTGGTTGTGAAGGGAGTAGTGCAACCTAATTAAAGGTGCTGAATTAATCAAAATTAAGTTTATTTAAGCAGAAAGAGTAAAACTATACTTCTAATATTCTAAAAATTACAAAAACATTTAGTGTCAATTTTCGAACTTTACTATTTTCGACTGTCCGTCAACGTGTTAACATTCCTACCCTGAAATGGGTCGAATCAACCCATTTCTATTGTTTATTTCATTCGATTCAAATCAGAAATTTCTTTATAAAGTAAGTTAAATAAAAGCCACAGATAACTAAATTAAATGAATATGTTAAATAGTTTTAACCCCTTAATTCTCGCTCCCGTCATATTCACGGGCTGTGTATTCTACTTTTTTTAAATTCAGATTCTTTGATTCCCACCAGTTTTTTAAGAGAGTGAATTTAGCTTTATTCTCGCATCAATTTATCAGCCATTAAATAAGATGATTATTTCTACTTCATAAAAGTGGTGGCAATCAAACAATTTGAAATTTAAAAAAAGTAGCCTACATAAAAATATAGCGACGCTGAAGGGGTTAAAGAAAAATTCTAGGGTAAATTGTTTTTATAACGATTGAGTAAAATTTCAACAGGATTGGAAGTTTAAACAGTTATATAAATAATAAATCAGCGCTTATTTTTCAATACCATGTTTTTATATTTAGAAATTCTATGTTGCACAGCTACAACTTTTATGCTTGTGTTATCTTTATGTGTATTTTAAAAATTTGCCCCTTTTAATCCTACATTTTTGCTATTAAATAAGACACATTTAATCATTGAAAAATGTTGTTAAGATACAAGCGTAACAGTTGGCAGCTATGATGCTGTTATAAAAAGGTAGATAACTGTTTGTTTCTTATAAAAATAATTAATTTAAGATTTTGGCATTCAACAATTAAGTACAAAGCTAATTTAGTTGGAAAACTGTCAAAAATCTCCCAGAGATTGAACTATAAGTAAAAGACCATCGCGCCAATCAAACAAGTTCTGTGTGGTGGTAGCCAAGATATTTTTCCAGATATTGGAAAATATGCCAAAAACAGGGTTGTTCAGACTTTTTGACAGAATTCCGCTTTCCACCAATTTTTGCAAATAAAATTTTCTTTGTTTAAACGCAAAATGATCTGGTGCTGGTAGCTTACCAGCCCACAGTTTGGACACCTCTACCCTAAAATGAAGTACTTCCAGCGACATTTAGCTATATAATGTAAACATCAAGAAATATGAATAATGTAGACATATAACGTGAACAGGGGAAACTTTGATAAAATTGTACGGGCTAAACTATAGAATATAATTACAATTTTTAGCACACACTCATTCAGGCCTCACCACATTCAGCACTCAAAGAGATCAAAGTTGCCAGTTTGGCCTCCAATTTTATTCAGAAATCCCGAGCCCATACCGGAAATTTCGAAAGAGGAATTTTGAATTTATGTAATCCTGTAATGGCTGTCATTAAACAAAGCAAAATATACTCTTCGAATTATCTGTTATAAAATCGGAATTTCTGAATAAAAAAGGAGGCCAGACTGGCAACCTTGAAATAGAAGAAAACACTTTCGAATAAACAAGATAATTTACAATGAGGTATTCAAATATAAACAGTCAAAAGATAAAAATATCATATGGATTCAAGATTTTTACGTAGCACAGAATGCGTAGAAGTTACATTATTTCATAATAGTAATATTCGCTTTATTTCATAGCAAAATTCTGCATCCATTAAATGCCCATAAATCATTTAAAGATTACTAATACTCTTAATAATTTGAATGAATAACCTTCTAAAAAATATGAAACTCAGAAACATAATAAAATGGTCTTTTAAAATACATTTTACACTCAACTTTTTGAGACATCTAGTTCTGAATTCAAATTCACGCATTTCTATTTGTCAAAATCTTTTCTCCATTCTTATCATTTAATCAAAACACGTAATTCATAAAGTCTGTTCAGTTATGCATTTCTCCTTTATATGTTATCTATGAATGAACTGGAAAATCCCACTATAACATACTGTATGAATAATAGTGAATATGAGAATGTTTTTTTAATGCTTGATGTATGTTGAATATTTGAATGAATTCTTGATTTTTTAGCTGAAATTCATTTAATGAAACGCTAAAAAACATTTAATTCAAAAGTTTCTATGTTAAAAAGTGCTTAAATAACTGAATAAATTCTCCAGAAAAGCAACGACTATAGTAGTGTAATCTAAACTTTTATCGGAGCAGATTAACGCATGGGCACACCACTGCGCACCCTATATAACAGGTCTTCTGAGTCGGTGGTCAGAAGCTTGCAAGACAAAGGGATAAAATAGTCCGCCTTGTCAATGTTAGATCTTAGTGTTTTCACTTGCCATTATCTTAATTTATGATTATCTAATTAATCTAGGCTTATCTGATTAAAAAATGAGTTTTTAATCATGTAGGTCAATGCGATAAACAACATGTTTTGCCATGAATGCGAAGTAAAATTATCGCCACTATATTGTTTCACTCTGACCGCTAGAAATCATACTGGAGAATATGAAAATAGATCTTCTCTTACATATGGAGCTCAGTGCGGGCACACAGACCACAAGCTTTGGGCATGAAGTACAATTATTTGTCATCTTCCTTTTAAATGACATATACGTTCAAATGGAAGTAAAGTCTCTAAATTAAATCAAAATTCAAATAAGTTTAATATTTTGTGTCCTTAAAAATATTGTGACGACTGTCATAATATATAGCCAAATAATGCTACAAGCTAAGAGTGCACAACAGCTTGCACGCGGGTTACCTACAGAATTGCCAGTTTGCTATTTTTTTAAAAATTCAGATTGCTTGATTACCACAACATTTTTCAAGTATATTCGTCCTATTTAACTCATTAATGCCGGTTGGTACGAAAAGTTACCTTTTAAGTGATGCAAAACTTTTAACCCTTTCCGGCATAGTGGTCCCACCCCGGGCACACCCAAGTTTAATTCCAAACTTGCATTCGACACCAAGAATATTTAGTAAAATTTGGTTTCTACAATGAAAGCTTAAAATAAGAAGTTCTTATTTTCTAAAAAAGTCGTTTGAAAATTCCGGTGTCAGTCAGTAATTTCTCATTTTACGAACAGACTTTGTCTGTGCCGAAAAGGGTTAAATATGAACACCAGTATATTAGTAAAAAAATTCATATTATCTAATGTGACACTATCAGAGATTCAATCAGTTAATATAACAGTATGGGAAAACTGGTGTCAACTGGTATCGAAGTATTAAATGAAGTGTAAAATAAGTCGTCGTTAATGGGTTAATGACAGATTCAATAATGCGAAAATAAGGCAAATCATACTATTTTAGAAAATTGGTGGCAATCAAGCAATTTTTATTTTCCAAAAAAATGGCGAACTGACGATACTGGTCACCAAGATACCACCACTTTTACACTGAGTAATTTGCCTTGTTTAATAACAGAAACTTTTCTATTCAATAAGTCGACGTCTACCTTTTGGATATCGTGATAGAAAAGGATTTCCAGGAAAAAAGCTGGTGCAGCGATGCTGTAAGCCATGGATTTCCACCTGGTAAGCCGCTTCTTAGTTCTTACCAGTATTTTTGTATAGTACTATTCGCCTTTTACAAAAATCCCGTCCCTTTTATAAATCTGCGAAAAAATAAGGCAAAGAAAATACACATAAATATTATTAAAAAGAAGCCCACCAGTTTGACATCCATACTTAGTTTGAGTTTCAGCGGTTTGCTTATGAATAGGGGTCTTGAACGCTTTTGCTGAAAGTCGTTTTCCACCACATATTCCGAAAGTTATCTTCATTTAATTTAATCACAAAGATTTTTCAGTAAATAAGGCGAACTTTTCTATACTTAAAAAATGGATGCTTGGTGGTTAAACATTAAATAATTTTTAAATAAAAACGAGAAAATAAGTTTTCTGTAAATTTAACATATATTACTTTGTTTTCATTTTGCATATGATGAAGGAGAAATATAATTGATAACATATAAGAAATTTTCTTATTCCATGTTATAATTGAAACAAAATTAAGTTCTCCAGGAAAACATAATATTAACCCTCTACTGTCCAGCATGTGAACAACCCATTCATAAATTATTTGTTGGATTTTTATGCTAAATGTAGTGATGTATAAATAATTACAACTTAAAAACTTTTTATTATATATATTTTTTTAAAAGGTATTATATTTGCTGTCATGGGCATTAAAATGTGAAAGGCCATGGTGCGATATACAATACATCTAATATGAAAACAAGATGGATATATAATCCTTTTGTCACCTATATATGTAAAAGAGTTTTATGTAATAACAAAATTTAATTTATGAAGAAAAGGTTAAAGTATTTAGAACTCTTCACAGTTTCAGTCACTTCATATCGCTAACCTAGTCGCGACTAACAAATGTTTCTTTCATGTTTTCTGTTCCTCATCATTTTCGAGATCTGAAAGTTCATATCACTATCCAACTCATTCATGAAAATGAAAGCATTTCTACATTTTTAAACGATTTCTTGTTTTTAGTGGAGTGGTAGGTTGAAGCGGTTGCAGATGTGGATGCCTAAAAAAATGTATAGGGTAGTCCGACTAGTAAGTGAACTAGTTAGAAAAGTACGTAGTTTATGTATGGTTAATAAATCTTTATGGAGTTAGAATAGATCAAAATTTGAGGATGTTATTTTTAAAGTCACATGACAAATTTTAATTTTTTATCTGCCCAAAAAATTGTTAGATTTAACATTTGTATTTTCAATGATGTACAATGAATGGACCCAAACATATTCCAGGCATTTTGTTTAATACAAAAGAATAATTATAAATATCAAAATTAATAATAAAGTCATGTTATAAAAAATACGATTTATGAACTTCATTGATTTTTACGTCAATGAGACTCACAAGCCCCAATCATAGATCACCATCATGCTCATGCACAAATTATTGTTGGTGGAAAACCTTTAAAAAACAGTGCGGAAAACTTGTAATCTCAGTGAAACTTTTTCTTTTTCTCTCGTCTCTGTTACTATTAAATATTTGCAATGATATTATTTGCATGTGTCCTGGATAGCCGTTTTGTGTGCTACATAAACCGTTCCAACACCATTTATGGTGTTTCAATGCGCTGATGATTTTGGGATGAGGAAAGTGGAGGGTTGTTGCCGTTGGAAAATTTTGATTTTTTTTACTGTAATCGTAACTGTCCTCATTGTTCTTCTGCAAAACATTTACTCGAAAGATAATCGGGCCTTATACGTCAACGGTTCTCTAGTGGTGAATACCGCTTTCCATAGCTTTTTTAAAGATCGGTAGGTAACCACTTAATCTTGAGGACATTATGTAACTATATCTCACATTTCATTTCGGTTGGTTAAACGAGTTGACCGCTAGAGATTCATATATGGGCTACTTTTCTTTATGACCCGCCTGCATATGAATAAAATGGCAATAACTATGAATTTCAGTAATAATTATTTATACTTGAAACTCTCCTGTTTACAATGGGAGATTCCTGTTCAAATACACATATTGGAGACAAAAAGTTTCTTCAATGAATGAAATCAAGACCAATCCAAGTATCTACCACCTAAACACAAGACACATTTAATTTAAATTTTCTGGTTCAAGTATGTTTTTTATTATAAAAAGTGGAAGGTGTTCAAGTAAACTTTTTACCAGGACACAATTCTGAACACGTGCAGCGTGTTCAAATTTTTACCAGTAAAAAATAACAGTAATTTTAGACTTATTTATTTGTAAATAAGTAAAGCTAAAACTACTAATATTTTTTTACTGGTGGAAGTTTGCACATTTTGCACATGTTCCGAATATGACCTGCTTATTATACACTATTTTTTAAATACAAAATCCAACAAAAATCGCTTAGTCAGAATGATATCTTCAAAAATATTTAAATTATCGTACATATTTTAGATTTTTTAAATAATGTACCTAGGAAAAGTGTTTTAACTTCGATAAAACATTTCATAAGCATATACTGGTGATGAATTTTCCGTTTAGAAGACATATTCACATGTCAGTACGTAAATTCCATGATACATCAAAATTAAATCCACATATGGAATAATTTAGCAAGATTCAGTTCATTCTTAAGCATCCATTTAAATATTCATAAGATTGGAAAGTAAATAGAATTCATACCAGTGTCAGATTTTGTTATTACCAGTTCTTAAAAGACTGATACTAGGATTTATGAAATTCTGCGTTCATTTGAGGCAAAACTACAAATGGTTGTTACTTTATTACTAAATATTACTACAAAAAATTACATTTTTAGTATTTTTAACATATGAAATCATCAATCTACACAGCGCGTTGTGATGTTTTTTACACCACTACTTGCAAATATTAATATTCGCCTTATTTAATCGCAGTAATCTGTTATTAAATATAGCGTAGATTACTACTTGGGACAAGTATTATTGAAAATTAGGGCTGTATGATACTCTGGAATCATTGTGAAAGGATCGAGCGAATTTATTGTTTTCCTTTTCTATAGATCAGGGACGGGGAACTTATTTCACATGTACCATAGGTGGCACGCGGCAGAATATTTTGGGTACGGCATTTATGGAAGTTTTTAATGAAAATAGAGTAAAACTGCACAAAATATATTAATTTAGAATAAAGTTATTAATTCGAATACTATATTAATTTTTCTTTCCCGGTCCAATTTCTAGCTTTAAAAATGCTAAAGGATTAACAAGCTGGGCCGAAGGATGTTAACGCTGGTCGACAGACATTATGGCAGGCCCATAGAAAATATAATATTCCTCACTCAACAGTACATGGCCAAGTAAAGTGGTGGACTTTTGAAGTCCGTCACGCTAGCCTATCTGATAGAATGCTAATTGGAGAGTTTACTGATATCATTATGTTTTGCAGTTATGTAATTGTTGAGTATAAGGGTGAGTTTTTTTAGGTACTGCTATTGCTATTAAAATATATAAAGAAGCCTAAGTAATCACAATGGTAATGAGTGGTCCCAAAATTTCGAAGTTACCAGAACGTTGTGATAAAACATTTTAGGAACTTAATACACTTAGCCATATCTGGGAATCTACCAAATCAACTAATAATGAAAAAAATTATAAAATAAAAGAAGTTACTAAATAACCACGTAGAAAAAATAACATTGAATGGAATATTTTTTCTGGTTCCAATTATATATATTTGACTTTAAAAGAAAACAGAAGGTTAGCGCCATGACGATGACATCACTAGAAATGTTAAATTCCCGGAACAAGTTCACCGTTCCAGGGATTCCTTAATATAAATTTATTTTATGAAATGTGACAATGATATATTTTTGCTTAGATTACAGATAATAATTAAAACACTTCAAAACACATTAGTTTTGACTTAAAAGCATAAAACAGCATATAAATATATTTTAATTACATTTATAATTGTATGTCTAATAAATTTCGAAACATACCCTTAATTTTACAAACGTAGGAGACATCGCATCGTATTTAGGCATCAGTACAAAAACCCTTAACGGGTTAAAAGTGTTGACGCAGCACTTTCTTTTGGCTCTATGAATTTTAAATATGGGTCTTAAAAGCAATGATATAAATTTAAGTGACGCTATGTTAATAATTTTTTTTTAAATCATAATTTTCTTTTTAGTTTTATTTATGTTCACAGGTGCAATTATTATCTTAATATGAAAAAATATATAAAATTTATTCGCTGATGCTTTTTCATTCACATCTCTCATGAATTCAAAATATGGGTTTTAAAAGAAATGATATCAAAATTTGAGTGACACCTTGACGTTAATTTAATAGGACTCTTTTAAAATTAAATTTAAATTATTTTTGGTTTGTCTTCTAAAGTATATTTACACATACAAACAATACTTTTAATTTTTCAATACACTTTTAAATATATTACTTTCACTGAGCCTATATTATGTATTGAAATGTTTTTATTTCAATAAATTGATTTATCTTCTGTGCCACGCTATCCAAAATCATAAGTAAAATTTATGTAAATGATTATTTTGCGTCATAGTATCCAAACAAAGGGAAATGTATGCAAGTGGATAATATGACGCAAAATAATCATTTACATAAATTTTACTTATGATTTTGGATAGCGTGGCACAGAAGATAAATCAATTTATTGAAATAAATACATTTCAATACATAATATAGGCTCAGTGAAAGTAATATATTTAAAAGTGTATTGAAAAATTAAAAGTATTGTTTGTATGTGTAAATATACTTTAGAAGACAAACCAAAAATAATTTAAATTGAATTTTAAAAGAGTCCTATTAAATTAACGTCAAGGTGTCACTCAAATTTTGATATCATTTCTTTTAAAACCCATATTTTGAATTCATGAGAGATGTGAATGAAAAAGCATCAGCGAATAAATTTTATATATTTTTTCATATTAAGATAATAATTGCACCTGTGAACATAAATAAAACTAAAAAGAAAATTATGATTAAAAAAAAAATTATTAACATAGCGTCACTTAAATTTGATATTATTGCTTTTAAGACCCATATTTAAAATTCATAGAGCCAAAAGAAAGTGCTGCGTCAACACTTTTAACCCGTTAAGGGTTTTTGTACTGATATCATTACTTTTTTAAGGTTATTGATGAAAATGTCAATTAGTCGAAATTAAGTATAGGGTATAAATTAATCATTAGAATAAAATTTTAAAGAAATGCTAAAAAAGACCCCTTGGACCCCAATAAAATATGAGGGTGGTGGCCCAGGGAGAGGAATCCAAGACTCAACTTTTAAATTATACAGCGAGAGAGTAACACAATTAGAAGGATGACAATGCATGGCAAAACCCGTTTGTTCCATCTTCCTCCGCCAAAGGGCGCAATCTTTTCTATACAAACATAGCTGAAAATTTTCAGGCTGTCGATTCCGAGCCAAATGAGCCATACATCGTCGTGATCGGTCCCATAGAACCCGATAGGGAAGTGCCCTGGTGGTGAAACTTGGAACTAAAATCAATATATCCTGTCGATGTCGAGTCGAATGAATCAAACTGCATTGTGATGGGACCCATAGGACTTGAGATAGCTGCAAAATCCGTTAGTTCCATCTTCCACCACCAGGGTGCGGACTCTGTTCCATGCAAACATAGTTGAAATCTTTGAGGCTGTCGATTTCGAGTCGAATGAGCCATACCTCGTCGTGATGGGGCGCATAGGACCCGAGATAATAAAGCGCCCCCTGGTGGTGAAACTTGTAACTAAAATCTATATATCATGTCGATGTCGAGTCGAATGAATCAAACTGCATTGTGATGGGACCCATAGAACTCGAGTTAGCAGCAAAATCCGTTAGTTCCATCTTCCACCACCAGGGGGCGCTCTCTGTTCTATACAAACATAGCTGAAATCTTTCAGGCTGTCGATTTCAAGTCGAATGAGCCATACCTCGTCGTGATCAGGCCCATAGAACACAAGATAGGAAAGCGCCCCCTGGTGGTGAAACTTGTAACTAAAATCTATATATCCTGTCGATGTCCAGTTGAATAAATCAAACTGCATTGTGATGGGACCCATAGAACTCGAGTTAGCTGCAAAATCCATTAGTTCCATCTTCCACCACCAGGGGGCGCACTCTGTTCTATACAAACATAGCTGAAATCTTTCAGGCTGTCGATTTTGAGTCGAATGAGCCATACCTCATCGTAATCGGGCCCATAGAACACGAGATAGGATAGTGTCCCCTAGTGGCGAAACTTGGAACTAAAATCGATATATCCTGTCGATGTCGAGTCAAATGAATCAAACTGCATTGTGATGGGACCCATAGAACTCAAGTTAGCTGCAAAATCTGTTAGTTCCATGTTCCACCACCAGGGGGCGCACTCTGTTCTATACAAACAGCTGAAATTGTTGAGGCTGTCGATTTCGAGTTGAGTGAGCCATACCTTGTCATGATCGGGACCATAGAATCTGAGATAGGAATGCACCCCCTGGTGGTCAAACTTGAAACTAAAATTGATATATCCTGTCAATGTCAAATTGAATGAATCAAACTGCATTGTGATGGGACCCATAGAACTCGAGTTAGCTGCAAAATCCGTTAGTTCCATCTTCCACCACCAGGGGGCGCACTCTGTTCTATCAAACATAGCTGAAATCTTTCAGGCTGTCGATTTCGAGTCGAATGAGCCATATCTCATCGTAATCGGGCCCATAGAACACGAGATAGGATAGTGTCCCCTAGTGGTGAAACTTGGAACTAAAATCGATATATCCTGTCGATGTCGAGTCAAATGAATCAAACTGCATTGTGATGGGACCCATAGAACTCAAGTTAGCTGCAAAATCTGTTAGTTCCATGTTCCACCACCAGGGGGCGCACTCTGTTCTATACAAACAGCTGAAATTGTTGAGGCTGTCGATTTCGAGTTGAGTGAGCCATACCTTGTCATGATCGGGACCATAGAATCTGAGATAGGAATGCACCCCCTGGTGGTCAAACTTGAAACTAAAATTGATATATCCTGTCAATGTCAAATTGAATGAATCAAACCATGTTGTGATGGAACCCATAGAACTCGAGTTAGTTCCAAAATCCATTAATTTCCCCTTCCACTGCCAGGGGCGCACTCTGTTCTATATGAACATAACTGCCCCTGGTGGTGAAACTAAAATCAGTAAGTTCTATCGAGGTCGAGTCGAATGAGCTAAACTGCATCACGATTAGGAATGCACAACCTGTGGCCCGTGATGGGTAACTGGTGGCCCGCAGAGACCATACATGCCAACCTATCCAAAAATCTCAAATTTCCTTAATAATTCGTGAGAAAAATGCGCAAATTTTGTCCATAGATCGTAGGAAAATATTAATTTCATTGATCAGGTGCATAAAATTATGAATTGCATCGACTGGATGCAAATTTTGTCGAATGGGCATGGAAAAATCACAAATTTCGCCATTTTGTCGCTAGAAAAAAAAACGCAAATTTCAATAATCGGTCAACAGAAACCAGAGATGCCAAAATCGATAATTCTGGAGTTGTAAATTTCGTCAATCACTCAAAATCTTGAATTTTGTAAATCAGTTGAAAAAACCTGCAAATTTTGTCGATAAGGCACTTAAAATCGCAAATTTCATGGATCGAGCAACGAATTTCATCGAATGGCATGGAAAGATCGCGAATTTCAACGAACAGTCGCGGAAAAAATTTGCAAATTGTCCATAGATAGTGGGAAAACATGAATTTTGTCGATAGGCATGGAAAATCGCAAATTTCGTATATTGGGCGTGGAAAAATCAAGAATTCCATCGAATGTTTGTGAAAAAATTGTAAATTTCAACAAACGGTAAAAAAAAAAAAAAAAAAAAAAAAAAAAAAAAAAAGAAGAAAATTTTGCCATTGTCTAGAGAAGAAAAATTGTGAATTTCATTAAATGGCCGACGGAAAGCATATCAGTTGAAAATCACGAATTTTGTCAATCAGGCACAGTAAAAACATGAATTTTGTGGATCGGGAGAAGGAAAATCATAAATTTTGTTGAACGCATGCATAAAAATCATGAATTTTGTTTATCGGGCATATAAAAATCATTAATTTCGTCAAACGGATCCATAAAAATCAAGAAAGTCATCAATCGGGTGCGTAAAAATCTTGAATTTCATCGATCAGGCGTGTAAAAATATAGGACAAAATTGCCATTCGCCAATCGGCGAGTAATACTGAAATTTTGGCAACTGACTTTACTGCCACCACTGGTCAAACTTAATAGTCCCAATTGCGATGATTGAATGGAAAAAGATTTTTTCCCCGCTGTCGCTCGACAAATTTCGAAACCATTTGGCGAATTTCACGATTTTTTCCCCGAAATTATTTGACAGATTGTGACTTTTTTTCTTCTCGAAGCCATTCGACGATATTCGAAAAAATTTTCCCCTGAAACCAGTTGATGAATTTTGTGATTTTTCCACTATCAATGAATTTTGTGATTTTTCTGCTATCGATTGATGAATTTCGTGATTTATCGACTATCGATTAATGAATTTCACGACTTTTTCCATGAACGAAAAAATTGTGCACTTTTTTTCCACTGCTATTCGACGAATTTTGCAATTCTGTTCCGCGATTGTTAGACAAATTTCACTATTTTTCTCCCGAGATCATTTGATGAATTTTGTGATTTTTACCCCCCGAACGTATTTGACGAATTTCTCTAATTTTTTCACGACAGTTAGACATAATTAATTTTTTTCCTGCAATGCCTGATTTCTTTCCCGAGATCATTTGACGAATGTCGTGATTTCTTTCCCAACACTATTTGACAAATTTCGCCGTTTATTCCACAATCGTTTGACAAATTTCTTAAATTTTTTATCAAGTATTTGTAAATTTGTTATTGGTCATTGCTGAAAAACAGGAGTAAAAAAATCCATGTACTGGCCAGTGGTCACTGAGTAAAAAAGTTGAAACCTATACATAAAAGTTGAACCTATACATAAAAATCATGAATTTTTTAGAACGGGCACATAAAATCACAATTTTGTCAAGTAGCCGCATAAAAATCACAAATCCATGTAGTGAACATTAGTATTCTTCCAAATTTGCAACCGAACAGTGCCGTATGTATGGATAATGCTAATTATCCCCCCCCCCCCTACCCAACATCTCCTCGAAACAAAATTCTCTCTGTGCTAAGTGATGGTGGTCCTCGACAACCCAACAATTTTTTAAGTGGCCCTTCGCCTAAAAAGATTGGGCACCTCTACTATCAATAACAATAAATTAACCTATCGCTTGTGTCATGTATTCATGAGCTGTGATTGCAATGCAAATTCTTGTTTACAAGAATAAGACTCATATTAGGTATTTTATTATTTATTTATTGTTTGTTTACTTATTTTGATTTGATTTTCTTGTCCTTTTAGAAATTGACTTTAGATTGTTACTTAAATGGTGAGATGATTGTCAATTACCTGTTTTATCGATAAAAATGATACAAGGTAAGGAAATTGCATCGTATCGAGTGAATATTTAGGAAGTATTTTAAAACCCGCAGACTAAAGAAGATTTGTGTTTTACTTGTTAGCTATATTTTGCAACTCTCCAAATTACTGCAATGTAAATATAGTATGAAGTTAACTTTCCTCTGTTGTATAGCTAATTTTATTGGAAAAAAACCCCTGAAAATGCATTGTTGTAGTAATCAATTATTTTTGCAGTTGTGTAAATTCTGTCATAACATTTTTCAACTAAGGGAAATCTTACATTGGACATTTAATCACAGTATTTTAAATAAGAAAACTTAAAATATTTGCAAATTAAAGAAATGAAAAGAGATTTTGTTTAAAATTACATCTAAAGATTTTTTTTTTTTTACAAAAAATGCAAAATTCGCCAGTCATTCGGGAAATTATCACAAAATTCTACTAATAAAATGGGACTGTAAAGAAACCGGTTCAAAATGTGTCCTTTTTAAAAATTAAATTCCATCCCAGCAGCCCTGCTGTTATGTTAGTCGAGCACTAGCTGATCGACAAAATTTTTTAATCTCGCCAACTTTTTTTTTCTGACCAATCTTTAACATAAGCTAATAAAGTATAGCCAACATTTTAACATTGCTATATAGTATCATAAAAAACTTACTTAAAAATAGCTGAAATATAATCTTGATAAAATACGTAAACACAAACATATCAATACAAATAACAAAATCTCATGTAATCGGGTAGGGGAGACCGGTACACAGTGGACCACTTTTTCAGTTAAATTTTTTTTTTTCTCTTTAACAGACTGACCAATCTGTATGAAAATATTTTTGAATATTCCTTAAACCTTCTTACATCCATCATAATTTTCTCACAACATAGTTTTCAATACATTAAAAATATATATATATATACACTGGTCCACCCACCAGGGTATAGTGGACCACTATTAGGTATTATCTAAAATATAATATAAATCTATTTTTCATTAATCTAATTCTTTTTTGTTGCCTCTTCATTCGCAAAATAACATAGTAATATAAATTTTGAAACAAAAACAAAAAATTAATTATATTTTGAAAATAATAACAGATTAATACAGGAACAATTGCAATTTAGTTGAAGTTATTACTTAAGTAAAAAAAAAATCAGCTCACAATAAAATTTGCAAATGAAATTCCAAAATACTTATCAGTAAGATTGAGCCTGAAATTTTCAAGAAATAATTTTGGGTCTGCGAGCAACATTATGAAATCATTGACATCAACAGCAGATTCATCTACAGTTTCGGGAGAAATAAACTGATTTCCATTCAATTTGCATCTCATGAATCTTACTTGAATAGAATCATCAACAATTAGACTACAGTTATATTTATCAAAGGCAGTAAATACAAAACAAAATATTTCTTACTATGTTAAAAAAATTGTTATTTTTATTTGTTTACTTTATTTTACAGTTAATTCTACTTTAAAACAATCTTTCTTTATAGAAAACAATTATTACATATTTTGAACATTCTGCATTAGAGGAGCAGAGTGGATTGTGGACCACTGTGCCCCAGGAGTGGGTGGTCCACTGTACCCCATGTTGAAGTTCAATAAATAATCATATTAATATTGTTTATAGCTTTCTTTTAAACATAATAACTTTAAAGTAAAATAAAAACAAGTATCTTAGCTTTTCAAAAAGCTGTTTTATTTTATTTATCTACAACCTTTAATTACTAAAAAAATAAAAATATGATGATGAAAAATTTTACTTTTAGAAGCTCAAAACAACAAAGCAGGATAAAATAGTTCAATCTGAGCTAAACATACTTTCTGAAGGCTATAAATAATCATTGCAGTGCTGTTGTGTATTAGGATAGAAGAGAAGCTTAAAAAAATTTAAATAAATAAAATATTAGGGGGTGGTCCACTGTGTCCATAGGTTCACTGTGTACCGGTCTCCCCTATATTAATGATAGGCTTAGTCAATAAAAAAAATGTTAAAGTAAGCAATAACATAAATTAGAAACATTGTATTTCATAATGAAAACATCGTATCTAATTTTATATACATAAAAGTGAAAACTTACGTTATATAAATTCCCTATATAATATACAAAAGTTTCATCACAATTAAACGTATTTCAATCACACTGAAATAAAAAGTTTTAGTTATTAAATTTGTGTGAGGTGAATGATGGGAAAGTTTGATTTGGAGAGTTGGAAAATATAGCTAACAAGTAAAAAACCAATCTTCTATTGTCATCAAATTTTTAAAAGACTTCTTTAAAAGATTCACTGATTATTTTTAACGATAAAGCAGGTAATACTATTGACAATTATCTCACCATTTACGCCACTAAATCAAAAGACAATTTCTAAAAGGACAATCTAATCAAAATAAGTAAACAAACAATAAATATATAAATAATAAAATACCTCATATGAGTGTTTGAACTTTGAAGGGGGGGGGGGGCTATGAGACCTATAGCGGCAGGGCTGTCGTCTCCAATGATCCAAACCATATGAGTGTTATTCTTACAAAAACAACATTCGAGACTCGTTGAAAACAAACAGATGATTGATTTGTTGATTAGAGGCTGTTTCAAATTAACTGATAAAAAAAAAATTCTGAATCTTTTTTTCCTTTAAAAAATGACAAATTAAATATATAAATAACAATTAAATTGTATATATATAATTATAAAATATTTCAATATTTTAATCAAGGAATCTAAATATTTTTCGACTTAATGAAGATTTTGAAATAAGAAATTCTTTATTATAACAAAAAAGAAAAATATACAAACAATAATTTAATTTAATACATATATATTACATATTAAAAATTGTATTAAAAACTGTTTTCGTATTAAAAAAAAAAGAATCTAAATAGTTCTTCAGCCACATATGATTGCGAAATCGCCTTTAACTATAACCGTGATACCCATGAACATCCGGACCGCGCAGGAATAAAAAAGGGTGAAAAGGCCGAACATCTTTAATGTTAGTCTACCAGAAAAAGCATAAGAAAAGAGTCCGATTTTGAAGCTGGATTATATAAAAAACAAGAGTTTTCCTACGTTAGCTCAAAATCTTACTCTCTTCATCTAAAAGCGATTAATATAATATATTAATTTTAAAAAAATCGTTCGATCCATTTTCGAGATAACACCTCTGTGCCCATTACACCATTACATTTTCCATTTTCGCTTAAAAATTGGTTTCCAGATCTCAAAATCTACTGCATGTAGAAATCTATAAATTTCAGGATAGAGTTAGGCCATAGATATAAGACTAATGTGAAAAAATCGAAACGGTATGCCTCATATTTACTGAGATATTAAATGTCGGCGTTTCGATTTTCCTTTGATGTCCTGCTAGCTGTATATATGAGAGTGACGGAATCTTCGGTTTTGGGCTTACGGTTTTCGGTTTTTCGCTGCGTCACTCAAGAGACTACCGTCTCTTATGATTATGGCCTTCTAATAAATGTGGAAAACTCTTGTCAGATAGCTTCAATTCAGCTTTCACTATCCTAGAAATAATTAAGTGCGAACCTGATATCCATTGTTTGGCATCTATCAAGGAAGATTCCTATAACCGCATGTTAACCCCTTAACAGTGTAGCCCGAACTCAGTTCGGGCAAGAAGAGTTTGCTTGTTTTCTTACTAAAAGCTTTTGCACACCAGTAATTTTTAAACGCAACCTTCGCTTTTTTGATCGGCAGACCATTTTCGATTACACAAAGCAAATATGTTAGTACTTAAAAAGTGGTGTATCGTGTCTATTTTTAGTTTATGGTGTCAAAAAACCTCCAACAGTTAAGGGGTTAAAAAGTTTTTGAAAATATTTTGGAATATTTTTCTCATTTGTGTTTATATATATTGGCACCTGTTTATAAAAAAAATTACGAAATCTCAAAATTACGCTTGTTAAAAAAATATGAAAATTTCGTCATTTTGTTATTTATTGTTGATTGGATGATAGTGGACACATTGGAAATTTAAAAACTACTGTTTTATAATCCTCGATCTTCTATTTCATATTTAGGTAAAATTTATCCAAAAACGTTTCTACTCTACCTGCTGAACAAGCTTACTAAATATGTTTAACTTAAATAATTAAATGTAACTAAAAAAAAAAAAAACACTTTCATTAAAATTCAGAAAAAAGTATTTTTATATTACAAAGCACAAATGTGTGCGTCGCTCAATGTAGACGTCATAATGATGCGGGCAACAATGTGGTGAAAATGGATGAATGTTGCATCAATGGGGCTATTTTTTCAATCAAAAAATCGTAGAGTTATTTCTATGGGGAAAATGCAAGTTTTGGGCAAACGTTGACCCCTTTAGGGATCGATTTAAAAAACAAAATACTCAGTTATTAACTCAGTAAAACTCAGAAAGGCATATATATTCCAAATTTCAAAGCTCTACGTCAACAGGAAATAGGTGAAAAGTGAATCCTCAAATTTCACTGCTACATACATACAGAAATGAAAGTTAAAAGAAATTATGTAATTAATACACTTGTAAAACCTCAGTTTTCACAAATATATAGGGTGTCCCTGCTAAGATAATCAATGATTAATTACTAAACTGTATGTTTTAGGAAACTGCTAGTTTAAATGTATAGTTTCAATTTCAAAAATGTTTCAGATGTGTAGTAATCATAAGAATATGCCTTTAATTCAAAATTATTGTTTTTTAAACGTTAACATATTTATTTTTTATACGGCACTGTATCCTAATGTTACATTAAGAAAAACTTTCTCCGTGCGATAACAAGTAAAACGGAAAAAAAATCTATATTTTTGCATAACAATACTTGCCGAGTTATTATACTTTGAATTTTAGGAATTTTCGACATTTTACGGCACTAAAACCGCGTTTTTGTTGTTTTTCAGAAACCATAGTATGTTGTATTTTAGTTTTAAATACAATTATTTTTTATGTTTTGTAATTTAGTTTTACATATTTTCAACATGTATCGTAGCATGTTATATATATATATATATATATTATAATCTGAAAAAGAAAATTTCAAGTAATTTTGATTCATTATTATTTGATCCACTACATTTTTTAGTTGTTGACATGTCATGGTCACATAAAATTCTTCTTTTTTAAAAAATCGGCACGTGGATATACACGTGTTCAAGAGAGACAAGTTTCCACCAATTGTCGAATAATCATGTGATCAAGGTAAGCTGGAAAGGAACTTGGATAGATAGACGCCTGTCTGTTTCGTTTGCTGCGCCTATCCTGAGTGTCGCCGTTTCAAAATGTATTTGTATGCTACAGTATGATATAAAATATATGGAGCATTCATTAATGGATATAACAAAATATGGTTATCATTGAATCACCAAGATATCTTTATTATACAGGGTGTTCCGTTAAAGGGGTCCAATATTAATAGGGGTAATAGAGGAGAGCACATGGAGCATAAATCAGTATATAAAGCCTGGTCGGATCTCAATAGTTTTCAAGTTACAACAAATAGAATGAAAATTCGGAAAATTGTAAAAGAACCCTCATTGCTAAACTATCGATAATGCTACATAAAAACGAAGCACATATTTAGAAAGAACAGAAAAAAACCTACAAAATGACATCAATTTTATTAAAATAGCAATATTTATTGACGAGTTACAAGCCCTGAAACAGTGAAAAAAGTACGAAATCCAATATACATCAAAATATTTAATCGTTAATTCCAAAAAGACAACTCTAGCTACAACAAGGAAAATGTAGTAAAATTTGTTCCATTCCGAAAACTTTCGAAAAAGCTTACAATGAACCATATCGGTTTAATTGTGTGAGAGAAATTAATCAGTTTCTTAGTTACAACTCCGCTTTCTTTGACACTAGCAAAGGTTAAACTCCGCCCATCACGATTGGAAACACCGCCTTTTTAATTACTCTCAACTATACATTTTCGATCATGCTTCTTCTGAGATGCAACATTTTTAATTATTCAAGAGTTGAATGAACCAAAATAACTTTACAATAATAGTCTACATTTTAAAGTGGTCTTTTATTGATATAAAGCTTAAGTTAAATTCCTTAAAATTAAACTGGTGGTGAAAATTCGGAAATAATTAAAAATATTGCGATTTGTAACTATGCAAGAAGTTTCAGTACATGTTTTACATGGACAATTATTGTATGTATATGTGCATCATAATTTATGATAGGAAATAATAATAACAAATAGCATAATAATTTTATTACTTATAAATTTAAAAAACACACTAAATTTTAAATTAATTCATACAAACTTTGTAATTTACAATTTGAGTACACCACAGTCTGTGACTTACAAAATACTGTGCCAAAAAGTGTTGAAAATAAAAGAAAAATGACAAATAAAGAATTACATTCCACGTACTTTATGACATATGTGAAGCATAGTCTTCTGGCCTGCGCTGCACAGTTCAATGTCGGAAGGCAGACGAACGGACATTATTATAATAGGTGTTCGAAGTTGCGCCCATTAACAGAATCGCACAGCCGACAGCGACGTCGTAAAGATTGGCGAACACGCCGAAAAACTCCGACGGAGTTGGGAATGTCTCCTGCAGCGACAACGATTCGCGCTAGTAAATCCTCCGGTGTATCCACAGGCGTTTCATACACCAGCGATTTAAGGTGTCCCCAAAAAAAAAGCTAACGGATTGAGGTCTGGAGAGCGTGCAGGCCAAGCAACAGGTCCACTGCGTCCAATCCATTTCCCAGGATATGTTGAATTGAGGTGATTGCGAACACCTATGAAAAAAATGTGCCGGTGCGCCATCGTGCATAAACCACATATTGTGGCGCAATGTTGCTGGCACATTTTGCAGTAACTGCGGTAAGATATCCCGTAGGAAAACCAAGTACGTACTGCCATTGAGTACATCTGGGAGTAAATATGGTCCTATGAGATAATCGCCGAGGACACCTGCCCATATGTTCACACTGAACTTTTGTTGTGCGTTCGACGGGAAAACAGTGTGCGGATTTGTATATGACCATGTGTGCATATTGTGCGTGTTTACCACGCCCTCTCTCGTAAATGTTGCTTCATCAGTAAATAAAATATTTTCCAGAAATTGTGGATTATTTTCTGTTACATTAAGCAACCAGCGTACGAATTCTGTCCGCTGAGCACAATCTGTTACTGATAACAGTTGTACCCGCTGCACATGAAAGGGGTGCATGTTTTCTGCACGCAGCACACGCCACACACTTTGGTGAGAAACACCGACTTCAGACGCAGCAGCTCGTGTACTCGTAGAGGGGTTATCTTTAAAAATATTCAGTACATCTTCTTCCATTGCAGGTGTTCGTACATGTCGAGGTTTCCCTGCATCAATGCTTGCTGTATTAAACGATCCAGTCTCCCGTAATCGTCTATCGATTTTTATGAAGAGTTTCGAACTTGGGCAACGTCTCCTTGGAAATTGCTCACGGTACATGCGCTGTGCTAGACATGCATTTCCATGAGCTTGCCCGTACATCAGATGCATGTCCGCATATTCTTCGTTAGAGTATTCCGGCATAATTATTATACATCAACTTACTACAATCCCACTTACAACAGCCTCCCTTTAACATAACGCCCACTGATGACTGCTGTTTTATTACACTTTTCTTCCTATACACATAGAAAATTTGGATAAAAAGTACTTCTACTTCATCATCCTGAAAGTTCATGGAGGAAACGCAGCAGTCACGGAGTTTGCTTTAAGACAAGGCGAGAGCTGCACAATATGTCATTCACTTGACCAGACTGAATAATGAAAGGGTATTGATAGAGGTTGATCAGAAATGTATAATTGAAAGATATTAAAACGGGGTGTTTACAATCGTCATGGGTGGAGTTTCGCTCTTTCCGAGCGTGCAACAGTACAGAGTTGTAACTAGGGAACTGCTTGATTTCTGCCATACAATTAAACTGATATGGTTTATTGTCAGCTTCTTCGAAAGCTTTCGAAATGGACCAAATTTTATAACATTTTCCTTGATGTAGGTAGAGTTGCATTTTTGGAATGAACGATTAACTATTTTGCTAAATATTTGATTTTGTATTTTTTCACTGTTTCAGAGCTTGTAACTCGCCATTAATTCTCAATATTCTAAAACAACTTATGTCATTTCGTAGGATTTTTTCTGCTCTTTCTAAATATGTGCTTCGTTTTTATGTAGCATTATCGATAGTTTAGCAATGAGGGTTTTTTTACAAATTTCCGATTTTTCATTCTATTTGCTGTAACTTGAAAATTATTGAGATCCGGCCAGGCATTATATACTGATTTATGCTCCGTGTGATCTCCTCTATTACCCCTATTAATATTGGACCCCTTTAACGGAACACCCTGTATATAAGCATAGGTGCCAACCTCTCATTAATATTCCGTAATAGGCGGGTTAATTTGACTTAGTTTAACAATGCTTCAAACCAGAAAAAATATTGGATGAATTTTTATTTATTCAATTTCAGTCGGCTACGTGGAATTTATTTAACTTCATTTCTTAAAAAATTTCTGGTACGAAACGTGTTAAACCTGGGTCAAATTAACCCGCATATTATGGAATATTAATGAGAGGTTGGCACCTATATATATAAGTATTGTTCATGAAACATAGAAATTTAACATGCAAATATTCTATCCGCAGAGCTTTTTTTAAATATTAATTCACAGTATTGTTGCCTTATCTAATCCGTCATTAAACAACGCGAATACTACTACTTCAAAAAATTGTGGCATTCAAAATACTAAATGAAAAAAAGTAGCAGATTCAGTGTTGTCAGTTCCCTACTCTTTAAAAAATTCAAATAGCTTGATTGCCGCCACTTTTTTGAACAAGAAATATTTGCCTTATTTAATTGCAGATAAAATAATATGAAATTAAGGGAAATTATACTCTTCTAAAAAAAGTGGTGCTAATGAAGCAATCTGAATTAAATAAAAGTCTGCCAACACTGAGCGAAAGATAAAAACTTCTCGTAGGAAGAATCTATATTTAATAAAATTAAATTTCTGGTTCAAATCATGCAAAACTAAGAACGCTCATAAAAAATTAAATCCTGGTACTAAGAGGGAAATTAGGTAAATTCAATCTATTTTAAAGTATATGTGAATTGTGTAAACATTTTCAAAATCAACGAAACATTTTTAGGCATGACTAATCTATTGAAACTGTTTATGTTTAAGTTAATGAAAAAAAATACTGGGTGATCCATAAATTCATTAAAATTTTAATTTTTTTTAAAAAGGAACAAATTATGCTAGAATTTCCAAGAAGTATGTCAACATTACTTCGCATTATAAATCTTTGAATTATATATTTTTTCCAGATTAAAAATCTTCTTGCGATTAATAGTACAATTTTTATTTTTTAGGCAAATAAATAGGACGAAACATTCTATACAAAAATTGTTATAAAACTGTACACAACCTGATTAAGGTAAAGATTACTATTCGGAAAAAGTGGCAGTAAACTGTTTACAAAATTAAAGACTGTAGGTATTCTGCATTTACCAGTGGTGTGGTAGAAAAAATGACCGACCGCCAACTCAGTCTCTGACCCTTGGAAGGTTAAACAGACTGAATTCTGGACCATCAGACACTTAACAGAACGCAACAACAAAATTCTTGCATTTTCTCGATTAGACACCCTAACATTTGTTGCTAATAATAAACGGAAATAATGACGTCATAAATCTTTGGAGATAAAATATACCATAGAAAAGATTTGAACAGGAATACCTGCCCCTGAATGCCCTGGATCTTTTTTTCTGTGGTCGAAAATTTCACATCATGTTAATCACTTAAAACGAGTAAATTCATATTAGTATCTTAACATATTTTTAATGGTTCTCGAAGGTTTTCTCTACATAGGAATATAAATATAAGATTGGATGGCTAAGATTTCAAATCACATAGTTTAACCCAAAATGAAGTCTTCATTATCGGCACAAAGGAGTAACTTTTTAAGATGTGAAAAAATTCAAAAATCGCTGTAGGATTTCAAAATAAACGTTCTTGAAAGTCGACAAAATTTACTATATCGGGCCTAAAGATTGAACTTGGATTCATTTTATATCGGTCTCGAATTCAACTGGGAACGTGAACAATCAGGAAAATATGCGCATTTTACCCTTGAAATTAAAATAACAAAAACAATAATAAAATAATAAAAAATATCAGCCGCAGGTGCATCAACTTTAATCTTCGTCTAACTTTAACAAAATTTTTAGACTTATTTGTGCGATAAATTTTCTTAGGCATAGTCAACAGACACACGCATATCCATAGAAACAAATATTTCCTTTTATTAAAACCAAAGTATCCAACCCATGCTTGTAAAAATTAAAATTTTCAATGTTTAGAAGTTAATAAATATCCAATAAAAGCAAAATTGATTGCTCAGGAAGTTGTTGCTGTCGATATGACGTACGAATTACGGACGGACATATATTTGCTTTATAATATAGATAGATATAATCCAAAGATAAAAATATTTTAGTTTATAAATTTAAAACGAAATATAATTAGTTTAATTTTACTTCAATGTGTCCATAAAAAGGCTGGAGTCGGAGTTGGCATGTTTTTTGCGTTTCCAATTTTGATTCATTTTAGCAAAAAAAAAACCTGCCTAATTCCGACTGCAACTTCACGACTCCGATTCCATGGCCCTGTTATTAAACCTTTCTAAAGCAGTGGGCTGTATATATACCACTTAATTTTAATTCCTAAATGAAATTTATACCAGAAGTTTTCAATAAAAATTTGCTTTTAGAATGTACCGGGTAAAAAGCATTTAGTTATTTTGTGTTTACTTTTTCTTAAATCCTGATGAAATTCAATCATTTCAAAATTCTAGCAGCAAAATTATTTTGTCTTAAAAAGAGTTAACAAACCTCATTTAAAACCACAACCGGTGGTGTAGCGTTGACGAAACGATTAAAATAAATGCGCATGCTTAAATTAATACCTAACTACCACTATTAAAAAATTGTCTTATTTAATGACAGAAACATTGCGATTAAATAAAATGACGATTAGCTTTCGGAATCTGGGGGGGGGGAGGCAAACAAATTTAAACAAAAAAGTTGAAACCCCTACCTTTTTTGGTGAATTGTATAAGATTTATTATTTTTTTGTAAGTCTACAGTATTAAGTAGAATTAACTCTTTCAGGGGCAAGTAACTGCATTTCTGCAATGTAGAATTCGTATCAGAATTTTCGAAAATTTTTATTTGAGAATATGAGAATGCAATTTTACATCTTTTATTTACCGAAGTGATAAACGTAAAATTTTGTTAAAAATCCTTGTACAAATATTGGTAAAAATTAATAGGAATAAAACAATATGTCACCGCTTTTCAAAAGATTTTAAAGAAGAGTTTTGAAAGAGTAGTTTTATGTCACTTTTTTTTAAACGATGTTCATACGTGTTCTAAAATATTATGTTGACTTTATAGAATTTTGACTATAATATGAAATGTTGTTTAGATAGGTTGAAAAATATCTCATTATTAAAACAAAACAAGGAAGAAGAAAAATTTAAATATTTTTTAATCGTAGAACTTTCTCGAGTGGAATAAAACAAAAAAAAGCAAGCGACAAATAATTTATTTGCATTCTCGAAGCAACACAAAAAGCTATAAAATTATCGTACTTTATATTTTTTGACTTATCTTTCTTTTTAAAAAAATATGCTTTCCGTTTTTTATAATCAATTCAGAGCAGAGGCGTAGCGTCAAGGGGGGCACGGACCACTTTACTACCAGTATTTTTATATACTATATTTGGCCTTATTTAATTCATACCGTCCAAAGCTTAAATAAGGCTAAATGTAGTATATAATTATACTGGTAGTAAAATGATCGTGCCCCCCTGACGCTACGCCACTGATTCAGAGCATTTGTGCAGTGATTAAAAATTCTTCAAATCTAACAAATTTTTGTTTTATGTTTTTCTGTTTGTGCATGTTCAGAATTTTTTGTATTCGTTTTATTATGTTTTTTTTCATCGTGTATTTAAAAGCGCTTGTAATTTGAAAATGAGCCTTGTTTTCAAAAGTATAGTAATGCATGAAGGGGGAAATCCTGACTTTATAGTCTTAAGTTTGATACGGTAATGAACGAGGCTTTGCTGTAAAATCCCAAATAAATCTTACCTATCTTTATTTTTGATATTCCTTATATTTTATCTTTTAAATTTTATGTCTGGCAATTAATTTAATATCAGCCTAGTTCTAAATCTAATAATAAAATATTTTAGTCAACGACTATAGCAAGAATAATTAATCGTTTGATATTAAAAAATATTCGAATTTTAAAATCTAAAGAACATTCCAACTTTAGATTTCCTTAGCTGCCAATTTTTTTATTTTTTTCGAGAACAATAAACACATTTTGAAGCAGACATTTTATTTATAAAAGGAAATTATATGTGTACTGCGTATAAATAGGAAAAATTTTATTAAGTAAAATTTCTGTGTTAAAATATGTTTATTTGACTTGAAAAAAAGGAGACATGGCAGATTTAGTTTACTTGTACAGACCATACACATAAAAAATGATTAAAATAACTTTAAAATTTATTACATAAAAATTAAATTTAAATACTTAGAATAAATAATAAATTTTAATTGAAATGCAGAGTTTTGAAAGAATAGGAAAGCGAATGTTTCTGATTAGATATCATTTTCTATTTTAAATTCACGCTTTTTTCAATTCTTGTTCAAAATACCTATCACAAAATTTAGTAACTTTATGCAAATATCTACAAATGACGGATTCTCCGGTGGATATTATGTTTTAGCAGAGTATTGTTAATACACATATTCAAATATCATTCATTATTTTAAATGACGAAAGCTACATGATTCACGGAAGTGTAAATTTTAAAGATTTTTAAATTTAACACTTAAATGTATAGTGTATCCAATTGGCAACACTTTTTATTTAATTTTTAATAAATAAATCCAGTTCTTCGCAATCACTATATTTATATAAAAATATTAATCCTGTAAAAATAACATAAATATGTTACTAAATAAAGTTAAAAATCTATCTTAAAATTTCTGGTGTCTAATTCTTAATATAATAAAACAAAACAATTCTAAAAGAAAAATTCATGCACTGTAGGGTTAAATCGCAGGGTAAGATTGCTGTCAAACTTTCGACAATTTGAAACAGTTTAAAGAAAATATATTCCAACTTGTTAGAAATAAGTATCTCGACAAATATCCAAGATGCGGAAGGACATGGCTACATGGCTAACGAGTTGCACCAAACATCAAATTCCTTCGATCAGTCTGTAAGTCAAAACAAATACGTGTAGGAAACGAATTAAAAATAATCTTGGTGTAAATGTATAAAACTACATACTGCATAGATATCTGAGAGAGTCCAGGGACATTGTTTTTAAGAAAATATGTTGCAAAAAGCGCCTTAAATCACACTATAAACAATCCCGAATAAATTGTTTCAAAAGGACAGGTGGTACGGGGACAAGTGACTCACACTATTATTCAACGGCATTGAAAAGTGGAATTTGGTAGCCCCTGACATATAGAACAGTTATTGACATGACCTCAGAAACAGCTTTGCACTGTCCCCTGTAGATTATAAGTGAACTCTGATGGTGTGGGAGGTAATTGCTTTAACGGGCAAACCTCCCTGGACATTCTCCATGGAAACAAAATAAACAATACACCAAGAAACACTAGAATAACATCTTCTTACGTTGAAAGACTTCTTAGGGGTGCTAAGCACACATTTCATCAGGCCAATTTCAATACCTCAATCCTCAACACACATAATGCAAAACTGTAGCTTTCCGCGAAAAATGTTCAAGTTTTATATCAATCAGCGGTAAGCTCATAAATAAAATCAATTGAGAATATTCAGGGTATAATAACCTGCAAAGTATAGAAGGAAAAGCCATATGACTCTACAAAAAATAATCAAAATGACCATTGAGAAAGCATGGTATTTTCCGTCACCGATGTTTTTGCATAAACTGCTTATTTGAAGTTTTCCGAAACCAGAAAAGTACTTGTCCATACCAAGCGTGCGAGTGTGGGTATGCCTGGAATTTTTACACATAAATTAGCTTTGTAATTAAATTGTCCAAATTTTTAAATTAACTATTTTTAAGTTTACCAAAATTTACCTATCGTAATATAACAGCATCGATTATCTAAATCATCATTTTCATTTTTAAAATAGACATTACTTTTCTGTTCGCAACACATAAAAGTTCTCTTTTTAACACTTTCCATCTTAGTTGAAAAGTGTTTATGAATTCGGTTTGTCTGTCTGTATGTTTGTGCTGTAACTAGCGTAAATATACTCGGAATGCCATGCAATTGATATATGTTATTGAAGTCTACCATGGCATGTTCGGTATTGAAAATGAAGTGTGTAGCATTTATAGTTCTTTAACAGGGACACTCAAAACAATTCCATTACATTACGGCCTATAAGGATAAATCATTTGTAGTTTATTTTAATGATGTTACATTATTTCAAATATATTGAAATTGATATATATCACAGAGGTGCACTACAAGAGGCTTACAATAGAATATGGTGTGTATAGCATATTTTCAATTTTGGAAACGGTTGGAACCGGTTCTGAAAGTGAAAGTACCCTTATATAAAAAAAAAACTGGAACCAGAATCGAAAAAGTAAAAACTATCAACGTTAGAAATCGACCTCAGCTATCCTATACAAAAAACATGATTTAAAAATATTAAAATACGAGCGAGAAATCTGCCAAGAACCTTCCCATAGACATAACATTAGCTTACGCGTTTTTTCGTATGCCTGATGTAGGCTCTAAAACTGATGGCATTGAGCTAACAGGCTATTCACACTAATTGTATAATAAACTCACACAATTATATAATGCTGCATGAAATACCCATTTAGCTAAATTAAGGGGCGATTAGAACCTCTCGTTTTCCCCTTAATACTTAACCAATGAACTTCCAAATCTAATCAGGGTAGCGCCTTAGCAGAATAAACCTGTATATCAAATTGGAAACAAATCGGATAAATCTGCATGAAAAACCCACTTAGTTAAATTAATGGGGGGTTAGCTCCCCGTTCCCCCTCTTTATATTTAACTAAGGAAACCCCAAAACTAATCAGGTAAGCGCAATGAACCTATATAAAGAATTTAAAGCAAATCGGATAATTCTGCAGGGAAAACCCAATTATCTAAATTAAGGGTGTATTAGTTCCCGTTCCCACTTTATACTTAACCAATGAACCCCCAAATCAGGGAAGCGCCTTATGAGAATGAACCTGTATTCAAAATTTGAAGCAAATTGGATATTTCTTTCAAGAGTTATCGCGTTACGTACATACAGAAACTTTCGGCACATTAGCTCCCAGGCTTTGACAGCCTGTGAGCTAGAAAACCATAAATAAGTAAGTAAAATTGTGATTTTTAAAAATTTTATGCATCCTGAATACTTTAAATTTTAAAGAAACAGGGTGGTTATAATTAAAGTTACCCTGTTTAGACCTACGTAGAGTCCGCACTGGCTGACAGATATCGATGAAACTTGGAATATAAGTTATATGAGCCATGGTGAAATGAAATATGCAATAAAAAATTTAGTTCAAATTTCGACCGATGGATGACGGTTTTCATTTACGAGAAAGGACTTTATGCAAATTTGGAGCGGTTTAAAAAGCCAGTAGTCGCTGCCGTAAAGTCAAAAGCGTTACTGGTGAAGTTGGTTTATCAGAACGGCAGTAATTTGTCAATTGCACTGCGAGAATATCGACTTTGAAAAAGATGATGTCTAAATTCGAAGAAACTGGGGAACTGGATGTGCTGCAAGGAAGAGGCCGGAAACGAATTTCAAATGAAACAGACGAAGAAGTCGCTCTTGCCGTGGTCGAAAGAGCTCCCGGTTCCCAATATTCTTCGACAAGTGGTCGAGCGGTGTCACGTGATTTGTCTTTCCCTTGGCCTACAGTACAAAAGGTTCTTCGATCCATTATAAAGTGGTATCCATACAAGATTCATGTTGTTCAAGCGCTGAACATTTCGTGTTCAAGGCCTTGGAACATTTTGTGATCGGACGAGGCGCATTTTACCCTAGATAGAGCAGTGAATACTCAGAACTGTCGCGTATGTGGTACTGCAAGTCCTAATATTGTGCATGAAAAGTCTTTCCACCCAGTTTACATTACTGTATGGTTTGGCTTTACGGCTGATTTTATTCTTGTTTTTTTTTAGGAGAACACTTCTCGGGATCTTAAAAGGTGTTCCATTAAGGGTACCTTTTACTGCGACCTCCTTCAGCAGCAAGTCATTCCATCCTTACAAGAGCGAGAGTGTTTAGATATTACCGTATTCATGCAAGTAGATGCAGCACCTCACATAGCCCAAGCAGTAACGACACTGCTTCGTGCCCACTTCGGATATGAACGGATATGAATTTCGAGAAGTTTTCCGACAACTTGACGGACTCCTCGTTCTCCGGACGTGAATCCCTGTGGCTTCTGGTTGTGAGGATTTTTGAAAGATCGTGTGTATGGAGGAAGCATACGGACTCTGCCTGATTTGAAAGCAAGCATAACTAGTCATGTTGCTGCAATTGATCGAGAAACCCTTCCTGCTACTGTTGAATACGCTATAATACGCTTTTAACACGTGCTTGAAGCAAATGGAATGCACATTGAACATATGCTGTAAATTAAAAAAAAAATTGTTTCCAGTTTGAGATTTTTGGTCTTCATGCTTCTCCTTCTCACCTGGTGGTCACTCTGGTTTTTTTATTGCAGGTTTAATTTCCCCATGCTCCATATAACTTATATTCCAAGTTTCGTCGACATCTGTCAACCAGAGCGGACTCTACGTAGGTCTAAACAGGGTAACTTTAATTATAACCCCCCTGTATATATACTGTTTTTACTAACTGACATAGAATAAAATGATGCAATTAAAAAATCGACGATGTTTGAACGAATGTTCAGAAAATTACGCGACGGTTAATGGGTTAATAAAAATAATGCTTTATTTATTTAATGACACGTAATGATACATTTTATTTTATTTTGGATTTAAAAATTCTGGTTACAACATGTTTGTATGACTTTAAAAAACATAGAAGTTAGCAGTATGTATTTTGTACTCAGAATCCATACCTGCCGACCTCCGAGTATTCGTCCATAAAATGTGCTTTAATATGACCAAGGTTAAACAAAAACGTTTCGAATCAGAAATTTTCTTTTAGAAATAAAATCAAACAAAATACGCGTAAAAACATGAAATTAAATGCAGGGTGATTATAAAAAAACTATCCCGATATATGAGCCCCGTGCTGTCATACAGTTCACAGAAAGTGAATGAAATTCTGGCCTAAAGTATTTTGAGGTATGCGCCCAAGAATCATGTGAAAAACAACAGTTAAATTCTAACAGTTACGGTTACAGTGACAATATTTCGAAAATTTCAAATGGCAACACCTACTTTTTTTTAAATTGGAATGTGATCTTCATAGTGAAAAACCATAAAAAGCGTTGGAACGGTACCTGTAGCACGAAAATCGCCGGCGCTAGACAGACTAAGAAGAATAGTGAAAACAACCAATAAGGACAGAGAAGCAACAGAAAAGAAAACATTTTATTGAGTATAATTAAATGTTTTAAATACTACCTATTACATTCTCACCTAAGTTGGAATTTTTGAAAATTTTTTGCAGATCTACGCCGATCATGACTCCCAGAACCCAAACCCACCCCAAGTTCAAAACTTTATCTATCTATCTATCTATCTATCTATGTCACTTTTTTATGAACACGATAGCTGCAATAATTCTGCACAGATCTCTTCGAAACTGATACATAAAATCAAGGGGTGTAAAATCTCGGTCAAGTTCGTTAATAGGCAAAATCGGACCAAGGGGGGAGGGTGGGGGGGGGGCTTTTTGTGAAAACAGAAAAAAACCCATAATTTCTTAATTATGATACGTATCGAATCCGTTTAAAGTTATTATTACTTCTAGGAAAAGGGCCGAAAATGTATGTATGACATATTTTTGATATAATTAAAAATGGCCCCAAAGGGGGGAAAAGGGGGTGTTTTAGAAGAAACAAATTCATAACGTCGTCAATTCACAAGATATCAAATCCGCTTAAATTTATTATAAATCCTCTTAATATTATCTAAAACTTTTATATTGACAAGTTTTTTATAGGACCAACCCTTATAGCAAAAAAAAAAAAAAATACCTGCCGGCTCCGCCTGCAAACAAGTTATTTTTCGAAGTACGCGGTTCCAACTCCCGCATCTTTTCGAAACTGATACATAATATCAAGGGACATAAAATCTCGGTCAAGTTCGTTAATGGGAAAAATCAAACCAAGGGGTGGGATGGGGGGGGGTGTGAAAACAGAAAAAACCCCATAATTTCTTAATTATGATACGTATCGAATCCGTTTGAAGTTATTATTACTTCTAGGAGAAGGGCCGAAAATTTATGTATGACAGAATTTTTATATAATGAAAAATGGCCCCAAGAGGGAGGGGAAGGGGTGTTTTAGAAGAAAAAAATTCATAACTTCGTCAATTCCCAAGATTTCAAATCAGCTTAAATTTATTATAAATCCTCTTAATATTATCTAACACTTTTATATTGATAAGTTTTTTATAGGACCAACTCTTATAGCAAAATTTTTTTTTAAAAAAAATCCCTGCTGGCTCCGCCTGTAAACAAGTTAGGTTTCGAAGTAGGCGGTTCCAACTGCCGCATCATGGCAAAAAGGTCATTTCTTCAGCACTTCCGCAACAAACAGGCGCCCCACGGTCTGCGTTTTCAAAATCTACATGTGCCTGTAGGCCGAGCCGTCAGGGATTTTTTTTACATACAACCATTAATTGTGCTTATTGTGTTTATTTTATATGGTAGAGTGGTTAATTTTATTAATTAAAAGAAGTTGAAACATATCTTATGTAAATTATAGTGGTGTACCGAGCATTGCGCCATTTACTATTTGACCAAATAAAGGGCAAAATTAGTGTCGGTCACCGGTCCACTAAATGAAAAAAGTGTCTATTAAAAATCAAATCTTTTCCCTACTATTTAAAAAATAATGTACCAATCTACTCATTAAAATTTTGTTATATATTTATTTTTCATTGGAATGTGATCTTCACAGTGAAAAACCATAAAAAGCGTTGGAACGGTACCTGTAGCACGAAAATCGCCGGTGCTAGACAGACTAATAAGAAAAGTGAAAACAACCAATAAAGTAAAGAGAAGCAACAGAAAGTAAAACATTTTATTGTTCAGTGCTATCCACCATCTGCCGCATGTAATGAGTCGTCGTGTGTGAAATGGAAAATGTATGAAACACAATAAAATGTTTTGTTTTCTGTTGCTTCTCTGTCCTTTTTGGTTGTTTTTACTATTCTTCTTTGTCTGTCTCGCTCCGGCGATTTTCGTACTACAGGTACCGTTCCAACGCTTTTTATGGTTTTTCACTATGAAGATCACATTCCAATAAAAAAATAGGTGTTGCCATTTGAATTTTTCGAAATTTTGTCACTGTAACCGTAACTGTTAGAATTTAACTTTTGTATTTCATATGATTCTTGAGCGCATACCTCAAAATACTTTAAACCAAAATTTCATTTAGTTTCTGTGAACGGTATGATAGTTAGGGTCTCATATATAGCGATAGTTTTTTTATAATCACCCTGTAAATATAGATAAATCAGACATAATTTCTGGTTCGAAACATGCTTATCTTGGGTTAAATTAAGATCATGCAGTTTAATTAATTTATCGTATTAGAATGTGCTCGGGCACAACCTCCAGAATACTATACCTAAACAAGAAGAAAAAACAGTTCTTGAAGGCAGACGTTTCTCATCGTTCGTACGGTCCCTTTAATTTAATTACCATTACCAAAATTTCCGAATATAAATTTTTGCCTTACATTTTTCGATTTATTTTTATTCAAGTTAAATAATTGCATTTTATTTCATCTTCGAATCTAAAGCTATTTATCTGTCATAACATTACAAATTATTGTAATATTTTACAATTAAACCTAACTTCGAGCTATCAGAATCACATACCGTTAACGCTTTATCATTCGTCAACTCTAGGAAACCGTTTATAAGGGCGGATGAAGATTGGGGCAGTGCAGTATATAAAGGGGTGAGGCTTAGATACCAATATTTTCCAAAATAAAGCTTGTATGATTCTAATCTGTATTTCTTATGTATGACTATACATGTGAATATGTATGTAAGATTGAATAGGGCCGAATGAATTTTTCTTTACCTAGAAAAATCAAATACCATTGCTCCGTTTCAGAATGTTATCAAATTCCCTATTGCACATTTCGTTTACAAAATACAATTTTGTAAAAATAGAGTATTGAAATGAATTTTGTGCATGGGTTTAAATTCTCGGATAGAATAATAAAATCACATCTACTGAAAAACTTTTAAACTGAATAAAAAAAATACGCAAAAATGTAATTAATATTAACATAAAGTGGAATAATTTATTGTGAGAACAATTTAAACGTAGTTACTTTGTTTTACTGTTATAATTCATTTTATTAAGATGCGTTAGAATATATTTATCAACTGAAAAATTAATATGATAAAATTAATTGAATTTATTTTATTTTTATTTTTTATATCTCTCTTATAAAATTTTTTTGCTCAATAAATGAAACAAAATCTGATTTTATTTAATTAATTACTTTTAAGATAAATTGAGAGAAGAAATAAAGCTTATTTATTCTTTCATGAATATAAATATAGGAAATTTAGTATATACAATTAAATTTAGTGGAGCAAACATTGATATTGATAACTACAATGTAAAAACACAGTATTTTTTTAAAAACAGTTTTAAAAATTATGCTCTGTTTTATTTTGCAGCCGAAAAAATAAGATGATAAATCTTAAGTAATTCTATAATTTTGAATTTTGAGAGCAAAAAGACTCGTCACGTTGAAAAAGTAACAATATTATTTACACCCCCCACCCCCCACCCCCCCCCAAAAAATGTAGAAACTAAAACAGTGGGTCACGTGTGTATTTTAAGAGGCTGATTTAAAGTGAAAATTTTCGAGATTCGAATTCTGTGATGACTCTCTAATGTATAAGAAAGCAGACATAATTTTTCTTTATTATTTTTAAAATTACTTATGCAGTTCATAATTTTAAGATTACTTTCGTTAAAAATAGAAGTTTTAGCGAAAAACGAAGGGATTTCCATAAACATAAAATAAACACTTCAGTAGAATGTAATGATGTATTCTTATCAGTTTGAAATGAAAATATATTACAAATTATTCAGTGTTATTAGAAAACTGTACATAAAAAAAAAATACTGATTTTTTTTTCAAAGAACTAAATTTAGTGATATATACAAAATACAGTGTTTAACTGTTATACTAATATTCATTTAGACATATTGTTATTGAATTGATTTTAGTTGAAGTAATAAAGAATTTTGCAAACGATAAGAGTGGAAAAACATTTATTTTAACAAATAATATTGTTCGTAAAAATAAATAATATTAATAATTTGGTTTAATGAGTGTTTGTTTTATGGTGTGTAAAATATCAAAATGCTACATATTATATTAAATTAAAAGTTTAGTAATTAATATATATTTTAAATCAAGTTGATCAGACGTTGCTTTGAATACACGAACCAAACATACCCTTTGAGAATGCAATAGACGAAGTCGATTAAATGCTTTTATCGAGTCTAGAGGAGCATTTGCATTTCAAAACTAATTTATACATAAAGTTTGTTTTTAAGGATTACTTTCCGTTCTTTTACTATGGGATAATTCCTTATCTGTCGCAGACGCCGAGCATGTATATATTACAGCCAAAGATGTAGACATCCGGCGGTGCTCAAAAATTCACGGTTGATTATCAGCCTATCTTGATCGCACAGTAGTTCAACAATTGGTAAAGATCAGACTATCTTGATCATGTGATGGACAAGAGGCGTGGAAGCACCGCGGCAGGCCACAGTTTCGGATGGACGCGATACAACCCTTCACAGGATCTGTGAATGTTTACTAGCGTTGCCTGTTTGACCTATTTTGTATTCAAAAATTCCGAAAGAAAAATTTTACTTTAAGTAATCACGAAATGTGAGTCATTAAATAAAGCAAAAATTACTATTCGGAGATTCTAGATAAAAATGGATGCCAAACTGGCAACCCTGATGTTGACTACTGCATGTCGATGCAATAACCGCTATAATATCGACTTGCGTGTTTGAAGGATTTGTACGGCTGCCTACCATCAAATATCACTGTTTCCGAAAAGTTATCTCGCCTTATTTAATCACAGAATCTTGCAATTAAATAAGAACACAGTTATTTTTTATAAATATTTGTATTCCAACGTAAGCAACCGTACAAATTCTGATTCATGTGGTTACTTGAATTTCATTTTCACTATCGTTTCTTGAAAGAAAGGGTATAGCCGGGTTTCTTAGTAAAATATGCCATTGAGTCCTTGTACTACGTTAATTGATAGCCCTTCAATTGAGATGCGTTTCTGCCAATTTTGAAGCATATAGCTCAAGCCCATGTCAAGTTATGACAATTAAAGTCCGTTTTGTAAAAAAGTGAATTGTGACGAAACTATTGGTCGAATTTCACCGAAAAAAATCAGGTAAGCGTAATATTACCGTTCAATTAGTGGATATTTATTTCAGATTTGTTTCAGCCAAAGAAAACGTTTTATTAATGTTTCTTGTTTTAATTGAACTTTTTAATTAAGAAAATATCGAAATATTTCAGTGACCACCTTCATTTTTTACTTCAAATACTACGAGGTATGATGTACATTTGATGTGAGTTTCAGCTGTCTACGCTGAGTTCATCATACAAAAAATAAAAAATAATAAAACTCATTTCACGAGTGAAGTGGATTGGGAGTTGCTTGTGTTATTGCAAGTGCATGCGCAGTATTATGTACAGTTTACGTATGTAGCTATGCAGTTGATGGTAATCAGTTGAATAAAAGCATTCTGTTTTATTAGTTGACAGTTGGTTGATTTTTTGTATAGTTTTCTGCATATTTTGACTTACTACTGTTTTGTATTAACGTTTGAAAAGGTTCGTAAATGATATATTTAATTCATTCAGTACACTGAGATATATTTAATTATTTGAACTATTATATTTACACAGCCTTATTATCAGCAGCGAAAGTTTCCACCAGTAAATTCTAGTAGAACATTTTGTCTTATTTAAAATCCTTATTCACGAAAAATTACTGTCTTGAATAAGAACAAAATTTCTATTCATTTTTACTCGTGGAAGTTTACCCCGCTGGTAACCAGGATCTGTATATTTAATAGTTCAATTAATTGACACTATAAGGACGGGTGGTATTATTTGTCTTTTAAACAGGAAGCGTTGCATTTGCATGTAACGTTATTTAACAAAAATAATTTGTCTTTTGTGTTTAAATTATAAATGAATGTATATACTAATGGTATTGTCCCTAATCGAACTATTTATAGGCGTAGTACTCTAATTATAAAAATACGAATTTTGTTTATGTTTTTTTGAGAAATGATGTAACATATAAAGCGCAAATGTACCGCCCATGGGTGGAATTACAGATGACCAAAAGGAGTGAATTCAGGTCTCCCGTTCTCAATGTGTTAAATATAACTCAGTGAAAGTAATGTATTAAAATATGTGACTTACACGAACCTTTCCAAACGTTAATCAACCACAGTATAATGTCAAACTGAGCCGAAAACTATACAAAACAAACTCAGTCAGCTGTCAACTAACAGTATATTTTACATCACATTTATGATATAAATTATGATATACATATAAAATATTATATCAGAAAGCTTTCCTTAAATTGATTACCACCAACAGCATAGCTACATACGTAAACTGTACATAATACTGCGCATGTGCTTGCAATAACACACGCAATTTGCAACTTCCCCCTTCCTGGAATAAGATTTAAATTTTTATTTATGATTCACCTAACGTAGAGAGTTGAAACTCACACCACATGTACGTCATATCTCGTTTGGTTAAAAAATGAAGATGGTCACTACAATATTTCGGTAAATTCTTAATGAAAATTTTCAATTAAAAACAAAAAGTAATGTAATAAATCTTGTTCTTTTGCTAAAAGGAATGTTAAAAAATATCCATTATTTCCATGGTAATATTACACATCCATGATATGTTTCGGTGAAATTCGACCACTAGTTTTGTCGTAATGCACTTTTCTCCAAAACGGACCTTACGCAAGGCTCGTACGGTGTTTCCACAATTTTTTAGTAGAATTTTTCGCCTTATTTAAATGCAAAAAAGTATTACAAATCCTGCAATTAAACAAGACGTCTACAATTTCTGCTATTTAAATATTAAATAGAAAAATTCTGGTAAAAATTCTGGTAAAATCGTACGAACCCTGTTAAGGGTCATACTCGCTCATGGGCTTGAGATATATGCTTCAAAGTTGGCAAAAACACATCTCTATTGAAAGGCTATAGATTCACGTAGGACTCGGCCTGGTTGACTCAAGGGCATATTTTCCTATGAAACCCTTTTAACTTGCGTACTGCCAGTGGCGTAACGCCGAGGGAGACTGCATCATCTTATTACCAGTATTTTATATACTAAATTTGGGCTTATTAAATCGTCTAACATTCAAAGATTAAATAAGGCGAAACTTAGTGTATAATAATGATGGTAGTATTGTTATGCAGCATCCCCTGACGTACGCCACTGCGTACTGAAAATTTTATTTTATTCGTTTGAAAATTTTCCTGTTATATAAAAAAATGGACAGCATCTTTTAATGTTAAATAATGCAAGAATAATTATTTGGGTTATTTGCATCAGCGAACAAAATGGTTTGTTGAGAATTAAAATCATATAAAAGGATGGGTTTGAAAATTTGGAGGAATCTCCTCTGAATCTGGCCTGAGATATGTACCTTCGATTCTCTCACCCCACAGAGTGCGATCCTCGAAGCTGCGTTCGATTTTACCACGGATGTCCAGAAAAGACATTCATATATGAGACATCGATTGACACCATATTTCAGCACTTGGTGACACCAAATTGAAGACCATGCTGAATACTCAGCAGTCTTCTGCAAAGAGCCACTTTGTCAGAGTACCAAATAGGAGACGCGTACAAACACATACGCTCGTTTACCGCCATATAGACTACCTTGCAGACCTCGGGCCTTATGCTCCAGGTAGCTGTAGCTATCCTACTCAACTTGTACAGAAATTTGGTTAGTTTCTCTTGGTGAGGCTCCTTCTCTTGGTTCTCCAAGTGAGGCATCCAACTGTAATCTTAGTCAAAGACCACACCCGGGTACTTGATTTGTTTGGAGAATTTAAACTTGTGGTCATCTTTCAGGTTTCGGACATTAACAGAACCTATGTTGTATATATCTAGTTAATTTAATTAATTATATTTACCGTATATACTCGTGTATAAGTCGACACCCAAATTCGAGACAAAAACACGTTTAATACCAGTAATTCAAAGTGGTTTTCTACAACTTATTTAATCTCATTTAATTCTAAATTATGTAAGACAGAGAAAACAATTGTAAATTATTGGTATTAAATCTCTTTTCATCTCGAATTTGGGGGTCGGCTTATACACGAGTATATACGGTAATCATTATTGTATATTACTGTATTCAGATATATATTTTCTTTTCCTGTAAACTTCTGTATGTGATTGACAATGGAATTTCCCTGATCTGCACAGCTATTTGTAGGGTGTTCACGGGGTCGTTATGAAAGGAACTAATCCAGTTTTGGAATGTGGATACAATGAGCACTGAATTCCTAGTGAACTGAGTTGAGATGAAAATAGAAAAGACGGAACGTTCTACAGAAATGTATTTACAGGTGTGGAAATTCCGTAAAATAAAGAAAGGCAGGCCCCGGAGATGTAGAGAGTGGGATGAAGTGTGTGATACGAGGCAGTCGCTGGTGTGCAGTGGAGTGAGTAGTACAGGCCGTGTCCTGGAAGAGCAGCTGCGTAGACAGGCCAGATCGCAGAGCATCAGACAGTTAGTCCGGGGGTGGACGAAATACAGCGTAGACGGAACGGTGTGTATTAGTGGTTCGTAACGAAATGGTGTAAAACGTGCGATCAGGGAGATTGTCAATCGATAGTCGCATACGGCAAGTGCTAATAATATAAATTGACCAATAAGGACTATTACTGTATGTTTTTTATGCTAATTTAATCAATAAATTATTAGTTCATTATTTAAGTGAGGAATTCTTTTCACAACGTGTCCGCTATCAGTTTAATACCAGTGGTGGCAGCAAATACCATACTACTAAGGTCTCAAGGCTACAAGAGGAACTACGGTGACCGCAAAATGCAACAAAACCATAACATCATCCATCCAGATAACACGTGAAGGTGAGTTGTGTTCTGCATCTTTCCCTTGGGTGGAATGACTGTGTAAAAACACTTTTCGTAGCTGAACTCCATGCTGCACTCAAATTCCCAGGTGTTGATATCAGGAAATCTCGAGACGGCTGCACTACATGCTAGGTTAAGTATGTCATCCGAAAAGACCAAAATTGTCCAAGCCTCGTCAATACCCAGCGGTTTCAGTGAGCTATTAATCATAACTAGCCGGAGAATCGCCCACCGATTCTGGTATAAAACAAAAAGTCAGAATCTTGGAAATTAAAACAACAACAGCTACAGTTGCGAGGTGTAGGTTAAAGTTTTGCATTACTCCAATAGTAAATAAATAATATCCATAATCATTTCAATTTATTTGTATTATTATATTTTATCTATTGCCTAAATATATATATTTTTTAACAGTATTGTGTATATCATATAATATTGTTTGAAAGTTTGTGTATGTGTATTTTTAAAAAGTTTTCTTTTTTTTGGTTTTGAAACGTTATCCATACTTTATCAAGGTTCGTACGCTTTTACAAAAATTTTTAATAGAATTTTTCTATTTAATATTTAAATAGCAGAAATTCTAGATGCCACGCTTAACTGCAGGATTTGTAATACTTTCTGCATTTAAATAAGGCAAAAAATTCTATTAAAATTTGTGGTAAAAGCGTACGAACTGTGTTTATGTAATTTGCTTATTAATATTTACTTTGTATTATGTTATTGGGTTGGGTTGGGTTGATTATTGACGGCCAATTATCTACACTAGGGATATAGGCCCGGGGGAGTGCCCTTCGTGGGGGTCTTTCTAAGGGAACCTAATCCGTATTTACGCATGGATAAATCCACGGCTCGAAGAAAACCACGAAAACTCCGAACGATTAAGCCAAAATTGTCCAAGCCTCGTCAATACCCAGCGGTTTCAGTAAGCTATTAATCATAACTAGCCGGAGAATCGCCCACCGATTCTGGTATAAAACAAAAAGTCAGAATCTTGGAAATTAAAACAACAACAGCTACAGTTGCGAGGTGTAATATAAAGTTTTGCATTACTCCAATAGTAAATAAATAATATCCATAATCATTTCAATTTATTTGTATTATTATATTTTATCTATTGCCTAAATATATATATTTTTAACAGTATTGTGTATATCATATAATATTGTTTGAAAGTTTGTGTATGTGTATTTTTAAAAAGTTTTCTTTTTTTTTTGGTTTTGAAACGTTATCCATACTTTATCAAAGTTCGTACGCTTTTACAAAAATTTTTAATAGAATTTTTCTATTTAATATTTAAATAGCAGAAATTCTAGATGCCACGCTTAACTGCAGGATTTGTAATACTTTCTGCATTTAAATAAGGCAAAAAATTCTATTAAAAATTGTGGTAAAAGCGTACGAACTGTGTTTATGTAATTTGCTTATTAATATTTACTTTGTATTATGTTATTGGGATGATTATTGACGGCTAATTATCTACACTAGGGATATAGGCCCGGGGGGAGTGCCCTTCGTGGGGGTCTTTCTAAGGGAACCTAATCCGTATTTACGCATGGATAAATCCACGGCTCGAAGAAAACCACGAAAACTCCGAACGATTAGGCCGACGGGCGCGATTGGGATCGAACCCAGCACCTCCCGTCTACCAGCTTCGAGAGCACAACCTCTCAGCCACTGGTGGGTCTGTATTGTATTACTGTATGTTAGCACATGTCTACGAGGGCCGGTATGTTATGGTTTGCCTCGATATTGGTTGAAGCGTTCCTCATTGGCGCACGGTAGTGAAACTTTAGTTTTGCCTCTGGCGACAGTTAGTTTTTTGTTTTTGTTTTTTTTTTCAGTTCGTTGTTTATCCCCTTGAAGGGCACCGGTATATTATATATATCACTTAATTTTAATTCCAAAATGCCACAATGACACCAGAATTTTATAATCAAATTTTGAATTTATAAGGTACATAAGAAAAGCTTTTAATTTTAAAATAAATTCATTCGTTAATCCTGGTGTCAATCAATCATTTCAACATTTTAGGTAGAAGAGTACTTCGCCCCTGAAGGGGTTAAACGATGCATTCGCTTTATCCACCTAATCTTGAACAATGTACTGAATTGTAAATAGGAAATTTATATACATTATTTCGTCTATATACTCGTATTTTGAAGTAAAATTCGTGTTTTCTGATATTTGAACCATCGGCCACAATGTATTCGCTCGTTACAAATGGATTTTTGCAGTAAAAAAACTCTGTCAAATCGGTGTATTTATATCCACAGTGTTACCAGTTAGACTGCCTCTTTTATTCATATTGCTCGATTGCTACGACTTTTTTAAAATAAAAATATTCGTGTTTTTTTTTATGACTAAATTATTAACGTATTAAATAAGGGGAATACTACAATTTCAAAAAAGTAGTAGCAATCAAGTAATCTTAATAAATGAAATTATCCTACAGGCTACATTGTATATACATAGTACACTGGTTATATTTACACTAAACATACCAACAACCGGTCATTTGACCTGTACCAAATGAAAGTATGTCGATTTGAAGAATAAATTTCTCCGCAAAATAAAATATAAGTCAGACAGAAATAAGTTAAATAGAAAAGGTAAAAAGTTTTAAATGATTAATTCTGGTGTCAAATATTTCTATAAAACATGAGTAAAATTCCTGGGACATTCGTGTTAACCCTTTAACGGACATTGGTTTCCCTACGAAACCACAAAATTTTAATTACGAAATTCAACAATGACAGCAGAATTTTAATAGAAATGTTTTCCATTTATCATGTATATGAAATATCGCTTTTTTGTTATATACAAAAAAATTTGTTCATAATTTCCGGTGTCAATCATTTATTTCAACATTTTAGCAATTGAAGTGCTTTATCCATTAAAGGGTTAATATGAATATTGTATATATTTTGCGTAAATAATGTAACACATAAAATGCATAAAAGCATAGAAAGCTACTGTAATGTAATTACAGATATCAGGGTACGCAAGAATTTCCATATTGAGTTTTTCGCCTCATTTGATCGCAGAAAAATAATGCGAATGCGAATTCTACGATTATTCACCGAACGCATTTTAATCAGAAGAAAACTATTATACAAATATTTTTAATTTGAAATAGTGGTTTAATACTCCTTGGAGCAAGTTCCCTGTTCCAAGGAGTGCACGGGCCGTGAAATAGTCAAGTGACGTGAATTCACATTATTCACAATTCATTTATTATGTTTATCAGAGGTCGCGAAAGTGTTATGTTTCCGCACAACAATGTCTTAACATATTTTATTTACAGTATTTACTATCCGTTCATTTTCGGGCCACTATTATATATTTCATTAAAAAGTAAGTACCGTAATTTCCGGCGTATAAGCCGCAGCTCAAAGAGTCGTTTTTCGACCCAGAAATATTATTTTATAAAATGTAACTTAAAAGATTGCTGTAAATGTTTAACTACAATTATTGAATAAAATTTCTGGGTCGAAAAACGACTCTTTTAGCTGCGGCTCATACGCCGGAAATTACGGTAATATTAGACATATCTTTTTACAAAAAAATTGTCCCAATTTTCCTAGAACTGCGTGCTAGAGATCAATACAAAAATATTTAGGGAATAAATGATTTTGAATTCTCCAATATTAATGTAGCTAACTGTTTTTTAACTATTATTTTATATTAAGTCACTTAACCTTTTCAAGTGCAAATTACTTATATTGCTAAAATATTGAAGTTATTAAATGACATCAGAATTTACGAACAATATTATTTGAAAAAAAGTAAATGCTTTTCTTTATGTACATTATAAAACAAAATTTATTCCAAATTTCTGTTGCAATTGTGGCATTTAAAGCTTAAAATTAAGTGGGATAAATAAAATACTACCTCATTTCAAAGTATAAAATTTCATAACTTTGCTGTAAAAACTTTAAGGCTTTATTAAATATTTATTCTTTCATAAATTATAATAAAAGTTATTTATCATTACTGAATTTAAAAATACAAGGCATGATTTTTTCTGTTATATTATTTTTTGGCAATAACATTCTTCAATTAAATTTGCAAATAGATTTCAAATTTTTAAATAAATTGATATACTGAATTAGGATAAATGGTTAAAAAAGTATTAAATTCAATGAAAATAAATTGCTTGAAGAAATACTTATTAATATTTTATGGAATAATAACGAAATTAAATACTAAATATAAACTTATTTTCTTTTAGAATTTTCGTGATTTTTTTAATAAGTATATTGCCGAATTTTTTTCTCTGGAGTTGAAAATTAAACGACTAAATTAATTGCTTTTCCTTCATTTTTTATTTTTAATGTCACTCTTTTGATTTTTAATCTCTCAATAAACAAAATCGAAATTTGATTTCATTTAATTAATTCTTTTTCCGATAAAATAATTAAAGAAATGAAATAATTCTTAATTATTCTTGCGTAAAGTTTAATGTAAGAAATTGGGTTAGTATGAAGAATTTTTTTGTAGCAAATATTTTTATTGATAAATAGGATAGCTTTTAAAAATAATATATTTCAAAGGAAATTTTTATATTTTTGTTTTATTTACTTTACATACGCGAAAACGAATTCTAAATTTTGTATATATATATATATATATATATTAAACGCTGTGCGAAAATAGTACTTTCTCGAATAAGTAAAAATACTACGACACCAGTTATTTTCTACTGAGTTGTACTAAAAATAAAATGTGTTGAAATCTAATGTAATTATGAAATATCTTACACAAGCGTCTACACCGCCCCCCATCACAACGGCTCTTATCACAAATGCTCCTGAGAAATTCCCTTTGGTCCGAGAACTTCCCTTTTTGAAAGGAAAATACGGTAGCTTGCTCAGCTGTTTTCCCCTATTCCATATTTTTCGTACACTACACTACACGTGATCTAAAGTTTAAAATAAAAAAAACGAGTTTAAATAAAGAATCCAGACGATAGTACAAATAAATCCAAAAGAAAAAATAAACTTATTTTATTCTAAGATTCCTCCGGATTTTTCAATTTTTAAGGATTTTTAACGATTTTATAGCGTTTTAAAGCAAATTTTTAACATCCAAAAAACAATTTGTAACATTAAAAAAAAACATCACTAGACACACGAAACTCGCTTTGCAGCAATCTCTAGAATGCACGAAATTCATTCAAGCCGCGGTCAATAACTTGCGTATGTACGCTTCGCGTACATTAACCGAAAAAAACATCCCTGGACGCATGAAACTCGCTGTACAGCATTCTCTAGAATGTACGAAATTCATTTATAACCAAATTTCATATTTATTTCCATTTTGTTTCAAACTTTCCATTGCTTATATGTTGAAAAATGGAAACTTTACATTTTTCTTATTCAAATTATTTTTTATAACTCAAATAAATACTGAAAAATAAAATGGAAACTTTAAAATTTTTTTATTCAAATTATTTTTTATAACTCAAATAAATACTGAAAAATAAAACTTTCCGCCGCTGGGATTCGAACTCAAGATCACAGAACTGAAGAGAAATGACATACCACAGAGCTATACGCACTCATTTTGAAATGGCTTAGAACAGAATTTTAAAGTATCAGACAAGCACGCATGTGCGCAGAGTGATCCGTTTTTTGAAATCGAGACTGCGCGCTGTGCTAGGGAATTTCTCGGGAGCATTTGTGATAAGAGCCGTTGTGATAGGGCGGGGTGTAGACGCTAGTATATCTTACTTGGTCCGTATTTTGAATACCACTTTTCCCAAAGAATAATTTTCATTTTAAATTTAAATTTTGTAGAAACCTAACCTGAACGTTATTTCTTTGCAAATGTTGTAAAAACCTACCACGAAAATGTTTCTTCCGAAATACTGGTATTCGAAAATTAAACCAGAGGGATCCCTGAGTCATACATTGTATCAGCTTCATATAGAACCGAAAATATTTTTAAATAATAGAAAATTGCAAAAAAAAGAGAAAAAGTTTTCCTAATTAGCAAAAATATTAAAATCCTTCAGATGAACAGTCACATTTTGAAGCACTGAATATTGTTATTATCATTTTCAATTAACTCAGTTTAAAATATTTGACGATCATTTAGAATATGATGAATATGCCTAATTTGGCGCATAGCTGGCAAATATTCCACTTTTTTTACCACCATTTTCAAATAGTACTCTTCGCCGTATTTTACCATGTCATAAATTTATACGATTAAATAAGTGGAAGATTACTCTTTGGAAAGACTGGTTGCAAAAATGTTGAATAGTTGGCAGCTATGTATAAGTATAAATGAAGAGTTCAAGTTTTACATTTAATATAAAATTAAAATATTTAATTTTGTAATTTTATTATACTACGACAAAACGTAAACGACATTCAGATATACGAGTATATTAATTCATTACACGACAACATTCCATGATTTTTTAAAAGGTTATTAACAGAGCATGATTACCGAAGGTTCAAACATCCACCACTATTTTTGAAGAGTATTTGTCGCCTTATTTAAACGTTCAATTTCTGTAATAAATAAGAAGAAAATTACTATTTCGAAATACTGGAGAAGTTTCTCTTGTGGTAATAAGGTCTGGTTATTCATAAATTTATGTTTATGTTACTTTAAATTACTAGTTTGACCCTTTGAAGGGCAGGCGTACGTTATTTATACCACTTAATTTTAATTCGCAACTGCCAACATTGTATCAGAAATTTAGAACAAAACTATGATTTCATAGTTTACATAAATAAAAGCTTTTTCATATTTTTTAATTCATTTGTTCATAAAATCTGGTGCTGTACAATCATATATTTTAATCAATATTTTAAGAAAAGGAGTATTTCCCACCTGAAATGATGTTATACTGCGTAATTTCTCAACGTGAGTAGTGGAGAACATTTTACTAATGCTCAATTTTTAGCGCAGAAATATTTTGATATAAACTGTAAAAAAAAAAAAAAAAAAAAAAAAAAAAGATATATATTGCGTTATTTTGAAAGTATTTGAAAAATAATTTTCTCAGGATGTGCAAGAAGATATTCGTATAATAGAGATAGGTGAAAATCGCTTGACGCCGTGGACCAAGTTATGCACTAGACACAAGGCCGCGAGCCACATATACAAAGGTAGATTATTACCATCGCGCAGAATAAAATTTGTTCATATAATATATAACTCTTTTAAAGAAATATTCATGCAAATTTCCAAATTTATTATTATTCATACTTTATTGTACCTCATTTTTCGAAAAAGAACATTTGAGAATGCTTTTCTTAAAACAAATCTACAAAATTTCGTTGAAATTTCGAAATTCAAGGTTCGTACTGCTCTTAGAAATTTAATACCAGTGTCTTCGTAAAGAAATATATGTCTTCTTTAATGAAGAAATTCAGTGTTTTAATAGAACGCCGATTACTTTACGAAAAATCTGGTATTCGAATCCCATGAATCCCCTGAAACAGGGCTCGAAGTATTTAGGAAAAATGTTACTGCTCCTACCATTAATCCTAATCAATAATCTTAGGGGTAATTTTCTTTAACGCATGCGGTCTAATTATGCCTTGCAGATAAATATTTCGAAATAGGGGTAGGAGCAATTTAATTTCTCAGATAGGCTGCGAGTTCTGTCATGAAATTTTATATATTAACACGTTGACGGACACTTGCGTCTATAGCCGTCAAAGTGAACTTCACTATGTGGCATGACGGCAATAGCCGCCCAAAACGAAACGGTCGTTTTTAGACACTACGGCTACAGCAGTACAAATGTGCATTTACCGGCGTACAAGTAGAAGCCCAGTGTCCTGTTTCGGAAACAATTTTTTAGGTTGAAGTTCGTTTTCCACCTGTTATACGAGTTGCAGCATCAGTATGCACGTGCAGGGTGGCTAGCGGTCAGGGAAAAATACAGTTAAAAAAATATTAATTACCAGTATATTCTTATAGAAAAATTCAAATTGATTATTTGATCGAATAATCAACATAAATTTTTCTATAAGAATAAACTGGTGTTTATCACTTTTTTTTACTGTATTTTTCCCTGACCACTAGCCACCCTGACGTTTTTGTGAAGGAGAAAGTGAAACTAATTAAAGGTGCAGAATTAATCAAAATTAAGTTTATTTAAGCAGAAAGAGTAAAACTATACTTCTAATATTCTAAAAATTACAAAAACCTATAGTGTCAATTTTCGAACTGCACTTGTTCCTACTGTCCATCAATGTGTTAACACTTTTCCGTCCGCATGTCCCGTAAAAATACTTCTATTCGTAAAATCTTGAAATGATTTATTGACACCGGAATTTAGAAAAAAAGATATTCGAAATTATGTAAAAACTTTTCTTCATGTACTTCATAAAAGGAAATTTTTCATTCCAAAATTCTGGTGTCAATGTACCATTTAAGGATTAAACTTAAATTACTTTACGTACGACACCATTGTGGTGTCGCCGGACGGCAAGTGTTAAAAAAATCAATTGCACGCGCTAGTCTGTTAAATTCGATCTTCTCCACTCTTGTTATTTAAATGGGAATAAAAAAATTTCAAATAACAAAGTTATAGCCACCAACATTCAGTTGGTAGCCTTTTCAGTCAAAAAAATTTGGAAAAAAAAAATATCATGTGTCTTTTTTCTATGCGTTGCATATTTCATCTCAGTTATTAAATTAATTTTGATTTAAATTATGTGCACGTTATACAGGGTGTCCCAAAAGTCATTGACGCATTTTGTAATTCAATAAAAGATCAAGCAATTGGCGTACGAAACTGTGGTTTGGGCAAAAATGCTCCTTATGATCTGAAATTTTGTTTAAGAAAAAAAATATTTCCAAATGTTATGCGTTTTTACATAACAATAACGAAAGACACATAATGCGTATGCACACATTTTGTCCAAACCAAGACCTCCTTATCATAGTATCAGACCTCTCAATCAGCAAGTTGCCTTTGACCGCTATACTTGTCCTGCTACTAGCGCCATCAATCGTCAGTAATAGTATTTACGACACGAAATCACACGAAATTTTTTCACAGCTCCATTTGTTCTATGCATTTGCTTATGAACTAGTAGTTTTCCTACCACTAAAATTTTATAGTAAATTTTATCTTATTAAATTGACAAGATCGTGTGATTACATGACGAAAAAAATTCTATTAAATTTTAGTGGTAAGAAAAAAGCGTAAGAGTTGGTAGCTATGCGGTAGCAGACCAGCTAGATTTTTCTATAGATTTTTCTATTATATTTTTGGACACCAGTTTTTTAGTAGAGACAATTTTGTTTTGTTTGATCGGAGAATTCTGGGATTTAAAAGAAAAACATTTTCTCTAAAAATATACTGATGTTCAAAAAGCCCGAAACATGGCAACTGTGCGGTAGTATCCACCAGGCGGCGATACTTTCCGGAGAAAGTCAATTAATAAGTTGGCAATTACCGCGGACATTTTCTCCCACATACTTTCTCCGGATTGTCAAGTCTGATCTATGATAAGGGAGTCTTGGTCCAAACTATGGCAACCCATTTTCCAGAACTTAACAATACTCGCCCTTCTGAGTTCGATTAAACGAGTGAGGATGGATACACGAGTATTCTTAACTTCTAGAATGTGAGTTGTCATAGTTTGGACAAAAAATGTGCATATGCATTGTGCGTCTTTCACCAATGTTATGTATAAAGGCATTCCACGTATTCGATAACATTCAAGTAGCAGAGCCATCTATGAGAATTTTTTGGAACAAATATTTTATTTGCTTTAACAAGATTTCAGATCATAAGAAGCATTTCGTCCAAACAGCACTGTCGTACGCCAATTGTTTGTTCTTTTACTGAATTTAAAATGTGTCAAGGATTTTTGGAACACCATGTATTTTGGAAATCAGCCGACTGATAATTAATTTTTGGAAACCCACATAGGTATGATTTCGTTCTAATATGGAATCCCACTGAATCACACTGATTTCGATTAATTGCAACAACAAATTCTAAACACCAATTTCAACATTAATCCTTAGAAATGAAGTAAATAGACTAAATTCATTTTCACTCTTCTTGAAATTCAGAAAACTTCATTAAACTTCAATTTTTAATATATTTTTAAAACTTTTAATTACTATAGTCTAAAAATTTCAAACCCCAATGATTTTTCTAATAATGGTCTGACATCATTTGAAATGAAATAAATGTTCTTGCTAAAACATATCTTGTTCATATGTCTATATCTTCACCTTTTTTTTAGCTTTGTAAATACTTATTTTTATAAAACCAATCTTGGCAAAAAAAAAATTATTTGCAAAACTTAGTAGTTAAATAACAAACTGCATTCAATCAAAGCTTTTTTATGTGTGAATAAAAATATCAGCTATGGTGGCTATACCGAGCATAAGAATAATTTCAAAAAGAATACGGTCCATCTTTACTTGTTATTAGTTCACATCATATCTTTAAAAAAAAAAAAAAAAAAAAAAAAAAAAAAAAGGGAAGAAAAAAAAACTAAGTAGACTTCAGTGCATCAGTACTTTCATTAATTTTCATTACATTTTATTACAATGTAACAGACATGAAATAATGAAATTATAGATTGTAGTTGATTTCTGAAGTTCCTGACTATATATTAAACTTCCTGTAATGATACTTCAGCTTATAAATGTCACTAACTGTTCTGGACATAATTCGTTCCATTTCGAAGTGAATGATTTCGACTTACGTGTAATTCTGTGCAATGATTCTATGTAATAATTCTATATAATAATAATTAATTTTTTAAAAACAATAATATTTTCTTCAATAGGAGTGGTTAAAACACTATTTTAATTAGTATCAGTTTCAGATCTGAGAGTTTATCTTTCCGGTGTTTAGCCCTATTTTTGTGGGTTTTATTCATATGCTGTATTGTAGTGCTTTCTAATGTTAATACCTTTGAAAACTCCAAAAAATGTTTTACATATCAAACATGAAATTTCAGTTTTCCTTTGAACACGAATACTTTAAATCACAACTTTAAGTGAATAAGTGAATAAATGAATAAGTTTAAGTGAATAAGTGATGTTAAATACTTTAAATCACATAAAAAATCTGTGATGTTTATCTTCAGTTAATCATATTTATTCATATTGGTAAAAAGCATTAACATAAATTCTAATATGTAATTGAGTACGAATATGTCACAAAAAAGCTAAATAAAGGAAAGAAACGTTATGCAGGGTAAATTAACAATGACGCGTATACTAACATAAATAATTAAAATAATTCAGGAGCTCAGATCGAAAATAAAAATGTTCAAGCAAGTACGACTAAAGTGAAGAGCCTGTGTGACATATTCGGAGTTTTCTTACACGAAAATGATAATTCGTCTTAGCAGAGCTGCCAACCTCTCATTAATATTCCGTAATATATGAGTTAATTTGACCCAGGTTTAACACGCTTCACACCAGAAAAATTTTTGGATGAATCTTTATTTATTTAATTTCAGATCTCCTCGTATAATTTATTTCATTTCATTTCATAAAAAATTTCTGGTGCTTGCGAAACGTGTTAAACCTGGGTCAAACTAACCCGCATATTAAGGAATATTAATGAGAGGTTGGCAGCTCTAGTCTTAGTTTCAAAGATACTCATTTATCAGAAGACGGCCATGAGCGGTCATTTTGACCGATACTATATAAATATCATTTCTATTTGAACCAGAAATTTCTTGATAAAATATGTTAAATATATACAACGCAGTGTTGCCACTGGGAAACGTTTTTGCACTTTCCAACATAGTTCAAAAGTGTTTATGAATTCGGTTTGTCTGTCCGTCTGTCTGTCTCTCCGCGCTCTAACTCGCGTAAATACAGTTGGATTGTAATGTAATTGATGTTATTGAATGTAATGATAATTGAATGTAATTGAATTAATTGTAATGTCAATTTATTGAAATTGACCATAGCATGTTTGGTATTGAAAATGAAGTATGTAGCATTTATGGATAGAATACAGGAGCAAATAAAATTATTGCAATACATAACGGTCAATGAGGAAAAATCATTCTCAGTGCATTTTAATAATGTTGCCCTATTTAATCATAACATGACTGAGGTAGAGGACAACTTGTTTTCTATCGGGTATAGAATAAGTAGAAATTATAATTTGCTAACAGGTACACTCCAAAGTATTCTGTTACATTACGTTCAATGGGGAAAATCGTTTTCAAAGCATTTTAATAATGCTGCAGGGTTTTAAACATAAGGAAATTTATGTGCGGCACTGAGGTGGCTGTAAACATGATTTATGTAGAGTATAGAGTAAATAGCATTTATAGTTCGTTTACACGAACGCACAAAAGTATTCCATTGTATTAATATCTATGGTGGAAAATCGTTTACTGTGTATTTTAAGGAAATTAATATATATTACTGAGGTGCACTAGAGCATGTTTTCTGTAGATTTATTCAGTGCGTAGAAGAATTCGTTTATTTACAGAGTTCGTTTTATTTACAGTTCCTTTATTTATCAAAAAAATTCGGTTACAGAATTGACTGTGAGTTATAACTGCTGGATTTAAGTTTTAAGCTGCGATATGCATTTAAAATGTTTATTTTTAGAGTAATGTGAGGTGCGTGTTTCATATACAGAGTTGCACGATATAGCATTCGCACACATTACCGGGTATTGACAGCAATTCCTTAAAATGAATTTTTACTGTGTTGTGGTTACCTTTTAATGTATATTTAGATATCTCATTTCATTAATTTAAAATCTGAACTTTTCATTTTTTTAAATATTAACTGTCCCTTATTAGCACTGTATTTTAATAATTTTACATTTCTTACTATTTTATAAATACAGCATATTACTATGTAATGATATGTAAAATCAAAGCAAGTAGTAAAATAAATATAAGTTTGGAAGTGAATCATAAAAAATTATAAGAAGTACGCAATACAATTTTACAAATCTTTAAATTTTTATACTCAGAGATAATTTTGCCTTACTTATCGCTGAATTGAACTATTCAATAAGGCTAAAATTTCTTTAAACAATGTGGTCACCAAAAAGCTTAAAGATGGCAGCTATGCTAAAACTACTAAATTTTGAGCGCATATCTGCGGCAATATAGCGGCTGTGTTTTTTTTTTTTTTTTTTTTTTTTTTTTAAGTGTTGCCAAGAATTCGCCTGGTGTGTCTAGAACTTTACAAAAACGGTCTCAGCGCTGTCACTATTTTCGTATGGAATAATTCTTATTCTTTATCCCCTTTAGGACGGGTGGTACATTTATGGCCCATATAGCGAGCGTATGGTTTTTATATTTTTAATACCAGAATATTTTAGTCGCAATCTTTGCCTTGTCTAATCGTAAAATCCTTGAAAAAAGTTTTGGGAAAATAAAGCATAAAAAACTATACGGAGTAACTGATACAATCTTGCCAACCTCTAACTGATATTCCGTAAAATGTAGATTAATTTAACCCAGATTACCCACGTTTTTGATAAGCGTTTAATTGTATATTTTCAGGTTTCTACAAGAAGCTTAATTTAATTCATTTCTTAGAAAAAAATCTGATTCGAAACTCGTTTAACCGGAGTCATGTTGATCCGCATTTTACGGAAGATTCGAAAGTGAGAGGTTGACAGGTATACTGATATTAAAAATTTAAATGTCGATAAATGACGACAGTCCTTAACCCCTACACTGCACAATAATGCCAAAACAAATCAATCACAATTTAACCATTAATAAAAAATTTCAATTCGTGAGTACCCCTATATTTAAAGAAAATTATTAGCCTTATGTAATCACAGAAGTCTGTAATTAAATAAACCCGAAGAATTACTCTTTTAAATTTGTGGTTTCTAACCCTAAATATGAGTATAAAAAACTTACTTTCAAAAGAAAGATTCGTGCAGTGTAGAGTTAATGAGTTAATGACAAACATTTTGAATAGTAAATTGATTACGACGGAAGATTTTTACTTTTAGATAGTGCTGATTAACGGTTTTTACGCAAAAATGTTGAATCCTCTGAGTTATATGAAAATTAATGACAGTAATAAAATGACGTTTTTTTCAAAGACATTAGATGTTTTTATACAAGTCAAAGTCACATAAAAGTGTCAAAATTTAGATATAACTTACATCTAATATGACACTATGAAAATATATCGATACCTGAGCTCTTTAAACATACATATATCTTGATATAGAAAATATTGATATGTAATAGGAAAATGTTTCAGCTCAAATAATTCATAGCCAGACATGTTTCTCGATTTCTGTATAAAACTACATTTTTCAATTTTACCTATGTATATTGCGCTCTAGTAAATCTCGAAAAACATATTTCATGTTGCTTTAATACATTTTTTAAGGAATCACTGAAAATATGTTTCCTGAAATTTCTGAGACTAGTTTCAATTTATCATATTGAAATATTTTAAAGATATTTTTGGACATACAAAATGATAAAAAAGACTCCACATTTAATGTACAGTCTAAGTTCGTTAATTAGAATTCGCAAGAACCGACTGTTTCAAGTACCCGAAATTTGCATTATCCGATTCTAAAGCATGAAAGGATTTTCATGCTCTCAGTGACGAAAAAACTCATCTAAAGTATAAAAAAATATGTCTTCTATATTTCGAATTGTTTTAAACAACTTAAATTATAAAATAATATCACTTTCTGAAATTAAAATTATTTAATACGTATTAATCTTAAATATCCACAAGTATCTTACATTTATCATAAGTAGAATCTTAATAACAGAAATAAAGTAGGCGAAACTGAAATACGAGGATGGATCAATTAAACAGGAATGTTTTTTATTATCAATAGATTTTTTTTTATAGTTGATGTAATGGAAATTATGATAAGTTGTTTATGGCCTAAAATATGGTTCGTATGCTTTTACCACAATCTTTAAAAGCATTTTCTAATTAACCCCTTAATCGTCGCGCCCTTTAACTGTTGGCTACTTTTAAAAAATTCAGATTGCTTGATTACCACCAATTTTTTTAAGTAGAAATGTTCGTCTTATTTAATAGACAGATAAAATAATGCAAGAATAAAGCCAATAACACTATTTAAAAAAATTGGTGGGAATCAAACAATCTGAATAAAACAGGCGTAACCTACGCTGCCCGTGAATGTCTCGGGCACGACGATTAAGGGGTTAATATTTAAAAAGCGGAAATTGTACACGCCTCGTCTAATTGCAGGATTTGTGATAGATTTATGTAAATAAGGCGAAAAATTCTATTAAATATTGTGGTAAAAGCGTACGAACCCTGTAATTTATTTTGCATCGTTGTATTCTTCATACATTCTTTTATTTAGTCTGTTAGAATTACGAAAATATACCAAGTACTTAATGCAATTGCACAACGTGTAATTAGAAGACATTGTCAAAATGAAAATGGTCAAACCTTTTGAAATTTGGAACAGATTGGATGGAGGTCTTAAGTACGTAAATGGTACAATTTGTTTTAAAATGGCCGTGAAGAAAGTAAAACAATGTAATATAGTATGACAATGTGCCCAACTGAGGCCCGCGCAGATCCACTAATTCCTACAGAAAAATTTGCATAATTTATTCTAAGAAATTCTAAGATTAAAAAATGCAAAACTTTACTGTAACAAAATGGTGTTTCCACGCGGCCGCAGTTTTATCGCACTGCAGTATTCAATAAAACACAAAAAAGTGAAACTGCTCTATTAAAGAAAAAAAACTGACAATGTTCTCACTAATATTTCTTCGAATTTGCGGTGTATTTTATCCGTGCATAATATTCATAAATTATGTACGTATAATGCAGTATTGGATGGTTAATTTTTGTAGAAGATTAAAGCTACACACCGGTCCTAACCGGAAACCATTCCATTCCGATCCTAATAATCATCTTCTCTGGGACAATGAATTACCTCACACAACATATGTAACGAAACAAAAAGTTCACAGTAAATCATTCTGTCACCTTCTTTATAGTCCGATCTTATGATCTTCTGACTAACATTTATTTGTATTCCCGTTAAAGTAGCGTTAGGAGGAGCAATATTTTCATTAGATAAAGAAATCAAAGAATTTTTCTGCAGTACGATTTATACACATTCTGGTTCTTTTTAATATAAAAGAATAAAAAAATTCCCAATATGTTGAAGAAAGTGCATAGATGTCAAATAAAGCTACATAGAAAATTACATTGGTATAATTTCAGTAAACAATGTTTAATGAATCATCTTTTAAAAAAGTCTCCGTTATATTCGATCGACCCTAATATAGAATCAATAAAAAATTTTAATAAAAACAGGAAAAATTGAAATAATATTAATAATAGTAATAATAAAGATTCACAGATCTTTATCAGTAATGCACTTTGTTTTTATTTTTTTCTTCTTGCAGATATTATGTGTTTTGGGCCCTCCGTGGCCGAGTGGTCAAGACACCATTCCGCTAATTGCTGTAGAGTGTAGGACAGGCGGCGGGTTCGACTCCCGTCAACTCCGTTTCACACTCTTTGTTGAGTTCCGGGCTGTAATTCTTCGGTGTTGTTATTTCTTTGTGTCTATCCTGTGATCTTCAAGAACATTTATGTAATTTGTCGCAGTCCTGTATGTGTGTTTATAGAAATAAAAATATGGATCATTCGCGAGAACAGTATTGTAACATATAGGTCTCAAAACAACCCTCCTTCAAATCAAAAGTTATGTTTTCTTAGTTCGATATAAAGTATGTGTTTGAATTTTCGAACTAAATTTATCATTATTTCTAATGCAAACTTTTAGAGACTTTCTGATTAGTTCAAATTAACCAATATATCACGAGTGTAGTTTGTTTCGTACTCTAATGGGTATTATATATATTCTAATAATAATATATTTTCTAATTCTAACCAGGTTATATAACACGAGAGTACACCCACAGAGTTTACGAAAAATAATCATTATCGCACACTATCTAAAACTTTAATTTTTCATATTAGTGGTAAGATAAAAATATATAAATAGTCACCAGCGGCTGCCCTGACATATGTGCTATGTTAAATTTATTGGGTTATTCGGAAAGTTCTTTCCGTGTGGGAAAGTTAGTTCGTACAGAAAAATTCTATCATTTAATTATTCGGCATTAATTCCGATATCTATTGTCTAATAATCGACGGGCAGAATTTTCCGGTACGAATTTGTTTTCCCAAACGGAAGAAACTTTCCGAACAACTCAATACCTTGTTAGTGTAAAAGCAAAAGAGATATTTTGTCTCACATAATTCCAAAACTAAAAGCAATATTCAATTTTTAAGGCTTATTATATATATTCCAAAATTTCAGATTTTGATTTAAACCAAGACCAGGGGTTTAGAGTAACTAATAACTAGAAAATCACTTACCGTAATTACCATGCAATATTTCACGGAACAAAAATAATTTTTAAACAAGAATTTTAAATTTATACAGGGTGTTCCGTTAAAGGGGTCCAATATTAATAGGGGTAATAGAGGAGATCACACGGAGCATAAATCAGTATATAATGCCTGGCCGGATCTCAATAATTTTCAAGTTACAGCAAATAGAATGAAAAATCGGAAATTTGTAAAAAACCCCTCATTGCTAAACTATCGATAATGCTACTTAAAAACGAAGCACATATTTAGAAAGAGCAGAAAAAATCCTACGAAATGACATAAGTTGTTTTAGAATATTGAGAATTAATGGCGAGTTACAAGCTCTGAAACAGTGAAAAAATACAAAATCAAATATTTAGCAAAATAGTTAATCGTTAATTCCAAAAATGCAACTCTACCTACATCAAGGAAAATGTTATAAAATTTGGTCCATTCCGAAAGCTTTCGAAGAAGCTGACAATAAACCATATCAGTTTAATTGTATGGGAGAAATCAAGCAGTTCCCTAGTTACAACTCTGTACTGTTGCACGCTCGGAAAGAGCGAAACTCCACCCATGACGATTGTAAACACCCCGTTTTATTATCTTTCAATTATACATTTCTGATCAACCTCTATCAATACCCTTTCATTATTCAGTCTGGTCAAGTGAATGACATATTGTGCAGCTCTCGCCTTGTCTTAAAGCAAACTCCGTGACTGCTGCGTTTCCTCCATGAACTTTCAGGATGATGAAGAAGAAGTACTTTTTATGCAAATTTTCTATGTGTATAGGAAGAAAAGTGTAATAAAACAGCAGTCATCAGTGGGCGTTATGTTAAAGGGAGGCAGTTGTAAGTGGGATTGTAGTAAGTTGATGTATAATAATTATGCCGGAATACTCTAACGAAGAATATGCGGACATGCATCTGATGTACGGGCAAGCTCATGGAAATGCATGTCTAGCACAGCGCATGTACCGTGAGCAATTTCCAAGGAGACGTTGCCCAAGTTCGAAACTCTTCATAAAAATCGATAGACGATTACGGGAGACTGGATCGTTTAATACAGCAAGCATTGATGCAGGGAAACCTCGACATGTACGAACACCTGCAATGGAAGAAGATGTACTGAATATTTTTAAAGATAACCCCTCCACGAGTACACGAGCTGCTGCGTCTGAAGTCGGTGTTTCTCACCAAAGTGTGTGGCGTGTTCTGCGTGCAGAAAACATGCACCCCTTTCATGTGCAGCGGGTACAACTGTTATCAGTAACAGATTGTGCTCAGCGGACAGAATTCGTACGCTGGTTGCTTAATGTAACAGAAAATAATCCACAATTTCTGGAAAATATTTTATTTACTGATGAAGCAACATTTACGAGAGAGGGCGTGGTAAACACGCACAATATGCACACATGGTCATATACAAATCCGCACACTGTTTTCCCGTCGAACGCACAACAAAAGTTCAGTGTGAACATATGGGCAGGTGTCCTCGGCGATTATCTCATAGGACCATATTTACTCCCAGATGTACTCAATGGCAGTACGTACTTGGTTTTCCTACGGGATATCTTACCGCAGTTACTGCAAAATGTGCCAGCAACATTGCGCCACAATATGTGGTTTATGCACGATGGCGCACCGGCACATTTTTTCATAGGTGTTCGCAATCACCTCAATTCAACATATCCTGGGAAATGGATTGGACGCAGTGGACCTGTTGCTTGGCCTGCACGCTCTCCAGACCTCAATCCGTTAGACTTTTTTGTTTGGGGACACCTTAAATCGCTGGTGTATGAAACGACTGTGGATACACCGGAGGATTTACTAGCGCGAATCGTTGTCGCTGCAGGAGACATTCCCAACTCCGTCGGAGTTTTTCGGCGTGTTCGCCAATCTTTACGACGTCGCTGTCGGCTGTGCGATTCTGTTAATGGGCGCAACTTCGAACACCTATTATAATAATGTCCGTTCGTCTGCCTTCCGACATTGAACTGTGCAGCGCAGGCCAGAAGACTATGCTTCACATATGTCATAAAGTACGTGGAATGTAATTCTTTATTTGTCATTTTTCTTTTATTTTCAACACTTTTTGGCACAGTATTTTGTAAGTCACAGACTGTGGTGTACTCAAATTGTAAATTACAAAGTTTGTATGAATTAATTTAAAATTTAGTGTCTTTTTTAAATTTATAATTAATAAAATTATTATGTTATTTGTTATTATTATTTCCTATCATAAATTATGATGCACATATACATACAATAATTGTCCATGTAAAACATGTACTGAAACTTCTTGCATAGTTACAAATCGCAATATTTTTAATTATTTCCGAATTTTCACCACCAGTTTAATTTTAAGGAATTTAACTTAAGCTTTATATCAATAAAAGACCACTTTAAAATGTAGACTATTATTGTAAAGTTATTTTGGTTCATTCAACTCTTGAATAATTAAAAATGTTGCATCTCAGAAGAAGCATGATCGAAAATGTATAGTTGAGAGTAATTAAAAAGGCGGTGTTTCCAATCGTGATGGGCGGAGTTTAACCTTTGCTAGTGTCAAAGAAAGCGGAGTTGTAACTAAGAAACTGATTAATTTCTCTCACACAATTAAACCGATATGGTTCATTGTAAGCTTTTTCGAAAGTTTTCGGAATGGACCAAATTTTACTACATTTTCCTTGTTGTAGCTAGAGTTGTCTTTTTGGAATTAACGATTAACTATTTTGATGTATATTGGATTTCGTACTTTTTTCACTGTTTCAGGGCTTGTAACTCGTCAATAAATATTGCTATTTTAATACAATTGATGTCATTTTGTAGGTTTTTTTCTGTTCTTTCTAAATATGTGCTTCGTTTTTATGTAGCATTATCGATAGTTTAGCAATGAGGGTTCTTTTACAATTTTCCGAATTTTCATTCTATTTGCTGTAACTTGAAAACTATTGAGATCCGACCAGTCTTTATATACTGATTTATGCTCCATGTGATCTCCTCTATTACCCCTATTAATATTGGACCCCTTTAACGGAACACCCTGTATATGAAGTCAGATAAATACTACCAAAGGTTTCATTACATTATTTGAAGTAAAATTTCTGGTGCGAACCTGCTTATTTGATCTGAAAATTATGTATCAGAAATTATGATAATTAAAAAAATCATTTGGCAAAGGACCCCTGTGTACGAGGATTCTTTAAGTGCAAATTGTACATAGCCCTGAAATTTCATAATGAATTACAAGCATTTTCATATGTGTTTCACATGATATTCCGTATTTCGTTTCTCCTTCTCGTTTTCTGTGTCTTGATTAAAAATACTCAAAATTGCTAAATTGAGAGGATTATGCGAGTATGGGAGAGCTGTTACGCTTGCATACTTCAATGTTTTAAACACTTACATCTGATATTTTTAATTTTTGCACTGGTGATGCAGCTTTAGAAGCTCCGAAACAGTTCTCGGACATTTTCAACACATACATTTACATTTGTACTATTTTCATGTTGTTCATTTATTTCTTAATACTCTAAATTGCCAATAATTTATTCTTTAGAGAATTTAGGCAAGTAGAAATACCTGTGTTTTCTGAGACTTTCAATGATTACATTGGTACTAATCTTTTCTATGTAGCTAAGGTCGTTTTCTATGAATATCAAGCAGTCGCAGCTCGTAAGGGGGTTCACAATTACTTTACTACCAGTAATTTCCTGAACTAAATTTCTCCTCGTTTAAACGTGAATGTCCTACCGTTAATGTCAAATTTTATATAATTATTAAATTAAATTAAATTATATTAAATTAAAGTGATTGTGAACCCATGACTAGCCGTTACTGATAGCAAATCAGTTATATTCAACATTTCCAGTATTATATACTGTATAAAGTACTGTTGTTAGATGGAGAGACAAACATCCGGTTTAGAGGCGGAAATGGAAGCATCGATTAGAATTTCGGGGTGACAACGTGAGCCTGTTTACCTCAGTAGCAAACTCCCACCAGTAAAACGGAATAAAAATTTTCTCGATAGACAGGAATAAGGCGTTAAAATAAGACGAATAATTCTAGTAAAAGTTACCGGTGGAAGTTTGCCTCTCCAGTAATTGTATATTTTCTTTCTCCCTGTGAGACGACTGTATTTGGATACGTTCTTATTTTTCCCTTGATAATTTTCCACACAATACCGTAATGTCCGGCGTATAATCCGCGGATCAAACAATCATATTTCGACTCAGAATTTTTTTTTTGTAAACTGTAACTTGGAAGGTCGCTGTAAATATTTAACTTCAATTATTGAATAAAATTTCTGGGTTGAAAAAGAATTGTTTGATCCACGGATTATACGCCGGTAATTACGGTACGTTGTCGGCAGAAAAGCAAAAATGTATTTGAGAATATTCTCACCACATTTATCAGCTTAGAGCACAACATGCACAAATTATCATGCAAAGAGTTTCCAGAAGTGACGATTTTTTTCAATTTTGAATACCACTATTTCCAAACTATAATCGTTCTTTGACTTTTAGTAGAAATGTGCGTATTCCTGGACACAACAGAAGTGGGCACAAACAAAATTCGATTTGCTGCGACATAGTATTTTTCGATTATGGTTATTTATACATTTCGTTAATACAAAATGGACTTGAAACGCTTATAGGCTTTACTTTACCTTTGATAACAAATTCAGGCATGACAAAATCTCAGATTCGAATTTCTCAGAGAAGAATTTTTACTTTATGAAATTGTAAAATGCCTGTTATTAAATCAAGCAAAAATTACTATTCCAAATATCTGGTATGAATTCGGCATTTTTTAATAAAACAGGAGGCCGAACTGACAATCCTGGGATAGCATGTGCGATCTTCTACCAGTAAAACGGAAAACTAATTTCAGCCTTTTTTATTTGTGGCTAAATAAGGCTAACTATACTATTTTTTTACTTTTAAAAGTTTAAACATGTTGCAGTTGTTAGGATTACGACCCTGCCTATGCACGTCCTGAACTATATTATCAAATAGTAGAAAGTTATTATAAAAATGAAACTTCTTTTCAAATAAACAACAAGGACTGAATATATTATTATATATTTTAACTTTAAAAAAGATATTAATAAATATCGCTATAAAATAAAATAATAAAAAATGTGATTTAAAAAGTTTTTCAGTTCATACAAATAAAATAAATTAATACATATATCACAAACTCCCTAAATGTAAATATTCTAACTAAACGTAAGAGAGTTATTTATTTTTGCCTGTATTCCTTACATGAAAGAGAGAGGCAATTACAAGGTGGTAATTACTAAATAAAAGGTTGATTGTCACTAGATAAAAAAGAAACATCTCTCTAATTACTGTCTGACAATCTAGTTAAAATCGAGCATCTGTTTTACGCCTCGATAAAAAGTAACGATTTTTTGGACAGTTTTTTGTCACAGTCAAAGAAGAAAGAAATTTATTCATGTAACTTATTTTATTTTGTCGCAATCTTCGATTTAAATATAGCGTTTTGCGACTTATTAAAGAAATTTAAATTACAGTTATATCACGATTATACTATTAAAATTTCTTGGTGGCAACCGGCTGCGAATCTTTCTCTCCACTGGGTATGTATAAAATTTCTTGATATAGTTATTTCATTCGGTACAGACCAAAGTCATTATATATTAAGCCCACGAACATGAATGGACAAAAATTAGCGAGTTGAAAAAAGCGCCCTCTTACGATTGGTTGTGTTTTTGCATGCTACGGAAAGAAAAAAATAAACCAGAATGCTCATAGAGAGGAACTGCAAAATATTAATTGAGACGAATATGGGTAACTATGTCAAATGTTCACCATGGATTGAAAAACCACGCTTCTGTAATGTCAATGGGATGGATGGATAGACGGAAAGTTTTAGGCAGTTACTTTACATAAACGACGGATAATATAATCTATGACTAGAATCACTGACCCTGAATACCAGGCCTACGCTTTGACACAAAAATGACGGCTGTTTTAAGTGGATTTTTTTCAGCGTTAGTACGGTACCTTCAATTTGAATATCAATAATTTTTTTAAGTTTTCTTTGCTTTATTTTTCTGAGATTAAATAAGCCAAAGAAAAATTTTAGAAATTATTGGTGTCTATATGCAAGGGACCGTCCAAAGGATTAAAAAAATCGGACTAGGACAGCCGCTGAGTTTGTGTCAGCGCGTAGGCCTAGTATACAGTTGGCGGTGACTAGTAAATTGTTTTTTGCTACAAAATTTCTGTTTTGACAAACTTCCGCAGAAGAGGAAAGTGGCGCTCGTGCGTGCAAAAAAAAAATACATATAGTGCGCTCGCTTCAAATAGAAGCGCTTTGCTATAGACGGTTGAAAGACACTTTACATTCTTAGGTGACTGTTTTTATGGTAACGCGTCGCCAGATTTCCCAGTTTGTTACATTTTTTTTTTTACATTGCATTTGATGGATGTTTTTTCGGCTTCAATCAAAGGCGCTACAGAAAGGGTAGACTCCATTACTGACGGGAAGCAGAGACGGGTGAATTTTGCCTAATCGTGCAATTATAAAAAATAGTAATCTGCTGTACAATATATATATACTGGGTGTCCCAAAAATGACTGAAGGATTTTAAAATTCAATAACTTGCAAACGGAGAAAGATATTAACAGAAATTATTGCAGGAGGGTTATGTATGATGTCAGGAGTTTTCTTACAGTGATTCTTGATTTTAGTTCGAATTTCAAACAATAGATGGCGCTGACAGCGATTGGTTCTCAATATAGGCCGAAACTGATGCCACTTAGCATTGATGCCCGCTGAATACTAGACCTGCGCTCTGACAAAAATGGCGGCTGTCGCAGGCGGATATTGTCTTCAGCGTTTGTACGGTCCCTAGAACTCTAACACCAATAATATCTGAAAGTTTTCTTTGAGTTATTTGATCTCAGAAAAACTAGGCGAAGAAACCTTTTAGAAATTATTGGCGTTAAAACTTGAGGGACCGTTCAAACGCTTTAAAAAAATCCCCCTGCGACAGCGCCATTTTTATCAGCGCGAAGGCCTAGTATTCAGAGGACGGTGAATCAATGCTGAGTGGCGTCACTTTCGGCCTCGACTGAACGCCAATCGCTGACAGCGCCATCTATTGTTTGAAATTAGAACTAAAATCAAGAATCACAGTAAAAAACTCCTGACATCATACATGACCCTCCTTCAAGAATTTTCTTAATATCTGTCACCATTTTTAAGTTATTGAACTTTAAAAATCATCAGTCATTTTTGGGACACCCGGTATATACAGGGTGACTTTTAATTAACCTACAACTTTAAACTGAAATAACTTCGTAGAGCCTCACTAGCCCTCTAAGCGTCTGGAACGTAATATTCCGTTCACTAAGCTCCAGGTTTCACTGCAATATATGCAATGTTTAAGATAATATAATTCTATAGATTTAATGAATTATCAAAACAATGAAGAATGATTAATACTCTCAAGGGTTACATTTACATTTGTAATTAAGTTTTATTTATAATGCTGAAAGAATCATATTTTTTTAGCATTTAAAACAAAATGCAGAGAAAACAACATTACAATTTTACCCTTTTTCAAAACGCTCAGAGGGCTAGATGGCGGTACGAATGCGTGCAGTGAGAGAGGGCATAAAATGTATTTGTTTAGTGTCAGTTCCATGCAATTTTGAAAATGTCGCACAAAGCGTCATATTCAACTAAACATTGTATTTTTATCGTTAAAAATTGGTATTTATGTTCTGAAAATGCAACATTATTTCTACGGAAGTGGTCTTCAACATTCAAAAACCGACCTAAGAATTCTAGAACAATCCTAAGAGATCTGATAAGAAAATTGGCCACCTTATTCACCATATATGAATCCATCCTATTTCTATCTTTAGGGTTGTATGAAAGATTTGGTTTACAAGAAGAAACCGACAGACCTTATTAGCCTCAAAAGTTCAATAACTGACTCTTTTTCAAGCATAAAAAAGAAACGCTCAATTCTGTTACTGACAACTTTGTGACTAATTTGCGCTATTGTATAACCTCTGAAGGGTCTCACTTTGAAAACCTTATCCATTAAATTCCTTTTCCACTTTCTTTTCAATAAAAAAATATTTATATTGCCATCTGCAACAACTCGAGAGTTATTTCAGTTTAAAGTTGTAGGTTAATTAAAAGTCACCCTGTATATTCGTGTGTGTGTGTGTGTGTATGTATGTATAAATCAGATACGTTTCATTTATATGACTTTACTCTAATGCGACCGAAAAAAAAGTCGTACTAGTGAAAGTTGTATAAATGAGAGAACAACCCAATTATATTAATTTAATTTTATACATGCATTATTTTACAGGGTGGTTATAATTAATGTTTCACTTTGAAATGGTCATAAAAGAAAAACGTCTGGACCAAATGTTATCAAACTTGGTAATAGTTTAAATGTGGTCATATGAATTTATTTCCACTAATTTAAACTAAAATATTCGTGTCTTAAGGCCGAATTCAGGCTTCAAAAATCACAAATTAGCGATCTGTAAGATAAAGATTTCCGAAATGAGCACACATCTGCGAGTGATTTGCGATCTCAATATTTGTGATCGCTAATCTATGGTTTGAACTTTTAAGAACTCGAACGGATTTTAATGTTACACGGATGACGCATTCGACTTTTGTCGCCTTTATCCCTTTCCAGCGCGGAGTAAGTCTGTTTAAAAAATGATGAAATTATGGACTGACACCAGAATTTACCAAAGAATTTATTAGAAAATAAAAACTTGCTTATTTTCCAGTACTTTATAAAAGGAAAAAAAATTAATTAAATATTCTTGGTGCCGTTTGTCAGTTTTGTCCTTTTTTGTGGACACCGCCCGCTAAAGGGTTAACACCTTTAAATGGTAATTTTGATTAGATCAATGTTTCTAAAGTGTATAAAAAATGCTACACCCGTGTAACAAAGGTTAAGTTAGATTCCGACCATCATTTCGTTTAACAATATTGCATACATCACCATTGCCCCCTGGTGGTGAGTATTTGAACGTATTTTTTGTGGCGGGAAATAAATTCCCCTGACCTCCTGTAAACTACTACCAAGTGTGATAACATTTGGTCCAGTAGTTTTCCTTTTATGACCATTTCAAAGTGGAACTTTAATTATAACCACCCTGTATATTTGTATGCATTAACTCCTCTATTGCCCATGATAGAATGCGTTCTAGAAATTTCATAATTCAGAGAATCCGAAATCATAACAAAAAATCTAAGTAAGTTTCGCTTTATTTAATGACGGAATGTCTGTTATTAAATACGACAAAGATTACTATTTTAAATTTCTGGTATTAATTTATAATAGCTGAATAAAATAATCCAGTTAATTAGGAACACTGATGGTAGCATAATTCTACATGAGGTAATACAGGGTGTTTCACTACCAGACCAACAAACTTGCAGGAGGTGTAGGGGGCACAGAGACGACTCGGAATAACATAGCAATGCAGGGTCGAAAATGCCGTAGTTGCGAGCTATGCTTCAAAGAAACAGAGAAAAAGAACAGAAACAGCAACACAGTAATAGGATAGAAAATATCTCTAGTTCAAATTGTCTCTCATTAGGAGCAGTACATTGCACTTCAGAACTCTCTGAAGTGAGAAACCTATTTGTCGATAACCGTGTATATCCCAGTTAAATATTTTCTATTCTATTCGTACCACTTTTGAAAAATAATCTTTGCCAGGTATACTAGGATATTTTCAAAAGACATCCATCAGAAAAACACCGTATGTTAATAGTGGTACGATTAAATGTAAAAATAATCGCCGATTCTGGCTGTAATCGGAGGGTAAATAAAATAGAACTTCTCTAGCTATCGTTTCTGCTTTTGTGTACTATCGATTTTTTTCTTATCATTTATCAATAATACAATTTCTTTTCCGTCTATTTTTTTCTTTTATATCCCTTTGTGCCATCTTATTGCATAAATAATGACGACGTAGTATTAATTAGTAAATTAGTCGACGTATATGCCATTTACAAGAGGGTGAAGCAATTTCTACCCGAATGAATTCTACTGGACCGTAGCGTCATTGACTGATGGAAAAATCTCAGGAACGTTAAGGTATGCACATGTCTTACATTCATGAATCAAGTTCACAAGCTGGCAGTCACATTTCTCTATCTGCTAACAAATTAAAGTGAACAAAACTGAATGAAAAAACGCCACAGATTATTTTTGTTTGTTGGGAAAATTTCTTAATTATATAAATTTTCTGTAGTACAAAATAAAATAGTATTTCTATAATTGTACTAAATTATGTTACAATAATATTTGAATACAAAATAGGTACCTTAAGAGTAGCAAACAAAAGATACTTTTAAAAATGTGTATTCGCATTAAAAAATATATTAAAGCATTTGTCGACGTTATTAAGCTACATTTTCTAATGATATATGCACAGAAAATACGGAAGTCATATCGTAAAACCACTGTAAATTGAAATTTCCAAATCTGTTTGTACCTTTTTAAAACTAGTATTTATGACTATAGGAATGTATATTATAAAGGACAAACGTGTCCGTGCGTAATGCTGACGTCATTTTGCGAATGGCAACAGTTACCGATGACATGTCGGTTTTGCGATTTTTGCTACTGCAATTTTTTTAATTTCTATTGAATAGTTCAGCATTTGTCTCCAACTAATTTCCCATTACGGAATAAAAACTCCATCAATAAATTAATAAAAGAACAATAATGGAATAAAAACCGAAGTCCAACATTTATGTAATCGAAAAATTAAAATTTTTACACTGCTGAATAGGGGAAAGTATGTATTTTTAAATATAATTTGTTTGAAAATTGTTTCTCATTTTACTGATTAGAAAACTTAAAACTTTTTATTTGAATGATAAAGGCGTTAAAAAGCTATAATACAATTTAACCCATTAACGCCCAAATTTTTTCTTCGTTAAAATTAAAATTTTAGATTTCCCACCACTTTTAAATGAAGGGTATTTTTTATATTATTTTATCAAGGGATTTGTGTCGTGAAAGAGAGTATATATTTAACTTCATATTTACAGGTGTGAAAGATGCTTTCTTGCCACTAAGTCTAGTGATCTAAAAATATGCCACTGGGCGTTAATGGGTTGAAATAGAAGAAAAAGGGTAGAAAAGAAACCTTTTGTCTTGAAATAAATGAAGAAAGAGATAAAAATAAGAATTACGGAAGAAAAAATAATAAATGAAGAAAATGTTGAATCAGGGGCTTTAGTAAATTAATTTTGTGCTCACCACTAAATTTTCTGCCTTAATTTTGTGTCTTAACCATTTTTCCCTCTGATTTTCTTAAAAACCCGGGATGAAAATATAACGAACCGCCCATAATGCACGTAATCATTTTGTAACGAGACTGTAATGTAAAGTTTATTTTTCTCTCCTTCATTTTTTTTATGAATTCACAGAAGGTTATTTAGCGAAACTCCTTCAAAGATTTTCATGTACAGTCGTGAAAACATTTTTCTGGTAGTAATGAAAATGTACACTCATAAGAAAAATTGGATACCCGTGCCACTTTACTCTGCCGACGTTCCTCGTATAAAGATTATACTGGTACTTTCCTATTGGTAATAAAGTACCTGACTGCATGGATTAAAAACAGAGGTTACACTCCCGGAAAAGTTATAGGGTGCTTAGTTTAGGGGTGTAAAATTATAAAATTTAACACTTGATCTTAGAACTACCGAAATTTTACTTAACCTTGATTAAAAACGTTCACACAAGAGTTTTTTTTTTATTATTTAACTTATTTATATATTTTAGTTCTCTGTGGTTTCTATCTAAGTTGTTTTATGAAACAAATTCTTGTCCAAAAAGTCATTTTGAATGTACAATCGTAGAAAAAAAACAGAACACCCCCCACTAACTCTGCAACAAATTACCGTAGAAGGTTACTGGTACAAAACGATTGGTAATAAAGTCTACTTTTAAATGATGTATATAAAATTTGCGTAAGAGGTGATCTACCTATCAAAACTAGCCCAAACTTTATTTTTTCAATAGCAACAGCCAATTTTGACACATTTTAAATCTTCGGTTCAAACTATACCTAGATACGAAATTTCAATTCATCTGGATGATCATTTTTTGGATTATAAAAATTCAAAATTTAGAGCTTCTAATGTTAAATTACATATAATTTTTAATATCTCTTGAAATTATAATCCTAATGCTCGAATTTTTTTGTTTGATTATAATACTAAAAAACGGAACATAAATATGTTGAATTTGTAATTTTTATAATTTTATAATATTAATTATGAATTTGGAAATTAATATTCGACAAAATTATGCATTGAAATCTACAATTTTTTTATGTATTTATATTTAGTATGTGCTGTTTTCTGCCCATTTAAAATTTAAAAAAATTTGTCCAAGTCGTTTTCAAATTATTCTTAAAAAACAGCAAGATGCTGGTTTAAGGAGAGGTCGATGATGTACAGAAAGCATAATTTAAAAATAAATAAATAAATAAATAAATACCCATTTTATTGTTAATTGATTTTATTGATTTTTTTTTTTACTTTTTCTGTGTCTGCAATTTTTTAAAATTAAAATTACGTAAATCGCATTCGCACGAGATATATTCGTCCGATATGTAAATTAGTTTTGCTTTTATTTTTAAATTAACAAAACTCATTTTTTAAGAAATGGACAGTCCTACCTTATAAAAAAAAGACTTATTCATTATTTTTGCTACCTTTAATTGAATTTCTAGCTTCTTCTCCAGTCAAATAAACCTATTTTATATTTTCTTCGGTATGTATGCTTGAAGTAAAATTCTTATAAATGCATATGTGTTGTGTATTTTCTGAAAAGTTTTAAAAGTATGCCATTAGCAATCGAGTTAAGATTTTTATTCAGACTGAGAACCCATTTGTCTGGGTTTGTTCTACACCGTTTCCTTATACTGCTTGATACTATTCTTTATTTTAAATTTTGTATTTGCTGATATTCTTCACATATAAATTTAAAAAAGAGCGAGTAAAATAAATTCAATATATTTAAGCTGTAATTTTAGCTTTTCTTTTCATTTCTTTCGCAAAACTGCTCTCAAATTCTAAATAACAGACATATTTTCACGGAATCATGGTTCGTATGCTTTTACCACAATCTTTAATATAATTGTTTTCTCTATTTAAATGCAGAAAAGTATTACCGTAATTTCCGGCGTATAAGCCGCAGCTCAAAGAGTCGTTTTTCGACCCAGAAATTTTATTCAATAATTGTAGTTAAATATTTACAGCGATCTTTTAAGTTCTATTTTATAAAATAATATTTCTGGGTCGAAAAACGACTCTTTGAGCTGCGGCTTATACGCCGGAAATTACGGTACAAATCCTGCAATTAAACGAGACGTCTACAATTTCTGCTATTTAAATATTAAATAGAAATTTTCTATAAAAAATTATGGTAAAAGCATACGAACCCTGTGATTGTTATGCGTTCGAGTATCCCCTGAAAACACGCTGCTGACTCCTTAATATCTGCGGAACAGTTTTAAAAAGGCTGATTTATAACATTTATACACACGATGTAATATGCAAAAATGTATTTTAACTTAAAAATGCATATACCATAACTGAAAACGCAAGTCTAACAATTATGTCTCACAGACAGTATTTTAACCGATTTTTTTTTAGTATATATATAAATGAACGAGAAATGCTAAGTACATCAAAATTTACAGGAAACATTTTGTAGTGATCCTTAATACTGCATATAAATTCGATTACGTTTGAAATAATGTAACATCTTTAAAAGTCGCTGTAAACAGCTTTTCCCCATAATAATGAACTATGGGTAAACGAATATATATGTAAACGAATTATTTTGTTTGACCCTGTAAAGAAATGATAATGGCTCCGAACACCATATTCTAGAAAAACCATGTTTTACTGTAGTTCAAAATTTCATATCCATTTCATTGTGTTTGAAATAGTTGGTTGGTTGATTTTAGGAGGACCGATTATCTAGACGAGCGATATAGGCCCTAAGGGACGAGTGCCCTCCGTGGGGGTCTTTGTAAGGGATTATAACCCGCATTTAAAGCATGGATAGATGAGTGCGAAGGAGATTGAACCCAGCACCTCCCATCTACCAGCTTTGAGAGCAGAACCTCTCAGCCACTGGTGGGGCTATGTTTGAAATAGAGTAACATTACTAAAATATGCCACAAACGGTGTGTCTCAATAGACCAAATTGTAAAGTAATTTATTTGAGTATTCATGTAAAAGAACTATAAATGCTGCACACTACGCTTTCAATAGCGAACCTGCCATATAAAACTTAAATTACATTTTCCAATTACATGATATACCGAGTATCTTTATGATAGTTAAATCCATTGGTAGATTACAGAAGTTCTAGATACCACTATTTTAAATAAATTTTCTTCACCTTATTTAATCGCACACTTTATTTCGATTAAACAGGTCAAACAGAACGTTATAAATTTAGTGATATCCATAGCATCTGGACCACTGGCTACGCCACTGGTTAAAGCACAAACAGTCGGCAGACTGCAGACACACGACAGACTTTGATGTAAAAAACAATACCATGAACGCTTTTCAACTATGCATAGCTGCCAACTTTTACGCATTTTCTTTACCACTAAAATTTAATAGTAAATTGCGCCTTATTTAACCCATTAATGCCGGTTGGTACGAAAACATACCACTTAAGAGATACGAAACTTTTAAATATGAACACCAGTATCTTAGTAAAGAAAAATTAATTTTATCAAATGTAAAACTATCAGAGACTCAATCAGTTAAAATAACAGTATTGGAAAACTGGTGTCAACTGGTATCAAAGTATTTAAAGAAGTGTAAGATAAGTCGGCGTTAATGGGTTAAGATTCTAAATCTTAATTAAATCAAGCAAAATTTTCTGGTATATTTTAGTGGTAACAAAATATTGGCATCTATTACTATGTTAGAAAAAGTTAAAAACTGAATACCATTGTCTTACAGGATTGAACTGCAATAGAAATCACATATATTGGAAAAAAAAGTATCTAGTTTCATTTTCTTCTTCAATCCTATAATACATTTTACATTTTATTACATTTAAACTATAAAACTAATTTAGAAAATTCTCATCCACATAATAAATAAGAATGAAAAGAATGTCAGTTACAGCATAAAATGTTTAAATTCGTTCAAGTAAGTTCAATAAAATATTCCTGCGTCATTTCATTTATTATAACGTTGTAAGAGAATGCTTTAAAATTTAAATCTGAAAATAAATATAACAGTTCTTTCATCGCTAATGTTAGTTTAAAGACAATTTATTAAAAGATAGATTTTAAATCAATACAAAGCATTAGAGAAAAGGATTTGCTCTAAACCTTATGTTTTAGATATTGTTTTCAAACCCTTATAAAAATAAATATTCTCTATGCATACGGGAACGTGCCTCTTAAAATTCGGCTTTCGACAAAATTACCATAAACTTTTAACGATGTTAAATAAATGACATTTTTAAACATTTAATAAGCACTTGAATAAACAACTGAATCTATTATCTTGATTCTTGTACACTTTGAAAAATAAATGTGTCCTGACAAAGTTTATGAGATTTTTTAATATTCCTTGAAATGTGTGTATATATTTCTAAAGTCTTATATTAGATGCATTTACAGCATTGCATTATACAAGATTATAAATTCAGTATTTTCCGGCGTATTAGTTAAATAAATGACAATGACACCAAAATTTCAGAAAAATACCAGTATTTTCAAATAGTTTTATTCGCATACTTAATCGTAGAAACTGCGACATATTTCTGTAAAAAAATAAGGTGAAAAATACTATATGGAAATGCTGGTTTTCAAATTAAAGAGCATGTTTTTTTCTCCTATTTTAGGGTTGATTTATACACCGAAAATTTAAAATACGGCCATTAAACCTGTGGCCCGTGGACAATCAAGCTACCACTATTTAAGGCTATAAGGATTTTTCATATTTAAGGGGACATTCAAAATCATGAAATGTGACTGAAAAATTTATTTTTTGTATTTGAAGAATTATGAAACTAGATGCTCAAATTTATCTGATGCAAAAAGAATTTTTCAATTCTGAGGCTTCTTTGCACAGATATGATCTTTTATTTTTGTTAAAACTCTACATATTTATACAGTTTTTTAAATTAAAATTCTGTTTTATCAAAAGTGAAAATTTTGCACATTTCTAACTTTTGAAACGTTCCATGCGCATTCCTAATTATCAGATTCTTTTGAAATGTATTCTGTATATCCTCTATATATTAATGAATAAATGTTAGCAGAAAAAAGTATCTCAGGAGTATTTTAATGTTCAAATATGTGTGCATATGAAAAAATAGCTACTTTTTTAGAAAAAAAATACAAGGTATAATTATGAAAATATATTTTTTCTGATTATACATTCAGCGAACATTGACAATTCATGCCAACTTCCATTCTAATATATAAAAAGTACCTCATAAATAAATATTGTCTTATTTTATGCAAAAGAAATGCGCATGGGGTATTTTAAAATACGATAATTTTTTGTTAATTTTAAATTTAAAATTTCAATAATTTAAAAACTTTTTATTATTTTAACACCAAATTTTGAATATGACTATTTGAGCTTGTCATTAACTAGTCGGTCAACTTTAAAATGAACCCATTCAAAATTCTAGGATTTGCTTTATAATGTCCACTGTCTCCTTAATGACAGAAACTGTGCGATTAAATAAGGCGTCTTTCAGACAAAAAATTTTGAAGCCCTTTACTTTAAAATGAAAACAATACAAAATGGTACTGCATATTTTCCGTTATATATGACTATTTATAAATATATACGTATTTGGCTTTCGCCACACATTTGTCTTTCCATCTGAGCCGAAAATATTAAACTTACTTTCATCAGAAAAAATAAGTTTTTTTTCCAAAACTCAGCAAGTTTACCGGCATAAGTTTTGGCAAAAGCTAGTAATTTCAGTCTATTTGTTTAACTGATTTTTTTTAGGTATATCTTCGTCGAATATTTCCATTATGAAAAAATATTTCTGCTTTGTGGTGTTATATTATACAGGGTGATTTTTTTAAAGTATGCTCCCAAACCAATGCTCCCAAATATTCTTTGTTTCTGTTAACTTACAGCGCCATCTGTCGATGCGATTTTAAGTTTTTTTTAATCACGCCAAAAAAATTCCCATTGCTTTGGGAGCATACTTTTGAAATTTCAGGTCATTTTGATCAGTGGTTCTTTTGTTATAGGATTTTACTTTCACAACTTTAAAAAAAATAACCCTGTATATACCACTAAATTGCAATCTCCAAACGCCACAATGGCACCAGAATTCTGTAGTAAAATTTTGCTTTTAAGAGGTACGTGTTAGAAAGCTTTTAATGTTCGTCGTTCAGGAGATGGCGCCTGTCAATCATTCATGACGTAGTAGGGGACGAGTCCATTAGCTCTCGAACGGTCAAACTCTTATCGCGGGAAAGTGTAGTTTGCCATATTTAAAGCTTTTTCCCTTTTTTTCCTTTTGCTAGTGGCGTTGATTTTCTAATTATGTGGTTCTAATTTTTAGGAATGCTTTTAGTTTGTAATATTTTGTTTCAGTTTTAATGTAATAACATTTTTTTGAGTAAAATAACTTCACAGTTCAGAAAATAATAATAAAAGCTTCAGAATATTGATGAAAAAAATATGCACGTTCTTTGCCTAACAAATCCCGTAGTATACTAAATTTTTACATCCCGAATTTCAATCAAAGAGTGCAGAAAATGTATAAAGAGATTTGAGATATCAAGATTCATTATTTTTCTTTCTTTCTTTTTTCTTTTCTTTTTTTCTTTCTTTTTTTTAGAATCACAATATTTACAAAATATGACATACATTGTAAGAGAAATTAGAAGTATTATCTGGATTTATAGTTTCAAATTGTGATCTTCATTTAGTTTGTATGGTTCGGGACTAATTTTTTTTTGTTGTGGGTCGGGTTGAATATAATTGTTTCGGGTTCGGGTTAACCCGACTTTTCACAAGGCAATTCAGAATATTTTTTTAAAATTCAAAACTATATGGTATTTGAATATGAATGAGTATTTATTATTTTTATTTTTTAATAAATGATAAAACTGATATTAGAAATATAATTGTTGACTTTATTCCATAGTTACGTTAAAAAAAGGGGGGGAGCGGATAACTTTCTTTTAACTTGGATTTCGGGTTGGGTCAACGAAATTTTTTTGGGGTTTCGACTTCAAATAGAATTTTTGGATAATCCGACCTGTGCAGAACAGTGAAAGTTTTTCGGGTTGGGGTTTTGGTGTATCCATTTCTTTATAAAATAAACGTCAGAATATTTTTCCAGATGTAAAGGTAAATTGTAGATTGTAGTTTTGTATATTGTAGACTACTAATAATAATTAATTTTCAGAACTGAGTTAAAATTGGCATTTTTTTCTTTCATTTTACTTTTCGGATCAATAAAAATTAATTTTCCATTGACCCATATGTTGACCATTATTTTTTTATGACTTCAAATTGAATTTTCGGGTTCGGATCGGGTACTATTCGAGCCGCGCAGTTCACTATTTTGAGATGAGTTTTGACTGTATTACGGCTTATCGATGAAAGAAATCACAGGTATCTGACGAGGCGAGCGCATAGCGATACCGGGAGAGGTACTTGGCGATTATTTTAATCCTTAAGCAACCCTTCCCCGCAACCCATTCTGCCTTCTTCAAAATAGACTCATCTCTGGAGAGGGAGATCAAACCGCCATTTCATGATCTACGGCCTATACCTATTTTCAAATAATTTTGTTCGTAAATCCTGGTTTCAATCTATCATTTCAACATTTTAGAAACAGTCGTACTTTGTCCTAGAAGTGGTTAAAGTCAGTTAGAAAGCAATAACGTGAAAAATATCACTATTGCGATTTTTTTATTAATTTGAATGTTTATCCCTTTTTTTAACGATATATATGGTCTGTTTCTACGGCAACGAGAAGTTTGAAACGTTTAAGAAGATCCATTTGTACTTTTTTGATTGCTAAAAGACGTAAAATAAAAAGTTTAGAAAGAGTAAAATAAGTTTTATTAGACTGTTGACATGTTTCGACTCCATCGGAGCCATTATAAAAAAAAAGAATATTCTACAATTGCACGGTCTATGAAGCTGTTATATGAAATGCCATCATTTAATTTTCCACATACTTTTTCAAATTACGCAAGTTATTTTTTATTTTTTATTGGATATTTATTTCCATATTTGTAACCATGGAGTACGTCGAGCAACAATTTTGGTAAGTTAAATGATGCTGCATCATTACATATTGTGTTTTTACAGATCCATTTGTTTATAACTGGTCATACTTCTAAACGATGATCATTGAAAGTGCTGACAGTGTTTATAAATGGCATGCTATCGATTGTAAAATAAACAGACGGCTGTTTTATCGCATAATGAACTATTACAACTTATACAATTTTGTAAGACGATCACACATTCTGCGGTAAATAATAAATAGAAAATTTCCAATATGAAATACTGGTTCCGGATCCTTTCGAAATTCCACGGTGTGTACGCAACTTGGATTCACATACAAAAATGTATCCACCTTCAAATGTTTTTTTTTTAACAGTTTGTTCTTTCTTCCCATTTTAAAACCCATTTATGCCTTAGTAAAATGGTAAAAAGTGCATTTCACACCACTTTTTTTCTTATAGAAATTTGGTGTCTAATTTTATCGAGGAGTCCTCGATAAAATAAGACACCAACTGTCTATTAAAAAAAAAAGTGGTGTGAAATGCACTTTTTCCCATTTTACTAAAGCATCGGTGCTAGGCATAAATTGGTTAACTAATTATCACTCTAGCAATGGAAAAATATAAATATCGAATTTTGTCACAATAGCTTTCGACATAGCTTTTAAACCAGGGGTATACAATGTTTTAGAAAGAAAACCTTTTTTCCCACTATATTCGAGTAAAAACCTTCGCCTTATTAAATCGCAAAATTTCGAACATTAACGGGACGCAGATTCAACACCGCTATTTTAAACACTTTTATATTTGTAAACCACTACTTTCTAATAGAAATATTCGCTTTTTTAATAACAAGGCTAACATTCACTTTTTTAAAACACTATTTATGAGAAGAAAAATTATGCCTTATTTTATCTTAGATTTCTGTGACAAATTTGACTCCCTAAAAATATTTAATATTTAAAAAAAGTACTTGTAGCAAAAAATAATATAGTTTTTGAAGTTATATAATAGTAACCCATGTTTCTAAAAGAAAAAGTGAAAATCAGTTTCTATTATCAGAAATTTTGAAATAATCCATTCATTTATATTTCTCAAAACAATACAAAAAATATTTACTCCTTTTGGGTGCCTTTGCAACTAATCTGCCATTCGACGAAAATGAAAATGAAATTTATAAGGAATTTTATATACTTTAAATAGTTTTAAATTCAATCAGTTAACATGCGACATTTGATCGCGTCTATATAATTTTTTACAAATTACGCCAATATAAAAAAAATATATATTTTGAATTCTAATGAAACAACTCATCAAAATTTTAATTTCTAAATTTAGTTGAATAACTAATAATAAATCACAATGTGAAAAAGTACAGACAAACATACTCAAACCTGCAGTAAATTAATATCTAGATTTTCAACATTACGTTATTCTTAATAAATCTGGTAAGAAATTCTGTCATACACATACAAAATTATACTCTCTATAAATAACAATATAAAATACAATAAAGGATACTTATGTGCTACTGTAGATTAGGCCCATTGTTGAAACATCACTATAAATCATCATTAACATGGTGTAAGAAACATAACAGAAAGTTTCGAATGATCTATTTTTCATACAAACTCATCAAATAATTTTGTACCCAGCTATTATAAACAGAGTTTCACGATATTCTTCATACACAGCGAGGTTGATAAACACTTTTAATGAAAAAATTATCCACTTCAATATTTTAAAAAATAAAACATTTATTACAGAAAATATTTACTTATCAACATTGAAAACATTTATAAGGTAGTGGCCGCTCGGTAGTTCTAAAAACTAACACATTAAGTTAAAAGTAATACATTAAGTTTAAGTTGACATGTTACAATACTAATTTTAGTTTCATATCATTTAGTTGTATTAACATTTTATACGTCAAATCGAAACTTAATCTCGTATGAAAAAATCCATTCAAAATTTCCAAAATATGAGATATTATTACACATTTATTTAATTGAAAAATAAAAATTTACAATTTGAGATGTATAAAATTTGTTTTATACATGTTTCGTATATTTTAATTGAAATGTAGAAAAAAGATGCAATTTGCCTAAAATAATTATATAATACATTATTTTATATTTTAGTCTAGTTCTTATTTAAACTTTCGACTAATTATTATTAACTGATCTCCCATCATTTTCAAAAATATTTTCGTAATAATAGTGTGGTTTTACTTAAAAAACGAAAAATGTTTCACTTAATTAAAAAGTTTGGTATATGTTTTAAATATCATACAGTGATTGTTGCTCAATTTAAATTTAGAGTTGCATAAACCCGGAAGCAAGTGCCTATATTAGTACGTGATGTCTTTTTATGAAATTTTCTGTCTGGAATATAAAATCAATAAATTAATTTTTAATTACAAGAAGGGATGTTTGAGGTTATTGACATTACAAAATATATTATGAAATAATATATTATTAAATATATTATTTCAAATTTTAATACAACTTTTTAAATACTTTGTTCGTAATTTCCCAAAGTTTTTAATACATTGGACAAAGAAATTACAGATATTTTATTTAGTTTCTTCTTCTCATACCACATGCCTACCTAAAATATTACAACAACACATATTTACTATTGTTCATTATTATGGTTTATTTATGGTTATGTTTCATTCATTTATTAAGTTCAAACGTGCAAAAATGTTTTTGTGACGTTGTTCAATCTTTTGTTTTCTGAAGTTAGAAGAATTTTAAAAACTATGCTTGTTCATGAAGATAATAAATATTAGAGCGCGCCTGCCATCTTGCCAAATGTCAATAATATATCCGAATAGTAATATTCCACTCTCTTATTGACAGAATTTCTGCGACTATCTGAAGCGAAGATTTCTAATCGGAAAAAGTAGTGACATGTCGCCTGTTAGCATGCAAATTCCCCAACTCTGTTCCATGGCATCAATGATACGTATAAAATAAATAAAAAAAATTTTGTTTGTTTGTAATTTATTTAAAGAATTTTCCTTTAAAATATAATAATCCTGAAATTTTCAGTAAAAATTAGAGTTAATATTAACATTTTAGATGGAGAGTATTTACAGAGGTTATTAAGGCGTTATTTTGTTCTTAAAAAACACAATACAAATCAAATATGATGTTTAAACACATGTATGAATGTAACGAAACGTTTAAAAACACTTCTTTTCAGTATGCCAAAATTGGGTGACTTCTATCATATCTATGACGATAGCATATATTTAAATGCTCCTTCATTTTTAAAAAAATGGCGTCATTCACAGTAAATAAGCATTCTTCTTCTAAAATGTCACATTCTTAAGCATATTACTATTATAACACCATATCCACATTTAAGAGCAGAGAAGTGCTATGTCCAATTTTGCTAGTTCGTGGAAAATCAAGAAAAAAAAAGTTTTGTTTCTTGTATACTCGAAAACAAAAAACAATGGTCATTTTTAGGTCTATTTATATAGATTCTAATATTGCAAAAGCGATTTTAGTCCTTAACTGTGTAGCCCGAACTCAGTTCGGGCAAGAACAGTTTGCTTGTTTTGTTACTGAAAGCTTTTGCACACCAGTAATTATTTAGCGCAACATTCGCTTTATTAATCGGCAGACCATTTTCGATTACACAAAGCAAATATTTTAGTACGGAAAAAGTGGTGTGTTGTGCCTATTTTTAGTTTATAAAGTCAAAATACCTCCCACAGTTAAGGGGTTAAAAGCCAAACCAGACGTATAGAATCATTTATCCGTACAAAATCACATACCGTAATTTCAAGCCTATATTTTTCAAATAAGAAAAAGATGTCATGAACGAGAAATTTCACTTTAGATATGAAGCTAAATTTTACTTAACCCGAATTTTACTTACACCGAATTTTACTTAACATTTTATTAAGCAAAATTTCTAATTAAGATTTATTTATATAATTTGAAAGTAATAGACCAAAAGTTTGATAAATTAAAAAAATAAGTTATGACATAATATATTTATGTAGAAAAAATATTTAAGTAAAAGTTGTATGTAGTCAGGAATTTCTCTATGAATTAACATACATTCTCATCTTTATTAAATAATAACACGTTGTAAGAATCACCATAAAAACAGAAGAACACACAGGACGCGTTTCGGACTTGAAATTTTAACAGCCCGTCATCAGCCAAAGTAAACAGGTGTCTGTATAGGGACAAGGTCTCAAATGCAGAGTTGCCAAGTCTCCGGCTTTTTGCACACCAGCAATTGTTTAGAGAAAATTTTGTTCTTTTAAATCGCAAAATGCTCCGATTAAAGAAAATAACATTTTCTGTGCTAAATTACTGGTATCCAAAAAGCCGGAGACTTGGCAAGTCTGCAAATGAACAGGAAGGGCAGAGAGGAGAGCTTACAAAGACTGCGACAGGTGGCGCTAGATAAAAGGTAAACACCAATCACCGAGGAGCACATGCAGAAGGGGAAAATGTTACCAAAAATGGTAGAAAAATAAACAGAAAAGAAAAGAGAAAAAGAAATAAAAGCGATAAACAAATTAAAAAAAATAAAATAAGTAAATTAAAAAAAGAAAAAGAAAAGAAAAGAAAAAAGAAAACGAAAACGCAAGATAAACACACGAATTATAAGATTTTATTTCTTTTATTATCCAGCCTAACCTGACTCAGATTTCCATTCAGAACTTAAAAAAAAAATAAAAAACAGAATAATGCAATGAATGGTACCGTATGAATTGGTAATCGCAGTCGAAGTTCATGCTGCTGGCGCACATAATCAAAATTCTAACACTTTTCTTGATATTATCACATTTAGCATATAAGAAAGCATGTCTATTAAAAGTTTCATTACAATATACTTCATTTACATAAATGAAAACCCATGTTCGGTTAGAAAGAAACGCCATGTATTTTTGACTGAATAAAGTTACTTGCGACACCTTGTCTCATTGGAATTTTTGTTCCTCTTGTCTACTCCATATGTTCCACTTGAAGTCTATTAACAACCCATTGCGTTTGTAGCCACATTAAAAGAATACGCTGTATTTATCGTAAAAGAAATTCGAAGCAAAAAAAAAATCTCAAGAAATTTATAATGTATAAGAATTATTTCGACAAGATTCTTATTACAATAATTTTATGAAATGAAATGAATTCTGATTTTAGATGGAAAGCACTGTTTAATTGTATTAAAAAGCATTTAAGTTCGAATTCATTCTTGAACATAGAAAAATTTTGCAAAGAAAGACAATTAAAACGAAAATAGTAAGCTTTTTCCAAAACTAAAAATATATGCATATACACTGAGTGGCCAAAAACTTAGAGACACCCATTATTTGAAAGTAAGCCAGTCCACCGACCCCTGAATACTAGGCCTGCGCGCTGACAAAACTGGCAGCTGTCGCAGGCGGAATTTTTTTCAGCGTTTGTACGATCCCTCGAACTTCAACACCAATAATATCTAAAACTTTTCTTTGACTTATTTGATGTCAGCAAAACAAGGCAAAGAAAACTTTTAGAAATTATTGGTGTTGAAGTTCGAGGGACCGTTCAAACGCTGAAAAAAAATATCCGCCTGCGACAGCCGCCATTTTTGTCAGCGCGCAGGCCTAGTATTCAGGGGGTGGTGTCCAGTCCGACAGTGACGTAGAATGACGTAACAACGCAGAGTTGCTTATATAAAGAACTCTCTGCTTCGTACGACGTAATTAGCATGGAAGTTAATGTAAAAATGGATAAGACGAAAGATTTAAGTGACTTTGAACAAGGGATGATCGTCGGTGCAAAGAGAGCTGACAGTATCTCTGACACAACAACTTTTTTATGATTTTCACCTACAACAGTATCTCGCGTGTTTAGCCCCTTCGTGACGAGCGTCCTTTACGGAATTTGTAATCTTTTACCACCGGTTTTTTAAAACAGAAATGTTCGTCTAATTGAATCGCAGAAATGCTAACATTATATAAGGCAAAGCTTGCACAAAAAAATAACTGGTGGGAATAATCAAGGATTCTGAGCATCTTATGCGTCACGTATACGTGTCGCTCGTCCCCAAAGGGTTAGATAGTGGCAGTTGACAAAAAATAACTTCAATCGATAAGCACCATTCTGGCCGAAAAAGGCTGGTGAACGAGAGCGGGGAAAGACGAGTAGCACGCATAGTCCGCAGCAACAAAAGGGTAACAACACGACAAATTACAGCTAAAATCAATGTAGTTGCATCACAAAGCATATCCTGACGCACAACGACGGACTTTGCAAAGGATGGGTTTTAGCAGCAGCATACCATCAAGAGCGCCGTTTGTATCACAGAACAATAGGAAAATACGATTGTTGTGGGTAAATAAACAACGAAATTGGTCGCTTGAGTACTGGAAAAAAGTAGCCTGGTCTGATGAATCTCGTTTTCTGCTCCATCATGCATATGGCAGGATAAGAATATGGCACAAACAGCACAAGTTCATGAACCCTTCGTGCTAAATGACAATTCTTCATTTTGGTGGTTGAGGAAATATGGTGTTGGGAATGTTTTCCTGGAGTACACTGGGTTCCTTGATATGTGTGGACACAACTCTGAACAGCATAGCTTACCTCAAGATCGTTGCCGATCATGTGCAATCCCTTTCTTCCCTTATGGAGAGGGCCACTTTCAGCAGGACAATGCACCTTGCCACCGTGCTCGATCGGTCATAAATTGGTTTGCGGAACATCAATCAGAGTTTAACCTGCTTCCATGGCCAGCTCAGTCCCCTTACCTCAATCCTATTGAGCATTTGTGGGGCGAAGTCGAAAGAGCGATTCAAAGCTTAGAAACGCCTCCTTCCAATCTGATCCAACTTACAGCTGCCATTGCATCAGCATGGGCCATCATTCTTCTGCAACGGTATCAGGAAGTTGCTGAGTCCCTGACAAGAAGAATATCGGCTGTGATCAGAGCTGAAAGTGGACCAACTCGTTATTAGAGAGTGTCTCTGATTTTTTCGTCACTCAGTGTATATATAATGCATGAACAAACAAAATGCTTAGGGACTAACAGAAGTTAATGCAAGCTTTGGAAAAATGAAACAAATTTTCAAAATCAGTTTTTATAGAAAAATAGTAACCTAAGAGGATTTATTGAATCCAACACAGTGCAAAATATCCAGAAGAAGACTCGAACCTAAGCACTCTGGTACAATGGGCCAACGCTCTACAAACTGGGTTATCCTGAGCGATTCTATACGACAGAAATCTACCAAATAGACAGTAAATTCTATACAATATATACATATATATATAGATAATCATATTTTCTATATTTTCAGCATTTTGTGTACCACTATATCTTCATAGACATATTCGATTTCTTTAATGACATAGATTTCAGATTGAAGAAAACGAAGATTGATATTCGTACATAGTGGTACTTTAAATGCGGGGCACTTGACAACTATGTAAAATATCAGGTGTTATAATTTTTATTGATTGAGGGCAGTAAAATCTATTTTATACATATATATATATATATATATTACGTATTTATTTTTCTAAAAATATTTTATGGGATTTTCGGGTTAAACATAGGTTAAACATATTATGAATAGTTGAAGAGATATTACAAATTTTACGTTTGAACTGTTACAACTGCAGTAACAAACAATGCTGCTGGCGAATTTACGGTAGAAGAAACACACATTATTTCATTAAACACCCATTATACTTACAAAAGAAACTCTAGAATCCACTAATTATATACTAATAATGTGGCTCTTCTGCATGGCCAAGATATCACTATTTGAAAACCTTTTCTGAATAAAAAAAAATACGAAACATAAATAATGTGGTGCGAATTATTAAAAATTTAATAAGAAAATTGCCAGTGGAAAAAGTTTTGCAATTTCAGCCAGAATTATTATTTTGTGGTTATTTTATATTTACTCAAAGAAGGGCCTTTTCAGTTTCGTACCCAGAATAGAGCGAGATAATAGAGCAGTGCACCACTAGTTTCAAATACAAAATTTGGCCTCATTTATTCGCAGAAATTATTAAAATTTCTATTATTAGATAATACCTATGATTACTGTCGTAAAATACTGGTTCACTCTCACCGCCTTGCTAAACATTGGTTACGCCATTAGGCCTTTCCCAGAAAGAAATTTGTTTTGAGAAACTAGTCGTTACATAAAATCGGATTCGGACATTGAATGTTTTACTAAATTCACGTAAATGCATGTAACTTTCCTTAATCCTTTCAGGATAAAGGTATTTTGTTAAAATGTTGAAATAATTGAGTGACACCAGAATATACGAATAAATTTATTTGAAAATAGTTAAAAGACTTTCTGCATGTACCTTATGTATGAAAAATCTTATTGCAACATACTGATTTGGGTATAAAAATTACTTTGAATAAAAATGTACCACCGTCTTTCATGAGTTAGGGACACCTAACGTAGTTACTTTAAGAACAGGAATTCAACGATTCACATCTGGAATAGGTTTCAAAATCTGCAAGCTAAATGAAAGTAAATAATGCTGATGTCTCAAAGAGAACGGGAAATTAAAAAGAAATAATTTGTTTTTGGTAGGATAAGTTACTAATTGTATACTGTATGAATTATATATTTTCATTTACAGTATATGCAATTATAAATTTATTAAAACTATATATTGTTTGATTTAGCGTATTTTTAAATTCAATTAAGTTTTTACATGGAATGTAGTTAAACGGTGCCGCGGTAAATAGAATATTTCTGTAAATTACATTTCAACTTTCTACAGTCGAAATATGTATATACTACAATATAAAAGTAGAACATTGTTGACAATTTCTGCTATTTAATTATTAAATACAAAAAATCTATTAAAAATTGTGATAAAAGCATACGAAGCCTGGCATATGCTGGATAAATATTTATTTAATATATATCTACCTAACCAATATTTATGTTGCAAAAGGTCTTTTATATTGAGCATCGCAATATTAGAAAAAAAATCTCCCGCCTTATATAATTGCAGAAATTACACAAAAGATTATGGATTAAATAATGCAAAGATAATTATTTGAAAATAATGGTGTTTAAACATGAGAAACATTCGCACCCTTATATAGAAGAAAAAATATTAGACAGGCAGGGTGTTAATGTATGAATTTCTTGTTATGACTTTTACAATATGATAACAACATGGCATTTATTTTTGTTTAGAATCTCTACCCACATCTATTGAACCACATCTATTTAAACACATCTATTCAACTCATACCGTGTATTCCGTCGTGTGGAACGATGCTCAAATAAATATATTTTGTACAAAAAATTATTTTAATAAATGCAATGAAATAGTTACGACGATTCAGTAAGTTACAATTTGTTAAATAATACCACCGACGCATCAAAAACATCGGATGGCACTCCATACGCTTTCTGTGCTTATAAAGGTTTAGTGTGACAGGGAAAAAGACAGATTCGTTTACACAAAGAAAAGAGCGTGTACCAAGCAGAGCTTCTTGCATCTTGCAACACATGATTGAATAGACTGGGCTAATTCTAATAATTTTCAAAGCTACACTATCAATTCTGATAGTTTATCTAGCCTGCAGGCATTATAAGATATATCCACCTCAAACTTACTCGTTTGTAACCATAATTATAACCTTGCAACAAACATCGAAATCCATTTTCTTTAAATGGGTGCGTGGTCTTTCTGGCATTTCTGGAATCGAGCATGCTGATAAACTGGCTCGCTATGCAACGAAAATATCACAAGCCATCTTACAAAATTTCTACCCATTTTCACCATCATATTAATAGAAGATAACAACATCAGAATTAATAAAATCATGGCAAATGGATTAGAATCTAGGAACAACGGGTCGCTTTACTCACACCTTAATCCCAACAGTATCAATAGATCTTTAATTTCAAATTAGGTACCACTACACCTTCGCTTCAAACCATCTCCCATTTCCTCAATATCTCAATAAACTCGGCAAGGCATCGTCACCTAGATGCACATGTGGAAAATGCGGTACCTCCTTACATTATATCCTAGATTGTACCCTGATTGCCCACCATTACATTAGAAAGCCGTCATAAATGAATCTGTAGGCCTGGATTGTCTATGTTCTGAAACAACCAAAAATGCTCCAAAAATAACAGTTTGTATATTTCTGCTAGAACGCAATCAATATTCATGCTGCCTCCATTGGATTTAGTGGAGGTCAAGGATGAAGTGGATTTCTAATATGCATAAGGACCTTTTCATACTCTACCATTACTACCTTAAGAATTTAGTTGTTCTTAATGACACCATACAGTGTTAATTAATATTTTTAGCATATTTTATCATTGTTTACTCTAGTATTATTATTCACGCATTATTGGCATTATTGCTGTACTTAAATTGCGTTAATTGTTTACTGTAAATATTCAATATAATTATTAAGTTTTTCCCCATATAAGTCATTTTATACATTTGATGCTACTTTTCAAACTATGATTACTTTCTTTGTCAATATCGTATTTATTAATTGTTTATCATTCAATAAGTGGGCTATTAGTATTGTTTTGTATTTATAGTTTTCTCTCAACTTTAATTACCTTGTAAAAGCTGTACATCTCCTTATATTTATTTACAATCACAATTGTTCATTCAACCCACTGCTGTATCTAACATGGCTCGTCCAGTATAATTGGATAGCCTTTGTTATTGACATTGTAATCTTTGACAGTTAATTTTCAATAGTGAAGGTTCTCTTTCCCGGGTGGTCCTTACGGGCATCGCTCCCTAGGCTGGGGAATTGCCGCAAAATAAACAAACCTGCTGGGTGGGACTAGTTGATTTTAAGCCGAAAGGTATGCCTCCCGCCCGGTTTGACCTTGACCTTGTTAATAAATTCTTCTGGGTCGAAACATGTTTGTTTGAGCTGCGCGTTAAACACCGAAATATACGATATTTTCTTAATTTGTGTTTTAATAGTAAATTTTGCTTTATGTGATCATCGAAATCTGCGGGAAAATAAAACAAAAGTTTTCATTAACTTTTACTGGTATTTGGAAAGCGTAAAATATGGCAGCTATGCTTATATGCTAGTATAAACGGCACATCTACAAATGTTTCTTTAATGCTAATCAAAATAAAATTTGTTTCATTAATCTGAGAGTAGTAGTGTCTTTTTTCAGAATGTTATTGGTCGCGTTGTGTCTTTTTGCCGCCGATCGCCACATACAGAAAATAGTAAACAACGAACAATTTTCGTTTAATATTCGAATATTACATTTGAACGAAGTTATAAATTTGTAGTTTACTTACATTATACATTTGTCACACGAACTTTGAAATATTGGGAAAATGTAAAAATGAACTAAAAACTATCGTTTCGCAGAATTTTATACGAATTTTATCTTTGCTTGTAAAAATATACTTTAAAAAGGAACAGAGACTTTTTACATTACTGTTGTGGTGGAGAACCATTTAATGTCACTTACATGGAATTTCCACACTGTATTTGTAAAGAGAAATGAGATATGGGAAAAGATTTGTTAAGTGCGGCAAAAAGACCGACACGTGACTACTGCCAGGTTAAATATTATTTGTAAAAAATATCGTAAATGTTCAAATCTATAGTATAAGTTGAACCTTCTACATCGATAGAAAATACTTCCTTTTGAATATAAGTATTTTCCAAAAGTTTTCTCCCATTTATTTCATCACATAATTCGTAATACGTTTTGTGATTAAATAAGGCAAATATAACTATTCAGAAATACTGTAATTCAAATAGAGTGGCATGTTATTTTTCTTGCAGTATGGAGGCTATTTACTTATACTGTATCATATACAGTAATGCCCGTATAATTCCAGAATATATATGTCAAATGCATTCATATTTTTATTTTTTAAACATTTCTTTAATATTGGGTAAACATCTATAGGTTATACCTAAACATCTATACTTATATATTTTCAAGAGGAAGATATTACAATTGTGACACATATATATGCTCCAGGATCTGTGTTCCGAGGAATACACCACTAGTTTTTATGAGTTATCTTCGTCTTATATAATCGCAGCTGCGATTAAATAAAGCCATATCTGCGATTGAATAATGTCATAGCCGCAATTAAATACGGTGAAGATTACTATTAAAAAAGTTAACTGCTGTCCAAAGTTTCACACCCCTGTTATACGCAATTTGCCACTTATCTATATGAAATGTGCAACTGGAAAGCTGCGACCCACGTGTCGCATAACTATCACTATTTTCGAATAGAATAATTTGATTTTTTAATGTCAGAAATTTTTCGATGAAACAAGGGAAATTGAAAATAGTGCTTCAAATGGTTTTCGCGCAAAAACGTTAGACACCTGATTTACGTAATATGTCTTCATTTTTAATTTGCTTCTATAATATCAGGTGTTTTTCTTCTTATTTTTTAGCTTTAAAATAATAAACATGTTTCAATTTATTTTTTATATCATTTCTTTATATCAGCTATGATAAACTATTTAAGATAAAATATTCAATCTTAAACAAATTTTTTGAGACTATATTGAGTATCTAAACTGTAAATTTTAGAAAAAAATATTCTACTGTTACATCATTATGACATGGCTCATTTTCCCCTTCATTGGACTTTCTCTATAGCCTTTAGTTAATGTATCTAGCATTATGTGAAAATAAGTGATTTTTATATGTTCTATAAAATACTACAGTATACATACTTGCAAATTTTTTGCACTTCTGATCGGAAATTGATCAAAACTGCATTTTTTGAACAGTTTGTTCTTTACACTTTTGTTTTTGAAGTGCATTGATGGCTTTTTGTAATGAAGACTTTGTGTTTCGTGAAGTACTTCCAAAGTAAAGGTATTTTTACTATTTATGACAGCACAAACTGTACCAGGAACAAATATGACTATTTTTGAAATATTTTATTTAAAAAAATAGCTTTTAACACTAAGCATACCAACAAATGGTCATTTTTCCGATACAAAATGAAAATACACTTTCTCAAGCCAGAAATTTCTCCATAAAATAAATAAAATATAAATCACACAGAAATAAGTTAAATAAGAAATTTAAATAGATTTAAATACAAATTCCGAAGTGAAATATTTTTTATAAAACTTGAGTAAAATTCCCCGTCTATTTAGTGTTATATATGGAAAATATAAAAGAAGTTTTAAGAGATATACTATTCAATTTGTAATGTCTTTGGAATATTTAGGTTACAGTAAGCGAAGGTAAATTGTTGAAAATTATGCTAATAATAAATATTCATCATACTGTGTATTTGTAAAATGGAATTCTGGAAAAGTAAAGAGCCCCACCAGTGGCTGAGAGGTTCTGCTCTCGAAGCTGGTAGACGGGAGGTGCTGGGTTCGATCCCAATCGCGCCCGTCGGCCTAATCATTCGGAGTTTTCGTGGTTTTCTTCGAGCCGTGGATTTATCCATGCGTAAATACGGGTTAGGTTCCCTTATAAAGACCCCCCCGAAGGGCACTCTCCCCGGGCCTATATCCCTCATGTTGATAATTCGCCGTCATAACTCAACCCAACTCAGCTCTGGAAAAGTAAAAACTTTCTCCTTGCCTTATTTTAATGGTAACACTGCAAACTGAAAGGTCTGAAATTCAGACACATAAGTGTCTGAATTTCTTTTAAGTGTTCTTCATAAGTGTCTGAACTCTTTTTGCAAAAAAATTGCAAAAAGAGTGAAGTGCTGCCATCTATTGTCTTATCTGTATTTTCAATTACGGGAGTAAGATTTCCTTTCTTCTCTTGACGGGTTTGAACCTGGGACCACAGGGACTCAAGTGTAAAGCCTTACGAACTGAGCTATGAAGACATATGACAGAGTACTTTTAAATGGAACTAATGGGATCAGTCAGATGCGTGTTGGTATTTTTTTAGGATTGATTCATTTCATTCTGAGAAAATTGGAAATTTTGGAGAGATTTGGTTAATTTGAGATGGTGGCCAACTTTATTATTTATGTGGGGGGGGGGGGGAGATATGAATTATACATATTTTACATCCGTAAATCCACCCTGGAAATTAATTATTTTAGTTCTGTTTTTTATGTATATCTGTTAAAAATGTATCTAAAACGGGTGCTTCAAGGCAGTTTTAAATTCAGGCGGTCCGTCGGTGACATCTAACTCCCCTTAATTTTGAAATTTAAATGAAATTATAAAGGTAGCAGAGACTTTATTTTTTCTACATACGTCTATAAGTGCAAGTCATTTTTAAAGACTTTATATTTTTCTGAAAATCAATTGTTTTCTTACTTACTACACCAAAAATAATTTAGCTGAGGCGGTTCTCAAATTCCCTGCTCAACAAGGCGAAACTTTCTGACTGATTTTTAAACGCAAAGGCATAAAATATTGGCAGGGATGACTATTGAAGCGATTTAGGATCGAAATGAGTTTTTTCCAATTTTTGATAAATAAATTACACATCGAGTTATAAGCGAAAAGTTGTTACGTGACGACTTATTTTTATTTCTTCTCGCTCCAGAAATTCCGTTCAAAACGCTAACTTTTATGTTGTTTTCTGAAAGATCTTCTGCTTTACCAAAAAAAAAAAATGTAAAAGTCCATTCAATTACATAGTTTCTGAATAAGAAAACCTGCCCTTTTCATCTTTTTCTGAACAGAAATGAATTAAAAAATTTATCAGAAAGTTCCCTGAATTTGAGAACAAACAGCTTTTTTTATAATTATATTTTCATTGCCTATCTCTCTTGCAATGGCGCCATCTTTTAACATTTTTTGCAATTAAGTAAAGGCTCGTATCTAAAAGAGCTATTTTCTGACACATTTTTTAATTATTTTTTCTTCGGAAACAGATGAAATTGACAGGTGTTCTTATCCGGAAACTGTGTCATCGAAATGAGTTATCCATTTTATAATAAAGGCAATATATCTTTCAGAAAATACTGTCAAAGTCAGCGTTTTGAACCGAATTCCCGTCACACCAGAGCACGAATGGGGAAAATCGTGTCTTCATGTGACATGAATCGCTTATAACTCGATAAGTAATTTATTTATCCAAAACTGGAAAACTCATTTCAATTCCAAATCGCTTCAATAGTCAGGCCTGCCATTTTATGGCTTTTTGTTTAAAAATGAGTCATAAAATGTGTCAGAGAGTTTTTCGTTATTCAGCAGGCCATTTGAGAACAACCTTAATGCGCAATTTTGACACTCAAGCCATGGGCCGGCGCAACCATCTGGCAAACGGGGCGGCTGCCCAGGGCCACACGCCAGTTGAATCTTGTTAGGATATACCGTCATGTTAAATGATACATTAATAATGAAATTATGTACAAAAAAACTTAATGATTATTAAGTTTTTTTTTTTACTTTAATTATTAATGACTTTATTTTTTTATTTGTTAAAATTAATAAAATTTTACTAAATTAAGTTTCAATAAAAGTATGACAAGGTAATAAAGATCTCCATAATTTTTCCTTAAATAATTTTACAAAATTAGAAACAGAATTTAAATTTTAAAATAAGGGCCCTGTGCCCAATTCTCAGTGATTTCTATATGCATTATTACGAGTCAAACCTTTTCAATAAGTTAAATTTTCCATTTTACACCCGCTACGTCGATGACTGTTTCGCTTTAGTTGATCCTAGTGATATAGATATTCCTCATATCCTTTCTGTTATGAACTCTGTAGATGAACATATACAGTTTACATCTGAACTTGAAAATAACAATCAACTACCTTTCCTTGATGTCATGGTTTACCGCGAAAATGACTCATTTCAAACTACAGTTTATCGTAAACCATTCGCAGTTTCATTACCTCCACACTGTCTTTCATCTCACCCCCCGAATCAAAAATTGGCTGCTTTTAATACATATGTTCATCGCGCCCTAAAAATTTGTTCATCTGAGAGTTTACTCAAAGCGGAGTTAGACTACATCAAATCAATAGCCTTTGATCGGGGTTATCCTGTTGAAATAGTTGATTCAATTCATAATAAACAAATTAAACGTACGCATTCCAATGTTAACAATGTTCGCAATGAAAATTTAATTATACTTCCATATTTTCCGAGAATAAGCCATCAAATATCTAGAATTTTGAAAAGTTTCGACTTTAAAATAGTTTATGCACCGTTTAACAAAATCAAATTTACAGACCTCAAACATCCAATAGACAGATTTTCACATTGGGGAATTTATAAAATATCTTGCGAATGTGATAAAATGTACATAGGTCAAACTAAGAGACCGCTTAGAGTCCGTTTGGGGGAGCATAAAAACTATGTTAAAAATTGTGATATTAAACGATCTGCAATAGCTAACCATTGTTGGTCTGAAAGTCACAGTTTTAATTTTTCGGAAGGTGCGATAATTCAGAAATGCTCATCAATTTACGACCTAAATTTCTGGGAAGCTTATTACATATGGAAAAATTCGAGCAGCTTGGTTAATGATTTGTCCAGTACACCAAATTTTTCAAATGTCTGGCTACCTTTCATTTAATTCATCCTCATTGCCCCCACCCTTTCTGGTTTTTTCTCTGCCGTACAAAGCGTTTCAAACGTCTGGCTGCGTTTCGCTTAGTTCATTCACTTCGTCCCCCCTCCTTTATTCGCCTCCACACTTAAACTTTCCCGGTCGGCGGAGTGTTCCTATTGGTCTCTCTGTCACGTGTGTTTCCTCGTCTCCACTTTTGTTTTGAAAAATTCAACGCCATTTCATCTGGCCGCGGGGCGAGAGATGGCAGGCAAGCGGTCATGGCCTAGGAGTTTTTAATTCGTTTTTACCTTTTGAGTTGGCACTGAAGATGGAGCTTAAGGGCTCTGAAACAGCTGTTTGCCATTAGAAATGATTTTAATTTGTGCTAATTTAACGTTGCACATTTATTTTTAATTATTTTTAATTTGTTTGTTGGATTTATAATAGTGCTAATATAACTACTAGCACTTAAATTCAGACACCTATGATGTCTAAAATTGCACATTCATACACTTAAGTGTCGGAATTGCTTTTTCAGACACATATCTGTCCGAATTTAAGAGGCCTCTATTTGCAGTGAACGTGAGATACTTTAAAACGTTATATTTATAAAATTTATTTTGAATTCCTAACAACATATGAGATCCATTTTAGGTGCCAAGGGTGACATATTTCGAATATCACCCTTTCAGATTCATAATATTCGCCTTTTTTAATCAGAATATTTTTCGGTTAAATAAGACGAAGGTTTGAATACCATATTTACTATTCGTATGTATGGTTATTCGAAATCCGTAATCTTTGGCACTCGGGTTGTATTCAGAACACATGCAACATGTGCAAACATCCTACATTATTTCACAATAGAAATATATTCCTTGTTTAATCGAACATAAATAAGGGAAACATTGCTAATCTGAAACACTTGTGGAAGTCTGAACATGTTGTACGTGCTCAGAAAACGGACGATTTACAGATTGGCTAAACAAAATATCTATCCAAGAATCTATAACCTTATAATTAATTCACGTATTATCGTAAAGCTCTTCTCGTTGAGGATATAAAATATCCCGTTTTAATTGTATAGTACATTAAGAATTCCATCGCGTATTTTTATTTTTTCATTAACCTCAACTAACAAATTATGTGTCACTTAAGATTCACTCGCTATGATTAAACCACTCCGCCAATAAAAAGAACTGTCAAATAATGTAATTAACATGATAATTTATTTACATGAAGCTATTTACAAAAACAATAGAAATAAAATAAAGACATACATTATATGCATTTGAAATAATGTCAATTACTAATTCAAAATATTTTTAATAAAAGTGCTGATCCCAGGTAGCACAAATATATTGGCCAATATCAAAATGTAATATCGGCCAATATCAAAATTTGATATTGGCCAACGTTAAATGACCCCCCCTAAAATAATATTTGTGAATATTAGTTTTTGACATCTGTGAATGTTGGCCAATATTTTCCAACATCTCTGAATATCATTTTTTGAGATTAAGTGATATTTTTTTCTGTCATTGCTGAATATCATCATTTGATATTGAGCGATATATTTTTCTAACATTCCTGAATAACATTTTTGAATATTAAATGACTTATTTTTTCGTTACGAAATAACAAGCTGTTTTTTGCACCGCAGATGTGGTTGACAGAAATCCCTCATGAACTCTCTCCTCCCAAAACGAGAGATCTCTGCTTAGGAAAGTTTAGTCTCGTTATGTAACAAGACAAAAGCAGACCAAAGTATGATCAGTATAAACGCAGGAAAAACTTGTCACAAAGAGCTGTTAACAAAAGCTGGTGGGAGTAGATTTTTCTGTTACTGGAATAAAAAATGTCTAACAAATGACAAAACTATCATTGAATTATCTCGTATTTTTCAATCACAATCGACATATTTTTTTTTACGTTCTTTTATCAAAGATTTATTTAAATATTACTTTTTATTACTGAGTTTGTTGGAAATTTTGTAAAAAAAATTTTTAAAAATATGTAAGAAATTTAAACGAAATACGAAATTTTAAAGCTTGCTGTGTTGAAAATCATGTGTTCCCCTTGCACAAAACTATAAAGAAAGTTTTAACAACCCCATTACTTTGAATTTTGCTTTGTGAGAAATTAAATATATATATTTTATTAATTTTAAATCAGAAATATGTGTACATTTTTTCAAAAATACACTACCGAAAGTAATCACCACATAAATTAGCCCTAAAAGCTTCTTATATAATAATAATAATATTAATAATTAATTAGATGCATTATATAAAATATTTATTATTTATTGAGTCTAATTAAAAAATCAGTGACCTACTTTTGAAACTAAACTTTTGAAACGAAAACGAATTTTCTTACAATAATAAAAAATAAAATTCTTATAAAAGTCGGAAATTCGAAACATTTTTAAGAAGATAAACAAGCATCCATTTAAAAATTACATAAATTGATTTTTTTTTTCTTGTAAAGACATTTTTAAAAATAGTATAAAATACATAGTATAAAAATAGTATAAAAACATCTTTAGCTTTTTTATAAAGCACAAATTTTCACATGCTTTTCTTATATATAAAAATAACTATAGATTCCTACAGAAAATTATTATATTGGCTTTTTCTTTCTGTGCAAATTTCACGCCCGACGCCTCCATCAAATGCACATTGACGAAAATTACACAAATGGGCGGTCCTTTAGAACTTTCCGTTCACATCCGTCAAGATTACAAATTTCGTCAGATATGCTGAATGTCGACAAATATCTTGAAATGTCCGAAAAATTATATTGTTTTTACGAATGTCGATAGATATCCCTGAATGTTGTAATAGTAATATCATTTTTACAACACTGGCCAATGTAACCTAATATTAAAAATAAGGCATTAAAAAGTCAAGTTTTTTAAAAATTGTAAAATTATTAAATTTTATTGTTTAGAATACTATTTCTGTACTATGCAGTCATAAGTAATGCAAAAAGCTCTTTTGAATGCTTTCTTTTTAAAACTAATTTTAAGTTATGCCTGTGAATATCGGCAGATGTTGTAAATTTGACGTTCGACATTCAGCGACATTCAAAATATTGGCCAATATTGCCATGGATATTGGCCGATATCTCTGTGCTACCTGGGATATACGAAGAGAAATAGTTTTAATTCGTAAGTATTACAATTTATTGTTTTCCTGAATATAATAATTTTTTTAAATTTAAGACTTGAAGTGTCATACAGGGAAAAATAACAAACTCGAAATGTATTTTTACAAAATTCAAATAACAGTATATCAAAATAATAATATAGTTTCTAGGTTAGGCATACATTAACCGCGACAAGTGACATATTTATAGGCAAGTTTTATAACTTGTTTTTTGTGGCAGCGTTTTCTTATTCATGTCTCTATAAGTTTCTTTTCAAAAATCTTTATTCAGATTGGGTTAGGATATCAAGATGTAGACGATTCTCAGCAGTGTCACTTAATTATAAACACCCAACGTATACAAGTAAATTTCAATTCATTTTTCAATTAATTTTTCAGGAGTAAAATTCGCTCGAAACTATATCCGACATATATAAGAGTGACAGATGACGAGGTGGGATGTCATTCTTTGTAGCTCAGTGGTAGAGCCTCAGAACGCTATTCTCAGAGATCGGGTTCGATTCAAGGCCTGGGACATTTTTCACTCTATCGACTTTACTCTCAGTTTAACAATGAAAAAATCTGCTTGGTTATTACCCAGCATATATAATTATATGTCTATCTCGTAAGACAAACCGAGGCAAAATAACAGCTTTTGAAAGTTTTTCTCGCACTTCCTATTGAATACTCTCTTTCACTTTCTGTACAGTATAGCAAAACGTTTAGAAAATCAGCAATTGCCATTGCTTGAAATATTTCCAGTATACTGCATATTTTTGTAAAATAAGCGAACTTGTTACACGAATACACACTTATATGCAGAAGTGTATATATACAGCAGTTTGGCCCAACAATGACCCACGTGGAACCAATATTTCAAAAGAAATTTTCGATTTATTTAATTAATTGGCTTCACGCGGGCCACAGTTTGACCACACTGACATACAGTAATTTATATATAGACAGAAATAATATAAAATATATAGGCACCATTTGTTTTTTTAAACAACAGAATGAAACAAAAAAGAATGAAAATACTGTAGTGAAAAATTCTTGGTTAATATATAATTTCTCAAATCAGGATATTTGGAAAACAAAATTATCTATTTTTTTCCTGTACATTTATATTCCTCTTATTTTCTTTCTCTAAGACAAAGTCAAAATCCTTGACTCGTGATGAAATTCTATCATCTCCCACTTATTTTTCCAGTGTGACACTTTATCACGTAATAAATAACTAGTTCACGTAGATGCTATTTATAACAACGTCAAGAAATCAGTACATGAAGGCGTTCCGCCAGACTGTAACGTTTTGCTGATTGATGAGGTATCAGTGAGGTATCGCCTAAACAATATTTTATATACAAGTACTATGCGCATGATCATTAGCTATCGAAAATATTTTTTCATGTATAATATATCAAAAAAGACGATTACCACAAATAAATCCGTTAAACAAAAATATTTAACCCTTTCCGACACAGTGGTCCCACTCCGGGCACACCTAATTTTAATTCCAAACTTGGATTCAGCACCAAGAATATTTCAATAAAATTTTGCTTATACAATGAAAACTGAAATTAAGGAGTTCTTATTTTCTAAAAAAGTCGTGTGTAAATGTCAGTCAGTAATTTCGCATTTTACGAAAAGAATTTGTCTGTGCAGGAAAGGTTTAAAAATTTAATATTTTAACAATTAAGTTTTGATATTTTGTTTTAAAAAATGCATGCATACATTTAACCTTTTGATTACGGGGTTTGGACATATGTTGTTTCAGCGATTTCTTTTTATTCTATTCGTACCACTTATATATATATATATATATATATATATATATATATACTAATTTTTTTTCTGTTAATTGTGGTATGACTGAATATAAAAATAGTCATGATTACGTGTCCGTAATCGAAAGGTTAAAACGACTTTCAACAACGAAGGTTGTACAATATATTTGTATGGATTTTTAATGTATGTTCAAGCATAAATTTGAACATATGCTCCAATTTGCATAATTATTTTTTGCTGGAAATGGATTGTTTTGGTGCCATCCAAATCCTCAGGATCTTCATCAGGATCAATAAATGGTATATTGTTCCGCATTTTCGTCTCCTTTTTTATTTTTTACGCCAACTTTTGTAAAAATTGACCATTGCCAAGCAATTCTATTTTTCTCTTAATGCTCCAAGTGCGTTATGTTTTCAAAATAGTCGTTTAAAAATAATATATAGAAATTTTGCAGGGATATATCGAAAATTTTAAAAACATATGTGTCCACTGCGCGTCAAAAGGAGCATTGTCCGCAACAGTAGTAGTCCAGGTGCTAGGAGTGAAAAAACTGCAAATCGTGATACAGTTATACCGTTTTGTCAGTATCTACTCTATATTAATACGAAGCATATAAGAAGAGGAGGCATCGCGTATAGTCGAAGGAATTCAAAATGGCGTCATTTTCGGGAATTAGCGCAATTTCGTTCCTATTCATCGTATAAATACATGTTTGATGGAAATTTCGATGTTTTTAGATAAAAAATATTATTTGTAACACTTCACAGCACAGTCGAAAAGTATTTATGAATTCAGTTTGCCTGTTTGTCTGTCTGTTTGGTCGTCTGTCTAGTCGCGCACTAACTCTAAAAAAATAACCGGATATCCAGATAATTAAAATATGGGATTGTAGTATACCGTAACAAGTTCGGTATTCATTTTCAAGTGTGCATCATTTGTAGTTCATTTACAGGGGCAATCAAAAGTATTCCGTTACATTATGTTCTGTAGACGAAAATCGCTTGCAATGTGTTTTAATGATCTTATACTTTTTGTAACACATTCAAATTAATATATATCAGTGCGGTGCAGTACAAGATACTTACTATAGAATATGCAGTGCCTAGCAGTTTTCGTTTATTTTCAGGGGCTCACAAAATAATACGGTCACAAGACTTTCAATAAGCACAATGCTTTCTATGCGCGTTTTTAATTATATAATGTGTTTTTGAACTTTGCTAGATATGAAAGAATTGCAAATTGTCATAAGAACATTTTCTTTTATATAAATATACAATGTAGCGTGTATTTATATGTTTACTACAATGTAATTCTGATGACGAGACACCACCCAACATGAGTAATACAGTGGAATTATCCAGTAATTTATGGAGAAACTAACTTCTTGGTGATATTTGGGGCATTTCATATTGATCAAGCTTTTCTCCGAGTTTTGGGAGATTGGATGTCAGGAAGCGGGTGGAATGGTGCAATTGCACATGGGGATATAGCATCTTCTAGTGCTGCGGACAGTTTTCTTAAAGTAACCCATGTAAAGAAAGCAAGATATAGCCACCGAGTAACTGCCGCAGTACTCTATCACCTGTTGATTGATGCTCATCACGAAAGTAATTGTGAACTCGAATTTGAACTATGGTGTGGAAAACGAGCTGAAGAGAGTGTTATGTTCAAATACTGGCTAACATGTTTAAATCTGGAAGTCCTATTGTTTCAATTTTTCATTCAATCAGAGATGGGAAATATTCAATGTACCGTGATTGCTTTTTTTTTGCTTGATCACCATAATTATGCACGTTGGTTACTAATCCACCTGAAAGGTCTCTTTGATGCAGAGATAAAACTACCAGATGTACACACCGTGCTTTTTCATCGGGACAGTTTGTGATAAGAAAATCACACAAACTCTTCTCAGCTATGAGCATAGATGCAAGCGCACGAACAAAGTAATGCCCTTGTTAAAGTAGATGGGGTGCAGTAGGGTTATTACAGAATTCATCGGCACTTACACGCTGGATGGTATCTGGACCGGAAATCTGTAACTTCATACAAAATTTTGAGTATAATATTGAAATAAAATCCGAAGAAAAAAATCGATGCCATCATGAGCAATATCACTCATTTCATGTTAATTTTTTCTCTAAAGTTCAAGCACTTTATAACACACTGAAAGAGGTAGGTAACCCATTTTTAGAAGATGGTGAAGACTTACTTGCCATCGACACGAGGGTTATTGTTAATAAGGAAATTAATGCATCAATTTATTCAGCTGAGTCAACTGGTATTATTCAATTCTACAGTTTCATTGAGGAACGCCTGGTAAAAAATATCTAATCAATATTTCAACCTCTGAAAAAAAAATTATCTCTCAGTACTCCGGCAAAAAACATCATCCAGAAAAATCCAACCCTAAAGGTTTTAAAAACAGACGTACAGCTATTTTCCAGGCTTTTAATAGTTGCATAGAATCGTCAGTTAGACCTGCAAAATTTTTTCAAATATGAAAATCAACCATTTCCCCCTGCTGTTTCGAGTAACGGTGAATTTCGACCTAGCCATAAAAGTGATTTAGCACGTATTTTAGAGGACACTATTAAGAAGAATAGAAACACCTTTCCATGAACATGCGATGCTTTAATTTAGGATGGACCAGTTCTTATTAACATTTTAAAGCCTCACCAGTCTTCAAAAACCTTTAATGATTACTACATTAACACATTGCTGCCCCATTTATGTAACGACATTGAGAGTTTTAGTTGCCAAAGAATAGATTTGATATGGGATAGTTACATTACACCAAGCATTAAAGGTGAAACCAGACAAAAAAAGGGGTGCAGGAACCAGGCGACAAGTGCTATCGCATGTCAAACTACCTAAAAATTGACAAGAATTTTTAAGAAATACAAGTAATAAAGAAGAGTTATTTAATCTGCTCGGAACACTAGCTATAAATACTATAAAAATGCACAAGTTATAACCACTTCAGGTGAAGAAGTTATGAAATAATATCGCGCTAAGTTCCTTAATTGGAATGACTTACCCTGGTTATGAAGAAGCTGATACAAGGATAACCTTTCACCTCAAAGACATGGCAGAAAACGAATTGAAAAATATTGTTATACGCTCTGTAGATACTGATGTATTACTGTTAGCAATTGCACATTTCTTTACTCTGTCAGATAGACACCTGCAAACTGTTTGGGTTGCATTTGGAACAGGGAAGAATTACAGACTTATTCCCGTCCATAATGTAGCTGCAGCAATTGGAAAAGAAAAAGCAATGTCGTTACTTGGATTCCATGCTTTCACAGGCTGCGACAGCAATCCTGGTTTCACAGGAAAAACAAAAAAGTCAGCTTGGAAGACATGGATTCTCTATAAAGATGTTACTATTGCATTTTCATTTTTATCAAAACCGCAAACTTCCGTACCTGACGATATTGTAAATATTTAAGAAAAAATTCACAGTATTGTTGTACTGTTCAACATGTAACAGCATAAGTGTAAATGATGCTAGACAGGAATTGTTTATGACAAAAATTGTCCTATTGAACATCTTCCACCAACCAAGGGGGCACTAGAGCAACATATTTTACGGAGTGCTTTCCAAGCCGTACATATTTGGGGACAAGCACATGAGCGGGAAATATGTCCCCCCTCTCCAAACAAATGGGGATGGTGGTTGGATAATTTTTCATGGAAATTAAAATGGTCGGAGTTGCCCGAGATTGCAGATTCTTGCAAAGAACTAATAAAATGTATGTGCAAAATCTGTAAAAATAAGTGTAGTTGTAGGAAGGTTGGTCTTCCTTGCACATTATTGCGCAACTTTAAAAACAAATGTGAATGAGAAATATTATGCTACAAACTAAAAGTTTCTATATTCAGCAAATTTATGTTATTCCTTTGTTATATAGCATTCATTTTTTAATATGTTGTATAAGTAAGGCATTAGTAAAATTCATTTTTATTATTTATTTATTCCATTCATTTTACTCACTATACAATACAAAATATTTTAATAATTGAACTATTTTCATTTTAAGCATATTTCTGATATTTAAAAGAAAATTTTTGATTTAAAAATATCGAAAATGACATCAAAGACACTTTTATATGACGAAAAAGGAAAAAATTGAATAACAGCATAAATCTTAAATTCCTGAGACATTTCATTAGGCCTCTCTTATATGCATTGTTTTAATATAAAGAAGATACTTACCAATAGGGATATTATTATTAAAAATTGTAGTTATTTCATACCTAGCACCTCCCTTAATAACAATCGATTTAGCTGATGATCTACAGAATTTATACACAAGTTATAAAGGCACTGTACTCGGAGACATTAATGTAACGGTAACCGTATTATTTTGTGAGCCTCCGCAAATGAACGAAAACTGCTATGCACTGCATATTCTACAGTAAGTATCTTGTACTGCACCACACCGATGTATTTTAATTTGAATATGTTACAAAGAGTATAACATCATTAAAACACATTGCAAGCGATTTTCGTCTACAGACTGTATTGTTACGGAATACTTTTGATTGCCCCTTAAATGAACTATGAATGATGCACACTTAAAAATGAATACTGAACTTGTTACGGTATACTACAATACCATATTTTAATTATCTGGATATCCGGTTATTTTTTCGAGTTAGTGCGCGACTAGACAGACGACCAGACAGGCAGACAAACAGGCAAACTGAATTCATAAATACTTTTCGACTGTGCTGTAAAGTGTTACAAATAATATTTTTTATCTAAAAACATCGATATTCCCATCAAACATGCTTTTATACGATGAATTGAAACGAAATTGCACTAATTCCCGAAAATGACGCCATTTTGATTAACAGCCGCCATATTGAATTCCCCCGACTTTACGCGATGCCTCCCCTTCTTATATGCTTTGTATTAATATAGAGTAGATACTGACCAATCGGTATAACTGTATCACAAGGTGCAGTTTTCACCTTATTTTTGTCGTGTAGCACTTGGACTATAGGACTTATAATTAATGTGGATAATAATAAGAAGTCTTCTCCAAACACAATGCTTTGCTAATCCACAATCATTGAAATACACCAACAGCATGGACTAAGTAAGTATCAGTTAAGTAGAGCAAGAAACAAACCCTTGACGTAAATTGTATTATTCTTTTAAAAAATTAGTTGCCTTTACAAAATTCAATTTGTAAAATATAAAATACCAAAGCCATAGAGTATAATTTTCTAAAGTAAAGACACTTTTTAAATAAAAACAATTTAAACATTTCATTAATTAAAAAAAAAAAACTGAAGTAAATTTCTTTAAAATATATTAAGACGTAATTTTAAAATAATATTGATCCTGAAACACGCTTTGACAGAATTTTACTCACGAAACCAAATAATTTCAAATATCAATGAAAGTGGAATCACTTTCAAAACAAAGAATAAGTGATTCGTTTATAATGCTTCTAAAAGAATGAGAATTTTATTAATTAATTATTGTTTATGATGTAATATTTTATTTTAAAAATAGTAATCTACGGACACATATTCATACTTCAGTTTCGAAAAAGAAGGAATATGAGTTCACAAATATCGTATTCATTTAAACTCCTGTAGACCAAGTACGGCCCACGTGGACCTTGTATTTTCTTTAAATTATTTTCGAATTATTTGATCGATGGGACGAGTATTTCTGCAGAGACATTTTGCCTTATTTAATCGCAGGAACCTTTATTTTCTTAGAGAAACGTCCCCTTTATTTATTCACATAAATTCTGTAATTGAATAAGGCGAAAATGTTTGCAAGCTAATGCCGATTACACGTGGGCATTTTGGCTACACTGATTTATACAATGTGAAATTGATTTGCTAATTATTTCGTAAAAAAATCACTTTTTCATCATTTCAGCATCACATTTCTGCCAACAGCATGTGACTATGTGTAGTACCAGTTTCCACCATACCAATTAAAGTAAGGTAATATGTTGAAGGACAGTAGACACACCTTCATCAACAGGTCATAATTTATAGCAGCTGTTGCGAACACATAAAATTTCATCACTTAGTGCATAAATTTGATGACGGACATTCCGTATCGTTGAGGATGACCGATGACATTTGGGAGCGAGGAAGTGCTGGAAAAATATTAACGAGCAGAAGATACAACATGAGCAATAATTCCAACAGTAGCGAGGAATATTTTTTTTATATGATTAAAAAGAATAATGCACAAAAATGTGAAATTGGGTTGTAATGATTAAACACAGAGTTCATACATGCCGTAAAGCAAAACAGAAAATCTCTCAAAAAGAAGATCGGAGAATTCGACGAGAGAAATACCTGAGCGTGGTGAATGTACCGAAGAACAGCAGCGATTTCATCGGGTATTCAAAGATGTCACATCTCTAAAAAACTCCATTCTGGGTAGATGGCGCTGTTGAATGCAACTGCGCAGTCACTGCAACAGCGCCATCTGCTTGATCGCGGTCGACCTCTACCCAATGGTATCGGTGTCTTGCACGTTCACGTTCACCTGCTGTGTCGTCTTTCGTCCATAGCCGTTCAACGCTTCGTCCGTATGCAAAGCCCTGATTTTTTCCTGGGGGGCTCTTTGAAGCTTATAAAGCGGTATGACAAATGTCTCAATGTACTCGGTACTTATGTGGAAAAATAAACTTATGTTTTATCTTTAAAGTCTCATTACATTTTTTGTCTTTTATACACACCTCTGGCCACAGTAGCCAGGGGAAACTTATTTTCCGACTGCCCCTCGTATTTTTAATTTTAGTTGAAACTTAAAATTTAGAGCTTTGTGAATACTTTTTAAATTTTAGTTTTTAAACATATTTTTAGTTATTATTTTTTACAATAAGCATCTTTAAATTTGTACGTTTGGATGGTTGTAGAAAGGATTAACTCTCTGCACCTATGCAAAAGTATAAACGACATTATTTCAGTTGATTTCAGTATAAAAAACACATGCATAGGCTTGACTTTAATGGTCTAAAATAGGCAAACAGGCATACGTCTTACCACTAATTAAAAAAGAAAACGTCATATTTAATCCATGTGATTAATTAAGACAAAAAATAGCATCTCTAGCTGCCCTGACTAATATCCTGAGCCTTCGGGATAAGATAAATTTTAAATCGAGTTTCGAAAAAGTTTGATTAGAATCATAGATCTCCTTCGTAGTAGCTTTATTTTAATGTTTTTGTTAATTTACAAATACATTTAACCATTTTAAGGACAAAGTAAATCTGCTGCTAAAATATTAAAATGATTAAATGATAACATAATTTACAAAGAAATTTATTTAGAAATAAATAATTTCGTTTTTTCTCGCACACTATAAAAAAGGGTTTCCTACAGGTCAGAGAATTTAAATCACCTTAGGCCAGATATACACCAGTATTTACACAGAAAAAAACTCGCCTTATGCAATTGTGCGCTTAGAAAAGAGCAGTTTTTCTATAAGAAAATATTAGTATTTAACCTGAAATTGTAGGAACCTGTAAAAGCAAACTTTATTTTAAAAAAAAATGTTGCCATTTGTCATTTTGAAATTAAATTTAAGTGGGATTAATAATTTCCAACACCCTTCAAGGGTTTAAGTGACAAGGTGAAAATTGATATTCTGCTGGAGTAATGCTAATATTTTAACTGAGTTAAAGTTTGTATAACTATAAACTCGCTACGAAGATTGTAGTAGCTTAGTAATTGATCTGTTTAATGTTCATAAGAGAAATTTTGCATTTTTTAAATTAAAATTATGTTATTTCTAGAAATCGTGTTTTACGGACAGTAGTTGAAGTATAGTTTCCCTCAATTTGAAATTCCAAGCAGAAACACGTATTTAGCTCAAGCACACTATATATTTTTAAAATCTTAATCAAGATTGTTTTTCTATTTCAGTATGGCATAAGAGAATACTAATAGCCCAGAGAAGTCGTTACACCACTATTTTCTATTAAGTAATATTTACCTTATTTAACACATTGACGGACAGTAGGAACAAGTGAAGCTCAAAAATTGACACTATATGTTTTTGTAATTTTTAGAATATTACAAGTATAGTTTTACTCTTTCTGCTTAAATAATTTTGATTAATTCAGCACCTTTAATTAGGTTGCACTACTCCCTTCACAACCATGTCAGGGTGGCTAGTGGTCAAGGAAAAATACAGTCAAAAAAAGTGATTAGCACCAGTATATTCTTATAGAAAAATTTATGTTGATTATTCGATCAAATAATCAATTTGAATTTTTCTATAAGAATATACTGGTAAATATAATTTTTTTTACTGTATTTTTCCCTGACCACTAGCCACCCTGCACGTGCATACTGAAGCTGCAACTCTTATAACAGGTGGAAAACGAACTTCAACCTATAAAATTGTTTCCAAAACATGACACTGGTCTTCAACTTATCCTCCGGTAAATGCACATTTGTGCTGCTATAACCGTAGTGTTTAAAAACAACCGTTTCGTTTTGGGCGGCTATTGCCGTCATGCCATATAGTGAACTTCGCTTTGACGGCTATAGCCGCAAGTGTCCGTCAACGTGTTAATAAAGAAAGTCCACTTTAAATAAGGCAACGATTACTATTCGAAAACAGTGGTATTCAAATTTCGTAAACTTTGTTACCTATGTTCATATGATATTTGGTATAATAATAAATAACTTCATTTTATTATAAATAAATATTTAGATATTCTTCTGCGCAAACCAAAGTGCATACACTCATTGGAATTTCCCAGGAGACTCTCACCAGTATTGCTGATCAGAAAATTTATACTTAATATTACAATCGCAGAATTTGTAGCCGCATCGTTTAATCCCAAAATTTAATTTTTTTCCTGAAATAATATAAGTAAAACATTCTATTATAAAATTGGTTTAAAACTGTACAGATCCTGTCAACGAAGTAATTTAATATCCATTTTCACGCTTAACTTTCTCAAGGGCAAGTAATTTTGTTGCTGTAATCTTAATAACTAACTAAATATTACGTGCAATTTCATTCAAAATAAAATAAACACAATTAAAATATTTTTAACATAATTTGTATATGCATAGTTTTATTCGGAAATTCTTGTTCAAATGCTGATTAAAATTAAGTTGTAAAAATAATATAGTATCCCAGCGTCCTTCAGATGGATAAAATATCACCCTTATTATGTTTAAGTACCGTAATTTTCGGCCTATAATCCGCGGATAAAACAATTCTGTTCAACCTAGACATTTTAGTTGATAATGGAAGTGAAATATACACAGCGATCTAGTACGTCACATTTTATAAAATCAAATTTCTAGGTTAAACGGAATTGTTTGATCCGTGTATTATAGGCCAGAAATTACAGTACTTAGGGTGCATCTGTATAAAAATACATCTGCTTTTACACGACTATAGGTATGATTTGGTTTACGGATTTAGTATATGAGTATTTTTGCCACAGAATACAAGTACTAATCCTCAACTAATATAATCCCAAACTTATGTTATTAAATAAAGCTACGAATTAAAAGAAATATTGGTATTCAATGTCCGTAAAGAATTAAACTTCTAGCCTTATAAAAAAAATTAGGTGTGTTTAATCAATACTCATTTAAATCTGTTCAGCGTGTTTTATAATTATCAAAAATTATGTAAGTTACTTATGTATTTTTTTCCTAATATATATATTTTTAATATAGTGTACTAGAGTGTACATCTGTTGCAAATACCTCCCCTTTTTGTGAATTGAGATTTAGGGATGAGATTTCTCCGCTTTTGTGCATACCAGTATAATCTTAGTGAAAACATTGTTCTGTTAAATCGCAGAATGTTCCGGTTAAATACAAAAAAACATTTTCTGTAAGAATATACTGGTATGTAAAAAAGCGGGGAAATCTCATCCCTAATTGAGATCTTCAATTTTATGCGTATTTAGCATGGACCGAAATAGAATCTTTTGCCGGGAACTTTTCTCGTAATCAATTACGAGACTGGACTTACGACTGTTTTTATATTAAAAAGGTAAAAATTTCTTTGGGAATATTTCTTTTGAAAATTTTCTCAAACATTGGTACGTTTAGAAAAAAAAATAACCGCTGGGAATTATATGTCTCGACCTCAAAATCAATGCGTTAAGTGCCTAAAAAATAGTAATGGATTAAAAATAATCGCCAATAACTAAGACTAATTTTAACTCATTCTAATTATGAGTAAACGTGGAAAAAAATCTCATCTGTATTTTAAATTTTCTCAAACGTAAACTAAATAATTATCGCGAGAAAAAAAAGCAATTTAACGCATGCATATAAAAAGATTTACATAACAATTTTCATCGGATAAAAATGAAACATTCCAGTAATAAATTACGTTTTGAGTTGCAGAAAGTAAAAGGTTGTAGATAAGGTTTTAAATTATTACACCCATTTCACAAATCTAAAGACATAAAAGAAACAAACGTAAAAGAAAAATGATCTGCTCACAAGAAGAAAAAATAATAAGTATGCAATTCCTTTCTTTAAAACTTTTTCTAAAATTACTTTTATGTTTTTCATACCGTAACCGAGGTTTTTTAATGAGTCAAGCATAAATATGACATAGTTATTCGAAATTTAGAAACCAATTAAATGACATTCTAAACTTTAAAACGAGAATTTAAAAAAAAACATCATTATGTCTTCATTTAAATCAAACCCTACTCATTAGCGCAAATTCTTTTCCATTTGTTCAGTTGTTTTTTTGTATTCTTTTTATACCCCTGTTTGTAGAAATAAATTGGAAATGATAATTATTGCAGAAATTAGCAGTCTAAAACAGTTTTAAAATATTGAAAGAAACAAAATTATATGCAATTACCAGATAATACTTTTAGACGCAACTTAATGCCTTTATAACTACTACTAAGTAAAAATTAAGTAGACACAAAAAAATTATCTTTCTATAATTATTTGTTAGAACAGTAAATTTCGGAATCATCCCAAAAAACTTCAAGCATTTTCTAAAAATAAATAAATAAATAAATAAATGGGTTAATAAAAATTACATAGGTTTAAAACACGTAATAAATTTTTCTAAGTGTGCTTATTAAGGAAATTAAATAAAACATTTTCTCTTTTTCACCGAAAGTAAATAAAAATGGACTAATTTTATGTTATCCAAAATAAATTTAACTCTAAACATGCCGAGATTTTTACTGAAGTTTTATAAAAATATCTCACTAGAAGTTTTATTTAAAACTATTAAACTTTTTTATTTAATTCATTTCTGTGGGATTAATACTTTATTTGACGAAAACATTTCTGGTTCAAAATGAAATATTTTAATTTGGTAGCGGTCAATTGATTGATTGTTGGTATATTCAGTTTTAACAATCAAGAACAGAAACAATGAAATAAAATCAACCTCCATTTTAAAATGTAAAAGTACAGAGTCAGCTAAAAATAAAGTTACCAACATCAGAAGGTTCTGAAGTGCGTTCTAATTTTCAAATCAGATGAAATTTAAATTACCGTAATTTCCGGCGTATAAGCCGCAGCTCAAAGTGTCGTTTTTCGACCCAGAAATATTATTTTATAAAATGTAACTTAAAAGATCTCTGTAAATATTTAACTACAATTATTGAATAAAATTTCTGGGTCGAAAAACGACTCTTTGAGCTGCGGCTTATACGCCGGAAATTACGGTACAGGTACCGTAATTTCCGGCGTATAAGCCGCAGCTCAAAGAGTCGTTTTTCGACCCAGAAATATTATTTTATAAAATGTAACTTAAAAGATCGCTGTAAATATTTAACTACAATTATTGAATAAAATTTCTGGGTCGAAAAATGACTCTTTGAGCTGCGGCTTATACGCCGGAAATTACGGTAACTCAAAATGCGCTATTAATATCGTCGCTACCATGTCAAACTATCGAATGTGAAAAAAACATTTTTCATTACTTTTAAAAACGGGCCGATTGTCACCACTAAATTTTAATAGTATTTTTCGGCAGGGTTCCCAGTTTGGCTTCATTTCTTATTCAGAACTTTCAATTTCATACTCGAAATTTTCAAATAGAAATCTTTGCTTGATTTAATGGCAGACATTTCGGTATTACTTAAAGTCAATTTTCTTTCTCAAAATTTCCGGTATGAATATGTTCCAGCATTTCACATCCGACCGGCATGAATTCGCTACACTGCGCAGTGCTGTTCCGCCTCATAATAAATCAATTAGCAATCGGCCAACTAAGAAAAAGCAGTTAAAGCAAAAAGACGCACTGAAGCCACGTCGCGTCAGCTTATAGATTGAACAAACACATCTTCGCCAAGCGGAGAGCAGGAGAAGCCTCACCCCGTTGCCAGGTATCAACTCGTTAAGCTAGGCAAAAACCTGGCAGGTAGGGGCCTGGTCAGCGGTCTAAAAAAAAAAGATTTGCAGAACAAAAGTTCGCAAAAACATATGTATGTAAAAAGTAACACTAAAATATCGATTAATTAGGTAAAAATAAATAATATAAAAAACAATTATGTAATTAATATTTTTGAAACATTACAAAATTTTTTAGACATATAGAAACGACGATATCTGGAGCAATCTTGTTATACCAACTCCATACGCTGTGTAGATTTTACTATTTGAGGGTTACATATAACTGTATGGTGCCAAATTTTGTCACCGTAATCGATAGATTCCAAAAATACAATCATGAAGATTTTTGGAAACGCCAGATTTTTTACCTGTCATACTATACAGTGAAATCTCAGTTATCTGTGGTTCGATTTACAGGTTATTCATTCTTTCGCGAACTCTGCCGCATCCTTATAAATGTCTTTTTCTGTCTGAAATAATGGAATATTCAGAAGATGTTTGTAACCCTATTTTAAAATTCGGAATAATATATTACTTTAATTCTGATTTTCAAATTATTTTTCAAACAAATATGTTTATTTCTGAAGTCTTTTAACGGATTATAATATTTTTAAATACTATAGGCTTCAAAATTGGCAAATTCCACTTCAGTTCGAATAACCGTGGATTTCTATTAACCTGGCCAATCCTCCCCATCATTACCACATATAATCGAGGTTCCACTGTATTCATTATTCACAAATCTCTATAAGACTACTTTTATAGCAGATGTAGTGCATATGCAGAGAAGCAATACTTGATATTTATTCACAAGGATAAAATTTCACAAACGTAAAACATCAATGAAAAGTATTTCAGGTAATAATGAGGATTATATTCAAATAAAAATAAATATGTTCCATATAAGAAATATACATAATACATAGCTCCCTAATTTTTGTTGGAAAACGTATGTCGTTGGAAAATGCATTTCATTGAAAAGTACTTGAATAAATAACTGATAAAATAAAGTTAATGTGTTCGACATTGTCAATAAGTTCCTGTATATGGATTACACACGCCATTTTTAAAAGGAACATGCTCAAATCTAATGCACATGTATTCTTTTTTCTTTTTCATGCATTTCTGGAAAAATCAAGGAGCTTTATGCAGTTTTGATTTTTTTCGGCACTGCAAATATATATATATATATATATATATATATATAAATCTTTTTCAATATGGAACTCGCTGTAATGAAGCTCAGCAACATTGCAACTAAAACTGTGCATGTATGGATTAGCATTTGTTAGTTTTGCAAGATAAAAAAACATATTAATATTACAGCCTCGTGCAAAGAAACATATTGTAAGAAAACGTTTGCATAGATTAACATTTATCAATATTAAAAGAAAATAGTTATATGATTGATTTTTTAAATATTTTTTTTATAAATCCATAAATACAACTTAAAAACTTAATCATGCGTACTTCCATGCTTTGTATTTTTAAATAAAATTTAGCATATTCATAAAACGTACCGCTTGTCACCAAAAAAGGGGTATTCCTTTTCCTGGTCAGTGTTAAGTGAGAACCAAGAATTAATAACTAATTTTCGCTGTAAAATTTTGTAGAATTATAAAATAAAACAGTTGGTTAGAAGAACTGTGTACAGTTTCATCATTAACAAACTCTAATCTTATATAAAGGATAAATATTTATTAATTTTCATTTTTAATAGTGATTAGAAACTTATTTATGAAAAGATGAAGGTAAGCAATATGTTGTGCAAAATATGAGGTTCTGATATTTTACTATATTAAAAATATTGAAACTAAATAATTGAAATTATCCCGAATGTAAAAATGAAATATTATATAAACACACCCTTCAAAGAAAAATTTTATATATTTCTTTCATAAACTTCAAATATTCAATTAGGATTTGCTTATTTTTATGTCATTAAGTATTACCTATCGTGAAATAATTTTTTATTACTATTATTTAACCCCTTAATTCTCGTGTCCGTGATATCGTCGCTACCATGTCAAACTATCGAAAGTGAGAAAATGCATTTTTCATTACTTTTAAAAATGGGCCGATTGTCACCACTAAATTGTAATAGAATTCTTCTTCAAGTAAAAATACTAATAAAATTTCATTGAAGAACGGGGTTTCCAGTTTGGTCTTCCTTTTTTATTCAGAGCTGCTAAATTCATACCGGAAATTTTGAGAAAAAAAATTTACTTTAAGTAATCACGAAATGTCTGTCATTAAATAAAGCAAAAATTTTTATTTGAAATTACTGGTATGGAGTCGAAATTTCTGAATATAAAAGGAAACCTAACTGGCAACCCTACTGAAGAATACAATTATAATTTAGTTGTGACAATCGACTCATTTTTAAAAGTAATGAAAAATGCATTTTTTCACATTCGATAGTATGACATGGTAGCGACAACATTCACGGGTTGTGTAAGCTACTTTTTAAAAATTCAGATTGTTTGATTCCCATCAGCTAAAAACAATTAAATTACCGTAATTTCCGGTGTATAATCCGCAGCTCAAAGGGTCGTTTTTCGACCCAGAAATATTATTTTATAAAATGTAACTTAAAAGATCGCTGTAAATATTTAACTACAATTATTGAATAAATTTTCTGGGTCAAAAAACGATTCTTTGAGCTGCGGATTATACGCCGGAAATTACGGTAACCTACTCTTATTAGGCGCTACCGTTAAGGTGTTAAAACTTTTTTGTGTGGAACTTGGGACGTGAACAGCTTGCATTATTAACATGCGCTTTTGACGCATCCACTATTAAAAAAAACTTTTATTCAGATGTTTTTTTTTTGTTTTCTCTTAGTAGAGCATATAATTTCGAACAAGGTGAGCACGAGTAGAGTGTGAGAAAGACATTTTAAACGTGCCATTGCATGGTCTCGCTCTTAAAAAAAATTAAACTTTTGTTTTGTGAATTGAAAAAAACATATATTATGTTAGAATTTGGATAACACGCTGGAAGGTATTTATACTTTTTAATTAATAATGCAGTGAATCTTTCTGTGTTATTTTTACCTACACGAACTTCGATTTACTCTTTATAATACAGGGAGTTTCTCTACCAGACCAACAAACTTTCAGGAGGTTTAGAGGGCACAGAGATGACTCGCAATAACATAGCAATGCTGTGTCGAAGATGCTGTAGTTGCGAGCTATGGTTCAAAGAAGCAGAGAAAAAGAACAGAAACAGCAACATATTAATGGGATAGAAAACATTTTATTGAAAGGTTGTTCTAGAGAAGGTGTTCGATATTACGACCAGAAATCATGTGGGAGGCTTGCAGTTTTGTGGTAGATGGCGCTGAACGGAAGGCCGCTTGAATATCTGTAACTGCCGGGAGGATACGCGACACGCCAGGAATCTTCCAGAACGTAAGGGAATCTATGCGGCTTCGCTGTCAAACCTGTCGTAATTTCGAACATTGTAGTACAAACTTTCAATAAAATATTTTCTGTCCCATTAATAAGTTGCTGTTTCTGTTCTTTTTCTCTGCTTTGAACAATAGCTCGCATCTACGGCATATTCGACCCTGCATTGCTATGTGATTCCGAGTCGTCTCTGTGCCCCCTACACCTCCTACAAGTTTGTCGGTCTGGTAGTGAAACACCCTGTAAAAGCAAAAAGCCTACCTTTGTGAGAACATGTTTTGTTGATTTAACAATGAGCTTAATTCATTATACCAGACCTGCCAAGTCTCCGTCTTTTTGGACACCAGTATTTTAGTACAGAAAATGTTGTTTTGTTTAATCGGAGCATTCTGCTCATTTTTCTGTAAACATTTACTGGTGTGCAAAAGCCGGAGACTTGGCAACTCTGTTATACTGTTTTCTTTCTCATAATTGTTTTTTAAAATACCTTCGACGTTGATGCACATTTTGGATGCAAATCCAATTATGATGGTTAAGCAATTGTAAATCTGTGATCATGTAACCAATTAAATAGAATTGAAAGGGATTTCTTTGGATGTTTTAACGAACTCTCGATTAAAATATATTCTTTTTATTTCATGCAAAATCATATTAAATAATTATACTCATAATATAATTGATTTGATAAATGTAAATATTAGTGCTAAGACACTTAATAAATTTTAATTATTGCAGCTATTGATTTTATTTACATATAAAAAATATAAATATTTATTTTTTGATAAGGATAAGATATTATTTTGTAGATAGATTAAAATACAGTTTACTTTATTTAGTTGTTTATATTGAAGTTACATATAGATTTAAAGAAATATATAGATTTTTACTCACATATAGATTTTTACTTTTGCCTCAAACTAAGAGTGATTAAGAAAATAAATTTTCTCAGGATCGCGCATCTAAAATATAAAATCAAATCCTTCAAAATGTTTCAGACTAATTATCACTCACTGTAAAACATTAACCCACTTTTATTAACATACTTCATAAAATATATACAAAAAATAGACCAATACATATATTTTAAACATGTAGATGCTTATTTTATGATTGCATACACAATAAAACAGTCCTTAAAAATCTATCATCACAGCAATTCTGGATGAATACTTAACCCTTAATTGCATAGTGATGTAAATTTCCACCACTGTTTATTTAACTTTTAATAAATAAATCAACTTCTTCGCCACCACTATATTTATATAGAAATATTAATCCAGTAAATTTCCCGTGCGTTATGTTGCTGAAAAAAGTTAAAAATCTATCTTAAAATTTCTGGTGTCTAATATTTAATATATGTACACAATTGTAAAAGAAAAACTCATGCAAAGAAGGGTTAATAGGCAAATATGCCAATAATTAACTATTAAGATATGTATTTTATCAAATAATATGAAGATACAACTTATAACACATATGCTTGTTATAAAAATGTGAGACAACTATAAGAGAAAAAAAATAATTATATAAACGGACCTTTCATCAAGTTCTTAAATATAATGGTGTTTGGGTTATACTGAGTCTACATGTTTTCTGTGCAACGTGCAGCCTCTTCTTTTCTACTAACGCCCTATTTATAGCAAAATTTTCTTGAAGAATCACTACATGTTTGGAATTACAACCTTCCGTTTCAAAACCTTTTTTTTTTCAAGAACCTCTTATTACTCCTTTCCAAAAATACCAAACATCTTTGGATTGTAGAGAGGTATCTCTAGATTGGCTGCTGTTTTTGTTGCAGGTCGCACTCTTTTATTATAGTTTCTTTTTTTTTTTTTACTTTGCATATTGTGATTTACAAGGAGGTGTGTAGGCCGTGTGGACTTACCGTAATTTCCGGTGTATAAGCCGCGGCAAAAAAATTTCTGTTACGAACCAGAAATATTATTTATTAAAAAGTTCAAATGAGTTCCATGCACAAATAGGTTATATTTTATTAAATAAACTGTCTGGTCGGAAATATATTTATTTGAGCCGCGGCTTATACACCGGAAATTTCGGTAAATGTTTTTTCACCTTTGTGGTGAAGGGGGCTGTGGATTCCTATACCAATAAACTTTGTTTAAAAGTGTCTTTTGTTTGGGGAAAAGTTATAAAATAGTGTTTTTGTTAACTGTCCAAATGAAGACAGGATGTTTTGCTAGGCAAATTTTATGATGGCAGATGATGAGAACTGTAGTCCATTAAAAGAGTTGGTGGCCGTTTAAATATGAACAATTAAAAAATATCATTATTTGTTGTGCACTGTGTATATATATGACTTTGTGACTTAATATAGAGTCTATTGATACCAAATACTGCACAATAATATAAAAAAATGAAGTTACAAAATTTATATAGAGATAATTTTGACGAGACATTTATAAATATCTTTAAAACATACATCACAGCTGGAGAATTTACAAAGATGGGCAAACAAACTCATCATTTTATTAATATCAATAAACAGACAAATAGTCTAATTTTGTTAGTTTGTCAACATTGAGCGCATTAAAATAAATATACATTCTAAATCTTTTAATTCATTTTTACAGCGTTCGTACGTTTTACCACAATTTTTATAGAACTTTTAGCCTTATGTAATTGCAGAAAGTTATTACAAATCCTGCAATTAAACGTGTTGTCTACAATTGTTGCCATTTTAATATTAAATAGAAAATTTCCATTAAAAAATTGTGATAAGAGCGTACGAACCTGGTATTAGTCACCACATATTATTAAATTGTGTCATTGTAAAATTTATCTTATTTCAGGGTTCGTATGGGTAGCCGTTATTTTCCAGCTGAAATACCAGTATATTTTTCTAAAAAAATACATCAAATTCAAACGTGCGAAATTTCACCTTATTTAAGAAGAGAATATCTATAAGAAAATACTGCTACCGAAGAATTTCCTGGTCTTAAAATTCCAGGACGCACACGAACCCTGTATTTTAGTAATTTTTACATCAATTGATAACGTTTTAATTTGAGAAATTTATTTTTATAGTAGTGTCTTATAAGGCTATTCTTATGTAATAAGCTAAAAAAAAATGTATACTCAAGGGCATAGATGTTCCATGTCCCATTTTGCTACTTAAATTCACAAAGAAGTTTTATTCCTTTCACAAAACTGCTACAAAATAAGAGCAACATCCCATCTTATGGCTCATTACATACATTCAAATATTGCAGGAGTCTTTTTAAAACCAGATCCAGACATTTAGAGTAATTTGTAACTAATACATTTTTTACCTTTATTCCAGCCTACATTTCTCGGATAAAATAAATCTTTCGAACCAGATATTTAACTTTGTATATGAAAGCAATTAAATACCACCGAAGATTACCTTACATTTTTACCAAGTAAAATTTCTGGTTCGGACATAGGAATCAGTTCAGTGTTGCCAGTGGGCTACTTTTTTTAATTCACTTTTCTTGATTGGCACCAGTTTTTGAAAAAAGTAAAATTTGCCTTATTTAATGACAGATTAAATAGGGCAAAGCCAAAATGAATTATGCTATTTCAAAAAAGTGTTGCCAATCAAGCAATCTTAATTTTTAAAAAGTAGCCTACTGGCAACACTGAATCAGTTCAGTAGGAATATTTAAGTACACATTGTACATAGCCCTGAAATTTCACAATAAATTACAATTATTTTCAGCTTTATTTCACTTAATATTGTGTTTTTGTTTTTATTTTCGTTTTCTGTGTCTTCCTTAAAATTGCTCTAATTTGCACTGGGTTCGCACAACTCTACCACAAATTTTTAACAGTTTTCTTCGCTTTATTTAACTGCGGAAAATTATTGATAAATCTGTGAATAAACGCGATGGTTACGCATTCTGTGTTTAAAAAATTAAATAGAAACTTTCTTATCATTAATAGTGGTGCCAGACTCCTTACAAAATATAAGGAGTGTGCGAATCTTGTTTGCAAAAATTCTCAAAAAAATGTTATTTTGTAGATAATATAAGCGAATTGTTATTCTTATGTTTTTTCGTCTTTTCACTGGTTGCACGGATGCTCTCTCCTTACAGATGTGTTTATTTTCTATGAACTTCAAGTCAGTGATAGCCAATCTATCAATAAAGTTTACTATATAAAGTAAAGCAATAATTTAATTTTGGTTTAGATTTTATCCATGTATGCATCATGCTCATTGTCTCATGGGCGGTTGCTACAGGCGGCTATTTAAAAAAAATGAATACCAATTTTTTTGAAAAAAAAACTTCCTGTTACATTTTTGGTTTATGTATTGACATGAAAACGTGCACGCAAACGAAAATAGAATTGCTGGACGTAGCAATTTTCATATTTTTAAATTTTTCTGTTACAAACTGGACTTCAAACGCTTGTTTGCTTGACTGTACCTTTGATAAGGAATCCAGTTTTTAATTTCATTTTAATTCACAACAATTGAACATAGCATATCTGTGGTTTTAGGTTTCGAAATATTCTATTCAATGTTATTTAGTAAATCATTTATAAATTATTATGTTTAAGAATCTATTCACCCGCTCATACATATTAACCCTTTAACGTTCATTGCTTTCCCCACGAAACCACAAAACTTTAATTACGAAACTCAACAACGACAGCAGAATTTTAACACAAATGTTTTTCATTTATTATATATGTGAAATATCGCTTTTTTATTGTATAAAAATAAATTTGTTTATAATTTCCGGTGTCAATCATTTATTTCAACATCTTAACAATTGAAGTGCTTTATCCGTTAAAGGGTTAATCTCATATGATGCTGTATTTAGAAATAACACTGGGATAACTGTGGACGTTTTATTTTTACAGCTGTTGTCACATATAAACCACATATAAATTTCAACAGTACTTGTGAAATACAGCAATAGATGGTAGAACCAATTCATTTTTAGCACTTTCCAACCTAGTTGAAAAGTGCTTATGACTTCGGTTTGTCTGGCCGTCTGCCGTCTGGCCGTCTGGCCGTCTGCCGTCTGCCGTCTGGCCGTCTGCCGTCTGTCCGTGCTCTAACTCCCGTAAATATGCTCGGATTGCTCTGCAATTTTTATATGTTACTGTCGTTATCTATAGCATGTTCCCTATTTCAACGGAAGTGTGTAGCACTTATAGTTTTTTTACAGGGACACTCAAAAGAATTCCGTTACATTGCGGTCTATGGGGAAAAATCATTTGCGGTTTATTTAAATAATGTTTCACTATTTTAAACGCATTGTAATTTATATATATTACTAAGGTGCATTAGAAGAAGCTTAATATGGAACAGGGTGTGCATAGCACTTATAGTTACTTTACAGGGACAGTAAAAATAATTCCGTTACATTACGTCTATGGAGAAAAATCGTCTGCGGTTTATTTAAATAATGTTTCACTATTTTAAACGCATTGAAATTTATACAGATCACTAAGGTGCATTACAAAAGACTTACTACGGAATATTGTGTGTATATCAGTCATCGTTCATTTACAGGGACACGCAAACGAATTCTCTACTGTCTGTTAACAATAATTCCTGGAAGTGCGTTTTAAGTTATTGAACGCGATTTTAATTTTAACTTGCTTTTTGTCTATTACGTGGTGTGTATAAATTCTGTAAATCCTATGCAGGGCAGCACAAAAGTTCGCGAACACATTTCTGTTCATTTAATTTATTTAATTTATTGACAAACTCCAGACGGAGAATTTTAAACTGTGCTACGCGTTTCCTAATTGAACTAAAATTATCATCCTATGTAGTATATATACAAATCTATAGATCCTATACAGGGCTGAATAAAAGTATTCGGATATTTTTCCGAATATTGTATATGTTGGAAATTCCTGAAATTATGTTTTTAAATATGTTGTGCGTTTTCTAAATTGTTTACTTAGATGTTAGCTTTTAGCTTATTAAACGGTATGATTTGTAAAATTATTTTGGAAGCGTTGGAAAGTGCTATATAATCTATGCTTGACGCATGATTTTTCGTTCTTGTTAAATATACAGTTGGAGAATTTGTCTGGGACAAAATTGTTACGGTTTCGTGTGAGAGCATATTTTCTGAAAAAATTCTTGAACATAATTTTTAATTTTATAGTTTGTGTTCATGTATCTAATGTTAAAATTATAACAAAAAGGTCAATCAATAATAACATTTACATTTTAATTGTTGTAAATTTTATGTCACAATTGTTTCAAACTTTTATAATATTGATTTTTAAAATTAATAATAATTTAAATAATAATCTAATTTAAATCTTTTATAAGGGCAAAATATTTTATTATTTATTTCAAAACAATTGTTGCATGAGGGAGTTAAAAGAATACATAATAAATTACTAGTAATATTTTAAAGTGCAATAATTTGGGATAGCATTTTTCTTAGTTCTTCGGGTTTATTACAAAGATGGGATAACGCAATATTTCTTCATTTTTAATTCATTTCTCTTTTTAAATTATCTCTTCATTCTTACAGCAGTGGTTTTCAAGTTTCAGTATGTGTTGCATCACTTTACCACTAGTATTTTTTAATACTAATATAATTTTTATTTATCCGAGAAAGTTCTGCGTTTAAATATTGCAAAAATTAGTATATGAAAATAGTGGTTGTATACTGATGCAGCTCTCCTGGACAGGCAGCTACTGCTTTCTTGTCTTTTGTTTCATCTTTCATTTACCGCTCACTTCGAAAATGATTTATTATTGAAAAAAAGGTGACTAGTATAAGAATGTACCATTGATCATCTTTGAAAATTTAAAGTGTAAAATAGCCTTTTAAAATGATATCGGAAATTACAATTAAATTTTTGTATTATTTAGCCAGTGGATGGATCTTTTAAAATAAATTTCGAAAACTTAAAACAAAACATGTTATTTATTGACGAAGAAAATTTTGTTATGCAAAACATATGCAAAGCAATTTGTATAACTTAAGAATATTGCATATGGAAACAATTTATTTTACCAACGTTGGTAACAGCTTATGATAATTTCTAGCACCATTATTTAAATTTAGACTACTAATATGCAGTATTTATATTTAAAATGAACCATTTATTTTATTAAATGTAATAGAAATTTTTAATGGGTGTGCCTAACTATTAAGCGTAGATGCACCAAAATTGTTGATACTTGCCGGTTTTATTAAAAACTCCTATTTGCTTCCACTTATGATATCCACTTATTTAATTTCATGCATCTGTTGCCAGATATTCTTGACATTTTAAGAACATGCTCAGAATAATCCAAAATTAGCATTTCACACTAGCTGCAACCAAATTCTACATTTTTATTATCTATGATTAATTTTGTACATAAACAAAGAGAATATTTAGAAACAGCTTAGAACATTTAATTAAATATATTCAATTTTTTTATGAATTAATCTCCGTATCAGTTAATGTCTTAATTTAGCAGAATGTCTATTTGAAAGTAGAAATTTTTCATACATTTGTGTGATTGTGTTTTTACTTTTACACGAAATTGCATTAATTAAACTATGCTAATGATGATTTTGGCGACATAATTGCTTTTATGAGCACAGCATGGCTACTTACCGAAATTGTTACAGCCATAGTGCCTATTAAAAAGCAAAGTGTAATAAAAAGAAAGAAAAAAACTATAATGAGCGATTTTGCCAAATGCTTTTATTAATTTAAAAACAACTATAATTTTCATTTTATATTTTCGTCATTCTATTGTTTAAATATATTTTCTTTTACTCGTAAAGAGCATTTATATTTGAAATTCATACAGACAAATAACAGGGTTCGTACGGATCAGTGAATTTTCCAGGAGTTATACCAGTATTTTTTTTTTATAGAAAAAGAAATCTAGGTTTAACTCGAGAAACTTCGCCTTCTTTTAAGGAGAGATTTTCTGTAAGAAAATACTGGTACCGAAGAATTTCCTGTTCGCAAAATTCCAGGAGGCGTACACACCCTGAAATAAAGACATAGGTTTGATTTTAATAAATATATTTCTTATGCACATGCTTCAAATATAAATAAATGATCACATACGCTGCAACACATTCGGACAAATCAAAATTAATGCAAATGTTTTAGAACCTTATAAAGTCTGAGCAATTCGTGAGTGTGGTATTTCTTCATAGTTGTGGATAGTTACCAACCTACCATTTGTTTTAATACCAATAAAATCTGACAAACATTTTCGCTTTATTAAATTGAAGAAATTGTAACATTAAATACAACAAATATTTTTACATAATAATATTGGTATGAAAAAATCAGGAGGTTGGCAACTATGGTTGTGAAACATCGCAATTTTTGAGCACCACTGACCTATAAAAATCTATATAAATATTGGTTGGTGGGAATGCCAACGGAATGTCCATTGCAAAGGGATTAAGTATAAAAGTACTTAATATAAATTTTACGTTTTAAAAACCCTTTTAGTACAAAACTATTTTATGTGTAAACGTGTCAGACACCCGTTCGTATGGTGTTGGCAGTATAAACCCTCAATACACGTTCGCTTCCTGTTTTTGAGTACCATCATTTCTAAATAGTAATCTTCCAGTTTTTTTAATGTCAGAAATTCTGCTATTATATAAGATAAATATTACTATTTGGAAACAGTGGTGTTCAAATTTGGAAATGTGCGATCCCTGCACACAATTATGTTAATTTACAGTGCTTAATGTAACATATTTCATGTATACACACATGCATAAATTGTTAGACTTCTGAATGTTTGTAACTAAGTATGAATCACATAAAAAAAATATAAATAATAAAAGCCAGGTGATTCATTATGTCTTTTCGAAAATATAATACATTTCTTTCAATTTGATATAGTCTTTGTTATTTATTTATATTTACCAAAATTCTCTACGCGCGATCAATATTTCCTTCTCAAATAAATCATTAAATCTTCGTTATTCATGTAAACGTCTTATAACAATGAAGCTAGCATATATATTGCTTTTATAAAAATAGTTGTCTTTTGAATATGCATTTCACGTTTAAAAAGATATCTCGATAAGTTAATATAATAATTATTATGTTTTATACGTAAAGAATTCTGCTTGAATAAATAAAATAATTGATCTGATATCAAAATACAAATTAATGAATGTAGGTAACTAATACTATACTTTTTAACACAAATTATTATTTTATTTGACATGATTAATGGAAATTTGCATTGATATTGGAATAACATAAAAAAAAAACATTATGTGCGAGGAAAATAAGAATGTCACTATGAATTTTGTTTCATTGAAAATTAAAATATATGATCTAATTTCGCAGGGAGAGTGAACCCGTGTGCAAGAAAGCCAGCTGCCACCACTATTTCAGAAAAATATCCTTCAACTAATTTAATGAAAGAAATAGTAAGAGTAAATAAGACGAAAAAAACTATTCATGAAAATTGGTGGCAAATGGCCTCAGGCACAATGTTTTCCAGTTTGCAGAAATTTCTTATTCATACCCGAAATTCCTAAAGAGAGCATTTTTATTTCAAGAAGGCGCGAAACCTCTGTCATTAATTAAAGAAAAAATATTTTTCGGAATTTCTGGTATGAATTCGGAATTTCTTAATTAAAAAGGAGGCCAAACTGGCGACCGCATTTTGCACTCTTGTTTAGCGTCTCTATATTATAGATTCAGCAGTTCAGTAAGAATATAGTGACTACTGTAGATTAAAAAATATTCATATATAAATAAGAACAAAACATTCATAATTTTGTACCATTATAAAATTTATATGTATATTTATTTATTTATATAAAAAATGGATTAGGAAAATATGTAGTCATTGTCTTTATTTATATTTTAAGAGGTATACTTTGTCTCCATTTAATGGTACGTATTGTTTCTAAGAAAAAATAAATGTCATTATTTCTCAGTCTGAACTTCATACAAGAATTATATAAATCAGACTCCCAAAATTCGTTAGTATTTAGCAGTTTCAGTAACATTCGTTAGTAGTCCCTGATGTTAGCGCGCACGGTTGCCAAATTACAGGTCTATGGCTAACCTCCTAATTTAGGTAAAGTGCACTCAACCTTTCATTGCTTCGTAGTAAATAAATTAAGTACAAATCGTGTAGGTTTTATAACGTCGAACTACGTTGTAAATACTTCGTGGTCGATACGTGGTGGTCGATACTTCGATATACGTGGTGGTCGATACTTCGTGGTAAATAAATTAAGTACAAATCGTGTAGGTTTTATAACGTCGTTATAGGAAGGATTATAAACATTTAGTGTTAGACGTTTGAGTTGATTATTTATATGGATATGTGCCATATAACACACCAGGAGCGTGGACACAAAAAACGGAATTCTGCATCACTGGCAATGCTCCTACATGGATTATAGCGCAGTAAAATTTGTTAGTTTATTGTATTATGTAAAATAAACTAAAGATGTTGTGTATTTGAATCTAACTATTGAAAAAAGTACATTTAATTTTAGTCATATTGTACATTTTTTTAAGAGAAGGATTTAAATATGTGATACTCAGAAAGCGGCACGAGCCAGAGTTATCACTTGTTTAAAGAAAGTCTTCACCTTTTTTAGTTACAGAACTTCTATCATTAAATAAGATTAATATTATTTTTTATATATTTAAGTATGAGAATAATCTTTGCAAAAAATAGTGGGTACCACTGATTTATGTTATACCATTGATTAAATGCAAAGATAAACATCCTGTTTAAAAGCGGAAATGGAAGAATCAATACATTTTTAGTGGTTCCATCCTAGGTCTGATTACCGCAGAAACAAACTCCCACCAGTAAAACCGAATATAAATTTATTTATGATAGAATGTCTCAAGAATAACGTGTTAAGATAAAACGAAAATTTCTATTAAAAGTTACCGGTGGAAATTGGCTTTTCGGATAATCCGATTTCTTCATTTTCCCTCTGAGATGTCTGTATTTGGATTCGTCCTTATATGTCCCTTGATAAATTTCAACACAAAACGTGGACAGTATTTAACTGTTTCCAACAACTAAGCAATAGACCGCAGAAATACTAGTAATTTTGAAAAGAAATTGTCACCTTATTTAATTTCAGAATTTTAATTAATTTTTTTTGTCATTAAATAAGACGAGATATTTTCTACAAATTTTCTGGTATCGCTTCGGTGCGCGGTTGAATTCTTGGAATCCCATGATTTAAAAAAGCATAGATCTAATACTTTGTACGAATTTTAATTCATAAACCAAAAACACTTACAAAGTTGTAACGCACAAATATTAAGAATTGGCACAAAAACCGCATACGGCCGTTTCAAGGATTCCTAGATCCCCTTCCTCAGTAAGAAAAAAAAAAAAAAAAAGTGATAAAAATGGGCTCGAAGAACTTCTTGGTTATAGCCCCGAGTACTGGCTTTAACTGACTTTTTTTTTTTTTTTTTTAACTTCATATGAGATTTTTTTAACAAAATAGCCTCAGAAAACAGTGCATGTTTTATTTTTATTCCTACATCACATAGAGGGTGCGAAAAAGTTCTACTACAGTTTTCGTATAGAAGTTTTTGCTTTATTTAACTGTATAAAAATATTAAGACGTTCTCGAGTATTTGGAAAACGACTTCTAATCTGAATAAAGAATATTAGGCAAGGATTTTGAATCTGAAATAGTGGTGTTGAACTCATTTGAAATTCTAACAAGAACGAAAAATCATGCGTCAAGCATAGATTATGTAGCACTTTCCAACGCTTCCAAAATAATTTTACAAATCATACCGTTTAATAAGCTAAAAGATAACATCTAAGTAAACAATTTGGAAAACGCATAACATATTTAAAATTATAATTTCAAGAATTTCCAACATATACAATATTCGGAAAAATATCCGATTACTTTTATTCAGCCCTGTATAGGATCTATAGGTTTGTATATATACTACATAGAATGCTAAATTTTAGATCAGTTAGAAAACGCGTAGCCCAGTTTAAAATTCTCCATCTGGAGTTTGTCAATAAACGGAAATGTGTTCGCGAACTTTTGTGCTTCCCTGTATATGATCTACAGAATTTATACACACCACGTAATAAACAAAAAGTGAGTTAAATTTAAAATCGCGTTCAGTAACTTAAAATGCACTTCCAGGAATTATTGTTAACATGCAGTAGAGAATTCTTTTGTGTGTCCCTGTAAATGAACGATGACTGCTATGTACACAATATTCTGTAGTAAGCCTCTTGTAATGCACAATAGTGATATATATAAATTTCAGTGCGTTTAAAATAGTGAAACATTATTTAAATAAACCGCAGACGATTTTTCTCCATAGACGTAATGTAACGGAATTCTTTTGACTGTCCCTGTAAAGTAACTAAAAGTGCTATGCACACCCTATTCCATATTAAGCTTCTTCTAATGCACCTTAGTGATATATATAAATTTCAATGCGTTTAAATTAGTGAAACATTATTTAAATAAACCGCAAATGATTTTTCCCCATAGAACGCAATATAACGGAATTCTTTTGAGTGTCCCTGTAAAATAACTATAAGTGCTACACACTTCCGTTGAAATAGGGAACATGCTATAGATGGCGACAATAACATATAAAAATTGCAGAGCAATCCGAGCATATTTACGGGAGATAGAGTACGGCCAGACGGACAGACGGCAGACGGCAGACGGCCAGACGGCAGACGGCCAGACGGCCAGACAAACCGAAGTCATAAGCACTTTTCAACTAGGTTGGAAAGTGCTAAAAAGAAATAAAATAAAATTTTTATCGATCACAAAATTCCATAAAAAATAAATACACCTTCAAATATCGCTTTTTATTGATTAAACAAATAACAAATCTTTTTTATTTCATTTTATAACAAGGAAGAAAAATCATGCGTCAAGCATAGATTATGTAGCACTTTCCAACGCTTCCAAAATAATTTTACAAATCATACCGTTTAATAAGCTAAAAGATAACATCTAAGTAAACAATTTGGAAAACGCATAACGTATTTAAAATTATAATTTCAGGAATTTCCAACATATACAATATTCGGAAAAATATCCGAATACTTTTATTCAGCCCTGTATAGGATCTATAGGTTTGTATATATACTACATAGAATGCTAAATTTTAGTTCAGTTAGGAAACGCGTAGCACAGTTTAAAATTCTCCATCTGGAGTTTGTCAATAAACGGAAATGTGTTCGCGAACTTTTGTGCTTCCCTGTATATGATCCACAGAATTTATACACACCACGTAATAAACAAAAAGTGAGTTAAATTTAAAATCGCGTTCAGTAACTTCAAATGCACTTCCAGGAATTATTGTTAACAGGCAGTAGAGAATTCTTTTGTGTGTCCCTGTAAATAAACGATGACTGCTATGTACACAATATTCTGTAGTAAGCCTCTTGTAATGCACATTAGTGATATATATAAATTTCAGTGCGTTTAAAATAGTGAAACATTACTTAAATAAACCGCAGACGATTTTTCTCCATAGACGTAATGTAACGGAAATCTTTTGACTGTCCCTGAAAAGTAACTATAAGTGCTATGCACACCCTATTCCATATTAAGCTTCTTCTAATGCACCTTAGTGATATATATAAATTTCAATGCGTTTAAATTAGTGAAACATTATTTAAATAAACCGCAAATGATCTTTCCCCATAGAACGCAATATAACGGAATTCTTTTGAGTGTCCCTGTAAAATAACTATAAGTGATACACACTTCCGTTGAAATAGGGAACATGCTATAGATGGCGACAATAACATATAAAAATTGCAGAGCAATCCGAGCATATTTACGGGAGTTAGAGCACGGACAGACGGCCAGACGGCAGACGGCCAGACGGCAGACGGCAGACGGCCATACGGCCAGACAAACCGAAGTCATAAGCACTTTTCAACTAGGTTGGAAAGTGCTAAAAATTATTGCACATATGACGGTCAATAATGCTTGTGAATGAGGGGAATTGATAGCAGTGTTGTCAGTTCAGATGCATTTATTATTTAGATGAATTATTTACTACACATTTTTTAACTATACATATTTGCCATATTTAATGACAGATTAATTACAAATGAAAAAAGTCGACTATTACAGTTTCAAAAAAGAGGTAGACATAAACCAATCTGACTAAAAATGTAGTCCCAGTGACAACACTGATAGATAGCAGAGCTATTATTTTTTGGAAAATTTTCCTTTGACACATTATTTTCTGAAAGAATTTCTGTAGTTTGATATCAACTTACATGAACATAAATGTCTTCTTTTACTGTTTACTGTGTAGTAAGATGTCCAATGTTTAAATCATCCCTAAATCTATTTAAAAACCCTTAATAATATATTTTACTGCTTTTAAACTTTATATCAGGGTTATTCTATAATACTGCAATAATATTAACATTTTTAAAACTTCAACATTATTTGTTCTTATCAATCTAATTTATATCTATTTAAAAATAATTCATACATTAAAGAATAAAATAAAACAATGCTATAAACTAGACTTAAGTCTCGGTAAAATTATTTAACTATTCTAGTAATATTAGCTAGAACATTTATAGTACTTATTTTATTTTCAAGTAAAAACACTACTTTAGAATTAAATATTTAAAATGCAGTTTTATTCGTTACGAGTAGAAATATGCAAGCGATATTTATAATGCTCATATCTATTTTTTTCCTTTTATTTATTGTTAATATATGCACATATTACTGAATTACGCATAATTTTTCAGAAAATTTATCTGTTTAAATCCTTAAATTCTAACTATATTTAATACTTAAGCACACTGTTTTCACTGTTTAATGAAAAAGTAACGTTCGCATTTAAAACTTCAAAGCAGTTTACCGTAAAACATTTTTCATAGAAAACAGAGCAATTGTCTTAGTGGAATTTACGATTTAGAGAAAGTTGAATTGAGTTTATTCGAGTAAAATTTTATCGGATTTAAATTTTTAAACTTTATACATACTTAGGAATAAATCGTATAAATGACAGTCTTAGTCTTTTTAAAGATTTTAGTGCTTTTATATTCTCTGAAATAGATAGGACGTTTATGTTAGTTATTGATTAAATAAGACTTGAAATTAGTGAAAATAGAAGAATCCATTATGTTGTAAAGTAATTTGTATTCCACAATATAAAACATTTAAAATATATTTTTAAGTACATATGAATTTTAAATTACGGCACAAATATCCAAAAATGTAAAACAAAATGAGGTTTCCTGGCGATGCGACGGCGGATCATTTTACTTTATTTCATTTTACTTTAGTTCGCTACTTTTTAAAATTTATATTGCTTGATTGCCACCACTTTTTTGAAATAGAAGAGTTCGCTTTATTCAATAACAGATTAAATAATGAGAGAATAAGACGAAACGCACTATTTTAAAAAAGTGGCTTGGATCAAAAAATCTGATTTTAAAAAAATGTAGACTACTGGCAACACTGCTGTATTTGGTACAGGTATTGCTTAAGAAAGAAATTAAAATTAATTTCAATATATTGTTTCTTACATTATTGCATACCATTTCGCGTTCATTAGTGAGAATACTTTGTCAATATAGCAGGCAATAATTGCCAGGGAGTGTGGCACCACAATTTCATCTTTACCTAATATATATATATATATATATATATATATATATATATATATATATATATATATATATATATATATATATATATATATACAGGGTGATTTTTTTTAAAGTTGTGAAAGTAAAACCCTATAAAAGAACCATTGATCGAAATGACCTGAAATTTCACCAGTATGCTCCCAAAGCAATGGATATTTTTTTTAGGCGTAGTTACAAAAAAATAAAATAAACTTAAAATCGCACCGACAGGTGGCGCTGTAGGTTAACATCAACTGGTTTCCTTCCTCTACCAGGTTTTAGGCTCAGTGAACCAGTTTGTTCAAATTTCAAAACTCTCTTTCGTAGGTCTTCTGTCATCATTGGACCGTTTCTTGAATTCTTAAGTGTCCGAAATGTCATAAGAGCAGTTGCTGTGCTGTCATTATTCTGATAATACAGTTTCACTAACAACGCATGGTCCGTCAATGGCACAGCCATTGCGAGGATATCCATAGAATAATGAACACGAAGTGAGCGTGCTTCACGTTTTAACGCTACTCTACGTGTGTCATGCTCAAGCTCGTCTCCCGCATTACTGCATATACAGCGCCATCTGTCGGTGAGATTTTAAGGTGTTTTTAACCACGTAAAAAAATTTCCATTGCTTTGGGAGCACACTAGTGAAATTTCAGGTCATTTGGATCAGTGGTTCTTTTGTTATAGGGTTTTACTTTCACAACTTCAAAAATCACCCTGTATATATACAGAGGTGCCGAGCTCTCACTAATCGTCCGTAATATGTGGATTAATTTGACCCAGTTTAACAACGTTTCGAAACAGAAAACTTATTTGACGAATCTTTATTTAGTTAATTTCAAATTTCTACATTGAATATATTTAAATTCATTTCTTAAAAAAATTCTGGTGCGAAACATATTAAACCTGGGTAAATTAACCTACGTATTACGGAAGATTAGTGAGAGCTTGGCACCACTTGTATATATACAGGGTGTCTCAAAAGGTCGTTTAGAAACTTAACATGTAGGTCTGTCATATCATGATGAACAAGATTTACATAGGAACTTGTGTTCGAAAATGCAAACTGCGACCGCTAGAGGGCGATGATCGGAGGTGTGGAGGGGAAGAAAGAAAGTATATCGAAAGAGGTATTAATATGACTTTTATTAAAGAACATGGTTTAATTTACACAAGATGCTCAAAATTCATTCCATTCGCCGCAATGCATGCTTCACAACGTCGACGCATGAATTCACGGACCCGTTCAAAATGGGAAAATCCGGCTGTGCGACCCGTTGTTGCAAATACCAGAGTGCGATTGCAACACGTTGGGGATAATCGTCAACGCACAATGCCTGTACTCTTTGTAAGTGGTAGGGGGGGTTCGTGTCCTCATGCAGTATGCGCATAATGCTGGAACGACGTACACCCAAGACGCGTTCGCTTGCTCGGAATTTGTTTGCGGGTTCCTGTCAAATTCCCGTAGCACGGATTCCTCTACGACAAGCGTGCGTGTAGTGCGTTCTTGACCGATGTAGCTACGTACTTGGAAAGCGCCTGCTTCACGCGATCTGTGGTGCAATTGTCCAAACAAAACATGACTTGGCTGACGTCTGCTTGGGAAGTGCTGAAGGTACATCCATACCGCGGCTTGGGCATTTCCATCCGCGGCGCCATATACGTAATGCATATCGGCTAATTCTGCGTTACTAAACCGATTCATCCTTCTCCTGCAACGTCTTTGCCTGAAATGATTGCACTTTCCACTCTCCCGTAAGTCTGCGCTCATCGCCCTCTAGCGGTCGCAGTTTGCATTTTCGAACACATGTTCCTATGTAAATCTTGTTTATCATGATATGACAGACCAGCATGTTAAGTTTGTAAACGACCTTTAGAGACACCCTGTATATCAGATTATACTTAGTAACATTCTGTCATTAATCGAGAATATGTAATTTTTTTTTGCTATTATGCCTTAAACATTTTGCCTGTATATTGTAAGTATTCCAGAAGAGGTTACGCGTTCTCCCAATCAAAGCTTTTGGAGGCCACAAGTGTTTTATTGTAATCTTGGCTTTAGTTAATGATTTTTTTTTCGATTAACTGCTTTGCGACAGATATAAAAGCAGAGTACAAGCAGGTAAGCAAGGTATCCAAAACCTTTTAATTTTCAAAACCAGTATTTAAAACAGAATTTTTAAGATTAAAACAAATATACTTTAAGCTCGTCTCTAAGAGGATAACCCCATGAAGGCGGTGAGATATTATATATCCCATTTAAATTTAATCCGCAAATGCCACAATGGTAACCTAAAATTGGAATAAACTTTTGATTTTATATAGTATGCAGAGCTGCTAAGCTCTCACTAATCTTCCGTAATATATGGGTTAATTTGACGCAGGTTTAATACATTTTGTACCAGAATTTTTTTTATGAAATGGAATTAAATGTATTCCCTGTAGAAATCTTAAATTAAATAAATAAAGATTCATCAAATAAATTTTTTGGTTCGAAACTTTGTTAAACTGAGTAAAATTAATCCAGATATTACGGAAAATTAGTTGAATCTTGACATCTCTGTGTATGTTAAGAAAAGCTTTTACTGATTTTCAAATAAATTTGCAAGTAAATTTTGGCGTCATTCAATCATTTCAACATTTTAGTAACAGAAGAACTTTATTACTGAAAGGTAATGAAATAATTTACTTCCGAAAAGTGGTGCTTACCTGATTGTCAGGGCCCTACTTAGACTATCTGGGGGGGGGGGGGCTTTTGGGGTGTCCCTTCTATCAATCCATAAAAATTGTTCGTGAATTATTCTGAAGTCACTAACACTAAATTTCATACCTATTGTTTGCATACATAAATTTCAATACAGATACTATTCACATCTGTGTACATGATCACACAAGAAAGATGGTCATATTTTTAAGATTTGATAGAATACATTATTTTTTTTTGTATAGGAATATAAGGGCTAATGTGAGCTTTTGAATTGTAAATACAGGTATTTCAGTCACTCTTGGGAACTGAAGCAGAGAGGGGAAGGGGGGGACCACACTACCTTCTTAAATATTTGAAAATGTTAGAATTTTCCCCAATTTTAACCATTTGGCAGCCTCTTAACTAAAATCCTTATTACGTTCATGGGGTAATCTCTCAAATGGGGGTCTCGGGGCAGCTGTATCGCATGCCCCTGCATTAGTCAGGCCCTGCTTATTGCGTCACAAAATAAAAAAAACTGTTAAGGGGTTAAATAAGGCAAAAAATTCTATGTGAAATATGTGGTAGAACTGTACGTACACTGAGACTGTTTGTGGCAAATCGTTCGTTTAATGTCATTTACTTAAAAACCCATTATCGTTAATGTCGCACATTTTGACGTGCAGTAGCAGATAGAACTACACATTAAAAAGTTCATGTCTCACAGTCACGACTGCTTGAAAAACGTAAAGTAGTACTGTATACATTAACACCCTATTCAAAAGTCATAACGATTGGTGAAAATTTATGAAAGTTAAACCTATAAAGCAGGGGTGTCCAACTTATTATTTTCGTACACAATAGTTCGCCTTAAGTAATGACAGAAATGTTGTTATTAAATAGGGTTTTTTTTAATAAAAAAATGTTATTATAAATATTTTTAATCAAAAATGTTGGAATCTCTTCCTCTAAAGAATAAAAAATTACAAGAAACGATCATAAAGGCAAACATGCCATATTTAGATTCTAATAAAATTGAAAGGGGACCAAAACCATACAGAGAATTTTCACACAAAACCGATTGTGAGAATCTGAGTATCCACTAAAAAAGTAAGCATACACATACATTCAAATGTGCAGTAAATTCCAGCGTATAATTCGGGTATCAAATGAACACATAGTAGAACCCCAATTTTACATTTTTCTAGGGATGTAGCGAAAGAAGTGCAATTTGTGAGAAATTATAGTAAAACCACGATTTTACATCGCATTGACAAGTTTCCACCAGAATTTTACAAAAGATTTAGCGTATTCACTTGTATAAATACGAATTTCCTATATTTTATACCCAGTGTGATACACCTGTAGTATGCATGGCCTCGGTGCAGTGTTGCCAGTGGGCTACTTTTTTTTTATTCACTTTTCTTATTTGACACCAGTTTTTCTAGAAACTAAAATTTGCCTTATTTAATGACAAATTAAATAAAGCGAAGACAAGACGAATTATGCTATTTCAAAAAAGTGGTGTGAATCAAGCAATCTTAATTTTAAAAAAGTAGCCCACTGGCAACACTGCCTCGGTGCGTACGATACATACATGCATGTATACAGAGGATGTTCGCACACTTTTTAGACGATTTCGGCGTTGTTTTTTTAACATTTAAAACATGAATATTGCGTTCTGAAATAATCTATATGATAATCTTGTTTCTTGATTCTAATTCTGCGTAATTCTTTCGATGGTAAAAGGATTTTTTGTAAAATTTACAGGGTTATTGCTTCCCATGCCTCTTTAAAAACTTTCCAGATTCGATCAATCGTGGTGGTTTTGCGCTTTGAAAGAGCTCTTTTCAGCAGAACAAATGCACAATAAACCATAAGATAAACTTCAGGTGACTTCTTAGGAATATGTTGAAAGGTATAAATGCAATACCTGTGTGAGTTTTTAATGTTTTTAACGAATACAGCGGTAGTTTTTGAAGTATGAGCGGTAGCTTTGCTGTGACGCAGTTTCACCGTTTAAAAATCGTTGAAATAAAGAAAATAGCATTTTTTCTGTAAATATCGGATGTAACACATTCTCTTAATAATATAACAAATTGATTGTAACATTTTTGTCCAATATTCTTATTTTTATTTTCCCATTGTAACTTAAATTTGCGACAGTCATAAATCCTTACCTGAAACTTCGTTTTCAACCTTGAAATGAGCGCTTTTTTTAATGTATTTTTTTTCATTTTGAGTCTTTTTACTATGAATAAGTACTGATTTTCGGGATAGCTCTTTCCAATTAATACTAATGTTTATTTTGCACTTAGAAATTTTTATACTATGCGCTTTACAATCATTGTAAACTTCCGAATAAGAATATTTCTTTTCGGAAAACAAAAAAAAAAGTATCGTCTGATTCACAGCTTGTTTGAATGCGCCATCTTGATAGAAGAATAATTTTGAAAGCATCAGACAAAAATATGAATTACAAATAATAAGTTGTTGAAAGAAAGTTTTCCTCTAAAATAATTCCATTTTTTAAAATCCTTTATCAAATTTGTCTAAAAAATGTGCAAACAGCCTCTGTACATTAATATTTTTGAAATGCATTTTTCTCTTCGTTTTATCGCATAATTTTTTCGATTAAATAAGGCGATTTTAAAAAAGAAAAGGGGGGAAGTCTAAACCACTCGATTCACAGTTAGACAACTGAGGTCGATACAGTAAAATGCTTTTTTTACTCTTTTCAAGAGCAGGGTTGTTAGTTTGACCTTTTTCTTTAAAAAATTGAGAATTAATACTAGAAATTACGAATATTAGTTTGTGCTTTATTTAATGACAGACATTTCATGACTACATAAAGTAAAAATTCTTTCATAATTTCTGAATGTAAAAAAGGCCAAACTGGCAACCCCGAACTACAGAGAAAATCTAAATTTTGATGAATTCAGCAGATCCCTGCTTTTATACCTCAGGAGCAAAATTACACCAGCATTTTATAAGTTCTTTCGCCTTATTTAAAATAGGAATTCTGCGTTTAAAACTAATTTCTATACTAAAATACTTGTGGAAGTTTGCCACCGATAATCTGGCCTTCTTTACAAATTTCAAGCAAGGTAAAGAAAAAATTTTAATTGCGGAAAAAAGTATATTCTTTGAACGTAAAAGCGGAATTATTCTGTTTTTATAAATCAATTTTTCGTTTAAAATATGTTCGCGCGTTATATGCCTGAATATACAGCATACTTGGAATGTATGACCATGTATGGAGGTTTGATCCTATAAAGTAGATTTCCTGTAGGATATTAAAAGTTTGTTTTCGCAGGTCGAAATTCAAATTCTTTGATACAAGAAAAAAGCCATGCAAAATGATATATGCATTATATTAAAATCGTACTCATTTTCCTTAAAGACATATTACAGGTATCAAAAAATGATATCTATTAACGTATCAGAGAAGTATACGAACAAAGTGAAGTGCTATTTACACTACAGTCTGTTCACAGCTTACTGATTACAAGGCCTACGCGCTGATGCAAAACTGTAGGCGGATTTCAGCGTTTTTGTTGTCCTTTGATTTTGAATACCAATATTTTCTTAATGCTTCCTCAACTATCTCTTCCTGCGATTAAATAAGGTGAAGAATACTTTTAAAAATACTGGTATTACAATTTAATGGAACGTGCAAACGATGAAAAAAATCCGCCGCTATTTAACACTATAAAACGACATATTATTATAAAACGACAGCCTCTATTTTTGTGTCAGCAAGCAGCCCCAGTATTAAGAGGACTGTGTTCTTAGAGAGAATGATCTCATTCCTTTTTCAATAATGGTCCGCCAATAGCATTTTTGCGCACTTATAATGGAAAGAGCCAGAATAAATTAATGTATCAGCTAGACAGAAATCCCTGTAAATCTTATTTTCTTTTTAACGAGGAAAAGAAATTGATTTGGCGATGAGTTTTCGCCAAGAAGGGTGTGCTTGGAAAGAGTGTAGTCGTTATGACTGTTTATTCGAAGGAGAGTTATATGAATTAATTGGATTTAATAATACATTTAAAACCATTGAATGATAATCAGACGAAGGTAACAAACCAAATTATTTATACTAGTTGTGGCTGATTAAGAAGGATGTCTAGCGATTAAAACAGAACAGATGCCAAGATTTCATTTTTTTTATTTAACACGTTCACTGCCGGGTTAAAATTACCGGAATTTTATTTTATTTAGAAAGTTCGAATTCATACCAGAAAATACTAATAGCAATATTTACTTCATTTAATTACAGACATTTCGTGGTTACATAAAATTAAAATTCTTCTTTCGAAATTTCAGGTACGAATTCGTAATTTTAGATTAAAAAGGCCATTGATAGACCACGAGTATACTCGTGGTGGGCAGGGAATGGGTTAATGTTTTTTCTTCTCTGAGACTATGCCTGAGTTGGTTGGTTTATTTTATGACGGTCGATTATCTGCTCGAGGGATATAGGCTCTAGGGGGAAGTGCCCTCCGTGGGGGTCTTTCTAAGGGATCCTAACACTTATTTACAACAAGGTTAGAAGAAAACCACGGAAAATTCCGAACGGTTAGGTCGACGAGCGCGACATGGGTTTGAACCCAACACCTCCTGTCTACCAGCTGTGAGAGAAGTACCTCTCAGCCACTGGTGGAGCGAATATTGCTGGGAAAATGATCCGTTTCAGCAAAGAAGTTAAGTGAAATAAATATACATTTAAATTTAGCATTGCGGACGGGAAAAATAGAAACGAATTATTAACTGTTAATTTTAAACTTCATTACTTGATTTAAAATAAAAATTTAATGAGGGTTAAAAATTTAAAATATATATGATAGTTATATTGTAATCGACTCACATGACAATTTTATTCAAAAATGTTTTTGAGGAAAATCACAAGATAGAAGAACAGTACTTTAGCATGAAGCACAGTAAGCTTTTACTAATAGTTAATGTTTCTTTCAGCCATTTTCAATAATATAAAAGGAAAGTGGGATTTTATAAAAATTTCCCCAAAGAAGAATTTATTTTTGCAAATCGTAATCTTCTATCTTAGCAGTAAATAAATTTAAAGAAGATATTTTTTTAAGCAGTGGTACTCAGTACGCGGTCCGCAGGCCACAGAACTACCACTTTTAAAGAATAATTTATTTAATCGAAGAATTTCTGTCATTAAATAAGGATAATATTAATTTTCACAAATAGGGCTATGATAATATTATTAGCAAAGAATAGTGAGCACCACTGTTTTAAATAGTATTTATTTAATGATTTAATAATCACAAGATGATGTATAATGTATATCCCAGCTTTTAGTCTACCGTAATACCGTTTTACATTTTTCTATTACCTCCCTGGAAATGTTTAAAAAGAAATGGACTGCCGCAAAGGAAAACTTTTTAAAGTATTTTAGTCTAGAAATTTTTACCTTAGATAAGGCAAAATTTTCTCTTATAAAATACTCATTGAAGTTGCCGGTTATACCCTTGAACAGAGCAAAACCGGGATTTTATTGCAGTTAACCCTTTCCGGCAGAGTGGTCCCACTCCAGGCGCACCTAATTTTACCGTAATTTCCGGCGTATAAGCCGCAGCTCAAAGAGTCGTTTTTCGACCCAGAAATATTATTTTATAAAATGTAACTTAAAAGATCGCTGTAAATATTTAACTACAATTATTGAATAAAATTTCTGGGTCGAAAAACGACTCTTTGAGCTGCGGCTTATACGCCGGAAATTACGGTAATTCCAAACTTGCATTCGGCACTAAGAATATTTTAATGACACTTTGTTTCTATAATCCAAATTTCTAAAAAATTCATTTGTAAATTCCGGTGCCAGTCATCAATTTCTCATTTTACGAACAGACTTTGTCTGTGCCGGAAAGGGTTAAACCGAGAATTCACACACAGTGTATGACATACCTAGGGAGTGTACGGTTATTCCATTTGTCGCCACTATTTTTTGAAAAGTAATCTTTGAATTATTTTATGCAGAATATTGCAACTAATATATACCTACGATTAACTAATGTGACTATTTTTATTTGAATGTATTTGTATCGAAGTAGAAACAGTACATACCCTGGATATGCGCGAGCATTCCAGGGTTAATTAGAACTTAATATTAGGTATTGCCACATGTACATTTATACTTTGTTTTAATACAATGGCAGATGTTTCATGTTTAACGCCGAGCATTTCTCAGATGTTTGAGTGTCAAACTTTTTTTTTATTTACTAGTATGACTCAGGGTTCGTACGTTTGTACTACAAGTTTTTAATAGAAATTTTCTATTTAATACTTAAATAGAAGAAATATCCGACCCCTCCTTTAATTGCAGGATTTATAATATTTTTTTGAATTTATATAAGTCAAAAAATTCTATTAAAAAATTGTGGTGTACGAAGCCTGTGACTGATACCTTTAAAAAATTTTAATAATTCTTTTTAAATGTATCTAAAAATACTATAAGTCATATGTCAGTCAGTAATAGTATAGTTTAGATCAATGATTTTAGAAATAAAATCTATAATACAACAATGACTGTAAAAATGTCAGTTATTAAACTATGTTACCGTAATTTCCGGCGTATAATCCGCAGCTCAAAGAGTCGTTTTTCGACCCAGAAATATTATTTTAAAAAATGTAACTTAAAAGATCGCTGTAAGTATTTAACTACAATTATTGAATAAATTTTCTGGGTCGAAAAACGATTCTTTGAGCTGCGGATTATACGCCAGAAATGACGGTATATATAAAGTCAAACAAATGTGTTTTATATTCAACTGCGGAGATTTGTCCCAATTTACAGAGTAACGGAAAATATTTTAGGAACCATTCAGAGTTATGATGTCATAAAAAGTTAAAATACATAGTAAGCTACTTATATCAGTGAAACTGAGATGCTGTTCTATGTAAAACACAAGTTAGAATAATTTTACTGAACGTTTTGCGAAACATCCCAAGTTTACTTTCCATACAAACGAATTGTGCAAAGTCCTATGTCGGACGTTGCTTGAAATATCAACATATTATTGTCTTACTATTGACTTACTATTTCTCAAGAATGTTGATTGATACAGGATTTGTACGTTTTTACCACAATTTTTAATATAATTTTTCGCCTTATGTAAATGCATAAAAGTATTACAAAATCTGAAATTAAACGAGGTGTCTACAATGTCTTCTATGTAATTATTAAATAGAAATTTTCTATTAAAAATTGTGGTAAAAGCGTACGAACCCTGTAATGTTATTTTCTAAAAAAAATATTTTTAAAGCAAAAAAAAAAAAAAAAAAAAAAAAAAAAAAGATAAACGTAAAATTCTAATACACAAAATATTTGAATAAAATTGACTCCATATAAAAAAAGAGAGAGCTAGATAAAAGTAATGAAATTCACACAGGTTTTTGTTTACATGTCATTAAATATCTTAAAATAATATCATTAATCAAACAGTTTATTTCAAAATCTTATCCGCTAATTAATGCGAAACTGATGAAGCAAAACAGGATAAACAAATAGAGAATGTTCATTTATCTTTTAGAAAAGAAAAGTCATTTAACTTTTTATTCAAAGAAAGAATGAGCAAAAAATTTAGATAAAAGTAATTTTCTTTAAAACTTTCGAAATTCTTTCAAGTCGGTATAAAATTTAAGATAAAGAAAAACATTTTCCTGCTACTGCTTTTTTCCCTTAAAGAGGCTTATTTTTTAGAATTTCTTTTAATCATATAAAGCTTTAATAAAATATTACCATATGATCCAAAAAATGAAAAAAAAAGAATTCAAATAGTAGGAATAGTAGTTTTTTTTTATTATACTATATTTCAAAAGATAGCCTTAAATGGCGCACAATATCTAAAGATAAAAAAATTAATGTATAATAAATCTGAAAATCCGGAAACCAGACTATTTCTAGCCATCAGTGTTAATAATTACAATTTATAAAATTAAATATTTAAATATTATTATTTGGAAGTGCCGTGACAAATTTCCAATAAAATCAGCGGCGTACGCAAGGCGTCAGACACCTCACCGACCTTAACGTTTCACTGTAGCGAAAAATTTTATTATATTAAGGCAAAAGATGTTTTTCAGTTCATTTAACCCTTAATTGCATAGTGATATAAATTTCCATCACTTTTTATTTAACTTTTAATAAATAAATCAACTTCTTCGCCACCACTTTATTTATATAGAAATATTAATCCAGTAAATTTCCCGTGAACTATGTTGCTGAACAAAGTTAAAAATCTATCTTAAAATTTCTGGTGTCTAGAATTTAATATATGTATAAAAAACACAATTATAAAAGAAAAACTAATTAAGGGTTAAACTGAAGTTTAGAATTAAAACGAAACATTGTGACGTACTCGGTAAGAACACCACTTTGAAGGAGAGACATAATGAGATTTATATGTAAAACACTGTTTATTTAAAACCAATTAGGAAGGGGTGCGATGGAGCTTCTTTTAAATTATGCGTACGCTACCCTGTAACTAACAATAATTTGTCATTGGATTAATAGTCAATAATACTATGAAATACAAAATTACAAATTCAAAAAAATCACTTTCGTAAAGAATTATGGTGGCTCATATGCATTCACTAATAACTTCGATCTTCATCCACAGCTATTGATATAAACAATGATTAGTTCACAATTTTAAAAACTAGCTAAAATGGTCTAATCCTAGCAACCTGTGGTTGTTGACCAACTTTACAGAACTATAAGCAAAGTTCACTCTTAGAAACTGCCCTCCCTAATTGCCTCCAGCTAAACTCCAAACTTTTCTATGCACAGAATACGTGCAAGATTTATCTCCAAAAATCGTAAGCTGTTTCGCTATCCTCGTAATGCAGGTCCAGATTCTAGATTCGCTTATACGAACTTTCGATCCTGTTTCTATACTCAGAAGATTCACCGTAGCTTAATTTGCATAAAGCACACCAAAAACCAATATCCAGAGTTTTAGAGAGCCACAAACACACTTCGGAAAGTTAAAGTAAAATAAAGTACATATGTCGCTCTTGCTAATTTATTGCTTTAATAGGATGGAAGGAGTAGTCGAGAGGATGGGAGGAGGAGTCATTGCGTTTTCAACGTAAAAACATCATCAAACTCTAGTCCCGTGACCATTTTCAGTTTAGTGCGTCGCAATACTCAGACATGATTCGGTATGCTTATTACAAGTCTGGGTTAGTGCAAACTAGGCCACTTCCATTTGAAACGCCCTTGCAATTTTGTTTTACGCAGGAGTTGAACCATTGTAATTATTGTACTTGAATTAAGTTCAGGAAATGTTCTGGGTGCCACTATATAATATGCTTCAATAATTTTTTGTTTCAGTGTCATATTTGTCAATAGCAATTTTTGCGGTCTTCTTTCGTTTTCTTATTGCTATATCTAAATATGTTTTGTATTTTATATTAATCTGATTATTAAAATTTCTGAATCAGACCCACGCCTTTTCCTCCCTAAATTAAACAAATAAATTAGTAAATTTAAGACTTTATATCTCGATAACGGTTAGACGAAGGTAAATGATTTATGCGTCAAAAACACATTTCGGTATGCTCTTTCGATTGCTGCTTACTTAGATTTTTTTCATTATTACACTATGGTGTGGCTTCCTGGGAAGTATTCAGAGAGCGGAGATAAAAATTTCAGATTGCAACCCGGCTCCGTCTGGTCGTTTTTAAACTCATAAAGAGAGAAGAGCTTTAGGAGTGGGTTTTTATTTACTTAAGTAATGGCTTGATGTTGAATGGTATTAATCTGAATTATAAAACTTTCCGTGTGGGTTAGGGGAACGTACGAATTTGTCATTATTTGTTCGATTGTTTACTTAAAGTTTGCGTAAAGGTTTTAAGCTGAAGACTATAAATTTTCCTGGATATGAACATGTCTATGGCAGACATTTTTAGTGAGTAAAATTTAAAAGTTTATGAGGAACTAGAAGGCATGGATGTTAGGGATACGTATGGTAATTTTTTGCCTTGAAAATTTTGCGATTTCACAGGTTTCACTGAATTTTAAACATATTTACATTTGCTTATATTTTCAGAGTGCAGCTTGTTGAAAAATGGGTTTTCAACAAAAAATGTCTATCACAACCTACACATAACATCCTTTGTTACACCAAAATCTGGACACGTTTTTGATACAAGTGAAGAAAGAAAATCACATGAAGAAAAACAATGATGGAATTGCCTCTTACGATTCATGTAGGTTTTGTTCACAATACGTCAATCGGGGTGCCCGCGCTCAAGGGTGTTATGAATATGGAGGGTGTCCTTGTTCGGAGCATGAAAATAGGAAATAATCTACTTGTTTGAATCATTTTCTTCTCCTGTGGCTCAGAACACGTAAATCCCGCAACTGCAAATTCTTATCCTCCAAAAAATTGGCTTTACTAACATAAATATATATATTTCGTTATTCACATTAAATCCCAAAACATTCCTGAAAAGCATCACGTGATCTGATTTATCGTGGTCACTCTGTCTACACTCTCGCGACCCACAGAAATTATTCAGTATGTAAATTGATCCCATGATTGGTCTTTTTGTGTTTATGTTTCAGTTATGTTGGTAGGTTGGTTCGTACAGCTTTATCAGTTTGATCGGAGATCTATTTTTTAACTTTCTAAAAGGATTTTTTAACCTTCATAGTTCCTAATGACTCAGTATAAAAAGTAATACAGTAGCGGAGTATGATTTGTAAGTACATTTTACTGATGTATAAGTCGATCGTAGTTATAAAAACATCACAACTATTGTACAAAACAAAGCATATATATCTATTTGTCTGTTCATGTGTATTTTGACGATGGCTAGGGAAATCTACCTCACGTAGGTAAAAAGGTACTTCAAAAAACAAATGAAGCTCAGATTTTCACATTTTGTTAACTAACCGATATTTTATTTAAAATTCATAATTAACATCGGAAAAGGGCGTGCCGCCGCCGATCCTGGAGGTTTTGGAAATTCTGATGCAGAAAAAAAGAGGGAGGACTCGGCTCGTTTTTTTTTTTGCGGTTCATTTGGATTCATTTTCATTTAAAAATATAAAATCCTACAATTTCAAGGTGTGCATAGTGTCGGAGGGAGTGGAGTCCCAACATTACCTTAATCTAGAAATACATTCGTTAAAAAATATATAATAAAAACTTATCAAAGTGCGCGTAGCACACCAGTGTACGCTGAGGAAAACATTGGGGCCGAACTCTAAGTTCGTTTGGATATATTTTTTTAAATATATAAATTCATACATATTCGACCCAAACTTTTCGTTCTTTTGGAAAGATTTCTGTTTAAAAATATAAAATCATTCAACTCTGATTTTATGTATATTTAATGTTATTATCATGGGCACCGACGGGTCAGCGTGTCATTAAATGGAGTTTAATTTTCTATAACGAATGCATCATGCTATTGTGAGTGCGTAAGTATTTTTTAACTTTCAAGCAGGGAACCATAAGTTTGGATTACCGACTTGCCTAACACGGTGTATGTTAATAGAAGAACAAATATATAAAATTGTCTTGAAATAATTAGAAATGAATTCTAAAACAAATAGTAATAAATATCACAAATATACTGTTAATATATTCTTACAGTGTTTTGTCATACTATACCGACAAGTCTGGACGATAAATGTAGAAAGCCCGTGCTCTCATTTCTTTTCTAGTTTTATTTATTTAAAAATGCTTCATCTGTTACTTTATATTTTTCGGGCTAAATAGAATATTGTTAATGAACAAGATTGTGATATCAAAATGTGATCCGATTTATTTAGTTTATTATTAAAATAAAATATTTTTATTTTATTTTACAAAAATAGCTTCTAAATATTTTATTAAAATATCTTTTGCTATAACAACATTTTTAAAGCATAAATACCTAATTTTTAAAATTAATTTATAAAAATACAGGGTGTCCATAAATAACGACCTAATTTTAAAGTTGTCTACAGATGAAACTATTGTTCAGATAGTTGTGAAATAGTGTGGAGAACTGAATAAAGGGATGGGAATGTGCTTGAGCAAAAAAAAAAAAAAAAAAAAAAAAAAAAAAAAAAAAAAAAAAAAAAATGGTTCAAAGTTTTACCACCAGAAGGCGTGAAACCCTACAATAAAGATTTAAACAAAAATACAAATACGTTTTTGCCGATATTTCTTGTCGAATTTTTGTCAGCTGTTATAAAACCAAGAAACATTCACGGAGATTTTGTGTTCAAGATGGTTGATATTGCTAATCAGAACTTTGTTGCGTTTAACAGATCGAGCTTTGTTAGTAAAATTATTTTGCAAAACGAAAACTATGTGGTAGTTTTCCTACTTAAATTTCTCACTTTGAAGGGGATGCGAAAATGTCCATAGACCATTAAAAATCTTCGATTAAAACCCTTTCAAGGGCAAAGCACTTCCATTGCAAAAATGTTGAAATGAATGAATGCCAACGGAATTTACGAACACATTTATTTGGAAATAAGAAAAAACTAAATTTAACATACGTAATAAATGGAAAATTTTATATCGAACTTCTGGTGCAATTGTGACATTTGAAAATAAAGTAAATGGCTTCCAAAAAAGAACCACCACCCTTAAATGGGTTAATGGTAGCCTGATTTTAAGACACAGGATCGTTGAATGTTCGTCTTGGAAGAGGAAGAAAACCTGTTTCCGCAGAAACAAAAGAGAAGGTTAGGCTTCAGGTGGATTATGACAAAACTTCCAACGTACAGCCATGTACGTTGGACACACCAATGTCCGTGGTGTGGCAGAAGCAGTGGATATGCCTTGTTCAACTTTCCAGAAGATCATGCGAAATATTATCCGGTATTCTCCATACAATACTTATGCAGTTGTTGCTTTCACATTATTTCGAGAATCGACACCGGTTCTCACTTCAATTTCTTGCTTGCTTTGGGACAGACGAGGACAGACGATACTCTGGACAGACGAGGCGCACTTTCATTTGGACAGTTCCGTAAATACTCAGGACTGCCGAATTTGGGAACAAGAAAATCAGCGTTCAATGTTACAGGTTCCGTTGCATTCACCAAATGTGACGGTGCGTGGTGTAGGTTTACAGATTCATTTATTCTCGGCCAGTACTTCTTCGAGGAATTAAGTGCTAGAAGTCTAATAACATACTCGATCTGCAAGCTCGATCTGTTCCGGATCTGCAATCACGCGAGAGCCCTTCACGCACCCTTTTTATGCAAGATGGAGCTCCTACATACTTTAGCCGTTGTGTTAAGGACGCCCTAAAAAATCACTTCACAGAAGAACGTGTCATCACCCGCCACTTTCGTAATAGGTGGCCTCCCCGATCGCCAGGCCTCAATCCATGTAACTTTTCAGTTTGGGGCATTTGAAACATCTGATAAGTCCTGATAATCCAAGAGATTTATCTGATGTCAAAGGCAGCATTTAATGACATTTTCTTATTATTTCCCACGAAACACTGCGGTAAACTGTTGAACATGAACATGCTATCTTAAGATTCCAGATTGTAGATGAAATTTATGACCATCATGTGGAACATGTATTGTTGTAATAAAATTTGTAAACTATAATAAATGTACGCTATGTGTAATTCATGGGAAAACGCTCTCTGGTGGCAAAATTTTATAAAAAAAATTTTTCGCTCAAGCAAATTCCTATCACTTTATTGTGTCCTCCATAAAATTTCACAACTTTTGAATGACAGTTTGGTCTGTAGACAACTTTAAAATGTGTCATTTAATTATGGACATCCTGCATATTTTGCTTAAAGTAAATTGCTTTTGAAGTAAATTGCATGATTTTCTCTCTATATTTTTTTATGATTACAAATTTTAATAGTGTATGGAAAAAGAGACAAATTGTACATAACAAAACACAATAAACAAATAATTATAGCAGTCCAAATCACTTTAGCACATGCAAAATATTCTTTTAAGCTTCCAGTAGAAAAAAAATATAAAAATGCCAACCATATATTTTCATTGTACAACTAAATGGCAAGCCACATGTAATTTTACCTCTTTCGAAAAATAAGTGCTGATATTGTTTGTTAAAAAAATTATATCTATTACATTTAATTTTATAGTGTTTTGCAAATTAAATTTTACTTCGTAAAATGTGCTTTGCATTCTATTCTTAATAAAAATTCACAGTTCAAGTACTCTATAAAAATATCCGGAGAAATTATCGTATGCGCAAACGGATATTTTCGCATAATTCTTATTTGTATTGGCTTCAAAACGTTTATCTTGTTTAACAATAATGCACTATAATATACTTTAAATATTAAAAGGCGATGTAATGTAAAATTTTAATTGGACGATAGATTATTTTATCGTATGTATCACATGTATAAAAACATTTTTTTTAATTTAAATATATATTGTTCACAGGATAGTGATTTATATTTATAATTATTCTCTACATATGCATAATTATTAGCTACATTAATGTAATTCTATTTTATTTCGGAAGCACACCTCATTATTTTTCTAGGCATTAAAACTTTTGTTCGGAGAGGAATAAAGTTAAAATTTATTATATTCGAAGGAATATACCTATCTAATTTTGATAACACTTTTGTCGTGATAAAACAGTTAAAGTTTTTCCATAACTTTTCTCTTTAATGTTTTTTATTCCCTTTCTTTGAATCTTGATGTTGAGTAAAGAAAAAATATATAAAAAAGTAAAAACGCCCTAGAATTTTTTATTTCTCAGATTGAAATTGCAGGTGTGAGAAAAGTGTGATAAAAAACTGCAGAGCATACTTTTATATTATACTTTGAATTTCGTCCCCGTTTAAAATTTTTTTTCGAAGTACATGAAAAGAATAATTTATAATACCACGTAAAAAATAATTTGGTGTATCTGAAATTTTTCAAGGGTGTAAATATTTAATTTTTTGCAGTCAAGACATAGTAGATGTAGAGATTATTTAGGTGAAGATGTTTGATGTACCGGGTGATTATAATTAAAGTTACGATTTCAAAAATCGATAATTTTAAAACTACTGGTCAGAATGACTTGATATTTTAGCAGAACAATCGTGAGGCAATGGAATTTTGTTTGGCGAAGGAAAAAAATAGTTCCAAATTGTGCCGATAGATGGCGTTGTCAGGGTAATGCCAGGGGAAAGACCAAAAATGTATTCTTGAACCCTTTCCGGCGCTGTGTAAATTTGTTTGCAAAATGATGAAATAATAGACTGACACCGGAATTTACAAACGAATCCATTAGTAAAAAGAAACTTGCTTATTTTCTGGTTCTTAATGAAAGGAAAATTTTAATTAAATATTCTTGGTGCCGATTGTCAGTTTTAGAATTAAAATTGGGTGTCCTTTTTTGTGACCACCGCCCGTTAAAGGGTTAAACATAGGAATGATGTTGCCAAAAGGAAAAAAAATAGAGTTCAGAGATTTACTAAAAATTTATTAGCGAAAAGACAAGACTACGTGTTTACAGCGACGACAGCGATAATGACAAAAAATGAAAAAAAAAGAGCTTCATGGAACAAACACCTTACTGATTATTAAGGCATAAGTTGCTCAATATGCCATCCGCCTTGTTCCGCTACTAATTGGAAGCGCAAAACGGCATGCTCCACAACAGATCGGAGGTTATCTGTACTAATGCAATGGGTGTGTTGTGTGATGCTTGCCTTCAAGTCGGCTAGATTCTGAATCCGCCGTCTATAAACAACATTCTTCAGGTACCCCCAAAGCCAGAAATCACACGGGTTTAAGTCGGGGGAACGTGGCGGCCACGTTGTTGGAAAATGGCGGCTTATGATCCTATCATCTCCGAAATTATCACTCAGTAGCTGCTTCACAGTAGTAGCAATGTGCGGAGGAGCGCCATCTTGCATGAATATTATGCGATCCACACACTGACGCTGTTGAAGTGCCTGAAGAACATGGTTACGCAAAAGTGCTTCATACCGCTTGCCAGTAACTGTGCAGGTAACGGGACCCGCAGGTGTGATCTCCTCGAAGAAAAATGGACCGACGATAAACGCTGCCGTTATTCCGCACCACACAGTGACCTTTTCATACTGAAGAGGTAATGGCTGTAGCTGGGACGGATTCTCGGTCGCCCATATCCTGCAATTTTGCGTATTTACAGAACCTTGCAAATGAAAGTGGGCTTCGTCAGACCACAGAATGTTCCATGGCCAACCGTTGTCCACTTCCATCCGGGCAAGAAATTGTAGTGCAAAAGATTGACGTGCTTCCAGGTCAGCAGGTAGCAACTCCTGCACATGAGTTATCTTGTACGGATAACAGCGTAAGACGTTCCGTAGGACTTTACGCACCGTGCTGTTCGGCATATCCAGCATTCGGCCAATCCCCCTTGCACTGCTGATTCCAGCATCACTGTCAGTATGTTCCTGTAATGCTGTAGCCACATCTTCCACTGCCTTCAGCTGAAACTGGTTTCCTTCCTCTACCCCGTTTAACGTCAAATGAACCGGTCTCTTCGAATTTAGCAATCATTTTTTGCAGACCATTTGTTGTTATTGGACCTTTTTCTATGGATTTTAATGTCCGAAATTTCCTAATAGCTGTAAGTGCACAGTCATCGTTCTTATAAAAAAGCTACAAGAGCAGAGCGCGATCCTTCATAGTCAGAGTCATGATGAAGCATTCAGGCAAAGAGCTGCTGCTCTGCATTTTTATGGTTGCTATGTCTGCGGTGCGCATGTCACGTATTAGTAATTTGCATATCTTCAGACAATGTGAACCCAGACAGCGCCATCTATGGGCACATTTTGAAACTTTTTTTTTCCTTTGCCAAACAAAATTCCATTGCCTCACGATTGTTCTGCTAGTCACTCTGACCAGTAGTTTTAATTAAAATTTTCCTTTCATTAAGAACCAGAAAAATAAGCAAGTTTCTTTTTACTAATGGATTCGTTTGTAAATTCCGGTGTCAGTCTATTATTTCATCATTTTGCAAACAAATTTACTCCGCGCCGGAAAGGGTTCAAGAATACATTTTTGGTCTTTCCCCTGACATTACCCTGACAATGCCATCTATCGGCACAATTTGGAACTATTTTTTTTCCTTCGCCAAACAAAATTCCATTGCCTCACGATTGTTCTGCTAAAATATCAAGTCATTCTGACCAGTAGTTTTAAAATTATCGATTTGTGAAATCGTAACTTTAATTATAATCACCCGGTATATAAAATAATAGACAGTTGATTTAAATAGAGGTATACAATATTTTTGTCTGAAATTAAAAACGTAATCCTTGCCTTATTTATTCTAAACTTTTGTCATTAAATAAGACATTTTATTTCGTTTTCAATATCAGTGGTTGTTTGGTGTCCTTAGCGCCACAGGTTCCAGACCTCAAATTTAGAGCAACCACGAAGTTCCAATTTATGAAAATTGCATCTGCGATATCGATACAAAAACAAAACAAAATACAATCTGAATTCCTTGTTAAAAGTTTCGATAGCATGGCTGCCAAATTTTTTGCTTTTTGTTACCACTATTTCCAAATAGCCTTAATTAATTGTTAGAATTTCTGAAAATTAATAAAAGTAATATTACCATTTGGAAATATGATAAGAAATAACCGCAAACGTTGGAAGCTATGCCATAGCTGCTAACTTATACGCTTTTTCTTACCACTAAAATTTAATAATATATTTTGTCTTATTTAATCGCCAAAATGTGCTATTAAATAAGCCAAAAAATTTTATTAAATTTCAGTGGGATAAAAAAAAAACGTTGAAATTGGCAGGTATGTTACGCAATAGGTGAATTATTGTAATAATTCTCTGCACTACCTATTTTCACAGACAATATTTTATTTTCCAACATATAAACAAGTATTGTACATGTCCAAAAGTCTTAAAAAACACCTTTAAAACCACACAAAACCAGTCAATCTGTTAAAAATTGTAAAAATTAAAAATAGTTTCACCTGTCGCTCTGAGGCATCTTCAGTCACTGATGTTATATTTTCTGCTCTGTCAGTCGATCTGTTGAAAACTTCCATTTTGCCCTTTCTTAATAACATCTGGCGCCATCTGTTATCAATTTTTCCGTGAGTCATATCGTTGCAAGTTTCTCAATTTGATGTACATATTTCTATTACTTCCATCTGTAATGCGTAGTTTAAATTATTATAATTGGCTAATTTTTCAACATTATTAAAGTCTATTGTAATTGGGGATTTGTTGTTTAATCTGGCTATTGCAGTGGTTGATTTATTTAAGTTTATATCTCTTCTGTGTTCTTTCATTCTGTCTTGAATGTTTCTTTTCGCCATACCTATATATGAAATAGCTTTTCCTTCGTTATCGTTGAAATGAATTCTGTATATCCCTGATGTCTGTTGATACTTATTAAGAAAAGGCAAAATGGAAGTTTTCAAAAGATCGACTGACAGAGCAGAAACTATAACATCAGTGACTGAAGATGCCTGAAAGCGACAGGTGAAACTGTTTTAACTTTTTACTATTTTTAACAGATTGACTGGATTTGGGTGGTTTTAAAGGTGTTATTTAAGACTTTTGGACATGTACAATATCTGTTTATATGTTGGAAAACAAAATAATGTCTGTGAAAATAGGTAGTGCAGAGAATTATTATGTTAAAAATGACATTATTAACGATCATAGATAAAAAACGGTGAATTATTGTTTCTATATAAACCAGCCTTCATATTTATGGAGATATAAAGGTTGCTTTAAAATAGTAAAAACATTTCAGTGTATCCGTTGTATTTAGCATCCAGGATTTTCAACCAAATTTAATATTACTTCAAAACACTTCACACAATATAATAGAATATGAATAAAGTTAACATTTCATGAAATAAGGGCATTTGAAAGAAATAATTTATAACTAGGAATGCGCTATTACGCCCCTTAATTCAGTGGCAAATTACGAAGGGGCACTAATATATAAAATTCAGTCAAATATCATGAAAAACAAGAAAGATATCTGCAAAATAATGAGATAAATTTCTGTTGCTTTGTGAATGTAGCTTGGTGATAATGAACTAAATTTTTTATTTTAAATTTGTTATTTTATTGATGTTTTAGTTCTCCTTAGACGAACCATCAGAAAGAACAAATTCTAACGAAAAAAATAATTATCAAAATCGAATAATACATTCAAAAACTACGCGTGGATATACGTTAAATACTTATTTTTTATTGAAAGTCGGTTAATAAAAAAGTACAAATTGTGGAGAATCTTTAATCATCCAGTTACTTTTATAAAGCAATTGAAATTCAGCTCACTATATTACTGTTATCTTTGTAATTTTTCATGATATTTACTAGCTTTTTCATATGCGTTGCCTTAAATATTTAACTATAATATTATGATGTAAAAAAACTTGCTCATGCACACGCAGGGTTAACACTAAAAGTACCGGGAGTTTTATTCAAGTTTTATAAAAATTATTTTATATCACAATTTTTATTTAAATCTAGTTAGCATTATTATTTAACTTATTTCCGTGTGATTCACATTTTATTTATTTTATGAATAAATTTATTTTTTGAATCGATATATTTTTATAAGGTGCCGGCCATATGTCCAATTTAGTGTTAAAAATTATTTCAGAAAAATATTCACATTTCGTAAAATATTTAAAAGAAAAAATATATATATATAAATATATATTGTAATTGCCGTATATTGTATTATGTTTCCGTTGTTCAATTTGATGTTGGTCTCCTTATTACTCTCGTGACTAAATATTCTTTGAAGAATATGAGATCAAACATGCGCGTTACATTCCAGACGATCAAGAAGAATTCGTCAAGTATTTTTCTGGATGTTTGACAAAAAGTTTGAAATTGAAATTCATAAGTGTCTAGTGGTCATACAGTGTGTATATTCATACAAACAACATTGCTCTTTTCGTAACTAAGAAATATTTTCAACATCGGTACCATGTCAGGGCTCCCAAATGGTTCGCGTTTTTAACACCGGTATTTTCTTAGAAAACAATTATTTTTAGATTATTCTTGCGAATTTTGCAGAAACCACCTTCGGAGGTAAATCTTAGCCGAAATGTTGTAGAAACCTACCATGAAATTCTCTGTTAAAAATGTTGGTAATCGGAAGGCGGACCATTTGGGAGCCCTGAATCTGGCCGGCGCTTAGAAAAATGATTTTTCTTGTAACTGTTATTTAATATGCTATTAATAAGCTATAAATAAACTTTCAATATACGGATTTATTATAAAATGTCTTACAATCTAAAAAAATATGGGCAACATGATATAAATGCATTTCATGTATGATGGAAGCCATGCCCTTAGTCAATATTTTTTTTAATTAAAACGAGAATCCTCGTTTTCCGATGCGAATGTGTTAAGAGTTTTACATGGCACGTGAAGAAATTCGCAAGGTAATGTAATCCTATGGGAGCGTTCTTTTCAAAATTTTCACTTGCACTTTTTTTTGCATAGGATAATTGCGGTCCATGTCTTACGTTGTTCGTTTGTACTTTTTCGAGTTTGGTTGCCGATTTTTTTTTATTAGGGTTATTTTTATTTTCCGAAATGATTCCGAAAATGAGAGTAACTTAAAAAAAAAATCTGCAAGCAAAATCGAAAAATATAAACTAACAGCATAAGACATTGACATCAGTTACCCTATGCATAAAAATATTTAAAAATATTAAAAGGCAAGCAAGAAATTTGAAAAAAAAAAACGCTCCCATAATATTAATATTAGCTGGCGAGTTTCTTCGTGTGACTAGTGTAGGCTTTAAAAAGTATTCTTTACTCACACGACGACTACCGAAAGCAAATGTTAACCCGCAGAGATATTCTTTACAAATTTCTCATGTGGATTTCAATATTTTTAGGAAATTATACATATATTTTTTTTTGCATGCGATAACTGAAGTCAATGCCTAATGTAATGTTATGTAATATTTTAGTACTTTTTCGATTTTTGTTACGTTTACTTAAGACTCAAGACGAGAAAAGGAAACATTTCAGGTGCTGGGATACTGAAACTTGCCAGACGCTTCGAAGAAACGAGTCTTTAACTATAAACCTAATTTGCATATATCTGCTTCATATTAAACATACCAGCGCTATATTTCAATGATTTTTTGAAGCACAACTTTTTTGTTATTAAACATAATCCGATCTCCTTCTAATTCCATTTGTGCAAACCGCGAGACATATTGTGCATATTTGAAAGATCGAGAAAATACTTTTTCTCAATCTAATGATTTATTTAAGGCTAGCTGGCCCGCCCGACGTTGCCCGGGCCCGTGATAATAAAATTAAATAAACGTAAAATTTGTATGATTGTATATCTTTAACCCGATTTTTTACAAAATTCTTTACTTAAAAGCGCTGCGCACGCGACGGAAAATCCTTTATTTCTAACTGCCGCCGACAGGGGCGCATTCTTATCTAAAAGAATCTCCCACACGTGTTTCAGCTGCCTGTGCCAGCGTATAATAGGAGAGCTGCGCACGCGCTACAAAATCTTTTAGTTCCACCTTCCGCCACGAGGGGACATACTTTGTTCCAAACAAATCTCCTTCGGAAAGAAAACTCCGACACGCGTCGCCTCCGACACCGTATAGCAGGCTTGCTGCACACCCGCTATAAAATCATTTAGTTCCCCTTTCCACAGCCAGGGTAAGCAATTTGTGCTATACGAATATCCTACACGGTTACCCGTTGTATCAAGGGAGTTTAATGAAACAATTTCCGTCGTAATCGGGCCCATAGAACTCGAGAAAATAATGCGTCCCCTTGCGGTGGAAGGTGGAACTAAAATCTGTAACGCGATCGAAAACCAAGTCGAATCGTCCAAACCCCGTTGTGATCGGGCCTTTAGAACACGAGATAAGAATCCACAGTTAGAGAAAAGTTCTTGTAGGTTGCCCGACTTTGGGCGGTTAGTGAAGTGCACAACAAAAAATCAGTTACTTTGATTGTAGGTATGCATCAAGTTAATACGGGTTGTGTACTTCTATTAACAACATAAATTTTAATTTTTACAAAAATCGTTATTTAAAATTTCGGATGTTCTCTATATACAGGGTGATTTTTTTTTAAGTTGGGAAATTAAAACCCTATAACAAAAGAACCATTGATCCAAATGACCTGAAATTTCAAAAGTATGCTCCAAAAGCAATGGGCATTTTTAAGGCATGGTTAAAAAACTTAAAATCGCACCAACAGATGGCGCTGTAAGGTAGCAGAAACAAAGAATATCGTCTGTGGGAGGAAAACAATTGACGGTACTTTGAGAAACCACCTTCCGCAGGCCCTCTGTCGTCATTGGACCTTTTCTTAACTTCTTAAGTGGCCTAAATCTCCTAAGAGCAGAGTTGCCAAGTCACCGACTTTTTGTAGACCAGTAATTTTTTGGAGAAAATGTTGTTCTTTTAAATCACGAAATGTTCTGATTAAACAAATCAACATTTTCCGTAATAAATTACTGGTATCCAAAAAGCCGGAGACTTGGCAGGCCTGCCTAAGAGCAGTTGCTGCGCTGTCATTATTCTGATAATATAGTTTCACTAACAACGCACGGTCCGTCAATGGCGCAGTCATTGCGAGGATTTCCGTAGAATAATGATCACGAGGTGTGCGTACTTCACGTTTTTATCACCAATGTACATGTGCCGGACGCAAGTTCGTCTCCAGACTTTACTGCATGTACAGCGCCATCTGTCTATGCGATTTTAATTTTTTTTTAACAACGCCTAAAAAATACCCATTGCTTTGGGAGCACACTGGTAAAATTTCAGGTCATTTGGATCAGTGGTTCTTTTGTTATAGGGTTTTACTTTCTCAACTTTAAAAAAAATCACCCTGTATAACATTTATAAAACTCTACGGGTGAAGCTAAAAATGTTAAATTTCTTAAGGGTGTATTCAAATCCAAACTGCTTATTTTGAGACACATTTGTAAATTCATTTTTGCTCTAAAATGCATCCAATTGGCAGGTTCTGTTATTCAGAAACTTTATAATGTTCGTATTGTCTCGATTTTTTGATAAAGGCAGAATATATTTTTAAAAAGACTGTCAAAGTGGACATTTTGAACTGAATTTCCCGAAGTGATAGCGATGGAAACAAAAAAAAAATATCGTACTGTAAAATAATTGTTTTTAAATCAATTTCTAATTAATTGAACGAAAAATAAAAACATGGGGCCCTTATAAATGTCTTCATAAATCACGCCGCAAAGTTTCATGTTTTTATTTTAAAAATTGAGTCTGAAAATGTGTCTCAAAATTTTGAGTTGTTGAGCGTGGAAATATATATCTTTTGAATACCGCCTTAAATGGAATTTGTTTTGTCTAAATCAGAGCAATACATTTGTTTTTAGTAATAAGAGTTCTCAATTAATGAAAAACCTGCCGTCAGGAGGCGCAGTATAATAAATGCTATACTATGTACGTAGTACAATAAATGCTATGCTAAATAAAAATGCGTTAACATCCCCCCACACTCCTCATACCCGCAATTACAACGAATAATTTGTTTAAGAAAACCCCGATGCAAACGTGTCTTTAATTTTCACACCCATTGTCAAATAAGCTTTTATTTCTTTTTCACAAAAATCATGATTTTTATAAAATAAAAACTTAACGGTTGATTTATTCGATTTTTAGAAAATTTTAATCGTCAGCCTGTTTTAAGTAAGATGCATAATTTTCAAAACCAGAAATCCTGTAATTAAAAAAAATTATAGAGCCCCAAACTTGCCCAGTATAAAAATTGGAATTCTAGAACTCCTAGACATCTGCCTTCCCTTCGATCACGTGCCATTGACTGATAAAAACTGGTGTTAAAATAAATTCCATTTATTTATTTAAATAAATGACAAAAAATCGATAACATCCGTATTTCTGGCCCGAGTTTATTGAATTTTTGAAACTTTGAAACTCATGACCAGACAAATCAAACGGTGTTAATATTAATATCGTATCTTAATTAAAACTGTTAATTTGTGCCCCCTCAAACATATCCTAGCTCCATGAGACTACGGCAGTACTGGCTATAAAATTGTTGCAAAATGAAAAGGAACCACCAGATGGCGCTAAGCGCGTAGAACTTTTAGATTGACTGACTGTTTTGTTTACTTTACGTTTGTACATAGCTTGTCGTGTATTCGTTCGTATTGTGATTGTATCGTCATTAAATGTGTCTACCTGTCAAATAAATAATCTTCATTAGTAAAAGATGTTTCTACCTTCAAAGAAGCTCATAGAACACGAACCAGAAAATTAGGTGAGATCAAACCTTTTATTTACTTTTATTGTATTGTATGATTATCAGAAAGTTACGAAATTCTCTTTTTTAACATTTAAGATTGGTCAATTAATTTTCGACAGTCACATGATATATGTTTAAAAAATCCATATGTTCTAGGTTAACAGAAAGTACATATATCTCAAAGTCTGCATATTAAAATAACTAAAAGTATAAAAAAGTATGCATATGTTTTATGTGAGTATGTGATTAACACGTTGACCGACACTTGTGGCTATAGTCGTCAAAGCGAAGTTTACAATGTAGCATGACGGCTATAGCCACCCAAAACGAAACGGTCGTTTTTAGTCACTACGGCTATAGCAGCACAAATGTGCATTTACCGGCGTACAAGTAGAAGCCCAGTGTCATGTTTTGGAAACAATCTTTTAGGTTGAAGTTCGTTTTCCTCCTGTTATACGAGTTGCAGCTTCAGTATGCACGTGCAGGGTGGCTAGTGGTCAGGGAAAAATACAGTCAAAAAATGATAATTACCAGTATATTCTTATAGAAAAATTCAAATTGATTATTTGATCGAATAATCAACATAAATTTTTCTATAAGAATATACTGGTGTTTATCACTTTTTTTGACTGAATTTTTCCCTGACCACTAGCCACCCTGACGTGGTTGTGAAGGCAGTAGTGCAACCTAATTAAAGGTGCTGAATTAATCAAAATTAAGTTTATTTAAGCAGAAAGAGTAAAACTATACATCTAATATTCTAAAAATTACAAAAACATATAGTGTCAATTTTCGAACTTCACTTTTTCCTACTTTCCATCAACGTGTTAAATAAATAATGTTATCAGTAAAATTTATATAAACTTTAATAATGGTATCACTATTATAGTGCAAATAATATGCATGAGGTATATTTTCTGTAGAAAATATGCATAAACGATTAAAAATAATTATGAAAGCGATTTGGTATCGCAATGAGTTTTTTCTATCTTTTGATAAATAAATTTTAGGAAAATCTGCCAATTCTATATATTTGTGAACAAAAATAAATTAAAAAAATTGTTAGAAATTGGCCTGTATGGATTTGAGACGACGAACTTCTACCTTGTAAATAGGGTGTGAGTCATAGATAATAAAGGTGAGAAGCATAAGTATGTGTCATCTCTCTAAGGCATTTACTAAGTTAGTTCAGTGGAGAATGAGTCATCTACAGTTTGGTGAATTTAAAATAGGAGGTAATGTGATTTTTTTATAATTCTGCAAAAATGTATGTATCTTAATTTTTTATATTCTGTATATATGTTAAAATATGTTCGTATATAACTAGTCTGACTATGCTCAAAGGGGCCTTTAGAAAAATGAGCCATTTAGAAAAAATGGGACCTCTTTTAATTTATCGTAACGCTGTAGCCTAATAATATATGTTTTATTAATAAGTATTAGAGATCGACCGAAACAGGTTTTTAAGACCGAAACCTAAACCGAAACCGAATTTCAGTGATCTTCCCATTTTCGGCCGTAACCGAAACCGAAAGTGTAAAAAAAAAATAAAAAACTGTTTAATACATACATTATTGCATATAATTATTAATTAATATATTAATAGCAAATAATTAATAGTTACTTAATAATAACTAATTACGTTACTAATTAATTTATTAATTATACGTGTAATGAACTACATTTCTAACAAACAAACGTACATTGTATATGTGTGTGTATAAGTTTCAAACAAAAATGAAACATAAATAATACAACTTATATATTTTATCATTTTATAACAACAACTTTTGAAACTTAAACTACTAATAACAACTAACTTGTGAAATTTACACCGCTCAACACAATTTATAAATTTGTTTTAATTTAAAACGATCTCTCTTAAGATTTATGGATGATATAGAAAACAAACTCAAGAAAACATTTATGAATGTAGAACTTTTGTCTAAATTGATGCGGAATATTGTATTTACTTTGCTATGCATGTTACCTGAACAATATTTTGCATAGAAACGAAACGGCAGTATACATAATTATCAATTAAGCGTTGAGTTTATTAAAAATGAATTTAAATAAAAATTATTTATTGAAATTAATTAATTAAATATAAGTTGTTATAAACATATAAAAATAATATAAAATAATGTAATTTAAAATAATGCATTTAATCAAAATTATTAATATCTTTTATGCACCCATATGTGCGATTTTTTACAAATAGGAGTGTCATTTGAGAAGGTTAGGGGAGGGACAGTTTCCCCCTCAAAGAATGTGATAAGAAAGTATGAGTCATTATAGGTTAGTTTAAATAAAGGGCACAAAAGCTAAAATAATTTGTTCAATTTGACAAAAAAGGAAAATTAGCATTAGGACAAAATTTTAAGCCTAGAAACTAATAATTATAAACTTTATTTTCCATTTCAATATTCTCAAAGTGAGTATTTAACATTATCTTGTACTTTAGCTAATTTTAAATATATATATAAGGATAAAAATGTAACAGTTGTTAATTTTCTTTTAGGATGTGCACAATAAGATCAAAATAAATCTTTGCTCACTTATCGCTTCCCCATTCCAAAAAAAAAAAAAAAAAAAAAAAAAGATTTGCCACTCCTTGCCTCCGTAAGAAAGTATTAAAATAAAACTCCTGTTTGAATATATTATATCCGGTGCCAAGTTGACTCTCTGTGCCTCTATCCAAAACTATTTATTTTCATATAAAATAAAACGTAATTAATTTATCAATAAGACAGAAATAGTTTCCAATTATACGAATTTCATCTAAAAAATATTTTACAAATTAAAAAAAAATATAAATATTTATAAATTTTATAAATAATAATTAATATAAATAATATAAATTTTTATAAATTTTATAAATAATAATTAATATAAATAATATAAATTTTTATAAATTTTATAAATAATAATTAATATAAATAATATAAATTTTTATAAATTTTATAAATAATAATTAATATAAATAATATAAATTTTTATAAATTTTATAAATAATAATTAATATAAATAATATATTTTTTTTTATAAATTTTAACATTAAAAAAAATATTTTAAGTGTACATACCTCGATATATCTTTTGTAATAAATTTCGTAAATCTTCATATGTTTTAACAACACTTTTCTCATAAACAATTTTCTCACAAACTTTTCTCGGAACAATATGGAGTTTCAAAGTAAAAATTTTCTTATTACTGTTAAGTTTGCAGCATTTAAAGATCACGTGATAAGCGTCTTTTAATTTTAGTCATATATGTATTGCTTGCTTTCTAATTTACACTCTCATCATGAATAAGTCATGATGAATAATGATAAACAGTGGAGTTCACAATAATAAACAGTGTCTCATTTGAGCCGATACAACTCATATCAATGAGTAAAGTTGAAAAAATCCGAAAGAAGGACTGAGATTTTGAAATACAGATAGTTTCGGTCGAGTTTCGGTCAGGCCGAAATTTTGGCAGCAGTTTCGCCGAAAACGAATATTCGTCGAAACTCGGATTTTGCGCCGAAACCGAAATTTCGGTCTATCTCTAATAATTATGTTTTATTTTAAAAAGTGTTTTTTAATAATATATGTTTTATTTTAAAATTGCTTATTTTATACTGGAGTAAAATGATATCCTAATTTAAAACATTCATATGTAAATCTTTATGCTATATAGTATAACTGCTAACCTATTACAGTTTAAAATATGCACATAGTAGTCACATAGTTTCTTCTTATTATTTTTCATTAATTTATTTTCATGCTATTATAATCACATTGGTGTAAACTATTTATGTTAATTAAAAGTTTTCGCATATGTATTATAGGGTAAGTTAAATGCAAATTCTAATCTTACACTATTTATGTTAAGTAAAAGTATTCGCATATTTTTTTTTTTCATAGCACACACTTAATCAATGCTACAAGTTTACTTATTGAATGAATAAGACAAAAACTCCAAATAAATAATTTCTCATATAAATAATTATTATTTTTTAATTGTCACTGTTTCAGTTAGTGTTTCCCGCGAAGATTGATTATATGTTTTTAGTCTGCAGGTGCCCTAAAAAGTTTGTGACGCCCGTCGCTGCATGGCACACATTCTGCCAAGGTGTATCAAACAAACAAAATTCATCCTAAAGAATTATTGTTTCGTTTCTGGAAATGAACAACCGTCAACTCATTGGCTGAATTATAAAGGGTGAAATGTGTAGGCATTGAGTATCATCTATACTATTAATGTTGGTAAACGTCTGTCTGTATGTGTGTTGGTGTGTCTGGCGTCTTCAAGCGCAAAACTCTGCGTGCAGACGACGGACATAAGCGCTTTTGGTAAAAATTCGGAAGGGGAGTTTTTAAAATTGACAACATTTTGCCGGAGAGGAGGGGTGCGAACGAATTTTAAAAATGAGTCCGCATCAAAAATTATGGCGACGGGGGAGGGGAGTATGTTTTGCCCACACGGGGCGGAGACTTTCCTAAATTTTGCTGACACCACTCATATGATATATCGTTCGAAAGGCCTCCGACTGCCTTTTCATGTTATGCATCTGTGTGGTCCATCCCCCCTCCAATTGGGGTACTTTTCTCAATTTTGCACACACCCCTCATGCAGGGCCTGTTTACCAACGGGATACACTTCCACCAGTAAAAAAGAATAGAAATTTTGTCCTTATTCATGGCTGTATTTTCGCATGAACAGGGCGTTTTAATACGACAAAAAAGTCTATTAAATTTTACTGGTGGAAGTGTGCCCCGTTAGTAATCAGGCCCTGCCCTCATGTGATGTATCATTGGCAAGGTCTGTGGTCACTTAATCATATTATGCATCTCCAGCGTCCATAATCCCCACTTAGAACCCCCAAGGAGGCACTTTTCTAAATTTTGCACATACCACTCATGTTATATATCGTTAAAAAGGTCTGTGACCACTTAATCATATTATGCATCTCCGGTGTCCATCCCCCCACTTTGCCCCCCCAAGGGGGTACTTTTATAAATTTTGCACAAACCCTTCATGTTACGTATTGTTGGAAAGGTCTTTGACTGCTTATTCATGTTATGCATCCCTGGGGTCCATCCCGCCACTTCCCCCATAAGGGGGTCACTTTTCTAAATTTTGTTGACACCCCTCATGTCATATATTGTTGGAAAGGTCTGTGACCGCTTAATCATATTATGCAATTATGCATCTCCAGTGTCCATCTCCCCAATTTGCCCCCTCCCCAAGGGGGCAATTTTCTAAATTTTGTTGACACCCCTCATGTCATATATTGTTGGAAAGGTCTGTGACCGCTTAATCATATTATGCAATTATGTATCTCCAGTGTCCATCTCCCCAATTTGCCCCCTCCCCAAGGGGGCAATTTTCTAAATTTTGTTAACACCCCTCATGTCATATATTGTTGGAAAGGTCTGTGACCGCTTAATCATATTATGCAATTATGCATCTCCAATGTCCATCTCCCCAATTTGCCCCCCCCCCCCAAGGGGGCAATTTTCTAAATGTTGTTGACACCCCACATGTCATACATTGTTGGAAAGGTCTGTGACCGCTTAATCATATTATGCATCTCCAATGTCCATTTCCCCACTTTGCCCCCCTCCTCCCCCAAGGGGGTACTTTTCTAAATTTTGCAGACAACCCTCATGTCACATATCGTTGGAAAGGTCTGTGACTGCTTAATCATATGCATATCTCTGATGCCCATCTCCCCACTTTGCGCCCCCCCCAAGGATGTACTTTTCTAAATTTTGCACACAACCCTCATGTTATATATCGTTGGAAAGGTCTGTGACCACTTAATCATATGCATGTTCCGTGTCCATCCCCTACTTTACCCCCTACCCCCTTGTAATTTTTTTAAATTTGCACACACCCCTCATGTTACGTATCGTTTGAAAGGCCTTTTACTGCTTATTCATGTTATATATCTCCTTGATCAATCCCGCCAAGGGGGGTACTTTCCATTTACTTGCACAACAGCGCTAAATGTGTCAGATGAAAGAAATTCTGTGAGTGCATGTGCCAGTGAAACTTAAGCCAATTGCTGTTCTCCAACCTAGCTTTAATTCAAAGTGGGTTTTTTATTTATTTGAATTATTCTGCAAAAGTTTCAAACATTTTAAAGCAGCTATGAATTTTATTTTTATGGTACTATCAAGTTTTTTGGCGTCAAATTTTGACGGGTTCCATCTAGTATGTTAGTAATGTTTATTCGAAAAGTTCCTAGATTTTATTTGCATGCTATGCTGAAAAATGTATTCAGTGTAAAAACATCTGAGTCATGCAAGTATTTCTTATGTGTTATTCGAAGCGTTCCTATGTTTCATTTTGCACGCTATACTAAAAATGCAAATTTTTTTTTTCACTTGGGAATAGCACTCTTTTACATTATTTTTTTAAATCATAGTATTTTTACAGGGTACATTGCGAAGGGGCCTTTTCATTCAAACAGGGGACTCCTACAATTTTTTGTGAAGGTTTTTTTTTTTTCAAACATGGGACTCCTACAAATTTTTTATGAAGGTTTTTTTTATTCAAACAGGGATGTATGCAATTTTTGTGAAGGACGCTGGGCCTTTTTATTTAAATAGGGCACGTATCCAATTATTTTATCAAGGGTTCCTGTATTTTGAACTTAACACATATCAATTCTGATGCTATATCTTTAGCCTCACTTGAATTTTTTAAAAAAGGGGGGGGCGGAGGTGTGTAAATGAACCGAATTGATGCAGAGTTTCCGTAACGTGATTTTTTGTGGAGGGACTCAATATCGATAACTTCTTCCAGTTTCTTTCAAGGAGTCCCTGTCACTTTTAACCATTTTTAATTTTTGCGTGCTATACTTGAAAATGCATTCACGTAGAACCTATTTTTATATTTCAATCCATTTGAGAATCCTATATGGTTTGGCTATCAGTAGAGCAAACCTTTTTCTTGAATCCATTGGATTTTTTGTACAGGGGAGATTTATATTAGAAATGGTACCTGTCCCATTATTGTGAAGGAGCCAATATCTGTAACTTTTTCCAGTTTCTTTTGAAGGGTCTCCATAACATATAATCATTCCATTCCAAGGCTTCCCTGTAACTTTTAACTATTTTTGCACGCTGTACTAAAAAATGCATTTCTGTAAAACCTATTTTTATATTTCAATCCATTTGAGAATTCTTTGTGAGCAATTCATTGGAGCTATGTATTTTTTCATGGACCTCATGCAAATGACTTCAAGATATGAATAGCATGCGATTTTTTATGTTCGTTTAAATTCTTAATCCGTATAATCCCTAAAATCATATCTTCTCTAAAAATACCTCTTATCGTGCTATAAGACGCTTCTTATTCTCAAATCCACCTAAATCAACCTGCCATGAGTCACCTCAATCCACCCTCCGAGTTCCATCAAGAGGGGGTGCGCAGTGGAGGGGGCGCACAAATCCACCCTCAAATGGGGGCGAATATCCCTTATCGTACTGTACTCTTATCTTATCTACCACCGCAATCCACCAAGATCCATCCTACGCCGCCACCACCGCAATCCATCCTCTAAGATCCACCCAGATCTACGATCCACCACCGACACCGACCTGTCCTCATAATGACAATACTACACGAATTGGACCGTGCCCTGAGCTTGGAACCGAAATATTATTATTTTTTAATTACTGTTAAGAACTGGTATGTACTAAACTTACAATACCTTTAATGTTATACAGAATCATCATGAAGTTAATTATAATGTTCGGAATCAGTTGCGTTTAAATCCGAAAGATAGTTGATGAGATATAGAAACGGAGAGCAGTTACAGAAAAATCTTTGTTTGATTACCCGCCCGTGGGCGCTTTGTCAAGGGCTCAACAACAAGTTACTTACTTTCATTGTTGGTATGTATCAAGTGAATGCGGGTTCGGTACTTTTATTTCGAACATAAATTTAATTTTTACGAAAATCGTTATTTGAAATTTCCAGTATTCTCTATATATAACATTTATAAAACGCTACGGGTGCAGCTAAAAATGTTATTTTTTTTTTAAAGAAATTTGTTTTTTTCTAAATAAGAGAAATACATTTGTTTTTATTAATAAGAGTTCTCAATTAATGAAAAACGCGCCGCAAAGAGGCGTGCGGTGAAGTACAAAAAATGCGATAACAAATAAAAAGGCGACAACCCTCTTCCTCTCCATACAAGCAAACCTAACGAATAATTAGTTTATGAAAACCCTGATGCAAACGTTTCTTTAACCCTTTCCTGCACAGTGGTCCCACTCCGGGCACACCTATTTTTAATTCCAAACTTGCCTTTGGCACCAAGAATATTTTAATAAAATTTTTCTTCTATAATGAAAGCTTAAAATAAGGAGTTCTTATTTTCTAAAAAAGTCGTTTATAAATTCCAGTGTCAGTCAGTAATTTCGCATTTTACGAACAGAATTTGTCTGTGCCGGAAAGGGTTAATTATCATACCCATTCTCAAATAAGCTTTTATTTTTTTTCATAAAAATCAGAATTTTTATAAAAACTTATTGTTTGATTTATTCAACTTTTTTATAAAATATTCTTCTTCAGCCTGTTTTAAGTAAGGACGCTTAATTTTCCACTCAAAAAATCCAAGATCTTTAATAATTTTAAACAGACTCTAATAACAACACTCCAACTTTTTAATACTTCTTTTGTATCTTTCTTTATTCAAGAGATAAGACAGGCTGTGCCTGGCTCATGAAAAGATGCGTTGAAGTAAATTATTTTTCTGCAATACAATTAATGCAAAATAATAAACTAGCTTGGGTTCTAAGTGTCAGATAATCGTAATTTTTACAAACTTGAAATGTAAAAGCAGAGAAGATTCGAACGGTGTTAATTTTAAAATCGTAGTTTAATTAGAACTGTTAATTGAGTCCCCTAAAATCTGCTAGTACCCTTGTTGATTCATTATCGCGGACACCTGACGCTCTGAATATTTAATCAAATGCATAGGTTACTTGCAAGATTAAATCGGTCGAAAAATTTCTAATTCATATTTCCGAAAGTTGTGGATGGATTTTTTGAAATTGGGATTTTTTTTATCTAGATCTGCAAATTTTTGTGTCGATAGACCTAATAGTTTTCGTTATTTCGACGTGTTGCGAAAAGGCGTAGTTAAAAGTGATTCTGTTAGCCCAGTTTATTTCGTGTAAACCTAAAACCTTTTTCTCCCTCCCAACATACACCTCATTTTGCGGTTTGACATTTCTTTTGCACCATTTTGAGTAAAAGGTGGCATTTTGGAAGCGATGTGTAATTAGTTTTTATTAATATTTCGGCAAAATTTTAAAATTCTGATTCTAAGGTGCTCCAGGGGAGGTTTTGGACTACCCTCATCTTAATTTTCACACTTCTAGGTGAGCTAGCCATTTTCCTAGCCATTGCACAAGAACGAAAATTTATTTTATTAATATATATAGATTGTGTTAATCTTGCATGTGTTTAGTCCATAAAAACCTTAAATTAAAAATACAGAATATTTTCCACAATTTTTGTCGGAATCTTAAGGAAAATAGAGAAGCTAAAAACAAATGAATGTAAAAGAAATATAATTGTATCGTCAAAAGTTTTATAAATGAATTTAGCTAAATCCTTTTAAGTACTAGATATTTTTAATTTAGAATAATAGAAATTTGTTTGAAAAGAAAGAATAAGATCAAAATAAATTTATATTTTTTCCTTATCGAAATATTTCACTGTTAACCTTATCTTGCATCTAAGGTTTCCGACTATTTCTCTAATAAAACCATGTAAACATCACGCAAGTACTCCACCATCATGCAAGGTACTTATTAAAAAAAAGAAAATCCTTTAGGAAAACACACAATCTTTATTCAACTCCGCCTTTCTTTCGTAAAGATTTGTTGACATTCGTGAATATATGTTGTTAGGGTTCTTTTCAAAAAAATTATTTATAGCAAAGCTACTCAAGCAGCGTTAGGGCGATTTTATCTTATGTTACATAACTTTAGTTCCGAGAGTTATGTATAAAATTTGTATTTTATTCGACAACAGTGAAGCATTTTTTAAATATCTTAATAGACAATTCTTGTCTATTTTTATCAAAGTTATTAATATATGATATATCCTTAAACGATTACAAAAAATAAAAGCAAGTGACTGAAACGAGATTAATATGAAAAGAATCAATTAGAAGCGGCACAAAGAGATTTTATTTTTACATAAAAATACATTATTACTGCATGATGGCTATCATAAGGTTTTTTTTCCACCTATCAGCTTTTTTTTTTTTAAAATCTTCCACCTATCAAGATGGATTCGATGAACAAGAATGTAATCTTTGTTAATTTGTACGTAAAGTAGACATTAACTGAATATAATAAAAATATAAGTTAAATTGTTTAAATATAAATTTTGCTCTCAAATTTGTATGGACTATGTTGTGTTAATTATTATTATACTCATTGTGAAACAGGATTTTTTATTTTATTTATTAATACTAAATAGTTACAAATGTGTCCAATGAACCCGATTTGTAATTCGTGTATTTGTTTTCGATTGTAGGAGTATCATTATGATATCATTACACAAAATCACAAGACATTTTGTGCAATGACACCATATGATATTAATTATAATATGATGACTCGACACCTCTTCTGTAAATTTATATTTTTGTTTATGAAATAAACAATTAAGAAAACATAAATGTAAATCTGTAATTAAATGCAATTTTTTAAAAACATATATACCGTAATTTCCGGCGTATCATCCGCTGATCAAACAAACATATTTCGACCCAGAAATTTTACTTTATACAATGTAACTTGCTAAATCGATGTAAATATTTGATTTCAATTAATAAGTAAAATTTCTGGGTCTAAACATGATTGTTTGATCCGTGAATTATACACCGGAAATTACGGTATTGATACATATATGGTAATCATATAAGCCTCAAGTTCTCGCGTTGAAATTCTGCTACGGGAAATATTTGTTATTTGTAATCATACTTATAAACATCTGAATGATGTTGCTTCTTGACAACAGCATAGCTGTAAAATGTTCTGATTTTTTAACCATAGTTTTCGTATAGTAGTCTGTATTTTTTTAATCTCAGATTTTCGCGATTAAATAAGGCGAATAATTTCAATTGAAAATAATACTGACAAAAAATTGTAGCAATTGGTATTTATGCAACAATATAAGATCACATATAATAGTATAACCGCTTGTTCTCAGGCCACCAAGATGACACTATTTTTATACAAGATAATTGGCCTTATTTAATAACAGAAACTTTGCTGTTAAACAAGTTTATGATTTACCTTTAGAATATTGCGTGACTGTAAAAGAATTTCAGGCAAAAAGTTTGTACAGCACTAACACACAGCATAGTTGCCAACTTTTATGCTTTTTTTACCACTGAAATTTAAAAGTAATTTATGAATTATTTAATCCAAGAAATCACCTATTAAATAAATCAAAAATTTCTTTTAAACTTTAGTGGTAAGAATAAGCGTAGTTGGCAAATATGCGTACAGTCATATGAGTTAATTTTGCTGTTTGAAAAGATGTAGCGGTGGCATTCATATTTCACGCATGCTCGATAACATAACTTTACATTTACTGGATTGATTTATGTGTATAAGAAATTGTGTTCAGGGTTCGTATTGGTTCTTAGTTCTTTAATAACACACGTTTCACAAAGGTTATTTTGCCTTATATAACAGCAAGACACTGCGATTAAATATGACCAAGAAATCTTTTCGAAAATAGTGGTATTCAAAAGTAAGTAACCGTATGAAACTTCGTATTTCAATATTATTTTATAATATAAATAGTCTCATAAGAATAAAGAGGTAACTGTACCAGGTATTTTGTTTAATGTTATGTTATTGATCTTTATAATAATAAGTTAAATTTATTTTGCTGCATGTTTAGAACATTATATATTAAATTATTACTTTAGTTAGTGAAACTCTGCATTCTTTTTAGTTATTAGTTTTTCTATTGCATCATTTACAAAACGCTAAGACCAAAAGAAACTGAGTGTTTCTACTAAAATATTGCTGGAAGAAGAGCTTGAATACTTAGCGAACCATCGACATAACTGTCAAACTTTCCAATTTTTAATAATAATACTTTAAATAGTCTTTTTTTTATGTAATCGCAAATTTATGTTATTAGTTAATGCAAATTTACCTGTTAAAAAAACCTCAGTGTTCAAAATTGGGATTGTTTGGCAACTGTGCACCTAAGGCAGGAACAGTGAACCGGCAGCCTTAAACCAAATTGCCACCACTACCTCGGAAAAATATACTTCGATTAATTTAATGAAAGAAATTCTAAGATTAAATAGGACGAAGAAAATTATTTAGGAAAAGTAGCTTCAATTGTCCTTTTGGTACTCGGGTTAGCTGTCCCTGACCTATTGACATACCTGCCAATCTCGGATTATTCTGCCGTACAATGTGGGTTAATTTGACCAACGTTAAACACTTTTCTAACCAGAAAATATTTTTAGAAATAAGTTGAATTGAACTCCCGGAGGAATAATGAAATCTATACTAATAAAATAAAGTTTCGCTCTGTGTGTCTGTGTCTGTTGGCGATGGCTAGCAAAATCTAGCCCACCTAGAAGCCTGGAATTTTAGATTTAGGTAGTCCAAACACTCTCCTGGTGCACCTGAGCCTCAGAATTTTAAAATTTTGAAAATTAGAGTAGCTATTAATTAAAAACTAATCAAAGATCGCAAATAAAAAATCACTTTTTCGAAAAGAGCTCGCGCATGCCCAGTAACCATTTATTCGTTTCTCCGTTAAAAGAAGAAACAAAGCGTGAGCCATTCCAGTTATTTTTAAAGTTATTTTTTCAGTTATTTCTAAATTCGCCATGGGCGAACGGCTAGAGATACGGAAAAACCGTCTACATACTCTCAAAGAACATACTTTTACGTCTCGAACGATTCGGTAGGTTTGAAAAAATTTCACATTTAACCCTTTAAAAAAATCAATAAGCATCGAATTCATGTTTTTTATTTTCTCCCGTTTTCCGAGCCTTGCATCCACCAGAATTCAAAAGATATGGAAAAACGAAGGTCACCAAATTAAAGAGCTAACTTTGTCCTTTTCAAAGCCATGTTTGGTTTTAAAAAATACGAAAATTAACTCTTCGAAAAAGTATATATTCTGTATGCCGTTTTGCAACTTTTGCGATTATGGCAATTTTTAAAAATTTGCATCGACGGTTCAGAGAATGGTACGAAAAATTAAAAATGCCAGACAAAATCTACATTTATTCCCTTTTTGATATGTGTATTTGTTTTTGAAAAATACGAATATTAATCCTTTGAAATAAAATCGCGCGCAGGACTCACTTTTGCGAATTCCGATTTTCTGCGATATAAAATAACCAAACAAAACACAAGCACACCTAAAGACATCTACGTTCTATCGCATTCAGGCAAAAACCTTTAATTTTAAAAAAATGCGCATTAACCCTTTCGAAAACGTTTTTTACTGTAAGTCAATTTCGCTTTTTAACTATTTCTCCTATCTTTAAAAATTCGAATCGGCGTTCATAAACAAGATAGGAAAAACTAAAAATACCGCCCCTAATCTATATCCCTTTGCTTTTTACAATCTGGTATCTGTTTTGAAAAATTTTAAATTTAACCATCCGAAAAAATCCTTCCCAAAACTCACTAACACGATTTTTGTTTTTCGGCCCAGGTTTAAAAATCGGCATTGATTCAGGAAATGCGAATACTGACAAACAATAGACTCCAGATCATAGACACATTCGTTTTCTTCAAAACTCACCGTTGGGTTTTAAAAAATATGTACATTAACCCTTTCGAAACCGATCGTTTACGTAACGTTTACGTTAATTACTTTCGCGATTTCCGCTATTTTGGCAATGTTCACCGGTGGTTAACCCCTTAATCGTCGTGCCCGAGACATTCACGGGCAGCGTAGGTTACGCGTGTTTTATTCAAATTGTTTGATTCCCACCAGTTTTTTAAAATAGTTTTATTGACTTTATTCTTGCATTATCTTATCTGTCTATTAAATAAGACGAACATTTCTACTTAAAAAAACTGGTGGTAAACAAGCAATCTGAATTTTTAAAAAGTAGCCTACACTTAAAGTGCGCGACGATTAAGGGGTTAAATTTGAATCCTACTAGGAAATTTGTTGGATTGAGTGTTCTGAAAAGGCCTCTTCAAAAACAGATTGCTCCCCCTGGCGGTGGAAGGTGGAACTATAGGAGTATCTCTGGTTCTATGGGCCCGATTACGAGAGGGTTTGGCTCATTCGACTTGATATCTATAGCCTTAAATATTTTAGTTGCACTTTCGGCCGCCAGGATGCGTTTTCTTATCTTGGGTTCTATGAGTCCGATTACGACGGGGTTTGCCTCATTCGACTTGATTTATATAGCCTTACAGATTTCAGTCATATTTGTATAGAACTGATTATTATTATCTCGGGCTCGGGCAACGCCGGGCGGGTTAGCTAGTTAAATATATAAAGTAATATATTAAATACATTTTCTGGTAAGAAGCGTGTTTAACTTGAGCGTTAAGTATTCGCTGAAAAACATTTGGATGTTAGCAAGTATGTATTGGACCACGAGCCGCTAAGATAGCAATGCTTTTAAACAGTTTAATTTGCTTTTTTTATGACAGAAACTTTGCTATATATATATATATATATTGCATAGAAAGAAGTCATATTATTAAAAATTTATTTAAATATATATTTTGGTTGCCTGTATGTTTCTTTACTTTAAAAAAATTGGATGGTGTGAAGCTGTGGAATATTAGTTAATATGTTAGTTTATATGATTTTGATCCTTTAGATGAGTGTCATCAAAAAGCGGCCCACGTGGAACCACTCTTTTCGTGCAGTAATTTTTGCTTTATTTAATTGCACAATTTACACAATCCTCTTTCCCTGATGAAAATATAGATGTCGAAGCAATTGAAGCATCAAGGAATAGAACCTTTGTTATGTAAATGACCGAGTTTGTCTAAGAGGAGCGCAACTCAAATTGCTGGATCTGTATTAAAATACATAAAAAGCATTTAATTATTTTATATTCTAAACAATGGTTCAGTTAGCTTTTCAATGTAACACCGGTACAACATCTGAGCTTACAGAACGTGACACAAACATTACCGCTCAATTAAGCATTCTGTCTATATTTTGTTGTTGTTGTTTGTAATAATTCCATAATGATGCACATATGCAACTAAACGATTTTTAATTTTTCCTTAAAATGTTTTAAGAAATATTTTTTTCAATATTTTTCCTTTAATAAATAATTTAAATCCAGAACGCGTACAATCTTATCGCAATTTTTAAGTAGAATGTTCCGCCTCAATTATTTGCAGAAAAAATAATTTAAAATTTTGCGAAAAAAAGAGTGGGTTAGAAATTCTCTAATATAATCTCTATAGAAACCCCACTAGTCTGCAACATCATTCAAAGCCTTCAAAAAATACAACCCTACTACTTCAAATGGGTACATGGACATACAGGCATAGAAGGAAACGAAGAGGCAGATAGGCTAGCCAAGGAAGTAACGGTTCCCTCAACGCAAATAACTCAAAAATTTATTCCATTACCTCCATCCTCTCTTAAGATACAACTTAAACAACATCTCATGTACCAATGGAAAAGGGCGTGAAATCTTGGCCAGACGGGAGGTTTCTCCTACGAACTCGTCCCAAATGTCCCGGAGTATTTTCTACTCAACCATCCTTGTTTACATCTTCTTGTAACAAATCATGGCCAGTGGCGTAGCGTCAGGGGGGGGGGGCACAATCATTTTATTACCAGTATAATTATATACTACATTTAGCCTTATTAAATCTTTGGACGGTATGAATTAAATAAGGCCAAATATAGTATATAAAAATTCTGGTAGTAAAGTGGTCCGTGCCCCCCTTGACGCTACGCCTCTGATCATGGCCCCTTCCCGCCTTACCTCAGTAAGTTCGGCAAAACAACATCGTCACGTTGTACGTGCGGTCTACGAGGCACGTCGCTGCATTACATTCTAGACTGTCCCCTATAACTCTTCATTTAAAGAAACCGAACAATTTACGTATTTCAAATTGGTTCAGCTTAATCCTAAAAAATTCTAGGACAATAAAAAAAATAATTGATTGTATATCCCTAGTGGAGAAAAATCAGTCTCTCTTTCATCTTCATTTGTTATCTCTGGTGGAAAAAACTGATACTTGTCATGTCATGGAGACTTTAGACTATTTCACTCTGAAAACTTTTGAACTTTCTTTATCATTCATAAAATATTCAACAAAAAAGACTGTAAATATAAAACACAATTTAATCCAAAAAAAAACTAATTGTTATGGAAACATATCAAATTATTTAATCTAGAAAACAAATATTTGTAAATATTCATATCTTTACATCTAGAAAACAAATATTTGTAAATATTCATATCTTAACATCTAGAAAACTATTCATTGTAAATATTAATATATTTTAAAATAGAACGCTCAATTAATGTCAAAAACCTCTGGTTATTGTAAAGTTATAGCGTATAAGTACTATGTAAGGGCCTAATGGCCTATTATATGTATTTTTTTAAATATACTTGCCGAGCAGGGCATGTTTAGTTTAAACCCTTGGGGACGAGTGACGCATAAGATGCTCAGAATCCTCGATTATTCCCACCAGTTATATTTTAGTGTAAACTTTGTCTTATTTAAAGGCAGCATTTTTGCGATTCAATTAGGCGAAAATTTCTGTTTTAAAAAACCGGTGGTGAAAGATTAAAAATCCCGTAAAGACGCTTGTCGCGAAGGGGTTAAGCCATCTGGTAGGCTTCCATGCTCTTTTAAATCTGAATCTGTTCAAATTCTTATTCTGTTCGGAACAGATTTTGCATTCAAATCTTGAAAAACACATGATGCTTCAGCATTGGTGAAGGTGCATACAGAGGCGTAGCGTCAAGCGGGGGCACAGATCACTTTACTACCAGTATTTTTATATACTATATTTGGACTTATTTAATTCATACCGTTCAAAGATTAAATAAGGCTAAATGTAGTAGAATATTATACTGGTAGTAAAATGATCGTGCCCCCCCCTGACGCTACGCCACTGAGTGCATATAGTATCAACAATTTTGTAATAAAGAAACTAGTTGAAAACTGCGAATATTGTGGTCGCACCATGAGTTAAGTGCGTTGGCCCAGGTGTTACTCTGACAACGTTACATTGTTGACGCCAAGTAACCTCGGGCACGGAACTTTCCACACTCTTCCTGATTTTGCAATGAACTCTTCATCTTCGTCCGAATTATCATCAGATGATGGCTTCCAATGTCATTTTCTCCAGACTTCACTTCAAAATTGTCTTCAGATTCTGACACATCTACTGGTGGAAAATATTCCTCATCAGATTCGGTCAATCAAATTTCTACTCAAATCACTGATACTCAGCTGACGAATTTCATCTTCTGGAAGTACTTTTCGTGTTATTTTTCAAAATTTACAATCTTCAGAATTTGCAAAGAACTAGGATAACAACATTCAGAATTTGTAACTTAAAATACCAAGTGGGATCCTTGTGGGACCCTACTTTTTTTTACGTTAATTTTTTAGAACATTTTATAACCAAAAATACACATTATTTATGTTAATCTGATTCTGGACACATAGAAAAATCAGGAATAAAATAGTTGTTATACATACGACAGGATCACCCAAAATAACACTCTAGCGTCCTCAGTAGACCCCCTTGGTATATTAAGGTTTAAAGCAAAAATTAAAAATGTTAACAATTTCAATGAAAATAATGACAAAACCATTAAAAATTAAAAACTATTACTATTTAAAAATAAACTGTATTTTATACATTCACTTTTCGCATCATAGGGGAAATACAGAAGTTAAAACTCTTAACCATTTTAGGGGCAAAGTACTTTCAGTAATAAAATGTTGAAATAAATGACTTGCACCGGATTTCACGTAGAAATATAGTTGGAAATATGAAAAAGGCAAAATATCACATACGTATTAAATGGGTAAGATTTTAGCAAATTTTGTGTGCCATTGTGGCGTTTGGGAATTAAAATTAAGTGGTTTCATAAACATACCACTGCCCCTGAAAGGGTTAAATGATTAAAAAGAATGTAATTATATAATGAAATTATTATAAAATAAGTATTGTAAAGGCTTCTAAGAACCCAGTTTTGTTTTAAAAGGTAGGGATGGTCCAACATGTGGGGGGCGCAATGTTACTATCTTGGTATACAATAATTCGAATTTTTTAACCCTTTCCGGCACGGTGGTCCCACTCCGGGAACACCTAATTTTAATTCCAAACTTGCATTCGGCACCAAGAATATTTTAATAAATTTTTGCTTCAACAATGAAAGCTTAAAATAGGAAGTTCTTATTTTCTAAAAAAAATCGTTTGTAAATTCCGGTGCCAGTCAGTGATTTCGCATTTTACGAACAGAATTTGTCTGTGCCGGAAAGGGTTAACGACATAAATTCTGCGATTAATTAAGGCGACGATTTTATTTCGGATATATTGATGACATTTCCCTGAAACACTATCAGGGAAAAACATTGGACACCCTTGATTTAAAGTCAAATAGAATAAAGTAAAAAAAAGAATTGTATGGTGAAAGAAACAAAAAATTATATCACTACATATTTTTTGCTTATCGAAATCATTCAATGTTAACTATATCGGGCATCTAATGCTTCCGACAATTTCTCCAATAAAACCATTTAAACATCACGCAAGTATTCCACCATGCAAGGTACTGATAAAAAAAGCAATTCCTTTAGCAAAACATACAATCTTTATTCAACTCCGCCCTTCTTTCGTAATTGTTTGTTGACATTCGTGAATATAGGTTGTTAAGGTTCTTTTTGAAAAATTCATCTATAAAAAAGTTTTCAACCTACGTTAGGGCTTTTTTTTTAATCTTTTGTCACACATTGTAACTTAAAGAATTATGTTTTTTTTCTTTTCCAAAATAAAAAGCATTTTATATATATCATAATACACAATTCAATGATGTAATTTTAAAAATAAATCGATTCGGGTTATAGAAACAGGTGAAGAAACATGTTTAAAATGAGAAGAAACAACTAAATAGGCTGCCATTATTTAAAGCAAAAATTTCTATTTTAAATTTCTGGTATGGATTTGACATTTCTGAATTATAAAGAAGGCCAAACTGGCAACCCTGGTGATATTGCAACCCTGAAACCCTATTAAAATTTAGTGGTAACAATCGGCCCAGTTTTAAAAGTAATGAAAAATTAGTTTTTTCACATAGGGCTTCATCATGATGGGGGTCATCAGTTTTTCTTTATTTTTGACTAACAGAAGCATTTGTAGCAAGCAGGGTTTCTGAGGCACATATAATTTGTAAACCACTATTTCCGAATAGTAGTGTTTACCTTAGTTAAGACAAACATTCTGATAATTATTCATGCGAAAGCTACTAATCGGAACTAGTAGCAGTTAAAATTCCTGACCCGTAGCAATCCAACCATTAAGCGTAACAATATGATAGGATATGAATTATAACATAATGGCTAGATACATTTTACACAATTTTATACTTCGTTAATAAAATAAAAACATAACCAAACATAAATATAATTATCTAATTAAATTTATTTTTATATTATAATACCACATTCTGACATATATAATGTTCTACATAATTAAAACTTATTTCCAAATATGATAGGTTTTACTAAACAAATGAGAAAGAACAATTTATAGAAAAGAAAATTTCTATTATTATTACTATTATTTTAAATGCCTTGTTGCCCGAACTCTATTTAACGCGAGTGCAGTCGCGTCTTTTTTAGAACGCCACCATTTCCCACCGTTATCAGTTGGCCGAAAACAATGAGGAAATTTGCCGATGTTACCAGATGATCGAAAACGGAGAACATAAATAAAAAATATGGATGAATTTGAAAAGATACATAAGAGTTCAATTATCTATTCAAGTGTGTATTCAGTTCACAGATAAATAAATGTTTTTAATAACTTTTTTTTGAAAAATATATTAAAGTAAAATAATAATAATAATTTTTTTTTCTGAATTTATGAAGATACAGTGAATTACTAATTAGAGTAAAATTTGAATTATAAATTTCAAATCGTAATAGGATAAATTAAATTCAATGACCGAACAGTAGTAATGTGGTTTTTCAAGATGCCGCCGCACTAGGTGCCAATTGAAGATGAAAAGATACAGCTTACATAAATCATTTATGCAATTTAAATAAACATTTAATTGTATGTTTCATCACATATTATTAATAACTCATATCAATGTTCTATTTTAATACAGGTTTCGTAAGCTTTTACTACAATTTTGTAATATAATTTTCCTATTTAAGATTTAAATAGCAGAAATTGTAGACGCCACGATTAATTGCAGGATTTGTAATGATTTTCTGCATTTAAATAAGGCAAACAATTCTATTTAAAAATTGTGGTAAATGTATACGAAACCTGTAATATTTTTACTTACAATATATATACTGGGTGGTTATAATATAAGTATATCTATTTGGAGCTCTCTGTAGTTTGAAGGGATAACCGGAATGAAACCAAAATCGGTACACTTACTATTCGAGACGGGGCCCCGTCTTAATAAATACCAAGTGTTCCATTCTTCTTCCCCCGCGGGAGAAGAAGAATGGAACAATAAAAAAATAATTGGAATAATCTATGTCAGATGGCGCTTTTGAGTGGGAAATATAATGTGTTATATTGTGTACAGTGGAGGTGTCGGGAACCACAATGACTTTACCGCATATCACAACAAGTGCGAAACATTACTCCTGATGCGTTACATTCCGCAGTTGAGCACGTCGTGCACCGCTTGGATTGTGTCCTCCAGCACGAGGACCATGTTGAACCTAACACCATGCGAAAGCGTAACCACATTCACTGTGAGATTTTCCAATAAATTAGGTGTGCCATCCGGTTTTACGGCTTAATTCTTTGTTTTTCTATTACACTTTACATTTCACACACAGTAGCGCCATCTGTCGGTGATTCTTGCAATTATTTTTTATTGTTTCATTCTTCTTCCCACTTCTCGAATAGTAAGTGTACCTATTCTGGTTTCATTCGGGTTATTCCTTCGAGCTACAGACAGCTCCAAATAGAGATACTTATATTATAACCACCCTGTATATAAATAATGAAAAAATTCTTCCTTGAACCGCTTTCCACTATCCTTACTCTAAAATTATGAATATAAAGGCTATAGCTTTATATTATTTATTTATTTATTTATTTCTGTGTTGTGGTGATGGTGGTGTGTGGTGGTTACGTGACTTTCGAGATTTTATGCGAATTTTATGCTTTTTTAAAATGTAAATCAGGGTTCATACGGGTACCGTTATTTTCCAGGTGAAGTACCAGTATGTTTTTCTAAAAAAATACATCAAGTTCAAACGTGCGAAATTTCACCTTATTTAAGTAGAGATTATCTCTAAGACAATACCGTTACAGAAGAATTTCCTGGTCTTAAAATTCCAGGACCCGTACGAACCCTGTAAATATATGAATGAGCTTTTTCTAGTTATTTCAGGGTGGAGACAGGGCCGTTGGATCACTCCTCTGGTTTCAAGTTTCGTATAAATGAAATAAATAATGAATGTCAAAAGTTTATTCAAATTATATGTCTAATTTGAATACATTTCTGATTGTAGATTTTAAATACGGATACAGTTAAATTACTTTGAAGAACAGAACAACAGAATGCATTTTCTATTCAAAAATAGTGGTAGCATGGTGGTCTGTGAGTCACACATTCAAGACCAAAAATAAAATTTCCATTTGAAAAAAGTGTTGAAAGTTTTGCCTCCATTTTTATCTAGAACTTACGAATTCAAAATCATAAGTAAAATTTATTTAAATGATTATTTTGCGTCATACCCAGGTAGCACCAGACGTTTTTATAGCGTTGAAAATAAGTCAGAACTGTTGAAAATTGGTTACGTTGTTTTATGTCCGTTGAAAAATATACTTTATATCGCAATATTTTAGACTAAAGAAATTGGAAATTTAATTCGTCATAGAAAAGACTTTTAAAAAACGTTGTTTCATGGTCACGATATTTCCGTTACTCTCTCGTCGTTTTAAAATAGGACTTTTAATCGTTTTATGTTTTCCTTTGCTTCAGCCAGAAAGTATGATTGCTCAACGATATAATAGATATTTTTCCTAAGTGAAAAATTCGTTGAAACAACGTTGTATCTCCTCAACTCAGTTTGGACGCCGCGTGATCGGAATTTCTTTCTGCGCAGCCTTCCAACCATCCCACCTTTCCAGGCAAGAACGAAAATAATAATAAGCCGCCATTGATTCCCTTCTTGCTGGCGCTGTGTTTGTTTTTGTTCTGCACCATTTTGTCTAGTAAACGTAAGTAATCACAAGTCTTGTTATTTTTATTTATAATATTTGTAATGTATTATATTTTTAGAATGTTTTAATTTTGATCAGGTTGTATTTAAAGTAAAATAAATGATTGTTTTGGTCAATTCCATCGTAACTGACGTAACACTTGATCATCGAATTTTGTTTTCAAAACTGTGCAGAAAATTTAATTAAGCTAGAATTTTTTTTTTTTTTTTTTTTTTTTTTTTTTACAATTTAAAATATTTCTTACTAAGGACTTTATACCCAAATACCTGCAGATTATTTCAATCTGTCTTTTAGTCACAAAAATTGTAATTCAAAATCCTGTAACTGATGTAACGTAAAATAGACAAGCATTTTTTCTGCCTTCATTGAAGTGTAAAAATTATCAAAACTATCCTGTTAAAATAAGTGATTTAATGTTCTCAACAACACTAAGTAATGAAAAATTATAACAGTAACTTGTTTAATTAATTTCTGAACAATAAAAAAGAAAAAATGGCATTTACACATGTAACTGACATAACTTTTATTGTGTAACTGACGTAACATTATGACTTTTACAAAGACAATAATGGTTCTTAACTTAGTTTGTAAATAGTAATTTACAAAGGCTTTGTATTAGGATTTTATTATACAACATAAAAATACCAAGCTTTCCAATCATACACTCAAATTAAACATGTTATAAATTTTATTTCCTCCTCAATATGAGACTTTTATGTGGAATTGACCTTTTAATAAATCATGTGCATCAATTTTGTATATATTCAGAACTCTGATCATCACTGCTTGTGTATGATATCAATTTAGTTTTTTGAAAATGATTGTTGCTTGCTTTAATAATTTTTATATAAAGTTTATTGAATTTAAACTAATTGATATTTTGTAACATGAAGTGTGCTAAGGGTCAACCCTGTGTTTGTTTATATTCATAAGTATGCATCTTGAGTTTTTTAAAAAGAATTTCAATTTTTGAAATTTTATTTATTGTGTATACCTTTTAAAAGCAATTTTTTTAAAATATCAGCACTATTTAAAAATACATATATATAAAAGAATTGATAGGTATATAAAAAGTTCAATTAACTAATAGATATGAAATTAAAACTGAAATTCTTTAACCATTACTCATTTCGATAAATGAAATCTATCAAAATGTGTTATTACGTGCTGTAACAATTCCTTGAATAATGCAAAATGTTTCATATTTTCTGAAAGTACCATTTTTTTTTTTTTTGAAAAAATTGGTTATTTTCGTGTTATAGTGTCCCTCACCCCGCCCCCCCAAGGATGAATCGCTAAGCGACCAAGATTTATTGCCAAATCATAAAGCGTATGCCAGAGTTTCCGCCAGACAGTTTCAGTAGGGTGCTGCACCCTGCCTGCCCTTTGGTCTACAAAATTGCACCCTTCTTGCCCCTCAGTAAAAAAAAAGTGCCCTTTCTCCTTTTTGCTTTACAAAATTTACTTTCATAGTAAAAATTGACTCAATGTTGTCCTGAAAAGAGTGTCCTGACTTTTAAATATCAAAAGTGGCTTTAAAAAACAAAATAACAATTAAAAAAAGTGCCTTTTTCTCACCAGTAGCACCCTGCCCTTTTTTAAACCTGGGGGAAACTCTGCATATGACATTATGATAATATGCTATGATGTTTATAACATTTTATGACGTATATTGCCAAGTTATTAGTCATATATAATGTAATGATATGATATATATAACATATAAGATGTCAACAATTTTTAATCAACTGATTGATGATTTTCATTTTTTTTTTTTTTTAAATCCAGTTGATTGCCAAATTTTGTTATATCTCCCCCCCCCCACACACATATACACACACCAATTGCCGAAATTGTTTTTTTTTTCTTCCTTGACCAATTGATCCCAATCGCGCCCGTCGGCCTAATCGTTCGGAGTTTTCGTGGTTTTCTTCGAGCCGTGGATTTCTCCATGCGTAAATACGGGTTAGGTTCCCTTAGAAAGACCCCCCACGAAGGGCACTCCTCCCGGGCCTATATCCCAAGCGTAGATAATTGGCCGTCAATAATCAACCCAACCCAACCCTTGACCAATTGATGAATTTTGCAGCATTTTTTTCCTGTGACAGGAGGCTAGTGGAATTTTTTTTTTCTTTTGTGTCAACTTGTTCAAGAAACTTCACAATTTTTTCCCTTTACCTATTTAACAAATTTGTGATTTCTTTTTACTGTGACTGATTGATGCATTTTCTGATTGTTTTTCTATGACTGTATTTTGCTTTTTTTCTCCCTTGAAAATGAAACACCAAAAAGGTGTGTCAGTAAAGGCTGCCGGCACATTGAGTCAAAAAGAGTGGCCAAGCATTGTGCATTTATTTATTTATTTTGCTTTTACGGCTTTTACATACTGAAGAATTACAATTGTAGGGACAGATTCACTGTCGCCATGTGACGACTAAACTTTTTGCTTTGGCCACTAACTTTTCATATCTATGTTGCCATGTATTTTACAGAGATGCCTCTTTTCTGCCGAGTGGCATATTTTAGCTTTTTATTTATTTTTAAATCTGCAAATCCTCCATAATTCCACAATATTTACTGCTTTTTTTCTGTTGCCCATAATTTAAAAAAAATGATATTTAACATGGATGCTACATTTCGGCAGATCTGCAAATTTCCGGTTTAAAAAAAAAAAAAAAAAAAAAAAAAAAAAAACTGCGATATTAGGGAGGAAAAAAATTATGATGATATGCACTAATGGTGAAAATGGCGATTAAAAATGTGGAAAGAACTGGTCAAATGCAGGATTTTCCAATTACCATTTTCCCCTAAATTTCAAGATTTTTCAGCGTCCATTCGACAAAATTCATAATTTTTATGCGCCCGTTTGAAGAAATTCATGGCTTTTATGCGGCCATTCAAAGAAATATACAATTTTCCATGCATAATCGACGAAATTCATGATTTTTATGCGTCGATCGATAAAATCCATGATTTTTATGCGCCGATCGATGAAATTCATGATTTTTACGCATCTGATCAACGAAATTCAGGATTTTTACACTGCCGAATGACGAAATTTTTTTACGTATCCGATTGACAAAATTCATTATTTTTCTGCACACGATCTACAAAATTCATTATTTTCTGCACACGATCTACAAAATTCATTATTTTTCCGTGCACAATTGACAAAATTCATGATTTTACACACACTATCGACAAAATTCAGGATTTTTATGCATTTGATCGACGAAATTCAGAAATTTTACACTCCCGAATGACGAATTTTTTTTTTACGTAGCCGATCGACAAAACTCATCATTTTTCTGCACACGATCGACAAAATTCATTATTTTTCTGTGCACAATCGATAAAATTCATTAGTTTTCTATGTTATGTACATCTACATCAGTTTTAACTGACGTCTTAAACTAGGGGTGCACAACCTTTTTAAGCGAAGGACCACTTACAAAAATGACTGGGTTGTCGAGGGCCACCATCAGAAAATTTTTGTTTCGAGGGGGGGGGGGAATCAGATTAAAAAAAAACATAAATTTTGGAAGGGTAGTAGATTTAGCCCCTTAGGTTCCTTCCTTCCAGTCAACGTATTCAATTCTGTTGGCAATGATATATCAACAGTTTACGTTTGTATTTATACAAGAGATATAGCTAAGATTATTTTCAAAGAGTGAAAATACTCCTTGACTTTATTTGAAGGAGTAAATTTAGCTTTAAAGATTGACAGTGCCGAAAAAAAATTCTGCTTTCATGAATGAAGGTGGAGAGGAGGAGAAACATATATTATTCTAAATTGTACTTCTTAACATATTCAGTCATAAAATGTGGATATCAAAGGGGTGCACAACCTTTATAAGAGAAGGGGCAGTCACAAAAATGACTGGATTGTCGAGAGCCAACATCCATAGGGTGGACAAAATTTTGTTTCGGGCAAGGAGGTGGGGGGGTCGGCCTAAAAGTTTATAAAAATGTCTAATTTTAAAAGGAGGGTTGGCTCCCTATACTCAACCACCTCCTTAGTCAGCATAACCCCAGTTGGAAAGGATGGAAAAACTTGCATTTTTTTTCCATGCGCGATTGACAATATTTATAGTTTTTTTCCTAGTGATTAATGAAATTCACGATTATTACGCACACGTTCGGCAAAATTTGCAATTTATACGCACCCGATCGGCAAAATTTGCGATTTTTACGACCCCAATCGGCAAAATTTGCAAAATTTTTTGCACCCGATCGGGAAAAATTCATGAATTTTACACACCGATCAGCGGAATTCGCGATTTTTATGCTCCTGATTGGCAAAATTTGCGATTTTTACGCATCCGATCAGCAAAATTCGTGGTTTTTACACAGACGATTGGCGAAATTTACACACACCCGATCGGCAAAATTCGCGATGTACACGCACCCGATCGGCAAAATTCGCGATTTAAACGCACCCTATCGGCAATATTCATGATTTTTACGCATATGATCGACGAAATTTACGATTTATATGCACCTGATCGGCAAAATTCGCGATTTATAGGTACCTTATCGGCGAAATTCATGATTTTTACATGCCCGATCGGCAAAATTCGCGATTTATACGCCCCGTATCAGCGAAATTCATGATTTTTACGCACCCGATCGGCGGAATACGCGATTTTTACGTGCCTAATCGGCAAAATTTGCAATTTTTACGCATCCAATCGGCAAAATTTGCGATTCTTACGCAGACGATCGGCGAAATTTACAGTTTACACGCACCCGATCGTCAAAACTCGCAATTTTTATGCATACGATCGGCGAAATTTACGATTTATACGCACCTGATCGGCAAAATTCGCGATTTATATGCCACCTATAGGCAAAATTCACGCACCTGATCGGCGAATTTCGTGATTTTTTCGCGTCCGATCGGCGAAATTGATCCGCGGGCCACCAGTAATCCGATCGCAGGCCACAGGTTGTGCACCCCTATCTTAAACATTTATCCACCAGCCAAGAGTGATAATTAAGAAACATAATGTGAATAAATAAATATCTAAGATTATTTTTTCTATTTTCATTAATGTATTGTAAAATTTATTGCTTAAAGATAATTGATGCTTTGTGGAAAGTGGGCTTTTCCAAATTTCTTGTATTATTATTTTTTTTCTTTTGAGATTCCAATGGCAACATAGTTTCATTTTTTTATTGCCATTGCCATTACAATTTGGCAATAGTTTTTTTTAATGTAAGTGGTCGACGGGATAATAGAAACATACCAAACTAACAAATAGTATAAAGTTAGCATTGAAATAACATATGGATAAGTAATTTCAGTCAATGTAACTTTTTTCTTTTACAAAGCAAAAAAATTAATCAAGAACTTTTTTTAATTTTCAGTGGCTACCTTCCCGACAATCTTCCTTATTGAAAGACGTGGCAAAAGCAGCCTGAGCAACAAGAATTTCTTAATGCTTGTTGATACAAAAGGACTTTTTGAATGTATAAAAAAGGTATATTTCAGAAAAAGGCTGATTTTAATGATTTTATGTATAATTTTCTGTGAGTATTTGCTTTGAAAATATTTTCAAAGTTTAGTATTTATGAGAGTTATTTGAAGAAATATCTTTGTATAAAAATATGCCGTAAAGGCGAGAAATTTATAAGGAAAAAAGCCTCAGTATTGGAAATTTATTTATTTGTTTTTAGAATACCATTTGTAACTCTCATACGTGCCAAGTTTTATGCTTTTGAGTCCTTTTTTATGCTTACATCCCCCCCCCCCTGTTTTTATGCTTTTCCTACAATTTTGACAATTCTTTTTATTTTCTTAGAAAAATGTATTTTTTATAAATTTGCGAGAAAGTTATATATTGCATTAATTTCAGAAGGGATTTTACTATTTCCCATAGAGGTAAATCAGACATGTTACTTTTCAGTAAAAAGATAGATTTCTGGTTTTATTTTTATCATGGCTTTGACTGTTTCTGAGATCTGTGCAAATTTAAAATAAAATTCATGTTGTAATATTGTTGCATTCATGTCAGAAAAGTTTGTTGATCCAGCAACTGGGGTACATACAAAGCATGTTGAAAAAATAAGGGGGGACGGGGCTCTGCTAAATGACACAATAATAAATAAGTCAGTTTGTCATCACCTCGAATCATATCTTGTAGAATGTATGTGCAGAAAAAAACTAGAGAAAACCCAGAAATAATCCCCTCCCATACCCCGAGTTTATTATATTTTATATTGCAGAAATTTAAAAAAAACATGAAATATGACCAATTAATAAATATGTATAAAAGTTTCTAGAATATTTCTTATAGATTGCAATGTTTTTTAAAAGATTACCCTAAAACAGGAATGGTAAACCTGTGTTGCGTGTAATGCACAGCAACTTTTCTGGCTTGTGAAAAAAATTCTGATAACTGTTATGTGGATTTATTTTTTATATAATAAATTAAATATTGCTTAGCACATACAAATAATGCAATTATTTTTGCATAGTCCAAATTTAACGTGGGTTATCTATATATCAACTTTAAAAAAAAAATAGGTAAAAAAAAAATGCTGAAGGAATCCTTTCTCAATACAAATTTTAGAAAAATCTAATACAGTAGAAAGCCACTAATCCGCAAAGCTTGGTTCCTAGTGTTGTGCGGATTGGAGGCTTTTTGCGAATTACAGGCCATGTCTATTTAATCTTTGTTTACATTTTTTTAAATTCATATTTTGGACAAATTTAGATTGCTAATACTAAAATATAAATAAATTACACATTTTAATATATAGATAAAGTAATAACTATGTAAAAAATAATTTATTATTTTTTAAATTTCTTAAATATGGCATCAATTGTTGTCTGTTTTAAGACATTTGGTTTATAGTGTGGAATTTTATCTTTAAGTAGGAGTTCAAAAGCAATATATGTGTTTTTCAATTTTATAATTATGATTTGATCAAAAAATAAATAAATTATAAAATATATTGTCTAAGTAAGGATTTTTTATCATTAAAATTTTAAAAAAAATCACAAAAGCTCAAATTGTATTTTACAAGTACTGTATGAAGAAATGAATATATAAAATAATATACTAATTAAATGTGCTTTCATTTTAAACTATAAAGAAGAATGTTATATGATATATAATAGCTATATATAAAGATAATAAAAATGTTAAAATTGGTGAAAAAAAATTTCAAAATTCAAAATTTTGGCACCATTGAAGCATTTTTCAAGAATCAAATTTCTTTGTTTACATTCATAAATCGATTGCGGATTACAGGTTTGCGGATTAGCGGCGCTCTATTGTATACAGAAAAATTACATTTTGATTTTTGTTCTGAGTCATTTAATGTATTAAAGAGAACAATTTGATTAACATATGCTGCAATAACTGTTTAATTAAATGTTTTGCATGTTATAATGTTGCCATACGGAATCGGCCCAAAGAAGAGACCCAGTTCAGCACTAAATGAGCAAAAAAAAACTGCTGCGAATAATTTATTCACGGCAGTGAAGGATCGCTCCAGTAGTCCAAAACTAGGGGGGGGGGTGCTATAGGACAAAATTAGCACTTGCCAATCGATGAGTAATACTGAAAATTTGGCGATTGACTTTATTGCTACCACTTGTCACACTTGCCAATTGCGATAATTGAATAGAAAAAGATTTTTTCCCCTCTGTCGCTCGACAAATTTAGGAAACATTTGGTGAATTTCATGATTTTTTGCCCAATATTATTTGACAGATTGTGATTTTTTTTTCTCGAAGCCATTCGACGATATTCGAAAATTTTTTCCCCCGAAACCAGTTGATGAATTTTGTGATTTTTCCACTATCGATTAATGAATTTTGCGATTTTTCCGCTATCGATTGACGAATAACGTGAATTATTGACTATCGATTAACAAATTTCACGATTTTTTCCATGAACGAACAAATTGTGCACTTTCTTTCCGCTGATGTTCGACAAATTTCGCGCACTATTTCCGCTGCCGTTCGACGCTGAATTTCTCAAATTTTTTCGCGACAGTTAGACAAAATTAATTTTTTTCCTGCAATGCCTGATTTCTTTCCCGACACCATTTGACGAATTTCGCTTTTTATACAATCATTTTACAAATTTCACAATTTTTTTATCAAGTATTTGTAAATTTGTTTTTGGCCACTGCTGAAAAACACTGGCAGGTAAAAAAAAAAAAAATCCTTGTACTGGCAGTTGGCCAGTGAAAAAAAGTTAATTTTTACCTATGGGGGGGGGGGCAGTGGTAGAACTATCTTCAAGTGTCTGCAATATGCAATATATCATATAAATCTATTCTTGCTGCATTGTAGTTGTAGTGCTAATTAATTAAGGCATCAGCATTTATCTGCCTTTCTGAGTAAAAAAAAAGAAATTGAAATTCACAGCAGTTATTCTAAAAGGTTACAGCAGAGGGGGAAGGGGAGAAAATCCCCTCTCGGCAATAATTTTTCTTGTTGCAGGTCGGATTAACTCTGCTTTTGATTCGAGTCGATTTCAGGCTGAGTGTAGATTCTTGCAAATTGGGTTCGGGTTAACCCGATTTTTCAAAAGTTAGTTCAGTATATTGTTTTAGATTAAAAACTATGTCTATATTAATAAGCATAGAACTTTGTGTGTCTGCTGTTTTCTAAAGGAATGCTGCATCTTTTCCGGGACTATTTCACAAAATTCATGTTTTTTTTTCGTGAATCTTTGACGAAATTAGCGTTTATTTTTTCCCGCGTGAACCTTTGCCGAAATTCACGTTTTTTTTTCGTGGCCTTTATACGAAATTTTCACTTTTTCCGTGATCCTTTGACGAAATTAGCATTTTTTCTGCAGCCATTTGACGAAATTTACGTTTTTTCTGTGGCCCTTTGATGAAATTCACATTTTTTCCACGATCCTTCAACGAAACTCGAGTTTTTCCGTGACTCTTTGATGAAATTTGTATTTTTATTGCAATCTGTCGACAAAATTAGCCATTTTCCTTGATTCTTCGACGAAATTTGTCGTTTTTTCGAGATACTTTGGCGAATTTGCTGTTTTTTCGAGATCATTCGACGAGATTTGCCGTTTTTTTTTTAGATCCTTCGACGAAATTTTCCTATGAAGCGATTAATAAAACACAAAAACAAGGGAAATTAAAATTTTGAATAGACCATTTGACAAAACACAAGATTTTTTTTTCCATGATCGTTTCATGGAAATCATTTGTTTTTCTTGATCATTTTCCGTAATTCACGATTTTTTCTGCAACCGCTTGGCGAAACTGATTTTTTTTTCTGCAACCATTTGTCGAAATTCAAGATATATTTTTGTGACAGATTTACGAAATTCGCTATTTGTTTTCTGCTATCTTTTGATGAAATTTGGGATTCTTTTCTATGATCGTTTGTTGAAGTTCAAGATTTCTTTTTACGAAACTGACTGACAAAATTTGCGATTAGGTTTGATGAAATTCTCAACCTTTTTTTGTGTGATTGTTTGACTAAATTCGTGGTGGAACCTTTGGTCGAAATTCGTGATTTTTTTCTATGATATTTATACAAAATTCATGAATAAAAAAAAAATCTTTTGACAAAATTTGCAATTTTTTTTTTCGCTACAGATGGAAAATTTTGACTTTTTTTCGCAAATAAATGTTGTAATTTGCGGGGGGGGGGGGGGGTTGCGACTGATTGACAAAAATCGATATTCGTTTCCATGATCTTCAGCGAAATTCGCAATATTTTTCCACAGCAGTTTGAGAAAATTAGCAATTTTCGCAGCTAACAATTGACAAAATTCGCTATTTTTTCCATGATCAATTGACAAATTAGCTAATTTAGTGTAATTCCATAAAAAATACACTGATTTTTACGAAAATTAAAAAAATATTCCCAGTCTGTGAAAGAAGTTAAGAGGGTGAAATCCTGCACAGAATTTTTTACTTCGCAGGATTTTCTTATTTTGTGGGCGATTTGTGCAATTCCGTGTGCTATTTCAAACCATGTCCCTCAAAGACAAGTCCCTCCCCCCTCAGTTCCCCATCCTTGCCTATTCATTATATTATAATTCATCGCAATCTTTTTTCTTTTCAGATGCTGATCAGGCTAAATTAGGTGAATTCTTTCACAAAAACTGGGTAGCAATCATCAGAGTATATTTGCAGCATTTAAAAAGAAGTATCCTGACAAAACACTGAAAATTTTGTAGATTATTTTCTTGTAACTTGTTTGTTATTTTTAAAATAAATTGTTGATTGAAACTATGTTGTCTTTTCATATGTACTACAAAATAAAATTCTTTACTATTTTTTTTTCAGTTTTAATTTTTTTATATAATTGAAATATGTAAATATATTCAAATTTCATTTAATTGACTTTGAAAATATTCAATATAATGTTTTTATTAAAATATTCTTCTGTAATAAAAAGTGCTTATTTTATTCGTGAATAATGTCAAAAGTCATCATTTATTGACAGTCTCTCATATAACTCAAACTTTGTTTTTAAAAATCCTTTTTAATAATAAAGTACTTTTTATTAATCATTCCTTGTTAGTGTGGATCTCGAGGATAATTAATGCAGATTTAAAAAACAAAGATTTTATAAAATTTTGATTTAAAAAATGAAATTACATATTTCAAAGATTAAGGTATTCCAAGATCTTGAGTTGCGACATTTAATTATTTTACTTTATAGGTAAGTATTTATTTATGTATACATAATTATATGCAAGTATAAAAAAGTTTTATAAGAAGAATAAACTATGCATAGCAATTTTAGCATCTTTTGCTGGCAGAGTGATTGGATTGCACTGTGCAATTATTTTCTTAACTTATCAAATTTTTTGCTTTTTCTTTTTCCTGTTTAAAATTTTATTATTTCATATTTCCAATCAGTGTTGCCAGTAGTACTTTTTAAAATTCAGATTGCTTGATTGCCATAAGAGATTAAATAATGAGAGAATAAGGCCAATTACACTATTTTAAAAAGGTGGTGAGAATCGAACAGTCTGAATAAAAAAAAAAAAAAGTAAAATTTTTCCTAAGATATATATTTAGTTTTATTTGTAGCTATGCAATAAACCAGTATTGGAGGTTATTATGAAAAAGTTTTATTTTTAAGAAGAAAAAAAAATTGTTTAATGAAATATTAGATTTTCTCGACAATTTCAGGTAGGTTTTGACAAATTTCCAAACTTTGAGTTTAATTGCAGAGTGTGAAGACAAAACAAATATAACAATATATTTTTATAACAAAATTTAAATATGTTTATAATGGAATATTCAGATTTTTTTGGACAATTTCTACATATTTCATGCAACTTTAAAAAAAAATTTCAAACAGTTTTTTTTTTTTCATATTTCGAAAATTATTTTTACTTAGCTGTTTATTTCCATATTTACATCCCTATTCTACAAATACGGAAATAAACATCCTGAAATTAAAAATTCCTGTTGGCACTACAGGCACAGGTAGATTTCGAAGACTCAGACCGTGAGGTGCCTGTTTATTGCGAATTGCAGAAGACATGACCTTTTTGCCATGATTCAGCAGTTAGGACCACTCACTTCGAAATTTACCTGTGCCTGTAGGCAGAGATTTTATTTATTTATTTTATTTTTAAGTTGTAAAGGTTGGTTCTATAAAAAAAAATGTAGATAATATTAAGAGGATTTATAATAAATTTAAGCGGATTTGATATTCAGCACTAAATGAGCAAAAAAACTGCTGCGAATAATTCATGTTTTTTTTCGTGAATCTTTGACGAAATTAGCGTTTATTTTTTCCCGCGTGAACCTTTGCCGAAATTCACGTTTTTTTTTCGTGGCCTTTATACGAAATTTTCACTTTTTCCGTGATCCTTTGACGAAATTAGCATTTTTTCTGCAGCCATTTGACGAAATTTACGTTTTTTCTGTGGCCCTTTGATGAAATTCACATTTTTTCCACGATCCTTCAACTAAACTCGAGTTTTTCCGTGACTCTTTGATGAAATTTGTATTTTTATTGCAATCTGTCGACAAAATTAGCCATTTTCCTTGATTCTTCGACGAAATTTGTCGTTTTTTCGAGATACTTTGGCGAATTTGCTGTTTTTTCGAGATCATTCGACGAGATTTGCCGGTTTTTTTTTAGATCCTTCGACGAAATTTTCCTATGAAGCGATTAATAAAACACAAAAACAAGGGAAATTAAAATTTTGAATAGACCATTTGACAAAACACAAGATTTTTTTTTCCATGATCGTTTCATGGAAATCATTTGTTTTTCTTGATCATTTTCCGTAATTCACGATTTTTTCTGCAACCGCTTGGCGAAACTGATTTTTTTTTCTGCAACCATTTGTCGAAATTCAAGATATATTTTTGTGACAGATTTACGAAATTCGCTATTTGTTTTCTGCTATCTTTTGATGAAATTTGGGATTCTTTTCTATGATCGTTTGTTGAAGTTCAAGATTTCTTTTTACGAAACTGACTGACAAAATTTGCGATTAGGTTTGATGAAATTCTCAACCTTTTTTTGTGTGATTGTTTGACTAAATTCGTGGTGGAACCTTTGGTCGAAATTCGTGATTTTTTTCTATGATATTTATACAAAATTCATGAATAAAAAAAAAATCTTTTGACAAAATTTGCAATTTTTTTTTCGCTACAGATGGAAAATTTTGACTTTTTTTCGCAAATAAATGTTGTAATTTGCGGGGGGGGGGGGGGGGGGTTGCGACTGATTGACAAAAATCGATATTCGTTTCCATGATCTTCAGCGAAATTCGCAATATTTTTCCACAGCAGTTTGAGAAAATTAGCAATTTTCGCAGCTAACAATTGACAAAATTCGCTATTTTTTCCATGATCAATTGACAAATTAGCTAATTTAGTGTAATTCCATAAAAAATACACTGATTTTTACGAAAATTAAAAAAATATTCCCAGTCTGTGAAAGAAGTTAAGAGGGTGAAATCCTGCACAGAATTTTTTACTTCGCAGGATTTTCTTATTTTGTGGGCGATTTGTGCAATTCCGTGTGCTATTTCAAACCATGTCCCTCAAAGACAAGTCCCTCCCCCCTCAGTTCCCCATCCTTGCCTATTCATTATATTATAATTCATCGCAATCTTTTTTCTTTTCAGATGCTGATCAGGCTAAATTAGGTGAATTCTTTCACAAAAACTGGGTAGCAATCATCAGAGTATATTTGCAGCATTTAAAAAGAAGTATCCTGACAAAACACTGAAAATTTTGTAGATTATTTTCTTGTAACTTGTTTGTTATTTTTAAAATAAATTGTTGATTGAAACTATGTTGTCTTTTCATATGTACTACAAAATAAAATTCTTTACTATTTTTTTTTTCAGTTTTAATTTTTTTATATAATTGAAATATGTAAATATATTCAAATTTCATTTAATTGACTTTGAAAATATTCAATATAATGTTTTTATTAAAATATTCTTCTGTAATTAAATGTGCTTATTTTATTCGTGAATAATGTCAAAAGTCATCATTTATTGACAGTCTCTCATATAACTCAAACTTTGTTTTTAAAAATCCTTTTTAATAATAAAGTACTTTTTATTAATCATTCCTTGTTAGTGTGGATCTCGAGGATAATTAATGCAGATTTAAAAAACAAAGATTTTATAAAATTTTGATTTAAAAAATGAAATTACATATTTCAAAGATTAAGGTATTCCAAGATCTTGAGTTGCGACATTTAATTATTTTACTTTATAGGTAAGTATTTATTTATGTATACATAATTATATGCAAGTATAAAAAAGTTTTATAAGAAGAATAAACTATGCATAGCAATTTTAGCATCTTTTGCTGGCAGAGTGATTGGATTGCACTGTGCAATTATTTTCTTAACTTATCAAATTTTTTGCTTTTTCTTTTTCCTGTTTAAAATTTTATTATTTCATATTTCCAATCAGTGTTGCCAGTAGTACTTTTTAAAATTCAGATTGCTTGATTGCCATAAGAGATTAAATAATGAGAGAATAAGGCCAATTACACTATTTTAAAAAGGTGGTGAGAATCGAACAGTCTGAATAATAAAAAAAAAAAAGTAAAATTTTTCCTAAGATATATATTTAGTTTTATTTGTAGCTATGCAATAAACCAGTATTGGAGGTTATTATGAAAAAGTTTTATTTTTAAGAAGAAAAAAAAAATTGTTTAATGAAATATTAGATTTTCTCGACAATTTCAGGTAGGTTTTGACAAATTTCCAAACTTTGAGTTTAATTGCAGAGTGTGAAGACAAAACAAATATAACAATATATTTTTATAACAAAATTTAAATATGTTTATAATGGAATATTCAGATTTTTTTGGACAATTTCTACATATTTCATGCAACTTTAAAAAAAATTTTCAAACAGTTTTTTTTTTTTCATATTTCGAAAATTATTTTTACTTAGCTGTTTATTTCCATATTTACATCCCTATTCTACAAATACGGAAATAAACATCCTGAAATTAAAAATTCCTGTTGGCACTACAGGCACAGGTAGATTTCGAAGACTCAGACCGTGAGGTGCCTGTTTATTGCGAATTGCAGAAGACATGACCTTTTTGCCATGATTCAGCAGTTAGGACCACTCACTTCGAAATTTACCTGTGCCTGTAGGCAGAGATTTTATTTATTTATTTTATTTTTAAGTTGTAAAGGTTGGTTCTATAAAAAAAATGTAGATAATATTAAGAGGATTTATAATAAATTTAAGCGGATTTGATATCTTGTGAATTGACAAAGTTATGAATTTGAATTTTTTTTTCTTTAACCCGTATTTCTCCTTCCCCCCCCCCTCGTGTCCCCTTACGGCCATTTTTAATGATATCAAAAATCTGTCATACATAAATTTTTTGCCCCTTTCCTAGAAGTAATAATAACTTGAAAAGGATTCGATACGTATCATAATTAAGAAGTTATGTTTTTATTTTAATCTGTTTTCACAAAAAGCCCTCCTTTGGTTCGATTTTTCCTATTAACGAACTTGACCGAGATTTTATGTGTCAGCTTGGAAGAGATTTTTGCAGCATTATTGAAGTTATCGTGTCCATAAAAAAGTGATATAGATAGATGAAGTTTTGAACTGGGTGTGGTTCTGGGAGTCATGATCGGTGTAGATCTTCAAAAATTTTCCAGAAATTCCAACATGAAGGAGAATGTAATAAATAGGTAGTATTTCTTTCGAAATCTGCTTAAAAATTAATATGCATAATTTCAAAGAGTATGTGGAAAATTAAATGGTGTCATTTCAAATAACTTTATAGATTGTGCAATTGTAGAATATTCTTATTTGTTTTAATAATGGCTCTGATCGAGCCGAAACATGCCAACAATCTAATAAAACTTATTTTACTGTTTATAAAGTTTCTGTTTTATGCCTTTTAGCAATTAAAATAAGCACATGTTTAGTAGAATGAAGTAACTTTTTATCAAAGTTAATGAAATTAAAAAAATTTTCATTACATATTGCATTTAAAAATATACATATTTCTAAGTGGGCTTTTCTTAATTGTTAAATAAAATTGTGCACACATCCTTTTTTTTTTCTTATCCTAGGATATTTATTATTTCAAGTGAGACAGAAAATCAATAATTAAACTAAAATACTCAGTTTTGTAAATTGTAATTAAACTGCTTAAAATTTGAAACAGGTAGGTAAATTTTTCTGTTGCTTTTTTGTCCCTCTTTGTGAAAGGGAAAAGGACACGACTATATAAAGATTGCTGGTCACAAGCCTCTTATTTAGCTAACCACTCTTAACAAAAAATAATCTTCGTGGTCGAATTTTACAACAATTGAAATTAATTTTACGATTTTGGGAAATATTGAAATGGAAAGGTAAAGTGACTAATGTGGCCTCTAAGATTGATTTTATGTAAAATATATACCTCGAATGAATACATGTAAACAAGAATATATGAGAAGAAAAAGAAAAAAAAAACACTTTAAATATAATATTAAAATACTTATCTGCTACTCTTTTTTAAAAAATCTCTCACATTAAAAGCTAATTATTGATAGTTAAAAATGACATGTTTAAGAAAAAAACATGAACTCTAAATTACAGCATGACATGGGTTTGTAACAAATTTTTGTGCTTTGGAATAATACCATAATATTATTATTCCAAAACTATTTTAAGGATTATATTAATTTTGAAATTGGATCTTTCTCTTAATGCAGATATTTTTATTGCAGAAGTCATTTTTCAGATTAAATGCTTTTCTTTTCTTTTCTTTTCTTTTTTTTTTTTTTTTTTTTTTTTTGGGGGGGGGGGGCAATCTTTCAGAGCATTAATTAATAATTCACATTTTTAATTCAAACTGGATCAAAGGATCTGTCAATAAATACAATTAATAAAAGCATGGAAGAAAAGTTAGAAATAAAATGAGACCGTATATTATTTATACATTACTATAAGTATTTAGAAAGTGCGATATTATATTTATAATTAAATAATGATAAAAATTAAAAGTGAAAATTAATAGAAATAAAAAAATTATAAGTGAAATGTTGATGTTTTAAAAACAAAAAGTTACTGAAGAATGGAAATTTAAAAAGTAATTACAATAAAGTTATATATCTTTAGAGATATTTTTAAAAGCTTTTTCTTTAGATTTTAATAAGTAAAACATTTAAAAAACAGTATTATTCTTTCTTTTATGTTTACTAAAAGAAAAAAAATAGTGTGGGGAAACTGATTGATAAAAATAATTAAATTTATCTTTTTTCAGGAAGCGAAAATTCTAAAAGACTTTTTAACAAACAAGTCTTTAAGAAAAATGAAATTTTGCTATTTTTAATTATTTAAAAAATGAAAGAAAATAATATTCACCGAAAACGTCAATTTTATATTAATACAGTTTTCCCTTTATTTTTAAACGTTTTTTACGGCATTAAATGCCGTTGAAAAAAGGTAACACTAACAGGACAATATTGCGGACATATTCCTGTTTTTAAAAGCTTTTAACGGCATTAAAATGTCGTTGAAAAAAAGTAAAACAAACAAGACATATTGCGGATATATTACTATTTTATAAGTTTTTTTATGGCACTAAAATGCGTGGAAAAATAGTATAACAAACGTCAGTATTGCGACCTTGAACAACGTTTTTAAGACGGTCGTTATTACGTTGAAAATACAGCTATATTTACCGTTGAAAAATAATCGAATCAACGAGACATATTTTCGAATTTATTACGTCAACGAATGACGTTGTTTCAACGACACCCGTTGTCGTTTTTTCAACGATTTAAAAACGAAACTGTGCTACTTGGGTAGTATCCAAACAAAGGGAAATGTATTCAAGCGGTTAATAGCAAAACAATCATTTAAATAAATTTTACTTATGATTTTGGTTAGCGTGGCACAAAAAATAAATCAATTTATTGAAATAAATACATTTCAACGCATAATAAAGGTTCAGTGAAAGTAAAATATTTAACAGTGTATTGGAAAATTATAAGCATTTTTTGTATGTGTAAATATACTTTAGAAGACAAAACAAAAATAATTTTAATTGAATTTTAAAACAATGCTATTAAATTCATGAGAAAGGTGTCACTCGAATTTTGATATCATTTCTTTTAAAACCCATATTTTGAATTCAGGAGAGATGTGAATGAAAAAGCATCAGTGATTAAATTTTATATATCGTTTCATGTCAAAAATAATAATTGCATCTGTGAATGTAAAAAAAACAAAAAAGAAAATGATGATCTATTTTTTAAATTATTAATATAGCGTCACTCAAATTTGATATCATTGCTTTTAAGACCCATATTTAAAATTATTAGAGCCAAATGAAACTCCTGCGTCACAACTTTTAACCCGTTAAGGGTTTTTGTACTGATGTATTTGACGTGAAAAATGGCGGATGGTTTATAGATTTGTACCCTGGTGTTTTTCTTAGCCCTACTCTGCACGAATTTGCTTTCGGAAATATATTTTTATACAAATATTTAGGTTTAAATACCGCAATTTGAAAGAGACATTTTTTTGCCTTATGTAATAGCATACTTCGATAATTATATAAGACAAATATTTTTTATTTAAATATAGTAGTATCGTTCAACTGAATTTATTTATTGAATTCATATATGCATCGCTGTGCGTTGTAGGATTAAATTAAGTGGCGTAAGATCCTAGTTTCCTTTTTTTCCTTTTCTTTCTTTCTTTCTTTCTTTTTTTTTGTATTGACATGTATTACTATTTATATATATATACTGAAAAAAAAAATGGATAATGAATTAGATAATATTCGTAAAATTGCTTGTAACAATGGTTTTAATGTACACCATATTAATAAATCAATCGTGGATATCGCCATTAATAAGGAACCAGGAAACAAAGTTGATTCGCATAAATACAAACTTTATACTCTTCAATATTATCCAAGCTTTTTTGAAAAATTAAAATATAGCCTTAAATGTTTCAATATCTGCTTAATAGCCAAACCCCCTCAGAAATTAAAGAATATCATGTGCAATAAAATTGACCAAATTAATTTTGAGAATTATCCAGGAGTATATAAAATAACTTTTATTAAAGAAGACGGATTACTGTATTGGTACTCACTGGTGGTAGTCACTGCACTGTGACTAATTACTGTATTGGTTGGTTGGTTGATTGATTTATGACGGCCGATTATCTATTCCAGGGATATAGGCCCTAGAGGAAGTGCCCGCCGTGGGGGTCTTTCTAAGGGATCCTAACCCGTATTTACGGGAAGGTGTGATTTAAACCACAGAAAATTCCGAATGGTTAGGTCGACGAGAGCGACAGGAGTTTGAACCCAGCAATTCCCATCTACCGGCTTTGAGAGCAGAACCTCTCAGCCACTGGTGGGGCTAATTACTATAGTGGCATGACAAGCATGAAATTTAGTTACAGAAAAAATGAGTATATAGCTGATATTAAGTATAATAGAAAAAACCAAAGCCCTGGCAAGATTATATCAAGAAGAAACCATTCAAATAAATTTCAATGAAAGTAAAATAATTTTTCCCTCCAGTTTATACTATAATAAGAGATAAAATCTAAAATTTATAATAAGAGAAACCATACAGATAGTAACACGCAAAAATACAATATGTAACGATGCAGCATCTTTTAACTTATCAAAATTGTGCTTCGAGTTACCCCATGGTTACAAATATGAAAATAAACAACGAAGTAAAAATAAAAGATAACGTGTGTGATTTTTAAAAAGTACATGAAAATTGAATGATAGCATTTCAAATAATAACTTCAAAAACCGTGCAATTATAGAATATTCTCATTTGTTTTTGAAAATGTTTGGCTCGGAGTGAGCCGAAACATGTCAAAAACCTAATAAAAGTTATTTTACTGTATATTATGTTGTTAATTTACACCTTTTAACATTTAAAAGAAATATGTCCTTTGCGGTTTTACACATCTGTTCGCATTCACTTTCAGATAATTTCATCAGGCAGATTCATCTAACTGGTCCGTTTTTGTTAGAGTAACACTTTTAGGTAGCTTTCAATACAAAAAGCTTCCTAATGCAATATATATATATATATATATATCTGACATATATGTCATGCTGTAACTCTCTTATTTACGAATCGATTTTGATATAACTGAGTATGTGTATAGGACATACCAAGGTCTCGACCGAGTTCGTTGACCAGCTTTATCCGCCATCTTTTTCCAAAATGGCGTCCCGTTAAATAAATTTTAAATTTAAAAAATTCAAAAACATGTACAAAATATTATAAATTGAAAATATTGTTTCTGTTAAGTGTTAGAACGTGATACAAGGATTCCGGAGTATTTTTTGTTTTGGCTATATCTTTTTTTTTACACCGCAAACCAGGCCCCTACCTGCCCGGCATGAATGCCTAGCTTGACGAGTCAGTACCTGGGTGCGGGACGGAAATCGCCTGATCACAGCATGGCTGTGATCCACCTGAATATAGATTTGTTCACATCGCTGTTGTGCTTGCTCTCTTGTGGATTACTACAGTTATCTTTGTTTGCCGGTTCAAAGTTTCTGTTTAACTTTGTTGAATTGACAGATTTAATAAGTCTCGTAATTTAGAACCATCAGGTGACGAGACCCTCACCTGGCTAGGCACCCCAGAGGTATAATTCACAGGTAACTTGGAGGTCTTTGCACCCACGACGGATTTTACATGCACCAGGTTCCATTAGCGTACATAGATTTACATATTTACCATGTCTGTTGGCTTGTCACGTTCATGGTGGGTTGTCACTGTAGTGTTTATCGCCTCTTTTATGGACTGATTTCACTTCTTGTTGTATTTGTCTCTGTCAAGGTTTTTTGGCGTTTTTATAGGCTCACCCCTGTTGTGGGTTGTTTTTGTCTATCATTCATTGGGTTTTTGTCTCTTTCATGATATATTGTTACCTCTAGCTTCTGCTAGAGCTGGTTGTCACATTTTGAATCTTGGTCTTCTTTCGAGAATTTCACTGGTTATTATGTCACTATCGTGGATTTTGTCACGTTGTAACTTTTGTTACTGGTGGTTGTCACATTGTAACTTTTGTTACTGGTGGTTGTCACATTGTAACTTTTGTTACTGGTGGTTGTCACATTGTAACTTTTGTTACTGGTGGTTGTCACATTTCTGGATGTTTCACACTCATTTTTGTTGTCTTTGTCACTTTATTTCACCCAAGCATTGGGGGGTTTGATTTATTATTTTTTTTTTTCGTGAATACGCTTATTGCGATCAGTCCATTGAATCCTAATGGCTGTTATCACTGCTTTTGAATTTTGTGCAACTTGTTGATTGGTTGTTTGAGAAACTTGTCGAACTAATGGAGTGGGGCTTGTTCCGTGGCCGTTAGTCTGTCATATATCTATGAGGCTGTATTCACTTGATGTGACACTGTTTTTTTTCCTATTCACTTTCTTGGGCAGGTGTGCTTTATGCATTCACCAATTAATTATTTTGTTGTGTTTTGTTCGCTTTTTTGTTGGCTATTTGCCTTCATCAGTTGGTGAAATTCAGTCCGTCACAGATGACTTCCACTTCTCACTAGTGCTGAAAAAAATCGATCTTTTTGGTGTAGCAAAGAGGTTCCAATTTGCTACTTATTTTATATATATATATATATATCAAAATCATCCGTAGTCGGTAGGATTCGAACCTGCGCGGGAGATCCCAATGGATTTCTAGTCCATCGCCTTAACCACTCGGCGAAAAATGATTGAGATATGGCCGTTTGAAATACTAAAGTGGCTGAGATTTTGAAATAATCTGATATTTGTTATGCTATAACTCTCGTATTTATGAACCGATATGAATATGACTGATCATGTGTACAGAACATACCAAGGTCTCAATCGAATTCATTGGCCAGCTTCATGGACCATCTTGTTTCAAAATGGCGGCAAGTTAATTTTTTTAATTTTTTAATTTTTTTTCAAAAACATGTTTAAAAATTTATAAATTGAAAAAGTTGTTTCCGTTAACTGTAAGATCGTGATACAAGGATTTCGGAACATTTTTTATTTTGGCTTTATCTTAAAAAGTGGCAGCGATATGGCAGTTTGAAATTCTAGGTTGGCTGACATTTTGAAACAATCTGATTTTTGTTATGCTGTTACTCTAATGCTGAAATGCTCATTCAAGTTAAGTATTTACGAAAACTGGGACTGAATCTTCTATAAATGGGTTTCAAGCAATTTAGCTTCGAGTGTTTGAGTAAAATGAGTTGAATTTTTAAAAACTTGGACTATGAAAACTACCTTTTTCTCCCGCTACAGACCGGAAGAACTTTTTTCAATCAATTATCTAAACGTTATCTTGCAAATTATGAAGAAACCCATTCCAAAGGCTATTTTTATTGCAAACGGTGTCAAAATCTAGCATGAAAATAAGTATTTCGAAATACTGGTATTCGAGAAACGGATCAGCGGGAGCCCTGTGTATAATAATAAAATTATTAAGGAGTTCGACTTTAAGTATTATTTTACTGTTATTTTCCATACGAAGTGTGTACTGAAATATGTATAATCTAATACAATTTTCTGTTTGTTTAAACCTTTCAGGGGTAAAGTACATCTGTTTTAAAATGTTACATGATTGACCGATATCAAAATTTACGAAAAAATTATTTAAAAATAACTAAAAGTTGTTCTTCACGTCAATAAAGCAAAGTTTTATTCGAAAATTTTGGTGTGCCATTGTAGCTCTTTGGGATTAAAATTAATTTATATAAATAAAGTTCCACCGCCCTTTAAAGGGTTAATGTCAATAATATTTTCTCTTAGTGGAGCATTTTTATAAGTATTGTAAAATATTCAAATAAGAACTGTCAAAACTTGTTTACCTAAATTGCTTTAAAAGATAAAATATGATTTCGGCTGAACTATAAAGTAATTAGTCAAAGCCAGAAATTTTAAATCACTCCACGGATGCTCATGCTGACGAACTGTCAGTAACAACCTTAAAACTAAAGTGTTATGAAATTAGAAAATATTTACTAAATTGCTTCAGAATATTCTCTTTGATATAAATTCAGTTTGAAACCATCAGTTAATTAAATTTTTCGACATTATTCATATAGTAACTGTTATTAGCATGTGAAGCCTTATAATTATTGCATATTTGATGTTATGAACGTTCCATATTTATTAATGATTACATATTTCATATCGTAAGTTTGCTACTGCATTAAAACGATTAATATAATTTCGATTGCATGTCCTCTTCAATAACATTTTTTTTAAAACATTTAATATTATCCACAAGTCAGCATACAAATTGTATTATTTATAACCTTATAAAAGACACCAATAGAATTACTAGTGGCATGGTACTTTAATATAGATATATATAAAGAAGAAATTCTGTAAAACTGCATAAATTAAAATTACATTAAAAGGAATAAGCTTATTGTTTTATTTTTGTTAATTTAAAAAAAATAAATATATTACACAGGAAAAGTTATAAACTAGTTCAGGCATTTCAGAAGATGTATATATATATTTAAATGAAATGCATTATTTAAAAAGCAAGTATAATTTAATCTAAAAGATTAATATTATACGTATTAACAATGGATTAAAAAGCTACAAACGCATTTTTTTCATAACTAATGTTCATTCAAATTGGAAAAAGAATAATTTATAATGCATAACTCTAATCAAAATACTCACATAAATAAAGTAGTGCATAGTTACGTAAACATATACATGATTTCATGAGAAATAGAAAGAAACTCCAATGTGAAAAATTGTGTAGTCTGGTAAAATTATAAAAATCTACCCGTAGTTAGTCAGATTATAAAAATAGTTTAGAGTCTGAACGGCTTTATCATAATAGATTTTCTTCATGTTTTAGTAAAAATTATTTAATGATACATTCATATTTAACCCTTTTTGATGAAAAATGTGATTTCTGTTTAATATTGGAGAATAATTACTATCACTTGCATCAAAGCAATCGATTTCAAAATAGATAAATGAGACTTCATCTTATCATAAAACTGAAGGATATTTGCTTTATATTTAGCATTACAACATTCCTCACTAACATTGCTGGCATTTCCTAGCATAAACTTCAGTTAATAGCTCCCATTCCCCAGTTATCATAAAACTGAAGGATATTTGCTTTATATTTAGCATTACAACATTCCTCACTAACATTGCTGGCATTTCCTAGCATAAACTTCAGTTAATAGTTCCCAGACCCCCAGTTATCATCAAACTGAAGGATATTTCCTTTATATTTAGCATTACAACATTCCTCACTAACATTGCTGGCATTTCCTAGCATAAAGCTCAGTTAATAGATCCCAGACCCGTGCTAGATGGTCTTAATTTTTTAATCATTTTTTCAGCAGTAACTAAGTGAAAAATAATGAAAATACATTATTTACTGTACTACCAACCATTATGGAATAAATAAAGCATTGGAAATATTGTCATTCATTCATAAATTTTCCATTACATTTTCTCCAAACACCAATGTCTGCTTTCATTTTAGTGTTTAGAGTATTCTTAATTTTCAATACTAAAATTTTTTAATAGAGGATTGAATCATCAGGTTTTTTTCTGACCAAATCCCTCATAAAGTGTTCCAATAACTTTCTTAACATTTTCGGAAGTTAGATCGTTTACTTTCTTTTCTGTTTGACATTTCTGTAAAAACCCCTTGTTTAACCCCTTGGGTACATTTGACGACTGAGACTCGTCATCAGTATTGTCCACGGATTTTTTTTTTTTTTAAATTTAGAAATTTCGAATTTACATCAGGAAATTCAAACAGTACTTCTCGCTTCTTTTTAATGAGGGAATATCTGTCAACAAATATAGAAAAAACACTATTCCAAATTTCTGGTGTGTCTGTTCTGTATGTGTTTTTTTCAAAATAAATCTGTACCCAAAGGGTTAATGCATAACTGCTGACAGTGGCGCCCCTAAGAAAATGACAGGGGTGACCAATAACAGTAAATTTCTAGTTCATTAATCAATTTTTTCAAAGAATAATTAATACAAAACTTTCAATTAAAATTCATTCATTATTTTTTTCTGCTGAAACGATTTACGGAAGTATCTTGTCTCTGTAAAGAGCATTCTTTGTTAAAAGCCTACGCTAGTCATCCGAAAACACTCGAACGCTAACGTTAAGTTTATGGGAAGGTTCTTTACAGATTTCTCGCTCGCATTTTAATATGTTTAAAAGATTTTTATTGCACAGGATAGCTGAGGTCAATCTCTTAACGTTGTTAGTTTTTACTTTTTCGATTTTGGTTCCAGGTTTTTTATATAAGGGTAATTTAAATTTCAGAACCATCTGAAACCGATTCCAAAATTGAAAATGTCCACTTAAAAAAAAAAAAAAAACTATAACAAAAAAATAAATAAATAAATAAAACTAACAACGTTAGAGATCGACCTTAGCTATCCTATGCAAACAAAGAAAAATCACTTAAAAATATCAAAATACGAGCGAGGAATCTATAAAGAACTTTCTCATAGACTTAACATTATCTTGTGTGTTTGTTAGCGTAGCCAACTGTATGATAATTATCGTACAAGTCGGATAAAAACTGGTAAAAGAATTCTATACATAATTTCGAGAAATTAAGATATTATTATTATCAGAAATTAAACTAATACGTATTTGTTTTTAATTTTCGGAAAGAAAGAATGTTTCCACTTTCTAAAACTTCAACTGTAACCATAATGCAAAACATCAATCAATATCTGTTGATTAAATTATGTAGTTTGAGAGACAGCGACGTTTTTACTTAACAATTTTATAGATCCTGATCTTTAAATATATAATTTATATTACTTAATAAATCTTGAAAACAACAGTTAGATGTCGCGACAGCAATGGATGTAAGCTTCGTGGGCCAAAACATCCCCCCCCCTTGTCCAAGAGAAGTGAATGGCTATATGATTACGGAAAATCGCCACTAGTAGCCGCAATAGCCTTAAACCTATCGTAATCATATTACCTTTCATTTCCCTTTGAGAGGGGAAAGTTGCGGCATCCGAGGCCGCATCTATCACTTTCGTGACAGCTGATAGCTGTTTCATGAATGATTAAGTAATATAATTTGAAGCACAAAATTGTTTTGCATGCAAAAAATTCTTGTGAAGACAATGTTGTTGACTCGAGCAGTATTACTAAGTAAGAAATTTCGAACAATGTGAGACTGAGTTTTCTTTGTTTCTGTAGAAAGACGCTGTAAAACATAGAATGTCAATATTTTTGCATAAAAATTTCTCGTCACCAGTATTTCCGAATAGAAATTTTCGCCTCTATATATCAGAAAACTTGCTTCATTTAATAAAGTGAATTATTCTATTCGAAGATATTGGTATCTCCGGGGCCGGCGGGTAACAGGTTGCACACACCTACTCTAAAATAACTAGGAAAATACGATTACTTCATTTTTCCATATATAAAACTCCTAATTATTTTTTACACGACTATAGGTTTAAGGGTTTATGCATATTTGAATGCCGGTATTTTTTTTTATTCTTCGTCTTATTGATTCACAGATTTCTGTGATTAAACAAGAAAACTATTACTATTAAAAATCAGTGATATTCAATGTGAGTAAACAATTAAACCTTTAGTCGTGAAAAACAGAATTTGGCGTAAATCAGGGGTGTGACACCTGCGGCCCACTGACCACAGAGCTACCATTATTTTTGTATAGAATAATTCGCTTTAATTACAAAGAAGTTCTTTTTAAAGAGCTTTCTCGACAAATTATAATAACAATAGTTGAAGAATCTATGTATGTATATATTAAAAGACGGAATCAAATTTAGTTGAAGAATTGTGATAGATTTCTTAGAATAATTAATTACTTTGATTTTAATCGAGAAAAAAATTAATTACCAATAAAGTTGGTAATTAAGAATATCTAGTGATCCGTACAGTTTGGCAAACACTATTTTGGCACGATTTATGAGCCAAACATTTTTAAACGTGATATCGAATACATTACATATCGAATTACATATCGCATTACATACGGAATGTAATAGTATAGAATTTTACATTGCTTTTTAAACGAGTGAAGTTTACAAGTTCATTGAATAAAAATGTAACAAATAATATAGTTTATGTACGTTAAAATAATAAAAGGAAGATGATTTTCGAGCATTTAAATTTCGACCTGAATTATTAATATTTTATTTTATTTTTCTTCTCACGAGGACTGGTACCTGTGCGTATCGAAATAAATATATACAATATCTCCTGCGAGTTATTCAAAGATTACACAGAGTGTTCCAAATCATTTAAACGATCTTAAATTCTTTAGATACATAAGAAATGCAAATTGTGAAAGTGTAAAAAATAGGCTAGGATGTAAAATGATATTGATAAAGTAGTCCTGCCATCAAATTTTTTAAATGTATACTTTTACAATTTTTATACGGTCTCCGGTCCTATAATTTTTATTTAGATCATTTTTGTCTATGTTCTGATAGCACAACAGTTGTATAAATTTCATTCTTCTATTACCAAAATTCAGTCGAGTTATGATACTTTAAAGTTTATGAAATTCCAAAGCTTTCTGGCATTAAAATCAGATTGATGATTTATTAATATAGGAAAGCTTTAAAATTTCATAAACTTATTTCATAACTCGTTGACTTTTGATCACAGAAGTGTAAAATTGAGTTTTTATTGTTGTTCACGTCAAATCACGGAAAATATTTTACAAAATATAACTTATAGCATTAAGGACATTAAAATTTTGAAAAGTGTAACGCTTTGAAAATTAATGGCAAGACTATATCTCCAACATTAATATAATCCCTACCTTATTTTAAACACTTTTACAATTTATGTACCTACATATCTCCAACAGGTAAAACATTAAACGTGTTTCAATTTTTCTAGGATACTATGAGTAGGAAAACCTGGGTCTGATGGATTTACAAACTAAATGAAATTAATTCCATATTAAGAATAATGAAAAGAACATGAATATTCTAAACACATTAACGTATACAGGGTGTTTCGCTACCAGACCGACAAAATTGCAGGAGGTGTAGAGGCCACAGAGACGACTCGGAATCACATAGCAATGCAGGGTCGAATATGCCGTAGATGCGAGCTATTGTTCAAAGCAGAGAAAAAGAACAGAAACAGCAACACATTAATGGAAGATAAAACATTTTATTGAAATGTTGTACTAGAGAAGGTGTTCGAAATTACGACCAGTAGTCATCAGGCAGGTTTGACAGCAGTGCTTACAGTTTTGTGGTAGATGACATTGAACGGAAGGCCGCTTGAATATCTGTAACTTCCGGGAGGATACGCGACACGCCAGGAATTTTCCAGAATGTAAGGGAATCCAAGCGGCCCCGCTGTCAAACCTACCTGACGACTTCTGGTCGTAATTTCGAACACCTTCTGTAGTAAAAACTTTCAATAAAATATTTTCTGTCCCATTAATGTGTTGCTGTTTCTGCTCTTTTTCTCTACATCTTTGAGCCATAGTTCGCAACTACGTCATTTTCGACCCTGCATTGCTATGTGATTCCGAGTCGTCTCTGTGCCCCCACACCTCCTGCAAGTTTGTCGGTCTGGTAGGGAAGCACCCTGTATATGGAATTGGCGGAAATTCCTGAAGGGTTATTATGTGAAAAATGTACGTATAGTTCGATTAACTTTTTTACGGATCCTAACACTTGAACTGAATGAATGTCCGATAAACAAACACGGTTCAAGAAACACTTTTTTAAAATCTCATTTTTAGATCTTTCCAACCTAGTTGAAAAGTGCTTATGAATTCGGTTTGTCTGCCGTCTGGCCGTCTGGCCGTGCTCTAACTCCCGTAAATATGCTCGGATTGCTCTGCAATTTTTAGATGTTATTGTCGTTATCTATAGCATGTTCCCTATTTCAACGGAAGTGTGTAGCACTTATTGTTTTTTTACAGGGACACTCAAAAGAATTCTGTTACATTGCGGTCTATGGGGAAAAAAACATTTGCGGTTTATTTAAATAATGTTTCACTATTTTAAACGCATTGAAATTTATATATATCACTAAGGTGCATTAGAAGAAGCTTAATATGGAATAGGGTGGGCATAGCACTTATAGTTACTTTACAGGGACAGTCAAAATAATTCCGTTACATTACGTATATGGAGAATAATCGTCTGCGGTTTATTTAAATAATTTTTCACTATTTTAAACGCATTGAAATTTATATATATTATTAAGGTGCATTACAAGAGGCTTACTACAGAATGGTGTGTGTATAGCAGTCATCGTTCATTTACAGGGACACACAAAATAATTCTCTACTGTCTGTTAACAATAATTCCTGTAAGTGCGTTTTAAGTTACTGAACGCGATTTTAGTTTTAACTCGCTTTTTGTCTATTACGTGGTGTGTATAAATTCTGTAGATCCTATACAGGGCAGCACAAAAGTTCGCGAACACATTTCCATTTATTGACAGAAACTCCAGAAGGAGAATTTTAAACTGTGCTATGCGTTTCCTAACTAAACTAAACTTTAGCATCCTATGTAGTATTACAAATCTATAGATCATGTACAGTGCTGAATAAAAGTATTCGGATATTTTTCCGAATATTGTGTCTGTTGGAAATTCCTGAAATTATGTTTTTAAATACGTTATGCGTTTTCCAAATTGTTGACTTAGATGTTATGTTTTAGCTTATTAAACGGTATGTTTTGTAAAATTATTTTGGAAGCGTTGGAAAGTGCTACATAATCTATGCTTGACGCATGATTTTTCGTTGTTGTTATATTTGTGTTTTGAAACTTTATTTTTCTCTGACATTAAATATTATTTTATATATCTATATTAATAAAAGAACGTTTTTCTCTGTGTGTGTGCAAAGGGTAGGAAAATATAGGGCACCTAAAAGTCTGAAAATTTAAGTTCGCTATATTTTCCTGGCCGGCCCTCCGTAAATATTTTTTCTCTAACTTTGTCTTATTTCTATAACTCGGTTAATAATGTTAAGAGCTTCTCCAAACAAGTTCCATATTACTAAATTAGCATAATAATCACCATTCATAACTTCAGGTGCAATTTCACTAAAGAGCTACCAGCATTTTTGAATAATAATCTACCGTAATTTGCGGCGAACAATCCGCAGATCAAACAATCCTGTTTTAAACCCAAAATTTTATTTTATAAAATGCAACTAACTAGATCGCTGTAAATATTTGGCTACAATTATTGAATAAAATTTCTGAGTTGAAAAAGAATTTTTTGATCCGCTGATTATACGCTGGAAATTACAGTAAGCGTAATTTGAAATTAAGTTCCTAATTTAAAGAAATGAATCAATCTTTAAAGATGCATAGCCGTTCTCCTAATTAGTCAAGTAATGAAGGGCACTTGAATATCTAACCTCCGATATTTTTAAAATAAAAAAAGCCTACTTTGAACCACAAATTTATTTAATGGATGAAAGTAAGGAATTTCAAATGACTGTTACATTTAATACAATTGACACATTTAATTTTTAAAAAATTCTGTTTCGAAATAAGCGTTTTTAATTATACAAAACCGGAGTTGGCAAGTTTGATAATACAAGGTTATTCTAAATGATGGACCCATTTTCAAAAAATTGTATTTTTTAAAGTACAAATCCAAAATGAACAATCTTTATACCAATGAAAAGAGGAAGTTTCAAAGTTTTTTAAGACATTATAAATGTTCAACGTGTCTACCGTTTGCTGCACGGCAAACATCTACACGATAGCCAAACTCGTCCTACATACGAGAAAGCGTATCTGCTGTTACTGAGAGCACGGGTTTCAAAGCGGTGATGGTTCTAGAGGCAGCCGGTAGAGGTCGCACGCCAGTAGGCCGCGATTTCGTTTCACTGTCAGTTGTGAGTGAGATGGCTACTGTGGAGCACATGGTTTCCTGCGTTCTTGAGTTCGTTCCCGTGCAGCAAACGGTGGGCACATTGAACATTTATAATGTCTTTAAAAAAACTTTAAAACTTCCTCTTTTTATTGGTATAAATATTGTTCATTTTGGATTTGTACTTTAATAAATACAATTCTTTGAAAATGGGTCCATCATTTAGAATAACCCTGTATAATAAAATTAATTTCATGAGAACGTAATAAATACTTTTTATTTAACTTAATGATTTTTGCACGCAAATTTTTTTTTCGCCAAGATAGAAATTTTCATTTCTTTTTTATGGCAACGGCTTCTATTTGACAAATATTGCTTTATTAATACTGCCAAGTGAGGGTGAAACATAGTGTAAATAGTTTCCTAGTTAGCATGGAAATCATCTAAATATTATGAGACGAAATTTATTTTCTGATTTTACTTATTCCTATTTCATTTCTTAAGAATCATTTCCTGATTAACGTTCATTTATTTGACTTACTTTATTTGAAGTTCATTTATTAATTTGTTTATTTGACGGATTGTTGGCAGCTGTGTTAAAGTAATCATATTGTTCAAATTAAAACTAGTCAACCTCATTCCCTAGGAGTCTTTTGCCTCTAATAATTTTGAATGAATAACTTAATTAAATATTTAATATTAAATTATTTAATATTAAATAATATATATATTATTAAGTAATTAAATATTTAATTACTTAATATTTATTTATTTAATAGCAAAAACTCTGCTATTAAGCCTTTGATTAAAGCTTCGGGACATATGTTGTCCCAGCAACTATTTTTATTTTATTCGTACCACTTTTTGAAAAGTAATCTCTGCCATGCACTTATACTAGGATTCTTTCAAGAGCGATCTATCGCAAAGACTTTGTTTTGTGAATTGTGGCAGGAATGACATTGGAAAAATGTTGTCTGTTCTAGACCGTAATTAAAAAGGATAATTTAGTAACATTCTAGAGTAGTGGAGTCCCTTGGGCCACAGGTTACTTGCCCCAACATTAAATTAAAGTCAGTGTCGCTCATTCACTACATGTTTTTATTCACATTAATTAACTGCCAACAGTGTTTTAAAATAATATAATATATAATATGCCTCGTTTTCGCATACTTAATCTGCCATTACATAATGTAATTAAAAAAAAACTAGCGGCCGTCAAAAAGAAGCATTTGAATTAAAAAAAAAGTAGCGGGCGATCAAAACTCATTAACCGCTTAAAGAAACGATATACCATTTTTAATGAACGTAAACTACAATTAAGTGTTTCAATAGCTTTTCTGCTGCTTATTTTAGTTTTTCGACATTTTGGTAAATAAACATTAATTATTTTAATGTGCAATTTCAAAATCATTATTTTTTTCCATTTGTATGTGAAAAATTTTTAAATATTCACATTATCACGTATGAATAGACATATAAAATCTCTATAGACTTACGTTTATAACAGAACAGCTTCTACAAGTCAAAATTTACTCCGCACTAATAAAAATAGAGATAATATCAACAAATATTTTATCCCAAGATCAAAATCTAGTGAGCGTAGAAGAAATCTAATAATCTGGTGACAGTTTTCTAAAAATTAATGGAAGCAATTCCAGAGTGACTACGATATTTGATGCAGGAAATGGCGCATTAAACAAGGAAACTGCAGCGCATCTGTTTTCGGGTGTTTTTAGTAGTCTGCTCGTTTTGAATATACTTTGTAGTTTGAATTTTGAAGATAAACTTTTAGCCTTACGAATATTAAATTAGATATGTATTAAATTTTATGTTACAAACTGTTAAAACATATTCGTCTTAAATTAGTGTGCATACTATAATTTCGTCCAAATTCGAAATTTCAAAATTTTAATAAAATCACAATTAAGCATATAATTAAAATCAGATATGATTTTAAAATGATATTTTTTATAGTAAAACAAACAATTACGACAATTCATATTAAACATGCGAAAATGCCTTTTATTTCATTTGGAAATCCACGATGCGTACATTTCTACCACAATTTCTTATATAGTATTTTTTGTTTTATTTTTTCACTTAGAAATATTAAATATACTGAGAATAATCAGAGAGCGATTTTTAATATGAAGAAAAAGTATTGCGCAAAATTTTCCTATTTGAAATTCTGGTGCAATACTCCTGGAAAATTCTAAGGTATATACGCAAATTGAAAATCTTGCATACTTATTTTTGAAAGTAATATTTACAATGAAGTACCAAAATAACTATACCAGGAGCTATTATGCAAGAAATGCAATAGCGTCACATATCCACATGACTGTTGACATCTTACGGTAAATATATAAAGCAGCAAGATCCATCAGTCTTTGCTTTTGTTGTTAACATAGAAAGTACCGGGAATTTAAGGGACATTCAGCATATTGTATAATACATTGTACACGACTTTCAAAAACATCCTGCGGAATTAGTTTTCCCGTAGAACTATTACTATAAACAGTGCCTAATAAGTTCGGTATATTACTAATGCATAAAACAGTGTGGATGTAAATTGCTTGCTGATGAATCCATCGTATTTGTCAATAAAAATATGTGGATTACAACTTTCACTCTTGACACTTACGAATCACAAAGTTGTTTTTGCTTTAAATAGACCGCCATAGAAAAATTTCTTCATTTTATTGTAGGTGTCACAAACTTGCTATATCCAAACCTGAATAACGTATTATAACAATTTTTTGCTTATAAATGGCCGGCTTCGAAGAATATATTATAGGGAAACAAAAAGTTGACTTAGATTTTAAGTATGTTTATTGTTAACTAAAATATTCCAAAGTAAACTTGATTTATTTTTCGCCTACATTTTTTGTATTTGATATGTGATTCATTGAAGATAAGGTTCTTCAAAGTATTTTGCCTGAAATTCCCATATCACCACAAATTCCAAAAGGTAATCTTCTCAAACAATCTGTCCAAAAAAAAGACAATTTTTTCTACTCTAAAATAGTTGTCATTTGGTGAGCCGCAGGTCACAGGTTCAAGACCCTTAATTTAAGACAATTACGTAAAAGGAAATTAGTTATTTACACAATTACATTTTAGAAATTACACGTTTATTAGTGTTACATTTCGCATCATTAATATACATATTTAAAGGAAAGGAATATAGATTAGTATTTTTATGATACTTCAGAAATAATTTGTGAAAATTTACGTTAAAACCATTTCCGGCACAGTGGTCCCACTCCGGGAACAACGAATTTTAATTCCAAACTTGCATACGGCACCAAGATCATTTTAACCCTTTCCGGCACAGACAAAGTCTGTTCGTAAAATGAGAAATTACTGACTGACACCGGAATTTACAAACGACATTTTTTAGAAAATAATAACTTCTTATTATAAGCTTTCATTCTAGAAACAAAATTTTATTAAATATTCTTGGTGTCGAATGAAAGTTTGGAATTAAAATTAGGTGTGTCCGGAGTGGGACTACTGCGCCGGAAAGGGTTAATTAACTTTTGTTTCTATAATGAAAGCTTAAAATAAGGAATTCTTATTTATTAAAAAAATCGCTTGCAAATTCCGGTGTCAGTCATTAATTTCTCATTTTAGGAACATAATTTGTCTGTGCCGGAATGTGTTAAGTAAAAAGTAGTATATCTTACGTTAAGTAAAAAAACATAGCTCAACATTGAGTAAACAGTGTGTCCCAAAAAGATACATTGTGCTTTGATTTTTAACTCTTTGACATCTGTAAGGAATATAAATAGAAAAAGTATTCAAAATAAGATTGGAAATAAAATTATATATATATATTAATGAAATAATACTCCCATTCCTTTACAAAATGTTACAATTTTTAAATTTACATGCAACTTTTCCTTTTACTCCAACAACTCATTACAAAATATCTACGCCTGTATCCTTAAAATTAACTGAGATATATTAATAAAACAAACTGACCGTTACGACTTTTTCTCCTACAACTAGTCCGCAAACGCCCATTGGAACGAATTTGAAAAGACACCTAGACATATATTTTAAGTGCATATGTACCGTGGATCCTTTATTGAGATCTAGAAGAGGTTACCTAATCACAGAAAAAAGTCCCATATCGCTCGAATTTTCTGATATAATACTATATCCTTTCAAAATTTTATACTTCTTTTAAACAAGCAAGGACATGAGTTGTCTTCTTTTTGGGGATACAAATGTAAAAAATGTAGAAAGGCTCATACCTGTTTTTGCCTGAATATTAAAGTTAACTAGATGTTGAATTACCATTTGTAAGACTTCGAATGTTTGATTAATTTTTTTTTTCTGTGATGAGATCTTGAATTTGCGTGTCACTCAAAAGTGACATGAACTTTTTTGAAAAAATTCGTGTTTTATTACGCTTTTTTATTAAAACAAAACAATACAACCAATGAATTAAAAATTATATAAAAGTTTACCTATGCATTATGGAGGGTTAAATGTCTATTTTCTAAGAAAAAAATGACAATACATAAATTGATGAATGGGTTCTTTGAATAAAATATGTTAAAAGGTATGAAAAATTTGCATCACCTGGAACATCTAAACTGTCTTACTATAAGTTTTGCCCGAACTGGGTTTGGTCAAGAAGAGTTTGCTTGTTTCGTTACTAAAAGCTTTAGGCACCACTAATTTTTAATTGCAATCTTAGCTTTATTATTCGGCAGACATTTTTCGATTATATAAAACAAATATTTTAGTACGGAAAAAGTGGTCTAACGTTCCTATTTTTAGTTTATGGTGTCGTAAAAGCCCAACAATTAAGGGGTTAAGTAAAGTGTTACTTATATAGAACTCATGTAAACAGGCAGATGTAGTTTACATCCTTTAAGCATAATATCATTAATAAAAGCAATTCACAAAGCATTTTCAATATATTCTCTCTCAATACATAACTGTGCTCTTCTTATAAAGATTCTGTATATACCACTTCATTACCACTACTATTATCACAAGCATTGATTATCTCTTGTTTAACCTTTCTTTCTATAAGTCATTCCATTTAGTTTGAATCAGAAATATCTTCATAAAGTAAGTTAAATAATAGGGCGCACAGAAATAAGTTAAATAATATGTTAAAAAAAATTAAATACAAATTGTGGTGTGAAATTTTTTTAATCAAGGTTGAGTAAACTTTCAGCAGGGTAGGAAGATTAAGGTGAGTTACACATGTATTATCATCCGTGTCTCTCCGTTCTTATGAAATTGCACAGTTTTACATTTGCAGTTGTATATATGGTCTCAGGTCACAGTTGTCAATTTTTATTTAAGCGTAACCCATTCAATTTTAAATATACATATATGCTGTTTTTTGTAATGATGTTGTTGCAGCTAAAAGAAGAAAAAATCTATCTGACAATTTTATTCAAGCAGAAGGGTCGTAATTGTTTGTATACTGGATTTAAAAAAATATTGGCAGAATGATTTTTTAACATAATCGCAGTTACTAGGTCTTAAATAAAGCGAAATATTTCCTATAAAATACTGGTGAAATTTGCTCCTGCAGTGTAAAAACAGCATTCTACTGTAATTTTCTACAATTTCAGTTTTTCTGCTACTTTCTTTGAATAGTGTAAACGCGGATTTTTACTATATACACCAGCCTGGCCTAGACGGCCAGTGTTGCCAGTGAGCTTTTTTTTTTATAAAACTAACATTCGTTGATTGGCACAACTTTTTTAAAATGGTATAATTCGCTTTGATTTCTGCTTATTTCATTTGTCATTAAATAAAGCGAATTTTACTATCTCAAAAAATTGTGGCAATTAAGAAAACTGAATTTTAAAAAAGTAGCCCACTGGCAACATTGTATACTGCAACAGTTTCTTTAACAGTTGCCCTATTTAATCGAAGTCGCTATGCGATAATACAACATGAAGAATTTAGTTTCAAAATACTTGTGTCATGGAGACCGTGCAAGCCGCAGTTGGGCTACATTGGTATATACTGCAAACAATAATTGTATTTATACAATTAGTGTATTATGCATATAAATACATCGATTAGAAGAAAAGATATTATATATATCAATTTGTAAAGTAAACCAGAATAGAGAAAATCGCACTGTTTAATAAAATAAATCATGGAAGGGTGCCATCCATTCACGGGGATTACTTTTAAAGAGACCAAAACACTTGTTTGAGAAAGTGTTAGCTTAGTCTAAAAAATATTTGAGATAATTATAACTATCTAACATTTTTAAAAAAGATTGTTTTTTCATAGATTAAATTTGTAATTTTTCATATATCAGTGACATAGTATATTCATTTATGCGAAATGCATGATGTGCATAATTCTACTACAATTTAAGAATATATTTTATCGCATTATTTAACAGCAAAAAAATATTGCAAATTCTACAATTAGTTACTTAATTTTTTATAAACTGAAGAAAAATATATTAGAGAGTTCGCATGCTATTACCACAATTTTTTAATAGAATATTTCACCTTGTTTAAATGCAAAAACGTATTGCAAATCCTGCAATTAAACGCGGCGTCTGCAATTTAAATATTAAATAGAAACATTCTATTACAAAATTGTGGTGAAAGCGTACGACCCCTATATTAGACGAAGAGTTCTTATGTAAAACAGTCGTGTCATATTCATTGAAAGTAGCAAAGGCACCTAAGAAATTATTCAATATTTATTAGCAACATCAAAATCTGGTCATTATTATTTAGATAAATCTTCTACCTATTATATTAATAGCACATCAAATGTATATATTGATGCGTTCTTTTAACCCATTCCCTGCTAGTGGTGCGTTTTCGCATCATTCAAAATAAGAGTGTATAAAAAAAAACCCTGCCCATCTACCACTATTTTAATATGTTAAAATATACTTTATATAATGACAAAAACTTTGCTATTAAAGATACCTAATATTATCTTTCAGAATTTTTGGTGGCAAACGAATTTTCTGTAAAAACATTGAAGACTCCGCCCATATAGTTTCGTCAGTTATTGGGTTAAAGCTTTACATTTTCCATTTGCAGTCACTTAATATTGTGGTATTTTGGAATATGTCTTTTGGAAATATACATTATACCAAAATAAAGTTACTTTTGTAGCTAATGTTTCCTTAATCTTTTAAAGAAATGTACAAATATCAAGTACCGGACAAAAAAGAAAATAGGAAACGAGAAGCTTCTATGAAGTAACCAAATATTGAAGTATAATTGAAATAAAAGATGAGACACGATTTAGGATTATTAACATATTTAGTTGTGGGGTTTAATCTCATATAATAAAAATTATTTAATCCTGATGATGAGAATGTGCTATTAATTTCAGTCTGAGAAATAAATATTATTTACTTTACCCATCAGAAATAGACGATGTGATTAAATATTTATTAGAGCAATATTTTCGCAATCAAATTTTGAATATGTACTACGTTCTATTTTGAATATGCATATTCTGTTTTCAATATGCATATGTTTATGTCTGAACAATTTTATCCGAAGGCGTTAAAACTAGTAATGGGAAGAATGAATGATTTTCATATTCGAATGAATCCTTCGTCCATGCGCAAATTTATACAGGGCTTCCAAATGGTCCGTGTTTTGAATATCGGTATTCTCTTAGAAAAAAATTATTTTTAGATGTCTTGTAAATTTTGCAGAAACCATCTTCGGAGGTAATTTTTTGCCGAAATGTTGTAGAAACTTACCATAAAATTCTCTGTTAAAAATATTGGTATGCAGTTAGCGGACCATTTGGGAGCCCTGTGTAAAGGTCACAACCTTCGTATTTATTTAATGAATTAAAACCAGCAATTTAAGAAAAAAAAGGAATTTTTTTTTTAAATTAGAAATAGGAGGCACATAAAAATGTTAAACTTCTTTTTCTACAAAATTTCCGGGAGTAATGATTAACAATAGTGCGAAAATTTGCAACTGTGTTTTTACTTCTTTTTTTTACAAAATTTTTGGTGGTAATTAAAAAAAATGCGAAGTTTCACATCTATGATTTTGTGCATGCTCGCATGATTCAATGCAATTACAAAATCATCCAATATGTCAACACCCCCTGAATACTACGCCTGCGAGCTGATACAAAAATGGAGGATGTCGTAGGCGGGTTTTTTTTTTCAGCGTTTGTACGTTCTCTCAGATTTGAACACCAATAATTTCTAAAAGTTTTCTCCGCCATATTTTTCTAAGTGAGATCAAGTAAGTCAAACAAATCTTTAGAAATTTCTAGTGTGTAAATTCATGGAACCGTAGAAACGCTTAAAAAAAAATCTGCCTACGGCAAACCGCCATTTTGGTGTCAGTGCTTAGGCCTAGCATTCCGGGAGTGGTGAATATGTCCATCACTAGTTAAAAAACCTATTATAAAACAAAATATTGACAATTATAAACATTCAAATATTTTGAAGATCATTTATTCTAGGGCATATATAGAAAGATTCTATTATTAAAATATTCCTCTTACTCTACATTTTAATTTGTGTTCAGTCTAGCAGCACAGCTCAAAGTCTAGGGTAATTTCTATTTTTGAAAAGAAAATATCACTTTACTTAATGAGTAGATTTCCGATTAAATAAGAGAAATATTTTTCTTCTTCAGTAGTAGTGACAATCGGTTTTCAAGAAAAAAATTTGGACACCTCTGCATTAACCCTTTGAATACGGGCGAAGACTGTCGAATATTTTTATAATCAATCATAACACAATTTACAAAAATACTTTTTTATGGTAGATTTATCATGATAATACCGTAGTATAAGTGTATCTCAGAGATTAGTTTAAAAATGGTACGAATAGAATTAACAGTGAATGGGTTAATAATATTCCAAAGTTATTACGCAGAGGGTTGGGCTTCTATTGCTTGAAATACAATTTTCATGGAAAATAGTCATCATCATTGTTTGATGTCAGATATCTATAGAATTTTTTAATACTTTTTAGAGATTGCATTTAATAATGTATTTTTTTATTTCCGATTTGGAAATAATCACATACATGTATACTAGAATGTTCAATATTTCAAATTTAAATTTAAATTCTTAACGGAGCTTCCAAAACTCCCTCGTCCGTGCAAGCTAAAGGGATTGAAACTATATTTACGAAAATATTAAAACGAGGAGAGCAAACAGGGTAGCTTATGGCGAAATGGCGTTAATATAGCAATTGACAAAGATAATATATTAAATAACACCAGAGGTGCCAAGTTATCACTAATCTTCCGTAATATGTGGGTTATATTAACCCATGTTTAATACGTTTTGCACCAGAAATTTTTTCAGAAATTAAAATAAAAAAATTCCATGTAGAAATCTGAAATTAACTAAATAAAGAATCATGTTTTCTGGTTCGAAACGGTGTTAAACTGGGTCAAATTAATCCACATATTACGGAAGATTAGTGAGAGCTTGGCACCTCTGTAACCCTATTGTTTAACCATTGGTGAAATACCTTGTTTTCTATTGAAAGTAACTGAATACTGAAGTATAAGTAAGAATCCATTTGGTTCTTAAAGGACAAAGGTAGGTTTGTTCTGAAAAGTAAATTGAAAAAATAAACAAAATTGTTATATGTGGCCATAGTGTAAATTATTAGTATTATTGACATTTTGGGGATGCAGTACACAACCAGTCTCCATAAGCTATATAAATATTTCTTTATAAGACAAAATTACTTATTTACAAACTTGAATATACTACATACTTAATTAATAAAACAGGGAGATGAAATTTATGCAGCTCTATGGCCCACGGATCAGGGAGACAACCACTATACTACAATAATAACCTGAACCTCTCTTAAAACATTTGCTATTACCGAGATCTGCTGTTTCGAAGATATATGAAAATATTTCTAATTATTTTATATTAACATCAAAGCACGTCTTTAGCAGAGTTGCCATGTCTCCGGCTTTTTGTACACCAATATTTTCTTAGAAAAAATGTTGTTCTTCTAAATCGCAGACTGCTCAGATTAAATAAAACGACATTTTCTGTACTAAAATACTGGTATCCAAAAAGCCGGAGACTTGGCAGGTTTGCTTTAGTTGCAAAAATAACTTGTAAAAATACATAATTTTAAAGATTAGATATGGTTTCTAACAAACAAAGTTAGAATAAACACCCATTACTTTTTGTTTTCTGCAGTTTTTTTATTATCATTTGGGAATAATTAGCGTCTTGTCAGTGTCCTTACTCTATAAAATGTATAATTTTGACAGTTTATATCTACACTTAGCGTAAATATTTGGAAAAATATCTAAAAAAGAAAATGAATCTTTCATTACTTATCAAATAACAGTGTTTGTTCTCCCATGTGTGTATTGCTTCCTACTCTGCATTTGGGAATCCAGAACCTATATTCTCATAATGAAAAGAAGTTGTAAACTGCGGAAATAGAAAATTAACATCTCCTTTCTCCATCTTTTGTCCATTGAAACCTGTGTTGATTTCCCATTGGTTGCCTCATGTGATTATATATTAAGCTTTAGCTCTTGATTAAAGTGCAGTTTATAGAGCCGTATTATATTAAATAGCTGTGTATATGGTTTAAATGTTATATATGTTTCTATCAAATAGAAATCGAAAAAGCTTCATTCAATTATTTGAATAAACATGATTATTCTGAATGTAGGCATTTTCATTAAAACCTTTATTAACAACTTTATTCAATTTCTTAGCATATTGTGAAACATATTAATAGTTGCCCTTTTTAATAATTTATTCATTCTCAATGAACTTAATTTTATTTTTAAAGATATATTATTAAATAGTAATTTTATATTATAATAATTGTTTTGCTACAATTAAAAAATATTTCTTTATTTCTTAAAAATATTATAAATATGTTTTTTGTGCTGTTTAAATATAGAGTTTTGCATCATTTTAATCTGTGAATGTATATTCGTTACTCTGAGAGTACAGGTATTAACCAAACGTTCTCCTTAAAAGCACACATCTAATTTTCACATCTAACAGTGTGTGCGTGGTTGTAAGTGATTTTACGTTTTGAGTAATTTATTTTTCTGATGTTGTGAATGAACCAGAAATTCATGCAACATCAATGGAGCTATCAATAAAGAGGAGGAGACATATAGATAGTGTCTGCCAGTTGCGAGGAAAGTAACTGAGGATATAGTGACAAGATGGCGGCTGTTGTTTGTATACATCGGATTAAGAGGCATGATTTTCACCGGGGCAAACTTCCACCAGTAAATTTAGTATAAATTTTCGCCTTATTTAAAGGCCTTATTCTTGCAAATTTTTTGTCATAAATAAGGTAAAAAGAACTCCTTGTTTCTACTCATGGAAGTTTTCCCCGGCGGTATTTTAATCTCTTTCACTGATATTGAATGGAGAACTATTTTTGTTGTCAGAATATGGCGGAACCACAGGGTCAAGCTACCACCCATGCAAACTTCCATCATTAAAAAAGAATAGATACGTTTTCCTCAATTTTGACATAAATTCTGCATTATTAATGCGGTTAAATAAGGAGAAATTTTCTATTCAAATTTACTGGTGGCAGTATTCGGGTAATAAGTCCCTGTGTAACCGGTTCTGGTGATGCTTCGCCAATTTGAGAGTTTGTAAATTATTCTTTATTCACAGTTCCTTGTCAATTCCCAGTTCCATATCAATATCCAATAAAGGCGTTATATAAAAATTGACATATTTTCCACACAAGTATGGAACTCAGTAATAGTTTTTACAATTAAGGTATGTAAACTACATTGAATTTCCAAAGAACATGACACCTTTATTTTATTTCCGAAATTTTCTATGTAATATTAAACCCGTAGAATTTGCTATCACCTTATTTAATAAAAGAATGTTTTTTATGCGTTCCATGCGTTTAACTTCTATTCACATTCTTTTGTAGAAATGTACACATCCTGGTATGACACAAATATTTTGGATTAAAAATTTTCCATTTAATATTAAACACAATTTCCAAACGCCTTATTTATTCCCAGACTCTATATCTATAACATTTTTCAGCAAATAAAATAGGCGAAAAATTCTGTAACGAATTGTGGTACATTTGTTTGAAACTTGCACATTGGACTTCAGTGAGATGTAGGAAAACTATAGTAGCTTTTCTGCAACTGAGATTTATCTTATCACGTATGATTCTCACAATGTATGCTGCTATCTGATAATAACTTTTAATATACCTAAAATAAGTGTTGAATGATTTTATATATTTAAACGAAAAACTTTCCAAACGAACTTATCGTTGGGGGTTCCACTGTCTTCGGGAGCGTACATCAATGAATTTGTATCATTTATATTTTTAAGTGAAAATCTACCCAAACGAATGGACAGTTGGCGGTACCCACTGCTTTCGGCACCTTACACCGTGAATTTGTATGATTTATATCTTTAAATAAAAATCTATAAAAACAAATTGACAGTTGGAGACCCACTGCTTTCGGCAGCTTACACCCTTAAACTTGTATAATTTTATATTTTTAAACGAAAATCTATTAAAACGAACATAGAATTGGGGGTACCGCAGCTTTCGGCAATGTATACCGGACGTGTTGTGCACGTTACGATCTGTTTTTGCAAACCGACCTCGAAATTCTATGATTTTATATTTTAAACGAAAATTTATCCAAACGGCCTAATTTTGTGCTAATAACTGCTTTCGGAAGCGTACATTCTTGAATTTGTATATTTTTACATTTTTTAACGAAAATCTATCAAAACGAACGTAGAGTTGGGTCTCCCACTGCCCTCGGCAGTGCATACAAGACGTGCTGCGTACGCTCCGGTATGTTTTTACAAACGAACCTCAAATTTGTATGATTTTGTATTTTTAAACGAACTTATCTAAACGAATTGAGGGGTCCCCGTTATAGTGACTGCCGATTTAATTTCTAATATTTAGATATGATAAATTTCAAATGTGAAAAATATTTCCAGAGAAAACATAAATAATATAACCCCCCCCCCCCCAAATTTCCTCTTTTATATAACGCGAATACGATAATGTTGCAAGACGCGTTTATGACCCATCTCTTTAATGGACTTTTTGAAAATATATCTTTTTTTTTAGATAGTAAATATTAATATTTTTTAAAACCTAAAACATCATCAGTACCTGTAATATTACACTGATGATTGGGTGTAATCTTTTAATTCTAAAGTCTTCTTTCAAAATTCTAATTCTTTTTATGCTTTTTTATTCTAAATCTGGGAAGCGGATGCGAAATTTTTCATCTGTGACAAAAATTATATCGCCACACAGTGGTCAAAAATCAAAAAAAGCTGGCCAAAAATCAAAAAATGTTGTAGACTCTTCTAAAAATTTTTACATATACCGTAATTTCCGGCGTATAAGCCGCAGCTCAAAGAGTCGTTTTTCGACCCAGAAATTTTATTCAATATTTGTAGTTAAATATTTACAGCGATCTTTTAAGTTACATTTTATAAAATAATATTTCTGGGTCGAAAAACGACTCTTTGAGCTGCGGCTTATACGCCGGAAATTACGGTAGGTTTTTGAGGTCGCTGATTACGAATTTGATATCGAAATTCAAAAATTCAAAATGGCGGACTTTAAAAAAAAAAAAAATTCTGTAAAAGTTTGTTTAAGGGGATTCTGGAGGTTACTTTGTACTAATTTGATATTATGATGAAAACAAAATACATTAGCGCATTCAATATGGTAAGCAAATAAATGAAAAAGCTTATATTTTGTGAAATATAAATGTTTTGTATTATTAATAATGAAAATACAGTGCATTATTTCATATAAGCAGTTTGAAATTGCTAAACTTAAAAACAACTATACTTCCAAGAATGCAAACCAATGCAGCTGGTTTTTTGATATTTCATAAAAAACATCATCAGGAATTACGTAAATATAGTGAGAACTCTGGATAACGCAAGATAAAAAGTATTTCGTTAATTAACCTTTACTTTGTGCATCAATACGTTATTTTTTCGTGTGTTTTTTCTTTTCACTTTTAAGACATAATTTATAATGAATTACATAAAATAAATATGTGCAAATATTCTTCTTACCTTTCGGAAGATCACAAATTTTGCAGAATGTAATTTGCACACGTACAACAAAAGTTATTCACTGTAGAACGCGCGCAACATTTACCGCGTAAGAGCACGTGCGGGCGAGCGTTACAGAGCAGCTGACTTAGACCTTCGATGCATAAGCAGTAGGGTGAAGCGAAAAAAATTATTTTTTTTTACAAAAAATGGGTATGTGCTAAAAGTTGCCTTTATACTAGTACATCAAATACCTGAAATTTTACCGCTGAAATAAAAATGCCTTGAGTCTGCACTTTTGGTCCAAATGTCGAAATTTTGGGTAAAATTTGAAAATTTTTGAAAAAAAATAAAAATTTTCCGTAGAACTGATTATCATTTAATAATGTCATTTGAACCTTTATTAATTAAGATTTAAAATATTGAAACGATAAAACTATATCTTTATTATTTTTAACTGGAGCAAAACTGACAAATTTCTGTAAAAAAGGGGCGTTGCCATTCTGGTACAGCATACAACGACACGTTGAAAAAATTAATCGAAAGAAGATTAAATAAAGAGAAGCACCGCAATTAGAAAATGCTGCATGTGAAATTGAAATAAACTAATCAGTATGCAATGATTCAATAATAGATACAATTGAATTCCCATCTTCAGCCTCCTATACCGAAACTCGAATGAAGTTTGAAACTTTTTCTAGAGCATGTGATACCTATAGAATTTCTGATTGGTCTGCTGCAGTTCTTGCTTCAGCAGTTCTTCAGGATTGTGTATGTACAGCAAATGACACTGGAAAACATAATGTACCCGTACCCGTTACAGATGTTTTACAGAAACCCGTTTGCAAGGTAAGGCGCGAAAGCCAATCGGATTTTTCATCTCAACGTAAAGAACAGAAACCTAAATAGAAATAAGAGCCTTATGTTTCGATTCCTGAAAAGATGACACAACGTGTATAGAAAAGAGAAGTGATAAACATGCGTATCATAGAATTATGAAAGAAGAACGTGTTATTATCTTAGAAGAGCCTGGCTCCAAATATTTGGGGACTAATTTTGCCTAACATTTCCTCATCTTGAACATCAAAAGATATATTTAAATGCATATCAAAGTTTTCAAAAGATGAAAATATTGATTTGTCCAGCCTCTCATGCTTGAGTTGTGATGGGTGTCCGGTGTCCTGTGAATACGGGGAAGCATACTGAAGTAATCAGTCGAATGGAAGAGAAGCTTGTAAGACCTATATGCAATGGATCATATGCCAGCTCCAGTTAAATGAATTGCCTCTGCATCATTTGTTAGGCATGATCGATAGGAAAACTTCTGGCCCAAATGCATTAGGGGAATCCTTGTCCACGTGCCATTCACTGCCTATTGCAGTTTTTGAACCTATAAAGAGTAATTTATAAAACATATCTCTGAAATCGATGAAAAGGCACTCAGCACAGACCAGAAATACCTGCTGGACATTTGCAAAGTTATTTCATCAGGATATTGCTCTAAAGAACTAGCGAATAGGAGCCTAGGAAAAATTTCCCACGTAATATGGCTCACAACGGCGAATAAAATTCTTCACCTTAATTATTCGCATTGACTGCGCGTCAGAGTCTCTATTTTCACTCACAAAGTATGTGATTTAAGTTTATGCCCCAGGATGGTTTACCATCAAATGTAATCCACAGCTAAAGAATGTATCTAAAACCTTAAGGGAAATTACTCGGCTACTAAACAACACAGCAAACGTCATAAAACGAATAGTTAAAAAAGTTATTCAGGACAATGGTTACTTTGCACACTCAGAGCAAATTCTGATTGCAATCACATTAAACAACTAGCTGCTCATCCCATAATAAATGCAAGAGGTAGAATAAATGATGACATACGCAAATTTGACAATCAACATTGAAGCAGATGATTATATAAATCTAATTGATTGGAAAACTATTGCGGTAACAGGACCCCCAATCACTATGCATTTATTGGATGCAAGTTTGTTGAAGATAATAGACGGCTGTATAGATTCCCGTACAAACATCCCCAATGAGTTACTTTGCATGCCTTCTCATACTCAAGCAGTAGAAAGATACGTGAAGGAAGTCACAGCCAGCATCATCCAAAGTCTGTGGATATGAAAGAAGAGATGAATACACCAAGACTAGGTTGATATACGGAAAACTCGAGCCAGTCTGATCAAAAAATCACAATTCATTGTATAAATAAAATATATTGTTCAGATGCTAGGGTGGTTGTGCTGGTTACGGGTGGGACATGATATGCATCCACCTCCACTCATGGGTAGCTGTAAAAGCAACTTAAAGCAGCGAAGAGCTGCATTCAAAACAACGATTCGTTGTATGCTGTACCAGAATGGAAACTACCCTTTTTTACCGAAATTTGTCAGTTTTGCTCCAGTTATACAGAATAAAGATATCGTTTTATCGTTTCAATATTTTAAATCTTTATTAATAAAGGTTCCAATGACACTTTTAAATCATAACCAGTTCTACAGAAATTTAAATTTTTTTTGAAAAATTTTCAAATTTTACCCAAAATTTCGACATTTGGACCAAAAGCGCAGACTCAAGGCATTTTTTTTCAGCGGTAAAATTTCAGATATTTGATGTACTAGTATAAAGGCAACTTTTGGCACCTACCCGTTTTTGGTAAAAAAAAAATTCACTTTTTTCGCTCCACCCGAATAAGCAGGTATAAAATATACCTCTTACTCTATGCGGGATAAGGCGCGGATGCTCCCTCTGAACGTAAAAAGGAGGTACTGAAATTAATTAAGAAACATTCATTTTTCGACTTTCGGCCAGCTTTTTTCGATTTTTGACCAGTGTGTGCCATACAGAAAATAATTATTTTTAAAGTGTAAATATTAGTACTTTTTTTTATAACGACATTAAATATATATTTTTAAATCCATCAGTCCCTTAAGCTTAATGAAAAAATGCGTTATAAATGAATACGTACTACATCATAATTTAGTATTAAGTACGGAAAACATTAAAAGTTTGTACATATGCATAGATGCAAACTTTTAAGCTTTTTCCCTACCACTAAAATTTTATAGTAAATTTAACCTTATTAAATCGCCGAAAACATGTAATTCAGTAAGACAAAAATTTCTATTAATTTTTAGTGATAGCAAAAAAGCGTAAAAGTTAGCAGCTATGCATATATTATCAAATATTTTGCCATACAGAAAATAATTATTTTTAAAGTGAAAATATTAGTACTTTTTTTTAAAAGACATCAAATATATATTTTTAAATCCATCAGTCCCTTAAGCTTAATGAAAAAATGCGTTATAAATGTGAACGTACTAAATTATAATTTAGTATTAAGTACGGAAAACATTAAAAGTTTGTACTTATGCATAGATGCAAACTTTTACGCTTTTTCCCTGCCACTAAAATTTTATAGTAAATTTAACATTATTAAATCGCCGAAATCATGTAATTCAATAAGACAAAAATTTCTATTAATTTTTAGTGATAGCAAAAAAGCGTAAAAGTTAGCAGCTATGCATATGTTATCAAATATTTTGTTTAATAGTTACTTAATATTAGACTATGAGTTAAATAAAAAATAAACTTTCAATTACCTTATATTCCAGCATATAACGCGCACTTTTGATACAAGAAAATGTTGGGCATTTACATTTATTTACTGACGTTTTATACGCCAGTTATAAAAATATGCAAATAACTTTTAAAAAAATATATGATCAAAACTACAAAGATTTTTAATTTAGACGTCAAGTGACGTCGATGTGAAGTCACTGTGACATAAATGTGAGGTCGTTATGACCGTTTTCAAGGCTTTCTGTGACCTCACAATGTGACTACTTTGTGAATTGACCGTGCGACTTCAATGTGAAAAATGTGACGAATCTGCATCGGATAGGGTGACCAGATTTTACCCGAATCCTATCCGGATTGTTCGGATCGACATTTTTTTATGCTGCAAGTTTGTGACGTTTGTGACGACACTGCACCTGGTCGGGTGACCAGATTTTACCCGAATCCAATCCAGAAAGTTCGGATCGATCTTTTTGGATTTGTTTGGCTGCAGAATAGATTTGTATTAGTGGTCGGGTGATCTGATTTTCGTGAACCCGATCTGACCCGAGTCGGGTATAATGTTTTTACTGTAAGTCTTGTTCGGAATAGAATCTTGCATACGCGGATGAGTCATGCACGAATCCGGTTATATACTTCTTGAACATGGTTGAATGTCGACTTCAACATGAATGATGGTTGACTGAAATTATATTTCGATTCAACCCATATTATTACCCTAACCCAACAACAACAACAAAAACAAAAAAATCTGTAGGCCCACAACCCGACCGAACCTGATAAATGATTTCGCATAGATTCGGATAGCAAGATTTTACCAAATCCGGATACGATCGACGATAAGGATTGGATCGGCAATAATTTTTATTAATGCAATTCGTATTCAAATTAAAACTTTGCATCTGATTGGGATACCGGCTAATGTAGCCGTTAAGCAAGAAAATTATAAATGTAAAAAACGCATACTAAATTAAAAATAATAGATGAATGTATTAAAAATTATAATAAAACTAAATATATCAATAATATGAAATTCTATTGTGCAAATAACAACTTTTTAAATTAACTTCTACTTCCATTTGTTTTATTTAACCACAAAAAATATTGACAATAATTAAAACTATGCTATTTTGCTGTTATGTTATTGAAGTCTTGTGAATGTGTATACTTTGCGATATTTCCCCTCTCTCAGTATCACGAAACTTTCTGACACATTTATAAACAAATTTTTAAACGTATGGCACTTGCATGCCTCATTATTAAAGCGATTTGGAATGAATAGCGTTTTCCATTTTTAGATAAATGAAATACTTAAGATCAATTTCGGTCACGTTTTTCTCGTTTCTCACGCTGTGAGTCGGAAATTCGGTTCAAAACACCGACTTTGATAGTGTTTTTTGAAACATCTTCTTCCGTTACCAAAAAATGGAAAACGCCATTCGATTAAATATATTCTGAATAAGAACACCTGCCAACTTCTTGTATTTCCGAATAAAAATGAATTCAGAAATATGTCAGAAATAAGCTATTTTGGATTTGAGAACAACTTTAATGAAATATAAATATGGATTTTAAAATAAGCATTGTGAAATATCTATGTTAGGAATCCATTTAAATAATAGATCTATCTATTGTGAGATATTATTAAATAATAAACATTGTACCGTAATTTCCGGCGTATAATCCGCAGCTCAAAGAATCGTTTTCCGACCCAGAAAATTTATTCAATAATTGTAGTTAAATAATTTCAGCGATCTTTTAAGTTACATTTTATAAAATAATATTTCTGGGTCAAAAAACGACTCTTTGAGCTGCGGATTATACGCCGGAAATTACGGTACCAAGCAGTAAAACATTTTTCGAAGCAAATGAAATTTAAAACTTAAGATCATAAACGCAAAAAATATTATATAAATTTTTTTACAAATATATAGTTTTTGATAGAATACTAAATGCAGAACTTAAATATAAATTTTTACGGTAAAAAAATTCGGTAACACAACTGGAAAAATTACCTAAACTGAAAAATTATTTTATTATTTTATCAATATTGATTATTTTTATGCACGTAATGTTGACATATCTTGACATCATGCTATAAATCATGCATGGGACCTCTATTTTAAATACTATATGTGTTTTAATTACGTTTACTCCAGTATTTGACTGGTATTACTTTATCTATAAATGATAACTATAAAAATTAAGAAAAATGTTTTGTTAATTAAAAAAAAAAAAAAAAAAAAAAAAAAAAAAAAAGAAAAAAAAAAAAAAAAAAGCTTAATCTATTTAAAAAATATATATATATATTTATGAAACTGCTATCTTTTTTAAATAATAAGTTTTGCAATAGATTATTTTTTGGAAACACCGATCATTTTTTGTTGATAACGCACTGCACCGCAGCCACTCTATTTAGCATCGGATGTGAAGAAGTTGTACAATTTTCTAATAATTTACGATTCATCGATAGTAATATATGATGACGCCAATGACTTGATATCTATCTGGCTTGATGTTTGATTCCGGGGCAAGAACCACAGTAACATTTTCTGTGATTCTGATACCATAATACATAGTTTACCGTACAATCGGATTTGAGATCTACTGTATGAGTTTTAGAATGCAGTTTAGTGAACATTACTGATATTTTGAATTGTTTTAACAATACAGATAATTTATATGATACAATTAAAAAATAATAAATCTAATATTAATATCAAATAGTTAACATTTAATTAATATTTAAATTCTTAGTAGTATACATAACAACAAAAAAATTTTAAGCTTTGCTGTTGGTGTTCTTTAGATTGAAAAAATAACATTTTTACATACCTTTTTTTTAGCAAACGTAATTCTTTATGGCATCATGGAACTAATCCGAGGAATACAAGTGTTTTTCAAGTAAATTAAGTACAAAAACATTACAATAGCATTGACGAATACATATCATAACCGCCAACGCAATTATAAGCATTTTCGGACTTATATTTTAATCTGAATTCTTAAATCCGATAAAACGACAGTTTTTTCTAGAGAGTATCTCTTGCATGTTCCGTTCCAACAATTAAATGTCGTGTTTTACTGTTTAGTGGTCTGCAGTAGCACTAAAAAAAAAAAAAAAAAAAAAAAACATGAAACGAAACGGGAACTATCCTTGCAACTCTTTGACTTAATAAATAAACCCTTCGAATGAAACCAACCGCTTTTCGAAATAGCTTCACCGCAGACGATAAATCGGACGAGTTCATTTTACAAATATTGAGCAGCTGGTCAATTTTCTTAGCAATCATAAAAGAAAAAAAAATCAACTTCCTGTTAACAGATGTGCAATTCACTGAAATAATTCCCTTTCTTTTATTTTATTTTATGTCAGGTTTACTAAATGTAATTTTTAAATTAAATAATGCCGAAAGAATTGATTGTATTTTTTTAAATAAGGCTTGAATAGCTAAAAAAATTATATGGAAATTTCTGGAGATAAAATGAAATAGTTTTATACTTCTAAGGGGAGAAAATTACTTATTTTATACGTTTATGATATTCATAATCTACTTCATCCATAAAGGTAAATAACAATTTAAATAAAGCACTTGCATACAAAAAATAAACTTTAATTTTCTCAGTATATCCCATTATCTGTATTTACATTTTGACCACATTGTAACTTCACATTTTAATGGCACTTCGCAATGAACAAGCACCTCCTTCCACTATGTTATTTTTCAGCCTTTATCAATAGTAGAAGTAATTTATAATTGATACAATTGTTTGAAGTTGTTTTAACACAAATTATTAATTTTTCATAGAAAATAAAACTTTTTTTAAATTAAAAAATAAATTATAAAATTAAAAACGTTTTCTAGTTTTCATATTTAATTACCTTTGTATGATAATCTACAATTGCATAGTTACAAAAAATTATATACATACATGCAGATCATTTTTTTAGCTAGATAAAGGAATAAGTGACTATAAATTAATTTACAAGGGGCAACAAAAATTACTAAGGTCAATGGCTCAATGTATCAAATGAAGAAAGATGGCACTAAGTAAAATGTTTCTTCTCATTTTCAAATATTTTTAAAATTCCCATTTTTGTCACAGTGTGAGTTCACTATATGGCAGTATATTTTAGTAACAGGTATAACGTAACATGCGTGACTTTCAATGACGTCACTGTGACGTCACAAAAATTTAAAAATTGTAGAAAAGTATTTTTAACTATAAATAACATGTTTTGAAATAGTCATGTATGATTTTTAGAGTTTTTAAAGAAGTTCACACTTAAGTCACAATGTGACCTCTCTGAATGGTGGCATTTTGGTCACAGATGTGCCGTGACAATTGTGACTCGCAGTAACGTCACAGTGATGTCACTGTGACCATGCATGCTATGCGGGTTGTTTCAGGATATGAGTACATAAAGATTTATGGGAACACTATATTATGACAAGTGAAACAAATATTTAAAACATACTTTAAACACCTTCTTTTTGTACCGTAATTTCCGGCGTATAATCCGCAGCTCAAAGAGTCGTTTTTCGACCCAGAAATTTTATTCAATAATTGTAGTTAAATATTTACAGCGATCTTTCAAGTTACATTTTATAAAATAATATTTCTGGGTCGAAAAACGACTCTTTGAGCTGCGGATTATACGCCGGAAATTACGGTAACATTTATCAAAATAAAAATAGGAATATTAGAAAAAAAAAATTTCATGTTTATTAAAAAGTTAGTGTTAGAAAACTGAATGATTAAAATAAATTAATCAGTTTTGTAAGAAAGCAATGTTTTTGAAAAGGTCTTTCTTAATGAATGTAAAAAAAAATAAAAACGAAATTTTGCTATTTATATTTAGGAACTTGAAAAAAAAAATCAGTAAACATTTTATAAGTAAGTAATATAAGTATGTATACTATTAATTAAGAATCCTTAAAAAAATTTAACTATATTCAGCTTTGTTTTGAAGTGTCATAATTTATGTAAGAAATTATGACTTGGATCAAATATCTAAAGATATTTTAAATACAATTTCTATTTTATTATATTTACTAAAAATAAATGAATATTCATAAATATTCCTTTTTTCATGTTTAACAGGGCTCGTACGCTTTTACCACAATTTTTTAATATAATTTTTCTATTTAATAATTAAATTGCAGAAATCGCAGACGCCGCGTTTAATTACCGGATTTGTAATACTTTTTTGCACTTAAACAAGGCAAAAAATTCTATTAAAAATTTGTGGTACTCGCGTATGAACCCTGCGTTTACTGAAAAATATGAGGGAAAACTGATTAACCCGACAGTGCATAAATTTTTCTTTTAGAATTGCGTTTTTTTTTTATACTTATATTAAGTATTCGACACCAGAAATTTTAAGACAGATTTTTTACTTTATTTAGTAGCATATTTATGTTATTTTTACAGGATTAATACACTATATTACCAAAGGTGACCGGTCACTTGCGATTTTAGAAGTTTTGTTAACTATCTAGAAAAATACATGAGAAATTAACCTGAAACTGCAGGTGTGTAAACAATATAGTATAGGTTATATATTGCCGCGAAGATTTTTTCACGAAACCCCATAGGGGACTGTCAACAAATTGAAAAAAAAACGAATATCTTTTGGATAACCCTGTAAAAACTAATGTAGCCAATGCGTTCAAACTCGAGATTATTAATAAGTGGCTTATTGTAATATACTGTGTTCATTTTTATAAGGATAGCATGTATACTCGTAGAGAAATTAAGGTTTTAATAAAAACAGTCCCAAATTGTGCCTAATATTTTGCTTATAATTTGCTAATTGTTTTTAATAAAAAAAAAGTTCTTTACAGAAAATATGGCAAACAACATTATACATAACACTCTGCAATCAGAATTAAAAAATAATAAAAATTGGATGAAAAATGAGCAGGTTTAATAAAAAATGTTTCACTGCGCATGCGCGAATGCAATCAAAATATAATATGCATAATGTATTAAGCTAAGTATATAGAGCAACTTTTGTGAAAGTCTCACAATCATAGCTTGAAAATTCTGAAAATTATCGTCGATAGAATAAGCTCGAAATCCGTTGTTCCCAAAAGGAAGCAAAAATATGCGGGTTTGTATCCAAATATAGTATGTGCAATATTGTGTACGCTATCTTGGCACTAATCAACAGATATTTTATACAACCCCTCATCTTTTTGCTTCTTTTTGGAAACAACGGATTTCGAGCTTATTCTATCGACGATAATTTTCAGAATTTTCAAGCTATGATTTTTAGGCTTTCACAAAAGTTGCTCTATATACTTAGATAATACATTATGCATATTATATTTTGATTGCATTCACGCATGCGCAGTGAAACATTTTTTATTAAACCTGCTCATTTTTCATCCAATTTTTATTATTTTTTTAATTCTGATTGCAGACTATTATGTAAAATGTTGTTTGTCATATCTTCTGAAAAGTAATTTTTTTTATATGAAGAAATCTGCAAATTATAAGCAAAAAACTAGGCGAAATTTCGGACTGTTTTTATAAAAACCTTAATTTCTCTACGAGTATACATGCTATCCTCATAAAAATGAACACAGTATATTGCAATAAGCCACTTATTAATAATCTCGAGATTGAACGCCTTTGCTACATTAGTTTTTACAGGGTTATCCAAAATATATTCTTTTTTTTCAATTTGTTGACAGTCCCCTATGGTGTTTCGTGCAAAAATCTTCGCGGAAATATATAACCTATACTGTTTACACATCTGCAATTTCAAGTTAATTCCTCGTGTATTTTTCTAGATAGTTAACAAAACGTCTAAAATCGCAAGTGACCTGTCACCTTTGGCAATATAGTGTATTTCTATGTAAATATAGTGGTTGCAAAAAACTTGATTTATTTATTAAAAGTTAAATAGAAAGTGTTGTCAATTGGCTACACTATGCACTGTAGGGTTAATAAAATATAATTAACTTGTTTTTCTAAAGAAGCAAAAATTTTAAAAAGACGTTCCTTCAACACTAACCCATTTTAGGCCAAGCATAGAAATTTTATAAAATGTGGTAATATTTACATTGAAATTTGCTTAAATTACATTCATTAAGACACCAAAAATGTTTCGTGCATGAAAAATAATATTTTATTTATTTTGATGTTACCATTATTAATTTACCATTAATAATTTACCATTAAATTTAAATTAAAAAAATAAGTTTTCTTATGGCATTTGTTTTATTTTTATTTTATTTACAGAACTTGCAATTTTACTCCATTATAAAAACATATGATTAATCTCAAGTGGAATAATTATACATTTTCAAAAAGTCGAATTTGTCAATAACCGTTTCAAGTAAAAAACCAACGCATTTTGAAAATTTCATAACAGAAAGTGATTACTTCAATTGAATGACTAATATTTTATAGATGTCTCGAGAACCCTTAAAAATAGCAGAAAAACAAAATTAGTGAAAATTAGTGAAAATTAGTGTCACAGCGTTAATAAAAATATATTTATTGAAATGGTGCGTTTACGCACCATTTGGCCGAAAATGGGTTAAATAAAGGAAAGACAAAAATTCACTGGGCAGCAAAAATTTTATATATTGGTAGATATATTCTCATTTTCCTCTATTTCAAACTTTTTTTAAGGCATTAAAACGCGTTGAAAACTAATAAAACTAACAAGATACTATTTCGGACATATTCCTATTTTTAAGCGTTTTTTACAGCAACAAAAAGCCGTTGAAAAATAGTAAAACTCACGACAGTACTGCAGACTTGTTGCGACTTAGAAGAACGTTTTTCAGACGGTTTTTTATTGCGTTCAAAATGCAGTTAAATATGCGACTGAAAAATAATCGAATCAGCAAGACATATTTTCGAATTTATTACGTCAAGTACAACGTTTTTTTAACAAAATGCATTGTCGTTATTTCAACGGGTTTAAACGAAACTGTTCTACCGGTGTTAGAACCGGTAATGTACCAAGAATAGGTGGTTGTTTTTGGTTTTTAAGAATTTTGACATGGTAAACAAATAGGGATTTTTAAAAATGAAGAAAAAATGAAAAAAACATAAAATCGGCATTCATAAAATACTTTTGTAAAAATGTAAATGTGTAAATATTCACATTTTTTAACAAAGACATCTCCAGAAATAGAAAGTTTCCATGAATAAGAAGATATTTATTTATTTATTTTATTTTTATTTATTTATTTATTTATTTTATTTTTATTTATTTATTTATTTTTATTCATCAGGAAATAAGTTGCGTAATTGTAATTATGCAGGAAAAACTAAAATTTGGTATTCCGGAAATATATATATTTCTGAAACCGCAAGTATTAATATTTATTTAACTAACGGCACCATTACAACCACAAAAGTACCCGAAATAAGTGGATATGATTTGTTTGTTTATTTTTTTTTTCGAAAACGGAGTTTAAATTTGCTCATTTTCCCATGCTATGCTTCTTTCTACATGAAGATAAGCGAAAATCGTATTTTAGGCAGACAACTCCGTCAGCGCGTCACTCTATAATGTTCCTTATGGTTTTTAATTAATGCCTCTGCTTATTATCATAAAAAAACCTGGAGGTCTATAAATTCAGTCATGCAACTTCATATCTGCCAAATCTTGTAGCTCTGCGCGTAACGTTCTCAACAGAACACAGCAGATGTACACACAGGATTTTTTTTTTTCCTTTTTATTATTTTAAATTACATTTGGATACTTTCATTCGAAACAGCTTGTTACTCAAAATAAAATGTTTTTCATATAGAAATGTTTCACTCTCTATAATAGGGCTGTCCAAACATTTTGTTCCAAAACCGTTTGTTACCAATATTTCCAATTAAAAATCTGTGATGACTGTGTTCCAATATTTTGAATACCACTGAATATATTTCGTAATATTTTCTTATTTAATTGCTTATTCATGTGATTAAATAAGGAAGATATTGCTATATAAAATTAATGGTACTTAAAACATTCTAAAATAAATCCTTCTCTAAAAATCTTTACCTCACTACATCGCAAAATTTTTGCCACTTAATAAAACAAATTATTCGCTGCGAAAATAGTGGTAGTTGTGTGGCTTGTGGGCCACAGGTCGAACTCCTCTGTTCTATAACATCAAAAATATATGAAATGCCATTCTGTAACACTTCCCCAAGACGTCCACGCTTGGATAGAATTTTCATCAAGATAATTCAAGTGTCATCCAGCAAGTAAATTGACCACGGCCCTTAAAAAGAAACAAAACATTATTATCTGGAAAGAATTATTGCAACAGATACACCAATGTTTCAGCTACGTCCCAATATAAGAACCACTGGAATTGTAACACTTTTACAGCATTTTTGTTCTTCATGGGTAAACAGTACATTTGTAAATTTTACAGCATTTTTTGCAGTTAATTTTACAGCAGTTCTGTTATTTTAATTTACAGCAAATTTGATAGTTTTATAGAAGATTTTGCAGTTAATTCTAGAGCATTATTAATAGCATAGCTATAAAACTTTTAAAATTTATTGTTGATATATATACCCTCCCCCCCCGATCCATGTATTTTTTATCTAATTGTTACCTGATCTATATTTTAAAGACTCGAGCACTAAGTATTATCTTTTTGTTTACTTATATCACTGTTTTAATATTATACAATCAATTATTTTACATTCAATTCTATCATACATATGTAAGATACAAATTTCATTTTCTAGTGATATTAGTATTGCAATACTAGTAAACAAACTCTTAGAATATGTTAGGTTTTGATTAAATAGTGCAATCTGATTAATCATAATAAATGATTTGACAAAATTTTCCGACAAAATCACCGACAAATTTTTGAGTCATTTGCATGAAGATAAAATATTTTTCAATCAATCATAATAAAGGCAGATTTTCTGTATCTATTTAAAGATTTTTGTTTAGTGAATGTAGTCATTTTGCTCCCCTCCCTACGAATCTGCAAAACTTTCTAGTATCTAAACTGTCAAACATAAATGAATCATAAATAATTAATAACAAGGTCTTATCGTACGCAACTTTCTGATACGGAAACTTTATTGATAAGAAATTTTCTATGCTATGATAATTTTATAAACCAACATTTAATTCTAAAAATATCGCCCTATACACTTACGAGGACGAGTAACTTTTACAAATCTCTAATTATAATAAAATAAAATAAATAATAATAATAAAAAATCCGTGCTCACAAAAACCTTAAAATTAACAGTAAAAAAGAGAGAGAGAGGGAGAGAAAGATAATGGACAAAAACAATATATGCGCTGCTGCTAATTAATACTGCAATACTAGTAAACAAACTCTTGCAATATGTTAGGAATTGATTAAATATTGCAATCAGATTAATCATAATAAATTATTTGAAAATTGCATATAAGAAACTCGAAAATAAATCACTCACCAAAACTCAGCTTAGTTGTAATAAGACTTGAAAATTTATTGAAAATTTAAAAAAAAGTAATAAATAAATAAAAGTATTTAAATTAACGCCGGAAGTGAACCAAACACTATTAGCGAGTACAATATTTATATGATTCAGAAAGTACCGTAATTTCCGGCGTATAATCCGCAGCTCAAAGAGTCGTTTTTCGACCCAGAAATATTATTTTATAAAATGTACCGTAATTTCCGGCGTATAATCCGCAGCTCAAAGAGTCGTTTTTCGACCCAGAAATTTTATTCAATAATTGTAGTTAAATATTTACAGCGATCTTTCAAGTTACATTTTATAAAATAATATTTCTGGGTCGAAAAACGACTCTTTGAGCTGCGGATTATACGCCGGAAATTACGGTAACTTGAAAGATCGCTGTAAATATTTAACTACAATTATTGAATAAAATTTCTGGGTCGAAAAACGACTCTTTGAGCTGCGGATTATACGCCGGAAATAACGGTATATTCGAATTCCGATGCATAAAGTGGAAGTTTGAAAAAAATATAATAATATCAGAATAATGAACAGGGATCTCTCTGCGTGAATAAAGTTTATCTGCTATACTTAGCCACAGTTTTTGTAAATAATAACCAAGTCCAGTGATAAAATACAGTGATCTCTCACTTATACGCGATGTTCAGTAATTACTTTTTCATACCCCTATTTTAAAACGGTAAAATTCGATTTATAAATTCTGGGATTTAAGAACACGAAAATTACCCTTAAAAAAACTGGTGCCGAAAAGTGATTTCCGTGCATAGCGTATAAGTGAGAGATCACTGTACTGAATGATAATCTATTTTTAATGATTTAAGATAAAATACTTATTCCAGGCAAATGACTTGAAAGCTATTATCTTTATATACACGTGGCTTAAAATCTAATTTCGTATCTTACAAATATATAATAGACATTTTGTCATGTAAGTAAATTAAAGGTATCAGAAAACATAACAATACAACCAGTGACGTAGCGTCAGGGGGGGGGGGGGGCACGATCATTTTACTACCAGTATAATTATATACTACATTTAGCCTTATTTAATCTTTGGACGGTATGAATTAAATAAGGCCAAATATAGTATATAAAAATACTGGTAGTAAAGTGGTACGTGCCCCCCTTGACGCTACGCCTCTGAATACAACTTACTTTTATTCTTTAAAATATTTTAAAAATAATTCAAGGAACTTTTGTTATTATTGCATGCATATTTACATTCCTGATTGCATACCAAGTGCATACGCCGTCATGCAATTGCGGCCATATCTCATACTCATATCGTCACCACTTCACCTGGCCTGCATCACTTTTCATTTGGATGTGATCAACAACGCTAACAGATGTCTCTTTCTACCTTCCACAATTACTGCTGTTATTGCTGTAAATTTTTGCTAGTGCAATTTTTGAATGCTAGATAAAATATATAAGGTATTTTTTGCAGTTTTTCGCCCTTTTTTACACAGTAGTCAAAGTATTAAGTAAAATTTATGGTGAAAAATATATTTGTTTAAGATGTACAAAATGGAAGATTGGCAAATTTGCCTGTTGACAGTCCTAATGCTGGTCTACTTAAGGGATAATACAATGCATAAATTAATTGTTAATAAGACATGCACAGTTACCAATTGTATCGAATTGTTATCAACAGTAAATTCTAAAAGATTCCTAAAACACCTTATTTTATCGCAGAAATATAAGAATAAAAAAGGCAAAGACAAATCTTCTAACTTACTGATGCATATGTGTCAATTTTTATACTATTTTGTTCGCACTAAATTAAATAAAAAACTGCCTTATGTAATCGCAGATTTTGGAGATTAAATAAAGCAAAAATTACTACCGTAATTTCCGGCGTATAATCCGCAGCTCAAAGAGTCGTTTTTCGACCCAGAAATATTATTTTATAATATGTAACTTAAAAGATCGCTGTAAATATTTAACTACAATTATTGAATAAATTTTCTGGGTCGAAAAACGATTCTTTGAGCTGCGGATTATACGCCGGAAATTACGGTATTTAATTTTAGTGGTAAGTCATAAACGTAAATGTTAGCAGTTATGCTGAAGCAAAAAATCATAGCTTTTTGCAGCTAAACATATATATATGCATAATATTGAAAAAACATCATTATCTTTGTATAACACATAGTATTTGTTGTCTCGATATCACAGTGCGCTTTTCTCGCGCCATTAAAGTTTAATAATAATTTTTGAATTATTTAATTTCTGAAATTATACTATTCGATATAGCAAAACATACGTTTTATCTTAGTGGTAATAAAAAAGCGTAAAAGTTGGCAGCTGTGGTACATTGTAATACAGATAATATTATTATTAAAATTTAGTCTAGGGAACAATTTTTATTCCTTGAATCTTTAAAAAAGTTTTTTGTATCACGTTTTCGAAATACTTTTTTCAAAAATTTCTTTTCAAACCTTACGACATGAATTTCTGCAATTGCTACAAAATGTGATATCGCTTTTTATAACCCAGCATTTAAAAGAAGTAAGGAGTTTACTTTACAAAAAGATCAAAAGATTCAAAGTGTTACAGATATTTTTTTTCTTTTTTATGCTTTTTCACATAAAGTTTCAAATGTTTAATAAGATTTTTCTATTTTTGCGGATTTTTCGCCCGTTATTCTAAAACGAACAATAAGTTTTGATCTATTTATCACATTTTTTGAACAATATAACGCCTGTGAAGTAGTATTTCATAATATATTTTTTTATCTTTGCTTTAATATCATTCTTAGTTTTATTAAGTTAAACTAGAGTTAATATTTTTAACTATCTTTGGGAAATGAAAAACGGTATAGAATAATTTTCATCTGCAAATACAAGAAGGAAGGTTCAGTTTTTCAAAATAAGTAATAAAATCCATTCATAAATATTATACATGGTGCAAACAAAATAGTCAATAATATTATTTTTCTCTTTTTCTGTTGTTTAAATATGTAATATACATTATAAATATTTGCAATTGTTAACCCTGAAACAATAAATTCAAATATATTTGTGACTTATTAATCGTCTATTTTAATAAAAATAAGAAGCTTCAGACTTATTAAATTTTTATTCAATTTACGCAATTGTTCTTAATTTAGAGTTATTTGAATTATACATATATAATTAGATTTACAGCAAATTTTATTGAATGTAAAGTCATGGAAAAAATTATATCGCTCATACACTAATCATCGTATAAAATGTTACTGGTACCAGACAATCCGTAATAACGTTTATTATAAAATGCTGTGCAGGAATTATGGTTCAGGGGCTACGTGCCTATTAAAAATCGCACCAGCTTTGTTTTTTCAAAAGGTAAAACCAACTTTGACACCAAATTTTAATTTCTTACATAAATGGAGCCAGGAAAAGAGCAAGGTTAATATAAATTTTCTGAAATTTTTATAGAGTAGGTTTTCTACGTTTGGCCCGCGGATTACAAAGCTACCAGCAATTTAGAACAGAAAAAAATCGCTTATATAATGTCAGACTCTTTTCAATTATATAAGGCAATGTTTACCATTTTGAATTTGTTTTAACAAAAGACTTTTAATCAAACATTTTGAAGACCCCATCATAAAATTACATAATAGAATACATTACGTGTTTATACATAAATTTTGAAAATATCATTACGATTATCTAAGGAGAGATAATGAGAACATTCAATTAGTTCAACGAAACATTATTTAGAAATTTTAAATATATATTGAACTTACTTTAGAAGAAAGAAAAATCAATAATTTTTATGTGACTATTTATGATTATTTTCTGTACATTCCAAAGATAACAATAGACAGTCTTCTTAGACAACAGCTGGTCCGCTGGCAACCATGATATCAATATTTTTACACAGGATAATTTTCCGTATCTAATGACAAAAACTTTGCGATTAAATAAATGTAATTTTACCTGTCGATTATTGTGACAGCAAACGTTTTTAGGCAAACATGTTATTCAGTAGTAGATTAAATCATTAGTATTAAATAAGATATATTTTTCTTCTCAAAACTAGTTGTAGGAGAAAGCGTAAGATTTGCCAGTTTTGAAGTTCGAGAAGTAAAATATATTTCTATATCGAAAAATACTAACTGGAATAGGCTCTGAACTTACACATTCCAATTTTTACGATTGCGGTTTGTTATAAGCAAAAATTAGTGTAGGTCATAATTCATGTTTTCTTAACACTAGAACTGCGATGACGGGTCATTCTGACCCGTACCATATGAATAGATGTTGATTCAAACCAGAATTTTTTTCACAAAATAAGTTAAATATATACTGCCCAAAAATAATTTAAATAAAGAAGTTAAATAGTTTTAAATAAAATTTCTGGGGTGAAATATTTTTTTTAACTTGAGTAAAATTTCTCGCGGTTGTAGAGTTAAACATGGATTTATTAATAAGTGAAATAATTAGAAATATTTTTTTGAATTAAAAACGTGCTAGAATTTGTTTGCGTTTGTTCACCGTATCTCATTAAAAAACAAACATTTCTATCGATGAATTTTGGGAAGATATGCATTAATATTTGACACTTGCATTCAATATTAGCACCCACAAAATTTCACCTTTTCTACTTCAGTGATGATTTCAGAAAAATTATGTAAACTACACCATTTTCAGGGCTGCGTCGATCTAAGAAAATGAAATATAGTCTAGAAAGTGGATGTTACCATTTAAATAAACAAAGTTAGTTTAATTTTTGATACGATGAATTCTCGGAATCATCAATTACTTTACAACAATTTGATATATGTTATTACAGATTTTGTACGTTTTTACCACAAAATTTTAATAGAATGTTTCGTCTTATTTAAATGCATAAAAGTGTTACAAATCCTGCAATTAAACGAGGCATCTAATATTTCTGCTATTTAAATGAAAAATTCTATTTAAAATTGTGATAAACACATACGAACCTTGTATTATCAGTTGGTCGGTTTCACTAAAATTTTTATGTGATCATTTACATACGAAGTTGTGTGTGGGTATCCTTCTTTTTATGCAACTCGGTAACAAACTGTTTTTTTTTTCAATAACAAGAATGACATTTTTTACAATTTTCAAATATAATTATCCATTATTATTCTTTTTAGATTGTTGAAATATTTACCATATTTTCCTTTTTTTCTGCAATTTTAAATATCAAAGGATTCATAAAAATATAATCCATCCCCCTTATACTAGGATTATAAAAAAAAGCGCATGTCGTCGGGCGATTTTGTTTAAGCATTTCTGCTGCCACTTAAATTTGTTTACCATTATTTTAAAACAAAAATATTAAATATATTATACGTGACCGCGATTAAATATGACAATGAATATTTTTCGAAAATAATGATTCTCAGGCCCTTATTAACGCAAAACAAACTTACACCATTTTTTTATCAATAGAAATGATTGACTTATTTAAACACTTTATACCTGCAGAATTTTTGTCACAAATAAGGCGATAAATTCTGATCTCTCTAATGATTGATATCTCCTTAGTCTTTTTCTGCTATAATCAGTCATTGATAGACGCCAAATTCAAGGGAACAATAAGAGTGAGGGGGGACTTCAAGGGACTTTAAACAATTAAAAAAACCGCCTTCGACAGCCACCATTTTTGGTGCAGCGCGTAGCCATTCAAAGGCGTGTGGCTTGCATAACCGTTTAATCACTACCATGAATAGGAGGAAAGATTTACTTAAAAAATACTTCGTAAATCTGTCCTTTTCTTCTTTTTGCTTTCACCTTTTTGTTTGTAAGTGAAAAAATTCAAATACTGCTACCATATTTTCTGATATGTTGCACAGAATAGAAACTACAAATGGGTAACGCGTTCAGATTTTCCTCTTTAACCCTTAAAGGGCACCGGTATATTATATATACCACTTAATTTTAATCCCAAAATGCCACAATGACACCAGAATTTTATAATCAAATTTTTAATTTATAAGGTACATGAGGAAAAGCTTTTACTTATTTTAAACTAAATTCGTTCGTGAATCCTGGTGTCAATCAGTCATTTCAATATTTTAGCTACAAGAGTTCTTTGCCCCTGAAGGGGTTAAATATGTGATAGAAATACATCATTTAAAAAACCAATGTTCAAATTCATCTTGTGAGAATAATAATTTTAATTTGATTAGTGTATACAAATACAAATAACACCTCAAGGTGTTAATATTTTTTATTCAATACTTTTTTTAACTTAACGCGGATTTATTTTAAGTTCTTCAAAAGCTTATTTAATTTCATAATTTTAAATAAAGTAATGTTACAGTATTTTGCTTTTTAACTTTTCAGAAACCACTTCAGATTCAGAGTGCTTTCATTCTTCTCCATTTCTCTAGTTGTCTATTTTTTATTATCAGTTTCTCTCGTTACTCGTTTGTTAAATCATATAATTGTAGAATAGTGGTTTAACACTAGAACGTCCGTTGGTGTCATTTCGACACCAAACCGAATTTAGCTTTATCTTTCTATTACATTTTTTTACCTATATTCTTCAAATTGTATGACTTTTAATCATTTTACATAATAAGCACACTGTCGAAATTTTTATTATGTGATTCAATTTGTAAAAAAAAATTACAACCCAATTTACCTAGAACGTCCGCTGGTGTTATTTCGACACGAAGCAGAATTTACAATAAATCATCGATCTTTTGAGAAAATATAACAGCATAAGCTTAATTAAAGCACAATGACGCAATATAGTGTTAAATTAGAATTTATAGTGTCTTTTTTCTTAAATAAATAAATGGTGTAGAAATGACACCGGCAGCTGTTTTCGGATGTCGAAATTGTCCGCCGTTTTGATTTGATGCATTTTTCTGTAAAATAAGGCATCGTTCTTTTGTGAAAAGTTAAGGATATAAGCATAATAAAAGTACAATGACGAAATATCGTGTTAAATTAGAATTTATAGCGTCCATTTTACATAATTAAATTAGTGGTGTCGAAATGACACCGGCGGCTGTTTTAGGATGTCAAAATTGCCGGCCGTTCTAGTATTAACCTCATCACTACTAGCGCTGCTGAGTACAATGTGATGTGGGACGTTCTATGCGCAAACTGTTTTAATTATTGAATATGACGCATGTAAAAATTCTTTAAAAAATGGGATAAAGACACACTACTCAAAGATATGGAGAATTAGCTCAAAGTACGATGCTAAGAAGAGTCGGTTGAAACAAACAAAACAGTGTTGCATTATTCTGGAATTTTTTATTAAGTATATTTATGAAATATTTCGGCTAGAAATCATCGGTTTATTTATTAACAGAATGCCTGTCATTAAATAAAGAGGAGATTTCTATTCTGAATTTTAATGTTTTTAGTGTTTAAAAAAGAAAAAGTATTAAACACAGGCTTGATATTTTAGATGAAAGTTCAGACGAATCTTCAAATTGGAATATGGAAAAAACTAAACAAAATGAAAAAAAAAAATTAGAAAACCAATTTCAGAAAAAGAAAGAAATGTAATATAATGCTGCATAAAAAATGTTCAATCATTTTCATGTAAAATAGTACGACAAAAATGATGTAATGAAGAAAAATAAAGAGGTGGATAATGAAAATGCTTATGGAATCGGTAATTTTATTTTTTATTTTATTATAAATGTAGATGTTGGACTAATTTATATGAATTCTTCGTAAAATATCAGTTTCAGAATGATATTATCCCTTTTATAGCTAAAGAACTGAGAAATAACAAACTTAAATGAACGGAGGCATAAGTAATTTTTTTTTTAAAAATTTACCCCCTCTAGGCCCCATTGCTCCCATTTTGGGAACATACTATTTTTCCTAAAATTCGAATTTTTTTCTTCAGAAATACCTTAAAGACTTTCTATTCATAAAGAAAAAAACAACTGTTTCATTAAAAAACAGCTTAATATATATAGCGGCGCTTAATGGGTTATGAACGCATTCTTTTAAATTTCCAGTTCGGATATAGACAAATGGTAAATTTTAGTAATTATATGAATCTATTTTATACTATAAAACACGAAGATTAATAATAAAAAAAAGACAGCGACCGTTTTGTCTTGTGACGCTGGTTTTGTGGATATGTGCAATAACTGCTCATCGTGGCGAATTTCTCCTTCCTTATGAACAGCAAGCCAACGTTCTACATTTCCATTTCAGGCTCGTAAACACTTGGTACCGCCTCTGTCTTGTGAACATCTCTCGCCAAACACTACTGAGTTGCGGCATTCCAATATTGCGATTGGAGTTATTAGCACTTTGCCGTCCGGCGACACCACAGTGGTGTTGTACGTAAAGAAACTTAATTATAATCATTAAATGCTACATTGGCACCAGAATTTTGGAATGAAAAATTCCCTTTTATCAAGTACATGAAGAAAAGATTTTACATATTTTCAAATAAATTTGTTTCTGAAATCTGGTGTCAATTAATCATTTCAATATTTTACGAATAGAAATATTTTTACGAGGCATGCGGACGGCAAAGTGTTAGTATGGAAGTGTGAACGCTTAGTACCTTACTCAGATTTAATTCTAAATTTTTCATCGGTTTCATTTGTAATAATTTTCAATATGTAATAAAGTCAATGTAATAAATACAATAAATAGAAAAAAATGTTTTCGGAAGCAGCGATACGTAATTCAAAGACTTTACGAACATATTAATACTAGAAATACCATGAGACGTCATTTTGACGGTTACCAAATGAATATAATCCGATTCGAAAGATAAATATTTTTTTTGAAATAAATTAAATAGAAAACTCACAGAAATATGTTAAATGAATACGTTGTATAGTTTTAAATAAAAATTCTGGTGCGAAATAATTTTATAAAACTTGAGTAAAATATCCGGTAGTTCTAGTGTTAATAAATTTAATTTCAAATTGCAGGCACAACGAACGAAGCAGTTTTGTATTTTTAGCTATCTTCAAAACCTAGCGAACCCTGGATTCATTGCATTACCAAAGCTTCCGTGTACCCACCTTTAATTCATACGACAATAATGCACGATGCATAAAGTTCTGCTTTCTGAATCACTTTCATATTCATTGAAATAACCAGCTTTTTAATAAACATAATCCATATCTCAGAAATTGAGGTATACCGCTTGGATTCCAGAAAACATGAATTGTCTGTCTTTAAATATTGGCATGAGATTTTATACATAATTATTAGTTTAAAGTTACAACATGAAGTATATATATACATACATACATACATACATATATATATATATATATATATATATATATATATATATATATATATATATATATATATATATATATATATATATATTTGTCTGAATTTAAATTTTACTACTGAGATTGCTGTGCAGAACATTGCATGTGTCATAGAGTACAAATAATCCCAAATCTTCAAATAATCGGTTCTTTATTTAATCCCAAGGTTTTTATGCCATTATTCGGAATTTTTAATAGAAACGATTTGTAATAAAAAATTAATATTTTTTTATCTATATAATTTCTTCATAATGTCTATATGAAGATATTAGACTTTATATAAACTTGATGTGCTCTGAAGTATGCCTGTTCAAATTGGCGTTCGTGGTATACAAGCAAATTCAAACCGTAATATTTGCCTAATTTAAGTTCAGATTATTTAAGATAATATACGACTAAAACAGCTTTTCGAAAGTTCTGTTACGCCGCGTGTGTCAGGTTGGACAGCCCTGCTTTATAACATGAGATCAAGTTTCTTTCTTAACCAAATGTACAAAACTCGACAATTAAAATCGAAGTATATCATATTAGTAACATTTTGAAGGGTGGTATTTTATATTTAAACGATTTAAATTTAATCAAAATTAGCACCAGACTTTTTGAATAAAAATTTCTTTTATAATTTATGTGACTAAATATGAAACTACAATTGTTCATTTTAAAATTATATTATTCTTAATTTCTGATACATTTTCAACATTATAGTAAAACAAGGCTCCCAAATGGTTCGTTTATTGAATACCGCTTTCTCATAAAAAATCCTCTTTTAGGATTTTGTTGCATATATCCGAAAAACTTATTATCTCGAAAGTTATTTCTATTGAAAATGTTGTTGAAACCTACCGCGAAAATGATTCTTCGGAAATAGTGATATTAAAAAATATACATTTTGGAACCCGAAATCTGAAATAATTTCACCAGAAAGGGTTAAAAAAATTTTCCTTATTTGGATCGCTTTGATTCTTACTGTTTTTCAATATAAATATCATTATTTACGAATAGTATACTTTACTTTACTTAATCGTAGAAAATTATTATGAAATGTGCGATTAAATAAGAACATATATATTCTAAAACAGTGATTCTGAAATTCAAGGATGCGCAAACGATCACAAGACTCCTACGTCTTGTGATCGTTTGCGCATCCTTTTCAAATATCAAAAATCGCAAATTTTAAAGACAGGCAATATACATTCAGCCACCCCCTCCCCCTAAAAAGAAAAAAAAAACACCCCATACATTTTAATTACCAAATTTTCACAGAAAAAACGGAAATAGACATTTGATTGGGCTTTTGTCGTCTTTCCATTTATGTTTAAAGAAATAAGCTTACCGGTTTTATCAATAGAGAAACTATACCACACTTTGACATTTTCAATGCAAACGCCTAATTTCAGCATGATATTTGCGCTCTGTGGTAATTTGTACTTTAGGATAGCATTTGATAAGTCATTCTGTGATGTTTTTTAAGAATTATGCAGAGGTAATGTTTTGAACTTCTAATGTAAGGGTGAAAAACTTGCGAGCCACGGGCTGACAGCTACCACTATTTTCGTACAGAATAAATAATTCGTCTTATTTAATGACACAAATTTTGATATTTAGTAAGGCAAATATTTCTATTTGTAAATAGTGAGATGACGAAGGAAATTCCAGCAAAAATGTTGGACGCTCCTATTTTGATGCTAAGCGGGGAGTACAAACCCAACGTATGAAATATCCTGCGTGCAGGGAACCCAAAAGATTCGTTTTTGGGCAAAAAAACGTGTTTAAAATTTTTTGAAAATAAACGTGTGTTTTTTTTTTTTCCCCAAGAAAAATCTAAAAAAGAAGATATTTTTTAAAAACAGGTACTTAAAAAGCTGATCCGTTGGGTGACTCTATGGGGCGGTATTATTATGTAAATTATGTTTTATGTCAAAATGAGATCCGATTTCCAAAGCTGTCGAATGGTACTTTTTTGTCCCTACTATTAAAGTACAGTCATCTTTTCCTTTATAAATAGCTGAAATCTGAGATTAAAAATACGAAAATTGCCGTATATACTCGCGTATCTGTCAGCCCCCTACTTACAGAAGAATATTCTTTTAATACAAGTATTTCTCAATCTTTATTTCCGCCTTAGTTAAACGCAGAAAACTATTCCTATTTGCATAAATAAGGCTAAGTTAACTAGTCGGAAATGCTAGAATTCAAATGATATTCAAATTCCAATCCTGTCGTAGAAGACGTTGAGACGGTAGACTTAAAAGAGAGTATATATTGCACTCTGAGTTGCTAAGTCTCCGTATTTTTATTGTACCAGTACTTTCTTATAGAAAATGTTGATATTTTAAATCGAAGAATTCTCCAAATAAATAAAATATTTTTTTTTACTAAAATAATGTTACTCAAGTAACATAAACTTGGGATCTCTGGATACTATTTAAATAAACTGGTGAAAAAAAAAATAAGTTGTGCCTTCGGAAAGCAGACAGATTTTGAAGATTATTCAGAATCTAACACATGACTGTCAAGACTTCCAAAATACGAGTAACATTTTTATGAACATTAATTTTCGTCTGATTTAAGTACAAAAGCAAATATTTACCTTGAAAACGACTGTACACAAAAATCTGAAGTTCTGTCAGCTGTCCTAACAATACACTTATGGTGATTTTATTGTAAACTCTTTGTTAATAAAGACAATGGTATTTTTTTAATACCACACTGAACAATTTCATTATCAACATATTTATAAATTCTTAAACAAATTAATTATTTTTTATTTAGAAATCTAAGTAATGGAAAGCTACTTGAAATACTTCTAACGAGGAAAAAATACATTAATAAATATTCTTCATAATAAAAAAGATTTTTGATCGAAAGTTAGTTTTAATTAACACAAGTACAGCGCCTAGAATACATAGTGCGGAAAACGGCTACAAAATGGTAGTAAAAATTTTAATCTGATAAATGTAGAACGATGCTGAAAAGGTAACGGGTCAATCGCAGCGACATCTTCTAGCAGTGGCATAGACAGGGTGGCGGTTCAGATTGTTTCGATACCAAAAATTTTATAAAAAAATATTTTCCTTATGTAATAGGAGAATTTTCTGCGATATTGAAGGCGAAGAAAACTTTATAATATTACTGGTTTCCAGAGCTTTTTGACCCCCTCTGACTGGCTACGCCATTGTCTACTAGATATTTTCAACGCAAACATTGTATAAGAATCGAGCTGAGAAAACGTTTCAGCTGGTTGTAAATATTTTAAATAATTAAATTATCCCCCATTTCCTTTGACTTAGATAGTGATTTTCATAAGCTTTGAAAATATGAATGATATTGATCAATAGGGTGGAACGAAAAAACTTTTTTTTAAATTTCAAAATGCTATAGTTTTCAAAAGTTGCTTTTGATCAAAATAAAGACGGAAATTAAATATCAGCGTAATTGGATTATGTTTTCAGGTGCCGCAAGAAGGGTAAACTTGAGGTTTTTATTAAAATTTTGACAATTTTCGCAGTTATGTAAATAATAATAATAATAATAATTTCAATATGCTATAGTTTTCAAAAGTTGCTTTTGATCAAAATAAAGACGGAAATTAAATATCAGCGTAATTGGATTATGTTTTCAGGTGCCGCAAGAAGGGTAAACTTGAGGTTTTTATTAAAATTTTGACAATTTTCGCAGTTATGTAAACAATAATAATAATAATAGTTTCAATATACTATAGTTTTCAAAAGTTGCTTTTGATCAAAATAAAGACGGAAATTAAATATCAGCGTAATTGGATTATGTTTAGTATGCCACAAGAAGGGTAAATTTTAGGTTTTTTTTTTTTTTTTTTTTTTTGACAAATTTTGCAATTATGTTTAATTTTTTTTCAATAGGCTATAGTTTTCATAAGTTAACTTTTAAATCAGTTTTAAATCTTTTTAATCTGAAAACATGGTAAACTTACTGCGTAATACATTTTAATTACAAAAATAATGAAACATAAATAGTATACAATGAGGTAGAAAAAGAACAAAGTTCAGAAGAGAACACTATACTATCCCAATTTTTTTATTGCCTCTACATCCAGTGTCTCTGAAACTGAAGTAATCAAAATCATAGTCAAATGCGCATGATATTGCGATTTGAACTTCTACTTGCGATCGAACTTGAGTATCAGACAAAATTGCTGCAACAATTCCAAGCGCCGCTCTGCAGGATATTGGTGTGATTAGTGATGAAGAAAGAAGTATGACAGAAATGTATTGACAGAATGAAAATTAGATGAGAACAAATAAAGAACCGAAATAGATATGTAGAAGAAACTATAAAACTAGATAAAGATTTTTTTTTAATGTAAGAAAAGACAAGACTTTTGTGCAAGAGAAGAAAAGAACTAAGTATTACAAAATAACTGTTATCGAAGAACATATATCACTTGTTCCAGAACTTGGATCAAAATTTTCAAGACACGTAAAACCGATTTCTGGCACTGGAAAAGGTATAAAAGACAACATAATGACATTTTTAAATGGCAACAACCACTACTTAAACATTACTGCAATTGGATATGATGGAACTGCCTCGAACAATGGATTGAATAATGGTGCGATTGCTTTATTGGAAAAAGAATTATGAAAGCCACTGCAGTGCGTGATTTGTCTGTTTCATGCAAATTAACTACCCGTTCGTCATCTATTTTCTTTCCTAGATGGAAAAACTAAAAATCCAAATGAATTTGGAGTGAAAATAAGGAAACAATTGGAAAAGTGTTATGAACTTCCAGTGACTGGGTTTTCACATATTGAAAATAACATTCCATTCCATTGCTAAAATTTAAGGATAATTTAAGTATGAGCCAAATATATTTCTTAGAAATATGTAACACAATCTCCGTTAGAATTTGCTCTTCTGATTTGCCTATGAAGATACCAGAAAAAAATTTGTCATTCGCCATGGTTTATCTTAGCAAACAGAATACTTCACTTGTACGTGGGAACAGAATATCTATGACAAAATCTCCAAATACTGACTGAGTACATTTTTAAAGTGTATGTGACTGTTTGGTTTAACATAAAGTTGAAACCATCTATCTATGGACGAAGCACTTGTGAAAACGTGTCAGCTATTTACGTTACATCAATTACACTCCTAAAAATGTAATTGATCCAATCAGCCAAAGCAATGCATACTTTGCTGCACATGAAAATGTACTCCATTGTATGATATCAGGTGATAGAAGTCAGTAAGGAGTTTGCATTACGCCAAATTGTAAAAGCAGGGACTGGAAATGAAGTTGCATCAGAAATTTTTTAATTCCTGTATGCATAAACATTGATGTCACGGTTTATATTGATATCAGTGGCGTAGCGTCAGGGAGGGCACGATCATTTTACTACCAGTATAATTATATACTATATTTAGCCTTATTTAATCCTTGAATGGTATGAATTAAATATGGCCAAATATAGCATATAAAAATACTGGTAGTAAAGTGATCCGTGCCCCCCCCTTGACGCTACGCCTCTGATTGATATGATTCAATGGCATGATGTTAAAGTAACATAACCTCTTATGGCAATGTATATTGCTGACGACAAACTAAAGCAGTAAATAAAGCAAGCAAAACAACCAACTTCAATTTATCCCTATGTCACACACAAGCAGTTAAAAGGATTGTTAAATTAGTTACCGAGTCATCCTTGTAAGTTTGCAGCACTTATGCAAGAGATGGATTCATAAAAACCAAAATAAATTTTCAAAAGATCATGCCAAGATTTGAAAGAAAAAAAAAACAACAAAAAACAACAATCCAATGTGTCAGTGTGATTATAACATGGATCATGTGTGATTATTATGGACCATGTGTAATTACTATGGACATTAGAGAAAAATTAATATTTCTTAAAAATAACGTTTTACCTTTAAAAATAATATAAAGTCAAATGTCTTTTAACGGACACCCTTATATACCGTCACCCTTTCTCTTACGGCTAAATTAAAATTTCTCAGTGAACATAACCTCTCGTTATAACTAACAACCAATCTCCTGCAGTCACCTCATTTTTTCAGACCATTTTTTTTTTTCACATAGGTGTCCGTTAATCAGAGGTTTCACTCTTTTAAAGTTTTTCTAAATAAGTGTGATTTGTTTAACAAAGTTACAATAATTAAAGATTGCATTTCTTTCATTTCAATGTAGTACAATAAGAATGTGTTACTGTAAAATTAATAAAAATTAATATGGTGAAAATCGCTAAATTCCACAAAATAATTCTTTCTGTAATGGCATCTAAAAATTCGTAATACATAGAATGTGCAAGTTTTCTGCAAAAGTATCATATTTTGAACATTCTGTTTACACAATATATGTATATTATGTTAATAATCAAGAAAAAAAAACAAAAAAGCAATTTTTATCGTTTTTTCATAGAAAAGTCATTTTTGAAGCTCATTACGGCACCTGAAAATATTTTAGCACAACAACAAAATTTTATGTTCTTCATTCGAATCCCAAAAGGCAACTTTTGCCGGCTATAGCAAATTTCTAACTGAAAAAAAAAATTATCCATTATTTTGATCATGGCCAAAAAACGTGATATGCATTCTTTTGTGCCTGGTTGCAGAACTCTATACAAGACAGCAAACTAGAAACTATCCCTATTTAGCATACCAAAGGATGAATCTCTGCTAGAAGAGTGGAAAAGATTAATTCCCTGATTTGATAAAAAACTAACTTCAACATCAGTTACATCTGAAATATACACTTACAAGAAGATTTTATTAACAGAAATTATGTTCATGTTGTCAATAGTGAAACTGTTACTTTTGCTAAAGTTGAATCTATTTTTAAAGTAGATGTCGCTGCGATCGCCCTATTATTGTAACGCATCGTTGCTCATTTATCGACTACAATTTTTAGCACTTTTTAAAGCATTACCAGTTTGGCTTTTTTTTAAATTCCGAAATTTCGCATTCGTACCAGAAATTCCCTATAATGTTCTTTTCGTTACTTAATGGCAGATATTTCGTGAGTTCTTCAAGTAAAAATTCTTCTTTCAGAATTTCCGATTTGAATTCGAAAATTTTGAATTAAAAAACGGTAAAACCGTTTTTCCACACTACAGTCCCTGGCCAAATTATTAGACGCACTCATGTTTTTTCGTGTAAAATCATATTACTAGCTTCATAGAGATGACATTATTGTATAAACAATTAAAATTCAGAATAAACATTAATTGTAGGCTAAGAATGAATAAAAAGCATGCCAATGACTTTAAATTTATTTATTTTTGTAAGTCAAATTAAAATTATTGAACTTGAAAAACTTTTTACTTAAAATTCGAAAATATCAATATTTTGTGGAGCCTCCTTTGGCGGCAATCAATGCCTTTATTCGTCGTGGCATATTGTTAATGCAACATTGAATAGTTTCTTGCATGTGTGAGTGATGATTCCAGACATGGATAAGTTTTTCTATCAATTGGGTTTTGTTCGTTATGACCTCTTTGGCCAACTCCCTCTTCATCAGCTCCCAAACATTTTCAATGGGATTCATTTCTGGTTAATTACCCGACCAGTCCAAAACAGGGATTTTTTCTTGTTGTAAATAAGCCTTTACTGATCGCGCTGTGTGGCAAGGAGCACCATCTTGCATAAATGTAAAAGGTTCTCCATTTGGAAACCATTCTTTTAGTTGTGTAATCAACCGACTTTGCAACACCTCTTTGTATTGCTCTTGTTTCATAGTTCCTTTGACAATGTAAAGACGTCCAGTGCCTTTGCCACTTATGACAGACAAAACCATGACCTTTGTTGGGTGCTTGAAAATTGGCACGACGCCATCTTGATGAAACTGTTCGGCAGGACGACGACGCACAAACAGGGATTTGTTTGCTAAAATTTCAAAAGTGCTTTCGTCACTGAAGCAAACCTGAAATAAATAATTTTTAACAGGAAGAATTTATCTAATGGTTAAAGACAGACATTGTTAAATGTTTTAAGTATTAATAAAATAAGAATAACTTTATGATTACCGATTTCCAGAACTCCAATATCTTGTGTTTTTGCTCTCTAACCCACTTCAGTCGCTTAGCTTTCATTGCTTCGGTTAATTTTGGTTTTTAGCTGGTCTAAAGGCCTTGAAATTAATAGCTGTTAGTTTTCTGCGTACAGATCGTTCTGACACAACAACATCAGTTTCTTCGAGCTTCGATCTTATCTATTTTGTAGTAGCAAATCGATTTTCCACGCAGATCTTCTTTAAGCGTCGTTCTATCCTTGGTGTAAATACAGATTTTCTTCCACATTTATTCTTTCTTTTTGGGCTCAATGTTTGTCCAAGCCCACGTTTCGTCTTTACCCACCTTACACTTGCTTCAAGAACATTCAATTTTATGGAAATTTCTCAATTCGAATATTTTTTTAATATTTAAAAGCGCTTTTATTTCGCCTTTCTTTTTCTGTTGACAAATCTGTTTTTCTACCCATATTTTAAATACCTAAAGATAGTATATTGACTATTAAAATACTATATTCACAATAAAAATAATATATTCACAATAAAAATAATATATTCACAATAGAAATACAAATATACATCTAACAACTGATTTTACAATGCCAAAAACACCTCCATGATCGTCGCACATAGCCACGTAATTCAAGCCTGTCATGACGTGTTTTAGTTCGGTTGACCTTGAGACAGTGTTATAATTCGACATGTCAACAAAAGCATTTTCTCAAATTAGGAAAATATATGGCGTACATTCTTTTAATGAAATAAAACTATATTACCACGCTGAATTAGTTTTTAGGGTCATTACATACCAAATATTCTAATAAAAACAACTGCGTCTAATAATTTGGCCAGGGACTGTATGTATTCTAGGCGCTGAAACACAAGTACGACAGCAAATTTTATAAAAAATATTTTATGTCGTAATTTTTATTTAACCCTATCTGATTTTTTATTTAACTTATATCTTTGTGGTATGCATTTAAATTATTCTATGAAGACATTTCTGGTCCTAATCCATTTATTCATTTGGTTGCAGTCCAATTGTCTTTTGCTAGTCGTTGTAGTTAAAAAAAAAATCAAATAAATACATAAAAAACTAATACCTATCCTAAAATGGTTACTTAAACTTAGTCACATTGACTCAAGCGAGTTTTTTTTGCGCAAAATCCATAATATCGACAGTTTGATTTATATATAGAAAACAAAAAGTAGAAATAATGAATTATTCTATATTTTTAACATAGTTTCTTTTTTTATGGATAAGTTCCATTTTGCTTGCTTTTTGAAGAGCAATTTCTATATTTCAACTGTCTTCACGGTATTGATTTGAAGCCATTCTCTTTTGTCATCTATCATAATTGCTTTGTGTGTGAAATGGGTTATAAAAACACTTTACTACCAAATATTTACTTTCTGCGTTTGAAAAAGGAATATGAAATGAGATAAGTGAAAGTTAACCAAAAGTATTTTCATTTTTCCATGCCGAAGTGAACTAAATATTTTGTGTATTTCATATATTTTACACTTTTTATTATTATTATTTATGTAATATTTATTATATATAATGCATGTGTATTTTATATATTTTACCCCGCGAGAAACGTCTTCCTGAATTATTTTTTATAATCGAAAAGTAGATTCAAAAACATGTTTTGATAAGAGAAGCTTATGGATTTTGAATAGCACTATTTTCTCATAGTAATTGCAGACTTTTATCATTAACATAGCTGCCAACTGTTACTTTTTCGGCTACAGTATTATTTAAAAGTGTTTCTTGCCTTTTTAGATTACAGATTTCTGCGATTAAATAAGGCGTTGATTTTTATTCGGAATTATTAGAATTACCAATATAAAAATTTCTGATGAGGTAAAATTGATAAACGGATGATATAAAGTAAACAATGAGTTATAAACAACTATAATGTGGATTGATATGATATAAGAAAAATTCCAATAAATATAACAAAATGGGATTTTTTATAATTACACTGATAAACAAAAATTGACTTTTTATTTTCTTCTTAAACTTAAAGCTAATATTTCAATTATATACACTCTTGGTAAATAAAAATGATATTAGAAAATTTTAGTTGGTTCTTATTTTTTTAAACGAAGGATATGTATTTATAGGTTATTACGATATATCACAATTTACGAGATCGTACAATAATGCAAAATAATAATACCTAAATTTTAGATTTACCAGCAGTATACTTGTACACTGTTTATACACATTTTCTACATATTTTACACACATTTTACGCAGCTGAACACAATTTGAGTGTATTAATTTGAGTACATTAGTATCTATTTTTGCGTTTATATTTATGTTCAGTATCTTCTCTCTTGATGAACCAACAGTAATCGACAAGCATTGCTACATTCCATTGCGATCGATAATGAGACTCCATAGCAGAAATTTGTTGGGGAAATCGGTCACCATGCTCGTCGCTAATTGCTCCCATAATATCTGGGGAAAAGTCAATGTGAGAGTGCAGGAAATGAGCTTTAATGACCTGTGACAATTTAGCTTTTCAAAATTGTTTATCATGTTTTGAACTATACACTTGTAATTTGTAGCTTTGTTATTCCCTAAGAAATTATGCACAACGTCCTTGAATGAAGCCAAGCGTTTTTTTCTACTGTCGTAAGAATACTTTCAAACTGGTCATTTTTCTTAATTTTCCGAATGTCTGGACCTACAAATATGCCTTATTTTATTTTGGCATCCGATATTGATTGGAGCAAGTTTCGGATAAACGCAAATGCTTTACCATTCCGATTAAGAGCTTTCACGAAAATTTTTATCAATCCCAACTTGATATGAAGTGGTGGAAATAATATATCCACTGATGCTACAAGAGGTTGGTTAATTATACTTTTATCACCAGGTTCTAGAGACTTCCAAGAAGGCCACGTTTGTGCACAGTAATGTTTATCTTTTGCACAACTGTCCCATTTGCAGATAAAGCATGAATATTTCTTGTAACCTTGTTGCATTCCCAGCATCCCATTCCTGAAGTCTTGATCCTAGAAATTCGGCTTTATTCTTGCTTAACCCCAAATCACGCACAATGTCATTCAACTCTACTTGCATTATCATATGAGGTTTCAGATATTTCTGTGGTGGAATGTAATCCAATTCTGTTACACTTTCATGACTACAAGATGGCATGCATTCTTCATCAACTGAAAAACTGTAGTTTACAGGCGGCTGTGGCACAGGAAGCACGTCCCTGTGAGGTACTGGCCTCATAGAAGAATCGATGTTGGGATATTGAACATGCTTCTGCTTCTTAAAATTAATTCCTTTATCTGTTGGAGTCATACAAACATAGCAATCTTTTAAATGATCTCAAGGTTCGCTCCAGATCATTGGTGTGGCGAAAGGCATTGAAGCCCCTTCTCCCGTAATCCACTCTCGAAGTGGGGTAGAACAGCGCAAACAAAAAAAGTGTGGCGCCCATGGCTTCTCCTGATCGGCAATTTCGCATCCAAAATAATGTTTACAGACAATTTTAATTAAAGAAGTAATGTTTCGTCTGCGAGTAATGTTTATAAATTCGCCACAAATATAACAAAAACTATCACTGGAATTAACACACTTACGAGACATTTTAAAAGCACCCGTTTGTCAGCTAATTAAATGATACAATGATCAATTTTTTACCAAGGAAAAAGAAAAATCTCCATGGCACCACAATGTCTGACGAAACACATCTTATTGGCACCTAAATGTATTATAAGTAGCAGATATTTGTTAACTTTCACAGTCATTAGACTGTAGAAACAAAGTACTTTAAAAGGCAATAAAATAACATAATGAGATATATTTAAACACAGATATCTCTGAAACGGAAACCAACTTCACCTTTTTGTGAATATTTCCTAAATTCCTAAGGGTATGGTTACTTAAATCTGTTAAAATTGTCCAAGAAAAAATTTCTTTTTCATCAGTGTTATTGAATTCGTCGGTTTGTATTTGCACGTTGGTCTGCAAACCTTCAAATTTTACTCATTTTTATAATCACTAAGTCCGAATAGTAATCGTAGACACACTTGATCTCAGAAACTCTCGCACTAAATAAGGTAAAGATTTCTTTTTTTAAATAAGGGTAAAAGAAAAGCATAAAAGTTTACATCTCTGGGTAAAATATCATAAAAATATCAAAAACTGAATAAAAATCATACCTTTTTCTACTTCTGAAGTAGTAGAAGTAGAAGTATTTTCAATCCCAAGTGGGTATTTCCTCCCACACTGAATTTGGGAATCGAGAATCTAGTACATTCCCAAACTGAAAAGAGGTAGTAAATTCCTAAAATAGAAAATTAGCATCTCTCCTTCCACTATCTTTTGTCCATTGAAACTTGAGTTAATTTCCCCATTGGTTGCTTCTTGTATTAATGAATTAAGCTTTAGATCTTGATTAAGACGTAGCTTATAGAGATAGATATAATGTTAATTTATAAGTTAGAATGTTACATTTACTGTTCTCAAGGGTTCCAAGGGTACTATTCTAATCGCAATAAACTGTATCAAATCATTTGAAAAAATACCTGTAATCAATCTGTACACCATATTACTAAAACCATTATTAACAAGCTTAATTTATAAACAAATGTGAATCTTTAATTGATCAAAAGTCGTGTTATAAAATTATCTTTTCATAGTTAGCGCGTGTGAATTTCTCCAGAAATATGTTACCGTAATTTCCGGCGTATAATCCGCAGCTCAAAGAATCGTTTTTCGACCCAGAAAATTTATTCAATAATTGTAGTTAAATATTTACAGCGATCTTTTAAGCTACATTTTATAAAATACCGTAATTTCCGGCGTATAATCCGCAGCTCAAAGAATCGTTTTTGACCCAGAAAATTTATTCAATAATTGTAGTTAAATATTTACAGCGATCTTTTAAGTTACATTTTATAAAATAATATTTCTGGGTCGAAAAACGACTCTTTGAGCTGCGGATTATACGCCGGAATTACGGTAATATTTCTGGGTCGAAAAACGACTCTTTGAGCTGCGGATTATACGCCGAAAATTACGGTATTAACGCTATCTTTTCAGCCAACGTTATTTCGTTTTTAAGTCAAAATTAATTAATTTTTAAACTAGATTTCTTAAAAATCGTCTGTTTTTCCATTCTCACAAGTAATTATTTGCATGATATTTTTTATTATAGCCATTTCATAAATTAACATGATATGAGATATGTATATTTCATTAAGCTGTCAATGTGATATATGTAAAGATGTGTATTAAAATATATTAATAACACTGTTTAATTTTATGAAATTGTGAACTATTATTTTTTTTCTGCAGCTGTTTGATCTAAATCGGTGATACTCACTACGCGGTCCTTAAGCCTCCAAGATACCATTTTTGTTGCAACAGAAACTTTCGTTGTATTTATTTTCAGATTTTTTGTCATTAAATAAGGTGAATATTACTTTTCGCAGATAGTAGTACGATAATACTTTTTGCAAACAATAGCGAGTGAAACTTATCTAAATATATTCTAAATTTTTATTTTTTTAATTTTTCAAAATCACTAATTATATACTTTTTACCAGTAAAAATGTACAAAACTGACCATATAAGTATCTTAACATCTAGCATATCTACATGCAAAAATATTATTATTATCCCCTGGGAATTTGTAAATAAATGTTAATTGTAAATGAATAAGCTGCAAATGTTGCGTGAAATAATTTTCATCGAAATACGTAACTTTGAGGTAAAGAAATAAATTTTAAGTTTATAGAGATATTTTATATGCCCATAATAAAATAAAATTCCAATTTATTTTTAGATGAGAATGCTAAAATATTTTGTTACCAGTGTTTCCAAATAGAATCTACGCCTTATTTGATCACGTAAATCTTTGATTAAATAAGGAGAAGACTACTATACAAAAAAGTGGTGACAAAAAATCGTAGCAGCTTGCCGCTAAGTACAGGGTATCCATAAAAGAACTCCTTGGTTTTGAAGCAAAATTTTTTAATTCAATAATAAAATTAGGTTAATGTTATATATATGTACTTAAAGGGAAAGGTATCAAGATTTTTACCATTTAGTAGATTTTAATGAGTGCTCCGTTTGTGGTACGACACATATCCAAACGGTATTCAGCCTCATCCCATATCTTGGCCTACATGTCCGAAGTGATGATTGTCATACTATCGATTTTCGTTCACATGAAGTACGGATTATATTAACGTTCTCTTCTGACACTCGTGGCCTACCAGGCGACGTTTGTTTAAACACACTTCCCGTTTCTTTAACCCTTTGGTTACGGATTTATTAAAAAAAATACAGAACAGACTCACCAGAAATTTGGTATAGTGTTATTTCTGTATTTGTTAACAGCTATTCCCTGATTAAAAATATGCGAGAAGTACTGTTTAAATTTTCTGGTGCAAATTTGAAATTTCTGAATTTAAAAAATAAAATCCGTGGACAATACTGATGACGAGTCTCAGTCGTCAAATGAACCCAAGGGTCCACTTGAAATGAACGCACGTAACCACTGACTAATGGTTTTCTCTGTAGTCTCATTATCACCATACTCACGCCGAAAATTCCACTGTACTATGGTAACAGATCCAGTTTCTGTAAGCCAGATAACTTTAGCTAGAAGTAAATCTATTTTTAAAGCAGATGTCGCTGCGATCACCCTATTATTATGCCGCATTGTTGCACGTTTATCGGCTACAATTTTTTAGCACTTTTTAAAGCATTACCAGTTTGGCTTTTTATTAATTCCGAAATTTCGCATTCATACCAGAAATTCCCTATAATGGTTTTTTCGTCACTTACTGGCAGATATTTTGTGAATTCTTAAATTAAAAATTCCTGTTTCAGAATTTCCGGTTTGAATTCGAAAATTTTGAATTAAAAAACGGTAAAACGGTTTTCCACACTATGTATTCTAGGCGCTGTACATTGAGGCTCAGCGGAAGCTACTTTCAGACCAGACGTATCAAAGTTCAAACGTCAAAATCCGACAAATAAATAAATATTGTTTTACCATTGGTTAACAAATGCTTTTAAATATATACAAATATATGCTTGTAGCCCAACATATAGCAAATTGTGCTCTTTATTCTATATTTGTTTTTTGCAATTACACCTTAAAATAAAATACCGGAAGCTCCATATCATTGTTTTGACTTCAGATTTACGTTTACGTGAGATTCACATGACCACATTATGAAATGATACCAAATACTTGAGGGATACCGTGATCGTTTGGTTAATCACCGTGAACGTTTTTGTAAATTATTGGCCGCAAGACGCCATTTTGGAAAATGGCCGCTATCTTGAATTTTAATGCAAGTTTTGAATGTCTCGACTTGAGATTCCTAATATATGCGTAAAACATATTGAAACGACACCAATAAGGATACAACGCCAACGTTTTTGTCCTTTCGCCGCAAATCGCCATTTTGAATTCTAAGGGAAAATTTGTGTGCTTCCCCTTGTTATATTAGGTTCTAACTATATCCATGCAAAGCGTCATTTTGTGTGCAAAATGTGCAGTATATATTCGTGTACCGCCTCTGTCAGTGGCAGCTCGTTAGGTGGTTCACAATCAATTTTCTACCAGCAACTTCGTAATCTACAATTATCCTTGTTTAATCGTAGAAAATTCCAGTATTAAATAAGGTACAATTTTCTATACGAAATATCTAGTAGTAAACGGATTGCGCCTGGCCTTTGCTATAAGTTTAGAATTTAGATATCTAAAAAAGCGATTGTTTAAGTACAACGTTTAACGTTGCAGCTGTAAATTTTGTAGAACATAAGCAATAAATAAATCCAAATTATGCTTTTAATTTTAATTATATTTATGAAAGTATAATATTTGTTAAAATGTAAATTACTCGTACATGCCTTTTATTTTACATTTATGTCCCATTCCTTCCAACCATGAGAGTAGAACAAGACATAATTTTCGCAACTTTTAAATTGTCTGTAAATTAAATTTTTCGAATAATTTGACACATCTTATTATTTTTTTACTCTTCAGATAATACAGAACTGTATCAAAAACTGAGCAAAATATTTTTAGTACAAATGCTTTTTATTAAAATTGTGTTATTACTGCCTCTTGTTCACTTCCATTGTATATTTTGGAAATTTTACGTTAATTTATAATAATACAGTATAACAACACTTTTTGAAGAAAATGAGTAGATTAGCCATAATACTTTTACCAGAAAGTATATTTCAGAGATGGCAAATCTGTATACTAGCGGGTCAGTAAAGTTAAGCAAGTAGTAATCTTAGCCTTATTTAACTGTAGAAAATTATCATAAATTATGTTATTTAAAAAAACGAACTTTAGTAATCTGAAGTAGTTGTGACAAGTAGATTGCTGGCACGCTGCGCTGGTTTTCTACATCTAATATAATTAGCTAGAATGTGCTATCCTATATCGATGGAAAGTTTAATTTTTTTTTTATTGCATAATGTTTTTCACCTCATAACATCGGGAATATATGAAAAGTTAATAAATAACACATTACCAAGATTCCAGTACACGAAATGAATTCAAATCAGGAAAGTATTATTGCTTATATTTGAATCTTTCTAAGAATTACATACTAAAAGACCTTCTGCGCGTCTGCTTCCGACTTAATAAACACATTAATTAGTCATTAATAAATTGTGAAGGATGTTGAAACAACCACTGTAATTGGTGAATGGCATTTAAGGTTCGTAGTTTTTATATCGTAATACTTAAACTATTATTTCCCCCCAAAATATGGGTAATGCCTGTTTCTCCTTCTAAAAAAAATATTTTGTGTCATGATCGTAATTGAAAATTTTTCTTTCAAACAATGAAATTCTGCACTTAAACAGATATTTTGTATGCAAGGTGCATACACTCCTTAGAATTTTCAAAGAGACCACTATTTTAGATTAGAAATGTTAGACTATTAATTTTTCTTCACAGTGAAAAACTGCCTACGATTAACTGCAGAATTTGCAATATTTTATGCGATTAAATAATGCGAAAAATTCTACTTCAAATTTTTGGTAGAAATGAATACAACCTGATTATAACATACATTGTATTTCTAAAAAATAACAAGTTCCTTTACGAAAGTTGAAAATATATCAAATATTTCTTTTAGCGTACTTTTCCATGTTATTATTTAATGTTTAACATTTCTAGTGCAACTTTTGAGGACATTTTCATGCGTCGTTAGACCTTTCATGTTTTGCATCAGAAATTTTATTCAAAAAGATTTAGTGTTTGTCTATGAGGTACTTGTTTGTTTTAATTTATTATTTATTTTATAATTTTTTTCTGGTTCAAAACATCAATAAAAATCTGAAAAGTGACAAAAAAGACCCCAGATATAGATTGTTAATATCGTAGTACTCTGAATTTGGATTTTTCACTTTATCATAAGCAGATCAATGTTTTTAATTTTGTGTCGTCTTTATGACGCATATATAAATAAATTTATAACAAATTTAATTAAATTTACAACAAATTGGATTTCTGCAAAATGTTATTTCAGCAGATTTCAAGTAACGTAACTCAAGGTTTTAATATTGTTTACAAATAATGAAAATTTCTGCCCTATTATCTTTTCCTTCTTACTCCGTTTTAAATAGGAAAATATATATCATAAATATTTCAAATCGTAATTCACTCTGCACTTAAATAAGCATTTTATCTGTACCAACAGCATGAAAGGAAAATTAGTTCTAAATTACATCATAAATCTGTCACTCCCTTTTTTTCTCTCTCAATTTTTTTTTGTTTTAATGAATAGGTTGCTGTTAATGTCATCATACATTCTGGTTTAATTTTGACACGCAACAAAAGCTAGATATAAATAATCTTTTCAGCTTTAAATATGAGAGAAAATATTGTCATAAAAGAAGAAACTCTTGTTTAATTCTGCTATCTTAAAAAAATAGAATACTTTCTTTCATAATTTTAAAATATGAAATTTAATTATTTTTATACTTTAATTTTTAGAAGTATTTTCAGAGTCCTATCATTTTTCTTGTTGTATCTGTTTATATGTTTGCTTATCTGTTTATATTTCTTGTGAATAGTTTGTTAACTCTAGTCGCTACCATGTCAAAATATTGAATGTGAAAAAACGCATTTTTCATTACTTTTAAAAATTGTGCCGATTGTCACCACTAAATTTAAATAATATTCTTCAGAAGGGTTGCCAGTTTGGCCTTCATTTTCATTCAGAAATTTCAAACACATACCAGAAATTTGAAATAGATTTTTTTTCTCTATTTAATGACAGACATTTCGTGACAACTTAAAGTAAAATTTTTTTCATAACATTTCCGATATTAATCCGGCATTTCTGAATAAAAACGGCGGTCCAAACTGGCAACACTGTTCGTCACCAAAATTCTATTAGTATTTTTACTAGGCGGAGAATTCTAATAAAATTTAGTGGTGACAATCGCCTCTTTTTAAAAGTAATGAAAAATGAATATTTTCATATTCGATGGTTTGACATGGTAGTGACGACATATGTATAGATGCCAACGATTATATAATATATAATTCACTCTTTTTAATAGTCATTGTCCCTCTATTTAATTGCGGAATTCTACATTTGAAAAGCAGAAGACTGAGTGTTCAGAACGAGGAAACTGAAATTAACTATAAGGAGAATATTAATCACGTTTGCTACTCGTGAGGGAATTTAAATACCAATAATTTTGAATGAAAAAACGAAACAAAAATATTATTTAAACGAATTATAATTTAAACTGTGATTAAAAAAGGTGAACATTGTTATTTGGAAATAGTGGTGCTCAAACCCTCTCACCGACAGTAGATCTGAATAACATGTATACAAGAATACTGAATTGTTGTAATTACATTTAGAAGCTATATTTATTAAACAAAATATTTATTTCTTTATGCAGTGTGTGGCAGGAAAGCCTGATAATATTTTACATGAAGTAATACATTAAATTCAATTTTATATAAGGTTATGTTTTTCAGTTTCAAGTTTGTCATTATTAATATATATATATAGGGCCCTATAAATTATGCGGAAAGTGTATTAGTATTTTCTAAAATAAATATTTTCTTTATTTAACGACAGAAAAACTAATATTAAATAAGACGGAAATTACTTTCAAATTACAGTGGGGATACTTATGCATATTTAATAGGACAATATATATAAATATATGTATACTGATATGTTGCAGAAGTCCTTAACCTCGGATCACACACAGGCATCTGAATAATAGACGTATGCGTTGACACAAATATGACGGGTGTCGTTGGTGGATTTTTTTTCAGCGTTTATACGGTCTCATGAACACCAGTAATTTCTAAAAGTAATTTTCCAGTTATTTTTCTACGATTAAATAGAGAAATGATTATTTTTAGAAAATAGCGGTATCCAAATTTATGGGACTGTATAAACGCTGAAGAAATCGGTAAACGAGAGCCATCAAGTTTATGTCAGCGAGGCAGGTATAGTAGTATTCAGAGGACTGTGGAACCACATAATGCTGGAGTAAAGTTCTTTGGCTGAAGTAGACCAGGGAAAATTCATAAAATGCTTCTAGCATACCTCTAGCCATGACGTCTATTTCCCGCTGAATAATGGCCTGTAGTCCAGATAGGTGGCGAAACATATCCGGTACCATCTTAGCATTGTTCTGATTGACTTTTCGGATTCAGTTATCCTGGTCATAGCTGACATCAAAAGAAGGCTGTGTTAGCTTTTATTTAAAATTTTGTTCTAAGCAAACTTCCGATTAGTTCATGGTGGCTCATTGGTATGTCTTTTTTATCCAGTTTTGTAAAACCCGAGTTCGTATCCAAACCGCGAAAGTTTGAAAAAATGGACAATTTTCGTTTTTCAATATTTAATTAAATTTTAAAAATACTTTTAATGAAAAACTGGACTGTTCCTAATTTTCAATGTTTAGTTAAGTTATAAATATATAATTTGAATGAAAAGAGGAAAAGATTCTGTTTTTCAATACTTAATGAGGTTTTAAAAATAATTTGAATGAAAAAAAGAAAATAATTCTGTTTTTCAATATTTAATTAAGTAAAAAAATAATTTTAATGAATAAATGGAAAGTTTCTTTTTTCAACAATTAATTAAGTTATAAAATAATTTGAAGAATATTAACGATTTACATAATGTGAATTTACAGAATTTATAAACCCGTGTACAACAATAGTGGCAATAATAAACAAAAGCGAAGCACGCAGGCTTGCCACGAATCAGAACGGGGGGCCGAGACACACAGGAGCGAGTTTAAAGGATTACGCATTATGCTGTAAAAAATACTTATTTGTGCTTTATTTTGTTCGTAGAAATTAAAAAAGTCATTTAAAATTGTTTAAAAACGCTTTCTAATAAATTCTATATTTAATTAATTAAATTGTCCTAATATTCATAGATTTATTTAAAGCTTTGTTGAACATACTGTTGCCCACTCTCGTATAAAAGACGGTCAACAAATTTGTAAGTCATAATGCGCATGTCTGGAGTATTAAAGTCAGGATAGCTATGAAGAGCCAAACAGAACAACTCTTACCAACTAGCTCTAGCTGCCTGTCTAACCCAGGTAGTAATTTTATGGTCTATAGACGTACACTTTTGATTTTTGAATGTTAACTGCCATACGACGAGCAGATCATCGTATGTATTTCTGAATAAATACGCCCATCAACGGATGGTGCGTTGTTATTAGTATTGTGAATTTAGAGAGTTTCTAATTATTTACCAAAATTTTTAAATAGCAATATTTCCTTTATTAATGTGCTCACATTCATTGAACACATTAATGTAATATAACTGTATTCAATTGTTGGAGTATCATAGTTGAGGTTTATTCTAACAGAGTGAAAATGTCCGGGCAAGGACTCGAACATGGGTACCTTGGTTTGCCGTGCCAATGTTTTTCCTACTGAGCTACCTGAACGGTATTCTGGCTGGCTTAATTTATTCTTCTTTCTTGGAAATGGCTGCGAAATGCAGCGCTAATTTCCAGTGGCGTAGCGTCAGGGAGGGGGGACGACCATTTTACTACCAGTATAATTGTAAACTATATTTGGCATTATTTAATCTTTGAACGGTATGAATTAAATAAGGTCAAATATAAGTATATAAAAATACCGGTAGTAAAGTGATGGTGCCCATTTGACGCTACGCCTCTGCTAATTTCATGGATCCGAGCAATAACTGTAGCATTTACATGTTGATAATGTGAAATAACATGGATTGGTTGGTTGGTTGTATAACGTTTAATGGCACAAAGTCCACATTTGACCAAACAAGGGTTTAAAAAAAAATAAAGATGTAAAGTAAAGAAACAGCAATTAAGGTATATACATATGAGGTAACAAACATACAAATATGATATATAAAAACATGATAAATGTATTTGGATAGGGTACCCATCCAGATTTACAATTACAGAACCTTATTATATTAAAAGGTAAGTTAGAACAATAATAACAAAACTGATGGTAAACGTAAGATGCGAAACATCGAGGCTAACGAAAAAGACAGGCTACCGCAGTGCATTCCACTTATCTTTTTTTACAGACTGCTAGAGTGACGTGATGCTCTTTTCGTACACCTGCATTGGTGCATTCGAGCATCACGTGACTCCGGCGGTCTGTAAAAAAAGATACACGCAAAGCACCGAGGTAGCCTTTCTTTTACGTTTGCCTCGCGAAAAATGCTAAGTATGATGATAAAATCCCGCCTGTTTTAAAATCATGAAAATATTCTCATTGGGATTCTCTCCAAAATCTTTGCAGTTAACCCATTAAAGCCAGTGGTACCATATAGTACCGGAATAGCTGTCATCCATTTTTCTGTTTGAATACCAGTATATTTTTAGAGAAATATTCCCTTTATCTGATGACAAAAATTCCGTAATAAAAGGAAACTAAAGTTGCTACGTTGAAAAATTGGTATTAAATGCAATTTTTGCATTTTAAAGAGAAAAATAAATCAGGATTTTATGGGTTAAAATCTGTACAAACTGTAAATTAATGATTAAAAACAAAGTATACTATGTCCAAAAACTGCAGCATAAAATCAGATTTATTTGAAACACATATTATTAAACAAAAAAATCACAGATTGCACATCAAGAGTTTTTATTCTTTATAGTGCTGGATGGTAATGTCCCAGTTGAGTCATTTGGTGGAAAATAGAAATCGGTTTGGGTGCTTATGTTCCTTACGGATCTTAATTGGTGCTTGAGTAAACTAATGTAAAAAACTACGACAGATGGAGTTCTGGGAAGACCAAGATATGCTTGGTCAAAATTACGTTTGAGTTCAAACATCATGACCCATGACCAATATGACCCATGACCAATATGACCCACTAATCAAATTTTCTCGAACTTGTGACCAAGCCCAATTGTCTTCTCGTGCCCGAAACCCTTAGGATATAAAATTTAGTCTAAATCATTAGAGTCGTTTTTTAGATAAAATTAACTTAACCCGCGTTGACCCAAAAATGACCCACTAATTGAAAGTTCTCGAACATGTGATCCAGCCGAATAGTCTTCCCGTACCCGAAAATAGTAGGATACAAAATTTAGTCAAAATCGTTTGAACTGTTTTTTAGATACAATGAACTTGACCCTGACCCATAGGGACCCAAAATGACCCACTAATCGAATTTTCTCGAACATGTGACCTAATCCAATGTTTTCCTGGTGCCCCAAAATGGTAAAATACAAAATTTCGTCAAAATCGTTAGAGCCGTTTTTCAGATAAAATTTGCATATACACACACTCTCAGAATTTGTCCTCGTATTAGAATAACGTCGCTACCATGCCAAACTATCGAATGTGAAATAATGCATTTTTCATCACTTTTAAAAGTGGGCCGATCATCACCACTGAATTTTAATAGTATTCTTCATTAGGGTTGCCATTTTTGCCCCCTTTTTTCTTCAGACGTTTCGAATCCCTACCAGAAATTTCAAATATAATTTTTTGATTTATTTAATGATCGAAATTTCTTGATTACTTAAAGGAATTTTTTTTCTCAAAATTTACGGTGTGAATTCGGCATCTCAGAATAAAAAAGAAGGCCAAACTGGCATACCTGATCTTCACAGAAATTTTATTAAAATTTTCACTAGGCGAAGAATTTTCATAAAATTTAATGGTGACAATAGGCCCATTTTTAAAAGCAATGAAAAATGCATTTTTCGTATTCGATAATTTGACATGGTAGCGACGATATGATATCGTGGAGTTTTGAGCAGTTGAAAAGGACAAAAATGTCTTTACAAAATCAGCTGTATCCAGAGAATTTGTAGCCTTATCGCCTTGTTTGATCTCAGAAATTCTGAGAATAATACGGCGAAGCTTTTTGTACAAAAATAATGGTATACTGCATGTCACAATGTAATTCTGATGATTTAAAGCAATGATAAAATACTTGAAATTGTAATTTCTAATAAGAAAAAAGTATAACAACATTTAAATTATCTTTTGAAATTCAAAAAGAATTGTGTTTAAAAGTTAACTTCAACTAATAAAATAAAGACGAAATAAATACGCAAACTATTAACTATCCTCTTACCTAAACCTTATATTTAAAATTAGTTACATTGACTCAAGGCGGTGTTTATTTTGTATATTACATTATCATATGTTTAACTTTGTGATAGAATATAAAGAGTAGAAATTATGAATGGTTCTATATTTTTAAACACATTTTACTTTTCATTTATAAAGAGGTTTTATTCCGCTTGCTTTTCAAAGTGATATTTTTATATTTCATTTGCCTTTAAGGCACTGTTGTCAAGCTTTTATCTTTCGTAATCAATTATAATTGCTTATTTTGCGATGCGTTGGAAAAATATTTTACAGTCAGATGCTTAGTTACTACTTTTTAAAAACGAATATGAAATAAGATAAATGAAAGTTGATAACTAGAAGAATATTTTTCTTCTCGAAGAATATTTAGGATATTTCAATAATTGAGTGTTGTATATATTTCGTCTTGTGCAAAAATGCTATCGGAAATAATGTTTAAGAGCACACAATAGTTTTCGAGATCATTTCTTTGAGTAGAATATTAAAGAAAAGAATCCACAGTTGGCCAATTATACAGTTTAATTTCGTCATTCTCCATTTTTTTGTGTATTATAAGTAGCAAATATATAATTAAATATTAATTGTACATGTTCAAAAATACAGAACACTTTTAATAAAACATGTTATGTAAAAATAGATAAAGGGGATTTTAACACATTGTAGGGACCCATTTCATGCCTGTGCATTAAGTTTGGAAGTAGCAATTGAAAAATATGCGCGAATGTTTATTGACATAAAATCATTATACGTTTAAACTGCTTAAAATGTTTAAATAATACAGTGTGGTACAACTGCGGCCACTGTAGAAGTTATTTTTTAGAACAGATTATATAACTTTGCTTTATTTATGTGCAGAATTTCTGCGATTAAATAAATCAAATATATCACTTCAAAAATGTGGTTGCAAGCGTACCGCAGTTCGATCGTACTGAATTAATATTTTGATTTTATATCTCAGAACATATTATTAATCTGAAAGGTGAAAGTTTTTTTTGACAAGATTCTTAGAAAATAACAAATAAATAAATAAATAAACGTTTTACTATGCACAATTTATTTTGCAAGTGATACCTTCTACCACCAGACTATAAAAAAACGTGTTATTACATGACCTCTGTTTTGTCTGCATTTTGTCAAAAGAATAATTTTGCGTTACCCGCTAACAATGTGTTATTACTTATATTGCTGCTTTCTAAGTATTTACGAAAAAAAACTTTTAATCCAAATTACAAATGGTTCTAATAGGACCAATGAACAGAAAATCTCAAATTTAGGCGGAAAGAAATTTTGTGGTGTTTCAGTAAAATTTTATTCTTTATGATTTTAACTATGCACCCAGTCCTTGTTGGCGAGTCTGACACCCAAATAAGCAATGTAAATTAAAATTAAATACTTTTATGACTAACGAAGTTCAATATATCTGAATTTAATTTTGAATCGATTTTCTTTAACAAAATTACAATATTAAAAAATGTGTAGTGTTAGAATAATGTATTGTGGGCAGTGTGGCGTAATATGCAACTTTTCTTTTTCAGATTGTATGATTAATTCCCCTTTATTTAAATACAATAATTTGCCTTATATAAGCCTTTTTTAATCTGTTATTAAAACTTGACTGCGGGTCGGAACATATACGTACCAGTGGACTATTTTTTATTCTATCCATGCCCCTGTGTAAAAATAATCTCTGCCACATACTTATAAAACGGTATTTTTAAGAGAAATCTGCGACAAAATAATTGTAAATTGTGGTATGACTAATTATAAAAAGGATCTCCATTTTTGGGCCATAATTAAAGGGTTAAAAGAGGCAATTATTACTTATTTTAAAAAAATCGTAGCTTTCATGCAATCTGGCAACATTGGTTTCGGGTATGAATTTCATGTGCAGCTTACATCAAAATATAAAAATTACGTGACGTCATGACTAAATCACATATTATTTTCAAAAGAAAGAAAATCTTTGATGCGTAATTACACTTTAAACAGTTTTCATTGCATCTAAGGAGGAAAAAATACTTTCATCTAAAGATATTCAGAATGAAAAGATTTTCCTTAAACAATGAAACAAAAGCACTTCTGAAGCAAAGCACTTCACGCCTGAAGTTGTGACTGCTCTAATTAGAATATGTACAAGAATTTCATACCTTGGTTGTTCTTTACTAAGCATGAAATGAATAGTAGATATAAAAGTAGTTTTCATAGCGTAAAAATGTCTTATCAAAATTCGTACTTTAGTTTAATTAAATTAAAATTAGAGAGACATACAAAATAATGAAAAATGTGTTTTTTCAATGTAATATTTTTAAAACAAGTATGAACTTTGTTACATTTCATTTGCTACAGGGTAATTGAAAAAAATATATATAAAAAGAATAAATGCATTTTTCTTGATTAATTTTTTTATTACATAATGAGGAATTGAAACTAGCCTTTATATTTATTGAATCAGTTGCGAATTTACCCGTTAATTAAATAATTTTAAATATTTTCAATTGTGAATTATTTATAAAAATTAACTGTCAAAATATACATTATTTAATGACGGAAACTTTTCGATACAAAATAAAAAATACCTTTCAGAACAGATGGTAGCAAACAACTTTCAGGCAAATAAATTGAAGAACACTAGCCGAAATACAAACAATTTTCAAGCCAGTTAGTGATAAGTTTCATAATTATTAGTTATTTCAAATGACCCGATTATAGGTGTTATCTCCAGTGTCGCCAGTGGGCTATTTGTAAAAAATTCAGTCTGCTTGATTGCCACCAGTTTTTTCAGAAAGTAAAATTCGCCTTATTTAATGACATATTAAACAAGGGGAATTATTATTTCAAAAAAGTGGTGCCAATCAAGCAATCTGAATTTATAAAAGTAGCCCACTGGCAACACTGTTACCTAGAGGCTGAAAATTATTAAATAGAGATTCAGATATTGTTAAATAAGCACTAAGTGCAAAATAACATAAGCAGTAACTGTACTGTTAAATAAAGGCAAACCGTATTATATTAAACCCTTTCAAGTGTTAAGTCAGATTTTCGAGGTTGGCATTATTTTAATTCAAAATGTTCGAATTCTAACCCGAAATTCTTAAAGAAGAATTTTTTCTTTAAGAACCTACACTAGTCACGGGAAGAAACACTCAAGCTAATGTTAAGTCTATGGGAATGTTCTTGACAGATTTATCGCTCGCATTTTAATATTTTTAAATATTTTGTTTTTCTTTTTTTTTTTGCATAGGATAGATGAGGCCTTTCCCTAACGCTGTTAGTTTTTAATTTTTTGAATTTAGTTACAGTTCTTTTATAAGCAGACATTTTCAATTTCAGAACCGGTTGGAACCGGTTCCAAAATTATTTAAAAATATTAAAATGCGAGCGAGAAATCTGTCAAGAACCTTCCCATAGGCTTAACATTAGTGTTCGAGTTTCATCGGATGACTAGCGTAGGCTCTTAAGTAATCACGAAATGTCTGTCATTAAATAAAGAAAAGATTATTGCAGGGAATTTCTGGTATGAATGGGAAAATTCGGAATTTAAAAAAAGCCAAACTGGCATCCCTGTGCAAAGTACTTCTGTTGATTAAATTCTTGAAGTAATTGAATGACTCCAGAGTTTACGAATAAATTTATTTAAACTGACTAAAAGCTTTTCTTCACGTACATTAAAAATGAAAAAAAATACAAAATTCTGGTGCCTTTTGTCATTTGGGGATTAAAATTAAGTAGTATAAAATGTACCACCGTCCTTAACCCTTACAGGGGCAAAGCACTTCCCTTATGAAAATGTTGTAATGCCTGAAAACAACCGGAATTTACGCACAAATTTATTTGGAAATAGGAAATACTATATTCACAAACATGATAAACGGAAAATATTATACTAAAATTCTGGTGCCATTGTGGCATTTGGGGATTGAAAATAAGTGGTTTCATAAACGTACCACCACCCTTGAAAGGGTTAAAAAGGTTAAATCTGTGCTATTTTATAAGCTAACATATTTTTCGTTAAATTTTAGATTAACCTTTCAGCAGGGTCTGAATACCAACGGAGCAAATTTCCACCAAATAAAAAAATAGAAATTATTGCTTTATTAATGACTGTAATTTTGCATGATAACAGCATTTAAATAAGAGGGAAATTTCTATTAAAATGTACCTGTGGAAGTTTGTCTCTTGGGTAATCTAGCCCTGTCATTCAGTAATGAAACAGATGCGCTCCAGTGGGGCGATTATCACCACTTTTTTTCTGAAAAAAGTTTGCCACCACAAGTTCTGAAACGTACACTTCGATTTAATTAATCGCAATGTATCTGTCATTAAATTTGACATTTTGTTTAAATTTTAAAATAGTGGTAGCTTGGTAGAATATATTTTTTCTTACGGTTTTATTTGAACGTACGCAATACCAATGGATATTGAGTTATTGTTGAAATCTCACTAGAGTTTACGAACAATATCTTTTGAAAATTAATAAATTCATTTTGAAAAATCTTTTTTTCCGTAAATTATAATTTAAATTGAATTTTACAACGTAAATACAAATCTTTAAATAAATCATAAATATTAGGTGTTTTTAATTATTTAAATGTAGAATTTATAAGAAAATGAAAAAAAAAAATCAAAAGAAATGCAAAACTGAAGAGTCTCATTAAGATATTTTTTTAGTTAAATAGTTTCATTTTTAAAAATTGGTCGGTTAAATAAGAAAAATAAGAATAATATACATCCCGAAATATATGAAATTGTTAAATCCGCTATGACTCTAATGTGTGCATGACAGCCTCACGGCCATGGAATAGAAAAAGTTATCGGTGGATTTAACTAACTAGCTATATTGGAATTTTTACCAATATGAAATTCTTTTAGTTGCTATCACTATAACCTGTTCATGAGCACTTCCTGACTATGAAAATCAAAAAGCTTCAATGGATTCAGATAACTCGTTGCTTTCGAATCTATAAAAGAATGAATGAATTTATAGACGATATCACTGAATCACGCGTATATGCCCTTTGCTTCCAAGAAAATAAAAGATCAGTGGATTCATCTAACTTGCTGTATTGGAATATAAAAAAAGATAATGAAAGTCGTTAAATTCGCGATCACGAATGTTGAAAGAATTCAAATTATGTAAATTGTTAATACTGTTTTAAATAATTTTTTTCCAACCTAATTAAATACATTAAGAAATGAAAACTTTATATATTTTTTCAATTTTTTTGCTGTCTGGATCCGATCTTGGGCTTAAAGAACTGGAGACATATTATATACCACCGAACCACAACGCAATCATACCAATAAATATAAGATCAAAATTACAAAGTATATCTATGTCATGCACATTCTTATCGGGAGCGAAACTTTTCAGCACTCGCTAGAGACGCGACTTAGTTCTTCTAGCATTTCTCCACATTTATTCCTTTCCCCACCTGCAAGATTAATGGAATGATATAATTAGCAGGTATAGAGAGTGGAATAGAAATAGCTACTATATCATGAAAAGCGTACCTGCGTTTTGGATCGCCACTTTCTGCTGATTTTCGGCCACTTTCTGCTAATATTACGGAAAAAATATTCTTCGACTTATATATTGGATTTAATTTTGAGATTAAATAACTCGAAGAAAAATATTCTGGAAAAGTGGTAGCAATTGAACTTCTGGCACTTGGGATCGCGGTTCCTGTTGTATATAAGGTGTTCCATCAAACCACGCAACTGACACAGCCGTGGAGTACATAAAAATGACCAAAGAAATATACATCTACGACACTTTGTTTTCAAGAAAAATACGAAAAAAATGTATGACGTCATATCCGGTGTAAGAAAAAAGAACTTTATTGAAAATATAAACATTCGGTAATTGCATATGTTTGCAGACGAAAATGTGAAAAATATTACCGCACATATCAATGCATGCATGGGCACGCCGTTGAATGACGTCAAACCGTCGTTTAAATGGTTTTAACCCCTTCAGGGGCAAAGTACTCTTGGAGCTAAAATATTGAAATGATTGATTGACACCAAGATTCACAAACGAATTTATTTTAAAATAAGTAAAAGATTTCCTTCATGTACCTTATAAATTAAAAATTTAATAATAAATTTCTGGTGTCATTGTGGCATTTTGGGATTAAAATTAAGTGGTATATATTATATACCGGCGCCCTTCAAGGGGTTAAAAAGCTGCATTAAATGAATTCTTTTCTTCACACGTATTAGGAAAGCAATTTTATTTCAAAAAGGCTGCCAATTCAGCAATTGAGAATTAAAATTAATTGCGGAGGATACATTCCACAAAAGAATTAAAAGTTTTAAAATGAGAATGTTTATAGAGAAGAAGGTATAAAACAAATTACAGAATCAAACTGTATTTTGATTTTATAATTTCATTGCATGATTTTGTGAGATAAACATATTCTACACTGGAAATTTCATTAGAAATTAAGTAAATGTCAAGACTTATATGTTAGTAAATAAAATTTCTTGTTAGAAATATACCATAATTTTTCATGCAGCATAAGCAGAGGATCATTAATTTTCTCACTCCCGTGGCTGACACCTCAGTTTCCTGTCATCACTTTTTGAGAAAATTTAAATACTTAATAAACGTTGTAAGTGGTCGCGTGACCGTTAACATTACATACATGGTAAAGCATGCAGAACAGTCTAAAATCGTAACATTGTAAAGTTTTCTCGAAAAAAAAAAATAAAAAAAATTGACAACGATAAAAACGTTTGACTTTCGATTCAAATGTTTTACACGAAATTTGTACTTTAGTTACAGTACCTAGAATACATAGTGTGGAAAACGGTTTTACGGTTTTTTAATTCAAAATTTCCGAATTCAAACTGGAAATTCTGGAGCAAGATTTCTTTCCTATAAAAAGTCACGAAATATCTGCCATGAAGTAAAGAAAAGAAAATTTTAGGGAATTTCTGGTATTAATGCGATATTTCGAAATTAAAAAAAAAGCCAAACTCATAATGCTTTAAAAAATTGTAGCCGATAAACATGCAACGATTCGGTACAATAATAGGACGATAGCAGCGATATCTGCTTTAAAAATAGATATACCTCTAGCAAAAGTAACCGTTTCACTATTGACAACATGAACATAATTTCTGTTAATAAAATATTCTTGTAAGTGTATATTTCAGACGTAACTGATTTTGAAGTTAGTTTTTTATCATATCAGGGAATTAATCTTTTCCACTCTTCTAGCAGAGATTCATCCTTTGGTATGCTAAATAGCGATAGTTTCTAGTTTGCTGTCTTGTATCGAGTACTGCAACCAGACACAAAAGAATGCGTATCACGTTTTTTGGCCATGATCAATATCATTCATATTTTCAAAGCTTGTGAAAATCGCTATCCGAGTCAGAGGAAATAGGGTATAATTTAATTATTTAAATATTTACCATCATCTGAAACATTTTCTCAGTTCGATTCTTATAGAATGTTTGCGTTGAAAAGAGCTAGTAGACGGTGGCGTAGCCAAAGAGGGGGATCCAAACGCTCTGGAAACCAGTAATATTATAATGCTTTCTTCGACTTCAATATCGCAGAAAATTTCTTCGATTAGGTATTTCAAAAATATTTTTATAAAATTAGTGGTAAGCTAACCATCTGGATCGCCACCTTGTCTACGCCACTACTAGACGATGGCGCTGCGATCGAACTGTTATATTTTCAGAATCATTCTACATTTATCGGATTCAATTTTTAGTACTATTTTCTAGCCGTTTTCCACTGTATGTATTCTAGGCGCGGTACTTTAGAGAACAATGACCCATATAGAAAAAAATTCTGTTAAAATTTATTATAAATACTATCATACGCGACTGACGATTTTCTGTGAAATAATCGTTTTTAACACTTTCCAACCAAGTTGAAAACTGTTGTCTGCCGTCTGTCCGTCTTCTAACTCGCGTAAATATACTCGGATTGAAATGAAATTTTTGTATGTTAGTGTTGTTTACTAAAGCATGTTCCCTATCGAAAATGAAGTGTGTAGCAGTTATAGTTTTTTTTTTTACAGGGACAGTCAAAATTGTTTCGTTAATTACGTTCAATGTGAACTAATCGTTTCAAATGCATTTTGATAATGCTACGTCATTTGAAACATGATGAAATTGATATACAATTCTGAAGCGCATTCAAACATGCTTTTTGGAGAACATGGGATGCAAAGCATTTATTATTCACGAACTGGGTCAAACAAAAAAATCTGTTACATATTATTCTACGGGGGAAAATCGTTCGCAATGTAATTTAATAATGTTTCACTATTTCAAACATGATGAAAATTATGTGCATTACTGAGGTGTATTATAAATTGTTCTTTTAAAAATGTGGTGTGCATTGCGTTCATCTTTCACTTACAGGGGCACACAAAAGATATACGTTACAGTATATGTGCGAAAGTTACAGTCTATGTGTGATAAACGTGTTTTCAACATTGGTTTGCGTTTTTAAGTTTAACTAAATTTTTTCATAGTATGTGATGTGTATAAATTCAGTTGATCAGATATAGGGCTACACAAGGAGATTAGTAAGTATTACACACTATGGGGGTGAATTGCTTAAGGGTTCTTTTTAATTGTGTTACGCATTTTCCTGCTGAAATATATTTAGTAGACTAATAGAAGTTTCTTGAATATAAATAAATTCATATACAGGTTTATGCAAAGAACAAGATACATTGTCGTTTACGACTGATAATTGCTGGAAGTGAGTTTTAAGTGGTATACCTGAATGGCTTTACCTGAATGCGCTTTATACCGTTTAGCTTAATATGTAGGTTGTACAAAAGTGTTTAGATAATATACTGGGCTCTACAAAATATTATGAGTGCATTTCTATCGATTGGCGAAAATTGTTAAATGCGAATTTTCTAACTGAACTAAATTTTACCATGCTATGTAGTGTATATCCAAATCTATAGATCATATGCAGAGGTGCACAAAATAATTTGACTACTTTTTTGACAATGGAAGGTAATTTTGAAAACTGCATTTTAAAATATTTTATAAACTTTTTAATTACATATCATCTTTCACCTTATTTAACGGTAAAGTTTCGTTGCAGTTTTCTGGATGTGTTGGAAAGTGTTTCATAATCAATGCTTGACGCATGATTTTTCGTTCTTGTTTAAACTATTTTGCAAGTATTATTATGGCTCATTATATAAAGGATTGACTTACAATTCATGTGGTAACAAAAAATGTAAACAAAAGGTTTTACGAAGCAATTAAGTAATATTTTGGAAATAAAGAAAAAACGTCTCAGGGAAAATCTCTTCATCAATGAATAATGGCGATATATATTTTCAAACTCTCAAAAAATGTCTTTGAATAAAAACAAGAACGAAAAATCATGCGTCAAGCATAGATTATGTAACACTTTCCAACGCTTCCAAAATAATTTTACGAATCATACTCTTTTATAAGCTAAAAGATAACATCTAAGTAATCCGAATACTTTATTCAGCCCTGTATAGGATCTATAGATTTGTATATATAATACATAGGATGCTAAATTTTAGTTCAGTTAGGAAACACGTAGCACAGTTTAAAATTCTCCGTCTGGAGTTAAATAATACGGAAATGTGTTCCCGAACTTTTGTACTTCCCTGTATAGGATCTACAGAATTTATACACACCACGTAATATACAAAAAGCGATTTAAAATTAAAATCGCATTCAGTAACTTAAAACGCACTTCCAGGAATTATTGTTAACATACAGTAGAGAATTCTTTTGTGTGTCCCTGTAAATGAACGATGACTGCTATACACACAATATTCTGTAGTAAGTCTCTTGTAATGAACCTTATATAAATTTCAATGCGTTTAAAATAGTGAAACATTATTTAAATAAACCGCAGACGATTTTTCTCCATAGACGTAATGTAACGGAATTCTTTTGACTGTCCCTGTAAAGTAAGTATAAGTGCTATGCACACCCTATTCCATATTAAGCTTCTTCTAATGCACCTTAGTGATATATATAAATTTCAATGCGTTTAAAGTATTGAAACATTATTTAAATAAACCGCAAATGATTTTTCCCCATAGACCGCAATGTAACGGAATTCTTTTGAGTGTCCCTGTAAAAAAACTATAAGTGCTACACACTTCCGTTGAAATAGGGAACATGCTATAGATAACGATTATAACATATAAAATTTGCAGGGCAATCCGAGCATATTTACGGGAGTTAGAGCACGGACAGACGGCAGACGGCAGACGGCAGACGGCAGACGGCCAGACGGCCAGACGGCCAGACGGCAGACGGCCAGACGGCCAGACGGCAGACGGCCAGACGGCCAGACAAACCGAAGTTATAAACACTTTTCAACTAGGTTGGAAAGTGTTAAAAACACAAAGAAGAATTTAAGTAAAAACGATTGCAGGGCGTATTTTTCTTTTATATCTGTCTTCTATAATTTTATCCGGTTCATAGAATTTCCGGAAGTTTTTCATTTATTTTCATTTATTCTTTAGGTTTCCTTAGTATTTTTTTTTCAAGTAGCGAATTAAACATTTTAATCCTGATATATATTAACAATGAAAGCATGAAAGAAAACTTTCTTAAGTATATTATTGAAAACAATAATTGAATATAATAAATATATACATTTTTTTAATCTCAGTGCTATTTTTGTATATTTTGAACAAAATAATGAACATTTACATTACATTGCCTGTCTATAAATAAAACTATTTCATAAATGGTTGGTTGGTTGAATTGGGTTTAATGGCACAAAGTCCCTTCTGGAACATGCTGCGCCAAGAAAAAGTGAATGAAACCATAAAATTATATCAAGAAGTTATCCAAAACCTTGTCAAAAAAATAATTAAATAAACAAAACAACACAGTTTAGTGAAAAAAGTAATGTGATGATATATATAATTAAAATCCTTAAAATGACTTCACAATGATGTTTAAAAAATACAAACAAATCTTTACATTCTATAGAGTAACGATTATCAAAAAAAGTGTCAAATATCTAATAATACAGCACAAAACTGGAAATGTACAACACAGATAATTAAAAAACAAAATAAAATCATGTCGGCTCGAACTCCTCAAAAACAGTATATTCTGTATCTGAGTCAGAGCTGTAAGAGTCGGACTCCATAGCCTCTTCCACATAATGGATTTGCTGTTTGGAATCCTTCGTATTCGTTGTTAATGGGCGGAGGCATGATTTCCTGCTTTTTCTCTTCACAGTTTTCCACTGTGAAGAGGCTTGGGTTGAGGTTCTCTTTCTTTCTTTCTTTGCACATGATTTTGGTTTTTCTTTTTGAGTAGGGGAAACGGGTTTTTCTAGTTTGTTTGCAGATGAAACAGAAGTTTTTCCTGACTCGTGTTTAGTTGACTGTTTAAATAGATGATTATTAGCATATTCCATTATCACAGGTTCTGATGATGGAGCTCAACAATCTAGTGCAGGCACAGCTTTTTTAATAGTGGCACAGTACACATCACGGGTTTTCTTTTTAGTGCTGGTTAGTGTCATAGAGGGATCATTTGGTGGTAAAGGGAATTCAGTTTGAGTGCTTATATGTCTTAAGGATTTTGTTTGTTGCGTGAGTAATAGGATAATAATAGAATAGGAGACTCCTACAGATTTTGTTGTGGATTCTATAAGTTTTCGAGCTGCAGGATAAGAAAGTTTTTGAGTGATTTTAACTGCAAGGATTTCTTTTTCACGAGTCCAGTTTGGGCAAGAACGGGAGTATGCTGTATGGTCACCCTTACAGTTTGTACAACGTTCAGGCTTTTCGCATGATTTACCATCGTGGCCGACTTCTGCACAACGTGCGCAGGTAACTGAAACACGACAGGTAGTTGTAGTATGACCATAGCGCTGGCATTTAAAACAACGGAGTGGGCTAGGTATATAAAGTCGGGCAGGACAGCTCAGGTAGGCAGCTTTGATTGTGATTGGCAAAGTAGGGCTATTGAAAGTCAGAATGATGTGCTTTGTGGGAAGCACTTGTCCAATCCGATGAATAGTAATACGGCGTGCATCTATGATATTTTCTTTTTTTAAATTTTGTAGGAGTTCGTCTTTTGTAGAGAGTAAAAGATCTGGTTCTGATATTACACCACGACTTGTGTTTAGAGTTTGATGGGCCTGAACAGAAACAGAAAAATTGCCTATTTCTTTGCAATTTGAGAGAAAGCTTGAGTGTTTGTCTGAAGAGACCTCAACAAGTAAATCCCCAGACTGTAGCTTTTTAAGTGAATAACCGTCTCCGAAAACAGATTGAAATGTTTTCCCGATAAGAAATGGTGAAGTTCTCTTAAAAGAACTATCAGACAGACTGTCAGTACGATGAATAACAAAAAAGCGAGTTAATGAAGTCATCTGTTCAGTTTGTTGCTCTCCACATGGGAGAGAAGTAGGAGTTCAAATTTTTCCATACATATTAAAGTGAGAACTAATTCAGACCCCGGCCGCACCCCCCACTACCGAGCCCAACAATGTGATGCACATTCGTGCACCAGTGCTAACCAGGGCCCATACGCTCACAAGACTCTTATTCCAGTCTCCACCATTAACGAGATGACTAGTATGTGCTCGCTCACTTGATCCCCAGCCAGTGACAAGTCAGCTGGCCAGCCGATTGATGCATACGGGACCAATATACACCTCCCGTCTACCTGAAGCAGAGGCCAAAACAGTGTGGTGGTTTCCCTCAACTGCCAGGATCCCCCTTTCCAGGGACACGGGTCGCCACGCACGGCAAACGCGTGGGTGGTTTACAATTCTCCATAAGTCGATGTAAACATGATGATATCGACTTATGCAGAATCGCCCTCATCTCAGAAGAGGAAACCACAATGAGAGTGAAACAAAGAAGAAATATTTGACAAGAGAATGGAGAGGAAATAAGAAAAGTGGAAGATCGCTCAGGTGCCCGGGGTTGCGAAGCCCGTGAATACCTAAACAAGGTATCCCCCTGGGGGGAAAATTTCTTAAATAAACATAATTGCATAATTATATCTAAAACTTTTATGGATCTTGAAAAAAAGTTTTAATTTCACGATAATTCAATATATGTTAAACGACTAAGAATTATTTGAAAAATTTAAATCTACTCTTTGATAAATTCCACAGTAGAAATTTTGATTAATTTCAGCGAATGCTTAAATACAGTCCGAAAAAAAAAGAAAACGAAAATGTACCCCATACTATTTTATCACCACGATGTTGAAGAGAGATGTGAGAAATAGCTTTGCATGTAATTGCGTCTAATTTCTAAATAATAATGCAATTTAAAAACGTGTCATCTACATATTAAAAATTGTATGAAATCTGATTTTTTCCAGTTGCGTATTGTGAAGGGATGCTGCATCGCTCTTCTATCAGTATTAATATATACTAAATTTGGATTTCTTTAGTTGTATAAAGTTCAAAGATTAAATAAGGCCAAATTTAATATATAATAATTCTGGTATCAAAATAATGCAGCATCTCCTGACGCCACGAAACTGTTTTTCACGCTGTTTTGAGTTATTTAAATAACAGAAACCATTTAAAGAGTATATTTTTTATACTTTTTCATACATCTTCATAATGTTACAAGAGCGCAGAGTTTGAGTATACTAATAGCAAATTCACGTGACAGATTTAAAAATATCTTCGCAAGAATAATCAAACGTTTCGAATGCATTATTTTTAATGAGATCCAAAGATAAGATACAAGCGTATTGTTAAAGATTTTCCGATTCAAAACCTTATTTAAAAATTTTTAAATTAATTATACATTAATATTAAACGAACTATTAATTATGACCTACATTCAGTTTTACATAAAACGAACCACTGTCATTAAAAATATGGGAGTGTAAGTTTACATATCATTCCAATATTCATAAGTTTATAATATATAGATAAATTTTACATTTCGCCAGTCTAAGAAAATCTACCAATTTTTTATAAACATCTCGTTTAATAGCAAAATTCTGTCATTAAAGAATTACAATGGGTGCATGTAGAATGGCTCTTCGCATGGGTGTTAAAACATTTTTGGTAAATATTTACCCCATTCGCGACGAGCAGCAATTACACTTATTTTAGTTTATCCGCAACATTTTTTAAGCAAGCAAATTTTTGTATTATTTAATAGTGAAAAATCTGCGATTAGGTACGTCGACGTTTTCTATGGAATAATACTGGTGTTGAAATTCAACGATTTTACAAACCGTATACAGAGTGTCTTCAGCCGTTAGACGTTTATTTCTTTCAACAATACAAGTACTTAATAAAGAGAATAGTGAAATATTAAAAAAATCATCAGAGTGTTTCTGGAGATGTCGACATGACCACTAGAGCAAGCATAATAAAATTGCATAAGCTGGCCTATAACCAATTCTCCGCGCCCACATTCGATGACATGCGTCGGTATGCCTTTAAAAAGTATTTAATCAGAGACACGGATGCCGTCTGTCGATCAGTTAAACAGGCATGCTTTAACGTAACTAATAACACCTGTGACAACTGCGAAGCAGCCCCTTTAATTGTGTGTAACTGGTGTGGGAAACACCCGTGCTTCATCCATTTCTATTCAGAAATGCACTACCATCCGTGAAGTTCATTTTTCCACAAACATAAACTGTGCTCTTTGTAATCACTGTAATCCATCAACTCTCTTTTCTACCACACAGAGTGTCTTTCCTGCATATCTAGCGACATGGAGAAATCAATAAATTACAGATATACATCGGGCTATAATCTTTCACCAGTTGCATTCGGACGGGTAGTTGTATACATTTCCTTGTTCCCTGTGGTAAGAGTTTTCAAAACTTACCACTTTCGATCAAATCCCGATCTGGCAGTTGGGGTGCTTCCCTAGTGAGTAAGGACTAGCAAAAATGCATTATTCCTCTCATGCTGGTGTCCACTTTTATCTTTGATACTTTGTTCACTTAAATTTTTATTGTTAATGCAATTTAGATCTTAAATCCTCAAAATTTATTAACTTATCAAGAAATGAAAGGTGCTTATAATGACTTTAAAAAAATAACAAGTGAAACATTATTGCAAATTCATAAATTGATAGTGTCAGTATTTTGTATTTTCTAGTAAAAGATTTCCGGTTGCACGAAAGTCTATTAATAATTCCAAAAGAGGTATTTTGTCAATGATTATTAAGATATTATATTGTACAAGCACCATTTTATAGTGTTTATTAATTTTTATCAATAAAGCATAGCTTCAATAAATTTAATTCACATTTGACCCAAGATTTATCTCTATTTGTATTTTTTGAATTACTTATTTATCATTCTTTATATTAGCATAACTATATTTATATTGCAGTTTTGAAAAAGTTCGCGCACTTTATAGAAAAATTGATTGCGAAAAATCGTACCTGCTGACAACTATGGATAATTGTTTGGAAAAAGTCATATTCAAAATATGGACCAAAGGGAGCACTTATAACCAGAATATTTACATCTCATGTATTGTCTCATTTCACTGTTTAATAAAATATACAAAATTCTAGTTGTTAACTATTAGGTTGTAGCAAAAGTTATATCGTATTTTAAAGCGTAACTTTCCTACCGGTAAAATTTTAATACCTGATAACTTTACCTATCAGTTCAAAGCAAGCAGGTGTAATAAAATTATCAGGTATTAAATTAAATTAAATTAAATTAAATACATTAAAATTACCTGTTAAAATACGACTGTACTTTTTCGCCAACCTAATGTATTAAAATATCCTTGAAAGTAAGAAACGTACTGAATATTTGAACCTTCTGTAGAATTTTTAAAATCAGACATTTTTCTCATAAATTTCTAATACTTTCTACAAATCTGTAATCACATCGAATTCGTGATAAATTAGAAATAAATAGGTAGTGATGTGGTTAATTTTTCGGCTACCGCTATTTCAAGAGAATTAACTCCGTTGTAGTATTGTCTTGGAAATCTACCAGGAACATTATAATTTTGAAATAGTGTTAGCTAAAAAGTGACCATGCCTACGCTTACATATGAGACGACGAAAATATTTCTGTTTTATTAATTAATTAATTAATTCAATTTAACGATAAAACTGTTTTTGTATCACACATAATTCTTTTCGTTTTGCAATAAAGAAAGACAAAAATGTTTGCATTTATTTTAAATATTGAATAGAAAAATTAAAACGATTTAATGAGAATATAGAATAAACTTAATGTTAAGAGAAGTAAATGCGTGATAATTAAGTATTTGTTGGTTAATATTAAGTAGATATAGTAAGTATAAGTAATACAACGTATTCATATAGTTAAATACCAAAAATATACTGTTGATACAAAGACACATTTTGTATTCAAAATTTAAATTTTCCTTACAGATATATTGAAAAATTATTACTGTACACAGTTTGATGTTCTTTATAACTTATCCCTTTTCTTTAATGCGTTAAGCTTAAAAAGAAATTCAGTTTCGTGAAGCTTTTGCGATAAACTAAAAACTAGGCTTTGTCTTAAATGTTTGTATCGTGTTTCAATAGTTTTTTCGGATATATGAAAAAAAGTGGAGTGAAGTCGATGTGATACATTTCTAAGTTATTGATAAAAGGTTTAAGACAACAAGCAAGTTAAAATAAATTAGATATTTTTTTAAAACATGTATTTAGAGTGTATTGCACTAAGCAAGAGACTGGTGTTTCGCTATATTAAGATTTTTTATCCTGCTAAAATATAAGTATGAAAGATGATTTGCTTTTAGTGCAGTTTGTTTTTCGTCCCTTTCTTTTCAAATGCATTTTTCAAATAAAAGCTTGGTTTGGAACAATAATAAGATAAAATGTTTGAAATTGTGCATTTTAGTTATCGGTTTAAAATGATTTAATTTTGTTACCTTTTTGTAAACAAAATTAATTTTAAATGAAAAATAAAATCACTAATGGCACCCATAGCTACCACAATTTTTGATACGTGTACCAACACTTTCAAATAGAAATATATATATTTTTTACAGATAGAAATTTGCAATTAAATAAGACGAAATTTACGACTCTTAAATAGTGGTACTCATAGGCATCTGGGGTTACGGAATTGAATACTGCAATTTAAAAAAATCTTCGACTTTATTAATTCGTAGATTTCTGCGATTATATAAGACGAAGAAAAATAATAAAAAATAGTTGTATTTCAAATCCATGATCCTTAATAACGGTAAACATAAAATAGAAAATTTTTGAGCTATGAGTACCGTGTTCCGAATGTCACCAAATGTGAAATCCCCATATTGTAACGAGAGTCCTACTGTTTACATTGCTGTGAACTGACGTTGAAAATGAGTCTATACGACTGCGGCGTCGATATGTTAGCATTTTTAACGAGCTGAAATTAGCATTGTTATTTAATCGCCTGCTGTATAGTTGCCAACTGCTACCAACTTTTGAAAGCATTATTTCCGAAAAATAGTTATTGCGTCAATTAATCGCGTTCGATCAAATAAAGAGAAGATTTCTATTAGGAATTAGTGCTGCCAAACAATTTTAACTGGGGAGAAGTCGCGCATACCCAGATTATGAATGATTTTTACATTGTCACCAATAAATACAATTAATAGTCGTCACTTTATTTAGTCTGAAACAATTGTTACGAATTGTATGATAATGTAAATTATAGATTACTTTTCGAAAAAAAGTGGTGGCGATTGTAAAAACCGTACGCCCCTGGGGTATGTCATACTCCATGCGACTGCTCACGGGTTAACAACTAGCAGTTATGCGTCTGATGCGTGCTTAAAAATGAGTTACTGTAATTTCACAGTGATGCTACGAGGTGGCGGTCACATGAAAGTCACGCAGTGACGAATAATAACATTCTATTTACGATTGTGACTGTAACAATTGAGGCTGTTATGGATGTGACAGTGACGACACATCGACTGGGTGTGTTATTAGCGATATGTCTAGAATACAAATTTTTGAGCAATGGAATTTTTATAGATACCCTTTGTCACAAAACATTTGTATACACATGAAAACTTAAATATTTCCAGTTTGGTCTGAGCATAGTTTCATTAATTATTTAGAACTTTGTATTCGATACAGTTACGGTGCAAGTTAATGTTAAATCACAGTTATCAGCCTATATACTAATCAGGCGAAGACTCTCGGAAGCAAACGTGAAACCAATGGCAGCGTTCTTTTGAAATTTCTAGTTTTTATTTAAGTAATTTTAAGTATTTATTTTCATAGGATAGCTCAGAGCTCTAACTAATTATTATTATTTTTAAACTTTTGAATTTTAATTGCAATTTTTTATGAGGATTATTTCATAGAAATTGACCTAAAAAATTATAAAAGTTGAGATCAACGTCAGTTATCCTATACAAAAAAAATCATTCAAAAAAATTGAAATGCAAATCAGAATTTAGAAAAGAACGCTGTCATTGGTTTACATTCGCTTGCGAGTGTCTTAGCACGACTAGTGTAGGTTCTTAAGAATGTTACGCTGGCTTGTGCTAAATGATAGTTAAAAAAATATGCAATTTTAAGAAAACTAAATAACGGTCAACCTTTTTAATTTTATACAGACGCGATTTCGGAGATTAGTGCGCGGTTCAGAGTAAAAGACGAGGTATAGTCCTGTCCTAAAAAACAACACAGCCGCCTTTATTAGCAGACAGTTTACAATAAAATTAAAACAAACTTCATATTAGACGCTGAATAACATCTTCATTTCGAACATGATTTTTTTCTTTTTATAAGGGTCGTCTACATATTAAAAATTGTACCAAATTCATGTCTTGTAAATGTAGCAACCATTTTTGACACTTTGCTTCAGTTCTATGTATCAAATCAGCCCTTAAATGTATATGATTTATGATATTTAAAAAAAAATTCACAGAGATAGCAGGGTCAAAATTTAAGGATGATAATATTAAATCCATGCAACGAACATCAATTTGCATCTTTGTAAATGGTCATCCTATTAAAATATCTTTTTCAATAATCAGATATAATGAATGGATCTAGACATAGAATAGAAAATTTTTATTCAAAAATATAATTTTATGACGGAACTTTAATTATTAAAATTGTTAATACATTTATATGAAAAAAATATATAAATTATGACTTTCATTAATTTTGACATAAAATAATGAGAATTGTCGAAACATGATTGTGTAAGTTTTCATCTCACTCAAATCATTATTTTTCGAGATAATACAGAAATTTTACTTTTCGACGGTTTAGAGTCGGTGTTTCCAACAACTTGATCACAAGCTCACACATTTCACCCTTTCAGGAATAAATCAATTCCATCGCTAGAATGTTAAAACGAATGAATAACACCAGAATTTGAACCGAATTTATTTCGAAATAAGAAAAGACTATATTTCTCACAAATAACAAACGGAAACTTTTACACTAAAATTCTGGTACCAATGTGGCATTTGGGGATTAATATCAATTGGTTTCATAAACATTTCACCGCGCTTGAAATGGTTAATGTCGTCCAATTAGCGTGATTTTTATTCCAAATATCTACCAGAATTTTCAAATAGTAATCTTTGATGCATTAATTTTAGAATTTTTTTAAATTGACTCAAACGAAGATTACTTCTTGGAAATAACTGTACGTTCTACGACTAAGAAACGCTGGCTGCAGCATTGCGGGATTCTACTTCCTCATTAACACGAAATATGTTGCCGCTAGAATCGCCGTGTATGTAAAATGTTAAAAAAAAAAAAAAAAAAAAAAAAAAAAAAAAAAAAAAAAACCTTGTGTTTGTGAGTTGGGTTTGAGATGCCGATCAGAGAAGTTGTGTAAATCTCGGCTCTCGACCATTTTTATTTAGTGTTGTGATAAATTAAATGAGTTACAGTTCGCAAGTGAGTTTATTTTATTTTGAGATTGTGTGTTTTTTCTTCGTAGTGATAATTATTATTAACTGAGCTATCGGCGTATCCATAGTAATGGTCCGTAGAGCCGGAGAAAGAACTAAAGGAATTATTCGATGTTTATGTTTTTTCCGGAATCGTCTGCTGAAGATAAAATGGTGTTTGGAATTCTATCAAGTAATTAAAATGAGTAAGACTAAAATTAAATCATCGTATTGTTTATACTGAAGTACAAAATATTGTGATTTAAAATTCCGATGAAGTTTTTCTTGATTCCAGAAGAAAATAATTTCGATTAACCTGGAGAATTTCGTAATACGAAAGAATAAACTGTGAATGTTTTTACGCAGAAAAGAACTGATATTCTTTATTATTGAACTAATTTGAGAATAGAGAAAATGGATTACATCTTTCCAATGTGGAATTATTCGATTTGGAGATTTATTAATAGATAAAGGTACGTCAGTTTTATTTATTTTATTGTGAATTGTATTTATAATACAATGTTTAAAGGTGCAAAAAAAGAAGATTATCAGCGAATTGCTGCTGAATTAGACATAGATATATCAGATTCGAAATTAACTATTTATGATTTAATAAATTTAATAAAGGAAAGTTCGAAGTATAAAGCAGATAATAAACTGGTTGAAGACATATCAAACAGTTTTATTGAGGAAAGAAAAAATGAGGAATCAAAATTACTAGATCTTGAGAAGTTAAAAATTGAACATGCAAAGTTAGAAATTGAGTTGGCTAAGGCCCGTGCAGAAACTAAAAATGATAATTTAATTGATATCGAAAAAAAAGATAATATAGAATCTTTAGACTCTCTGATTAAAAGTGTAAGAACGTTAACGATTAAAATTCCATCTAAACCAGAAGATTGGACTTATTTTTTTTCATCGTTAGAAAGAGCATTTATTTCTAAAAATGTCCCAGAAAAATATAAATCGGAAATTCTACTAAATAGGTTAGGAGAAAGGGCAACAAACGTAATTACATACATTAAAGATGGGGAATTAGAAGATTATTCAAAAGTAAAGGCTATAGTACTTAGAGAATTTGAGCCAACACCCCAGACTTGTTTAGAACATTTTAGGAAAGTACAACGTCATCCTAATGAAACATATGTACAATTTGCATCCCGATTAACAACGAGTTGGGATTATTATTTAAAATTGAGGAATGTGACAGATTTCGAAACTTTAAAACAGTTAATAGTTTCTGATAAGATTTGTCAAACGCTTGATAAAGATGTCATGTATTTTATAAATGTTAGACAAGCAGAATCGTGGTTTTCTCCCATTGAATTATCTCGGGAAATTGATTTATATTATACGTCTAAGGGAAAACCCGTGGTTGACAATTCTAGAGCGAGTAATAAAAATACTTATTATCGAAATGTTTCTAAAGTTTTTCTAACTGACGTAAAATATTCTAAATGTATTTTGTCATGTAGTGAAAATCATCCTTTGCATAAATGTCCTGTTTATAAAAACATGTCAGTGGGTAATAGAGTTGAGCTTGTAAAATCCAAAAATCTTTGTTTTAACTGTCTTATGAATCATAAAGTGATTGATTGTAAATCTAAATTCTCTTGTATTATTTGCAAGAGAAGGCATCATGTGACTTTGCATTTCCCGCGTGAAGAAAAAATAAATAAAGTTGAAATCCAGAGATAATTTCACAGGAAATGAGTTCTAAAAACGAAGTCGGTAATAAATCTAATTTGGATGTTTCGGCTCCAGTATTCCAGCCTTTCCAAGCTAATAACCAAAACAATTTATTTTCAACGATATGTAATTTGTCTAACGAGTTAAAAGCTGTGTTACTTAGCACATTTGTTTGTTTAATAAAAGATGAATATGGTAATTTTCATGAATCACGCGGTTTATTAGATGTTGGTGCAAACTCTAATTTTATGAGTAAAAGGTTAGTAGATAAACTAAATTTGAAAAGAGAAAAGAATAATATTTCTATTTCAGGAATAAATAATTTGTCCCTTAATGTTAGATCTAGAGTTAACACAACTATTTCGAATAGAGATAAAGATTTTTATTTAAAATTAGATTTTTTAGTCGTTCCGAAAATTACGGAATTTACGCCTTCTAGACCACTTGAGATTTGTATTTCATCGTTAAATAACATCAAATTAGCTGATGAAAAGTTTAATGTGCCAGGATCTATTGATTTGCTTTTGGGTGCAGAAAATTTCTATGAATTTTTAAGGCCAGATCAAATTTACCCCCAACCATTAAATACTAGAATAGTGTTACAAAACAGTGTTTTCGGTTATATTGTTAGCGGAAGCCTTCCGGCTAAGGGTGAAAGTAACATACATTGTGGGTTGATAACAGATAATTTGGAGTTAGAAAGGATAATTCGAGATTTTTGGGAAATAGAAAACATTGAGAGAGAGTCTGAAGTTTCTAGAAATAAAGAATCAGAAATTTGTGAAGAAAATTTTCTGAAAAATTATTCCAGAACTGCAACAGGGCAATACATGGTAAAAATGCCATTTAAGGAAGACCCATCTTGTCTTGGAGAATCAAAGAAAAAGGCTATGAAAGTTTTACATTCATTATGGAATCGCTTAGTTAGAGAACCTAAATTTAATGATCTTTATAAAGTCTTTATGCAAGAATATTTACGTATGAGTCATATGGAAGAGGTGATAGAATCTGAAGAACCAGATATCACTTATTACCGTAATTTCCGGCGTATAATCCGCAGCTCAAAGAATCGTTTTTCGACCCAGAAAATTTATTCAATAATTGTAGTTAAATATTTACAGCGATCTTTTAAGTTACATATTATAAAATAATATTTCTGTGTCGAAAAACGACTCTTTGAGCTGCGGATTATACGCCGGAAATTACGGTACATACCCCATCATTGCGTGTTCCGTGCTGAATCAAGTAGCACACCATTAAGAGTTGTCTTTAACGCTAGCGCCTTAACTGCTACCGGAAAATCTTTAAATAGTTTGCAATATAACGGAGGAACAATCCAAGATGAATTATTTAGTATAATGTTGCGATTTGGAAAGCACAAATTTGTTTTTGTAGCAGATAATAAAAAAATTTACCGTATGATATTGATACATCCGAGTCAAAGAGATTTATTGAGAATCTTGTTTAAATCTGAGGTGCATGAACCAGTTAAGGTGTATAGATTATGTACGGTGACTTATGGCACAACGAGTGCCCCTTTTTTAGCAACAAGAACCCTTACCCAGCTAGCTAGAGATGAATGAAAGGAATTTCCTTTAGCTGCAAATGTATTATTTCAAGACGTATATATGGATGATATTTTGACAGGTGCTGATGATCTAGACACAGCTAAAGAGATCCAACAACAACTGATATCTTTGTTAAAGAAGGGAAGCATGGATCCTCACAAATGGTCAGTATATAATTCTTCTCTTTTGTGTAATAATGCAATACCTGAATATTCATTTTCCAATGAGACAAAAACATTAGGAATATTGTGGAAGCCGCAACCAGATTCTTTTGAATTTAATTTAATTATAGAGCAAAGTGAAAGGTATACCAAACGCTCAGTATTACCACAAATTGCTAGAATATTTGACCCGTTGGGTTTGATAGGTCCAATAATTACAAACGCCAAGGTTTTCCTCCAAAAATTATGGTTGCTGAAAATAGATTGGTGTGATTATCTTCCCGTGAAATAAAATATCGAATGGACTAATTTTCTTACTTCTTTAAAAATTGTAAATATGATCAATATCCCAAGATTTGTATTTGTAGAACAATCTAATTGTGTGGAATTGCATGGTTTTTCAGATGCTTCTGAACTTGCTTATGGTGCGGTCGTTTATGTAAAATCTATTAATTCTTATGGTGATTCTGCTGTCAAACTGCTCACTAGTAAATCTAGAGTGGCTCCTCTAAAGCATATTACTATCCCTCGCCTAGAACTTTCTGCCGCACTCCTATTATCTAAGTTGATGCAAAAAGTGTTAAGTGCTCTAAAGCAAGAAGTTTCTAAAACTTGTTTTTGGACAGATAGTACTATTGTACTTGCATGGTTAAAAAAGGAGTCGAATGATCTAAAGACATTTGTCGCAAATAGAGTATCAATTATACAAAGTTTAACTTCGATTGATCAGTGGAATTATGTACCTTCCAAGCAAAATTCTGCAGATCTCATTTCTAGAGGCCTAGATCCCATCAAGATCCAGCAATGTGATTTACGGTGGTTCGGTCCATCATTCCTACAACAGCCTGAGATGGTGGAGTCTCCTGATATTATTTCTGTTGAAACCAGTGAGTTATTTATCCGTGAATTGAAAGCACCATCAGTAACTCAATTATGTACCTTAGTTAACATTGTTGAGCCTTTAGACATCATTAATAACAGCTCTTCATTCATAAAGCTGCAAAGAGTAGTAGCATGGTGTAATAGATTCATCCATAACTGTAGAAATCCCTTGTATGCCAAAGGTGGAACTTTAACCAGCAGTGAACTCTCTCAGTCCTTATTCTGTACAGTAAAAAACATCCATTCGAAGACTTCATTCGTGAAGGAAATGCAGTATTTGGAAAAGGGTAATGCAATCCCTAACAGTAGTGAACTGAAAAACATGTGTCCATTTTTAGATGATAACGGTGTAATCCGAGTTGGTGGTAGACTGAGAAACAGCAACTTAACTGATCATCAAAAATATCCAATGATTATTCCTTCAAAACATAATTTTACTTTTTGTGTTATTAAATATTTTCATAATTTGTATTTCCATGCAGGTGCTGAGACAACTCTTTCTCTCATCCGAAACAAATTTTGGATCTTATCTGCTAGAAATGTACCGTAATTTCCGGCGTATAAGCCGCAGCTCAAGGAGTCATTTTTCGACCCAGAAATTTTATTCAATAATTGTAGTTAAATATTTACAGCGATCTTTTAAGTTACATTTTATCAAATAATATTTCTGGGTCGAAAAACGACTCTTTGAGCTGCGGCTTATACGCCGGAAATTACGGTAGTTCGTAAAATCCTTTTCAATTGTATGACTTGCAAAAAGGTAAATTCTAAGAATTCAGAGCAACAAATGGCTGATTTGCCATCTTCTAGAGTAACAATGGCCCGAGCATTTATGCTTACTGGATTGGACTACTGTGGTCCCTTTGAAGTGAAAAACTTCGTGGGTAGAAGTACACAGGTAAAAAAAGTATTTATTTGTGTATTTGTTTGTTTTACTACAAAAGCCTTGCATTTTGAAATAGTAAATGATCTAACAAGTGAAGCATTCTTAGCAGCACTTAAACGCTTTATAGCAAGGCGGGGCAAACCTTCTGATATATATAGTGATAATGATCGAAATTTCGTTGGTGCCAATAAAGAATTAAGAGCAATTCTCAGATCTTTATTTAAAGATAAAAGTGAGGAGGAAATAGCAAATTATTTAGCTAATGAAGGTATTAACTGGCATTTTAATCCCCCTTCAGCTCCTCACTTTGGAGGTTTGTGGGAGGCTAATATCAAATCCCTTAAATACCATTTAAAACGTGTTGTAGGTAAAACTATTTTAAGTTATGAGGAACTCTTGACTCTTATTACTCAAATTGAGGCAGTTCTTAATTCTCGGCCACTCTGCCCCTTTCAAATGATTCAAATGAAGTTGAAACTTTGACACCTGCTCACTTCCTTATTGGTTCCTCTTTAATGGCCTTACCAGAACCAAATTATACAGAAATTCCTATGAATAGGTTGAGCAGATGGCAATTAGTTCAAAAAATAACACAACATATTTGGAAAAAAATGTCATCAGAATATTTGAACAAGCTCTTAAATAGACCTAAATGGTACAAGGGAAGGGTAAAGATAAAAGAGCCAGATTTAGTATTAGTAAAAAATTCTGATAATTATTGCCCTTTAAAATGGCATTTGGCCAGAATTATTAAAATTCATCCAGGCCAAGACAATATCATAAGAGTTGTCTCCTTGAAAGATAAAAATGGCACATATGAAAGGCCAGTCACAAAAATTGTTGTTTTGCCATATGTGAATGATGGTTTATTAACTACTTAAATTCATACATTTGTTTTATTAAACTATATACTTTTCCTGCAGTGTATTACATTCTTGTGTTTATATTTGTAAATTTAGTATTTTATTTAGTGTAGTATTTTTGAGATTGTATTTTTCACTTAGAGATTGTGTTTGAATTATATTGCATTTATATTATTGAATGTTAGCAACATTCAAGACCCGGCGGTATGTTGCCGCTAGAAGCGCCGTCTATGTAAAATGTTAAAAAAAAAAAAAAAAAAAAAAAAAAAAAAAAAAAAAAAAACTTGTGTTTGTGAGTTGGGTTTGAGATGCCGATCAGAGAAGTTGTGTAAATCTCGACTCTCGACCATTTTTATTTAGTGTTGTGATAAATTAAATGAGTTACAGTCCGCAAGTGAGTTTATTTTATTTTGAGATTGTGTGTTTTTTCTTCGTAGTGATAATTATTATTAACTGAGCTATCGGCGTATCCACTCATTAACACGAAAGAACTAGTGCTTATACAAATTAACCCCTTGAAGGGCACCGGTATATTATATATACCACTTACTTTTAACCTTTTCCGGCACAAAAAAATTCTGTTCGTAAAATGAGAAATTACTGACTGACACCGGAATTTACAAACGACTTTTTTTAGAAAATATGAACTCCTTATTTTAAGCTTTAATTGTAGAAACAAAATATTCTTAAATATTCTTGGTGTCGAATGCAAGTTTGGAATTAAAATTAGGTGTGCCCAGAGTGGGACCACTGTGACGGAAAGGGTTAATCCCAAAATGCTATAATTACACCAGAATTTTATAATTAAATTTTGAATTTATGAGGTACATGAGGAAAAGCTGTTACTTATTTTAAAATAAATGCGTTCGTGAATCGGGGTGTCAATCATATCATTTAGGTATTTTAGGTACAAGAGTACTTTGCCCCTCAAGGGGTTAAATAAATATGTGCAGCATTTAGAAAAGAAATTTATTGTCTTTGTTTTTCAAAATATATTTTTCCTACATGAAATACTGCGTATTTTTCAAAACATACTTTTTCTTACATGAAATATTGTGTATTTTTCATTCAATGCTCTTGTGATAAACATTTTTGTGTACTGTGCGATTATAAACGTGATTAATACATTGCAGTCAAGAGGCATTGATTACGTTCCATGGACAGAACTTTGGCATTTTATTCTTTACATTATTTCTCAAAAACAGATACAAAATTCGTATTCTTTCAACCAGAGTACTACGCATAAAAATACTTCAATTAAAAACAATACTAGTACTATATACATTCATTAAAAATATAAGCAAGAAAATAGAAAACGTTTTTGTTAAATAACGTAGCATCCAATTATAAAGTCCTCTAGCTTCTTGTTTAAAAGACGAAAACAACCCGTCCTCATGTCTTCAATCTGTTGAGGTTAAATATTATCATATGATTAATTATCTTTGTTTCAATAAGTAGTTTTCAGAAATTGACCCACGAGCACGAACTGATATTTCATTTTAGAACAGATGCTTTCAACCTGCGGTCAGCGAGCCGTTTACCTACCACTATTTTAGTACAGAAAGGTTTCACTTACATAATTAAAAATACTCTCAGATTAAATAACACAAAGATTTTCTTTCTGAATTTGTGGTAGGAAACGACTTTCAGGTAAAAAATGTTTAAGACTCACTACTTTGAATCAAAACAGCTAAATCATAAAAAAATTAATATAAATTTGTTCATATTTTGTAGATTAAAATTAACACTAAAAATAGGTTTTAAAATGAATTTTAACCCTTAGACTCCAAGTGGGACACTATGTTCCAGTGCAACTTCGAAAATTACCACTGGACACAGCAGTCCCTGAAACGCTTGGAAAACCATGTTTGCTTGTCCCACTGGTAAAAAGTATTAATAAATCCATGTAACCTTACGAATTATGACCTACATATATTTTCACATATACAGAATGGACATCGTAAAAAGCAAAAGTGTGCAAATTCTCGCAATCATTAGCTTTCTAGAAATAACGAAGTTTTACTTTTCGAAGGTCTAAATGAACCGTATTCTGCTACCGTTCAATAATGTATAAGAAAATCAAAAGCTGTAACCAGAAAGTGTGTGAAAAATTCTATTAAGTAACATTTGGGAGACAAAGTTTATTTTTGTCTATTTTACATATCGATTGACTTTACAATTTTGCTGGTGTTAAGACACAAGATTTCCTTTGAGATCATAATTAAAATTTTTCTAAATTTGTGGATTTACCTTAATTTTATTTTCTTTTATAACTCTATGAATATTTAATAAAAAGTGTATAAAGACCCTTTTCCGGGGTGTTTTGATCCAAGGAACTCAAATATGGTGTCAAAAGGTGGTGTTACCATTTGAAAAATCAAAGTTGGTGCAATTTTTAATATAAAGAACACCTATTTCAAAAATTGTATTCATGTTCTGAAAGAAGACGGTATTTTAAGCCCAATGAAAGTTTTGGTATGATTTTATCGTAAACGGTCTTCGAATAAATGCAAGTTTATCGTCCTTTTACTTGTTGTTTCTAATATTCAATGTACACGACTGAACAAATTGATGGTTGTATTCAAATTCATTTTCTGCTCTGTTCTTTATGGCGTTATTTTATTTTATCTTTTTACTCTAATATTATTGTTTATTATAATAAAGACAAATACTAAGCCTTTTAAAAATGTTTTATATTTTTCATATTTACCAATTTACATATATTATAAAAAAATGAATTGGTTGACAAATACATTTGAATATGCTACTAAAATAGGCAATCATAGCTGTTAAATGTACTCTTTTTTGTTACCACAAAAATTTAATAAAAATTTTTGACTTATTTAACCCCTTCAGAGGCAAAGTACTCTTGTAGCTAAAATATTGAAATGATTGGTTGATACCATGATCCACGAACGAATTTATTTTAAATTAAGTCAAAGCTTTTCCTCATGTACCTTATAAATTCAAAATTTGATTATAAAATTCTGGTGTCATTGTGACATTTTGGGATTAAAATTAAGTGGTATATATAATATACCGGTGCCCTTCCAGGGGTTAATCGCCAATTTCGGCGATTAAATAAAGCAAACTTTTCTACTTATATTTAGTGGTAATAAAAGAGCGTAAAAGTCGGCAACCATGAGCAATAACATGCTACATTTAAAAATTTCTCTTTTTAAACCATTCATGGCAATTAACTGCGTTTGTGTAATGTTGAATTCACATTACAATTTTCGAAAAATTTTATTTGAAAATGAAAAAAAGCAGTTTAACAGATTTTTCTTACCAAAGTTATAAAAGTAAAATTTTATTTAAAAATTAGGGCTGAAAACTTGATTGTATGAAGTTAATAATTATTAAAATTAAGTAGTATGAAGTATATCCCGCCGCTTTTCAAGAGGATCAGAGAGGGGTTTCTAAAAACTCGACCGCGTGCCAAAGATCTATCGCCATGTTAGAATAGTAATATCCATCTTATTTAATTCCAGAAATACCTGCAGTAATGTAGTTGAATATTAATCTTCGATGATAGTAGTCGCTCTGTGGTCAGTGGTTGAGTTGTTGGATGCACCTGTCTTACGTGTAAATTTTTATATAATATATTTAACATTCATTAATAGAATTTGTTTGTTTGAAAGTAAATTTATGATTTTTCCGAAGTAAATTTTTATCTATATTTATTGGAAATTTATACAATTTTCTGTTCAATTACTATTTATGATTAATAATGTGTCTTTTCAAAAATGTCAGTCTTACGAAAATTTTGCTGAACATTTTCGATATACATAGCTTTTTTTTTTAGTATCTCTGACAAACGTAAAAGAACCAAATGTTATAGCAAGGTCGTATCTATAATGAAAAAACATGACTGATGGAATTATGCAAATTAATGTAATATAAAAGAAGCTAGGTAAAATGAAATGCTTTCAAAATTTGGCTGAAAAATGAGCTACGTTCTTCTGCACACTGCTGATAGTAAAAAAATTCTGTTCTTTCACTTTTTCATTTTTCTAAAATTGAAGATTTAGTTCGGGAATACTTTTGTTTAATATCGGATGTGTTTTACGATACAAAATTTCTTTTTCATGCCAAATTCTTTATTTTGTCAGTCGAACGATTTATCTGAGACTGTCCCTATCTGAAATACTTGATATATTTTATATTTTCACTTATGAGCTAAAAATGATTTTTTTTAAATCGCTAAAATTTGTATTTTCTACATATACATTTATTGTTTAATAAATTTTTAGCTGTACCAAAGTATGCAATATAAATAATATGACACATTAAGAAGAAAGAAACATACCGTAATTTCCACCCTATTAACCACGGATAAAATAAAAAATTTTACCCTCAAAACTTTTATCATATAAAACATAACTTTCTGGAACGTGGTACTTAATAGACTTCCATACCTTCCAACTTTCAACTAAATTTCCGTACAATGCGAGTTAATTTGATCCAAGTTAAAGAGGTTCTAACCAGAAAATATATCTGAAAAAATAATGTATATTTTGTTTCATGTTCTTACATTGAACCTATCTCATTGCATTGCTTGAAATAAAATTCTGGTTTGAAATGTGTTTAACCTAGATTAATTTAACCTACATTATACGAAAGTTTAGTGCTATGTTGGCAGGTATGGACTTCAATTATTAAAACAAATACTGGACTAAAATATGATTATTTGATCCGTGGATTATTCGCCGTAAAATTACAGCACATTTTCTTACCTTTTTAGTAAAACACGCAGTAATTGGACGGCAAACCTGAATGCCAGAAAGCCAATTGCCACAAGTATTTCGTAAAAATATTCTTCAACTTTTTGAATGAAAAAAAAAAAATCCGAGATTACATAAGGCGAATAAACAATTAATAGAAAATTGTAGCAAATAGATTTTGCCACGCAGTTTCGCCGCTCTGTCGTGGTAGAAAGAGTGAATTTAATTAGTATTCATTAAACAACAACCTATTGCTTATACGATTGTTTTTCCCAAACGCGTAAACAACTTTCATTTAGTTGTAAATCATAAAACTATAAATAAATAATAATAATGTATACTTATGTACATCACGATGTTGTTAGCATGTCACATGGGTCTGAATGGCAGCAATATTTAACACGTTGAATGCCATGCATGAAATTGATTTCTTTTATAAAGCAACACAACTACTCATTATGCATTTGATTTCATCGATCAGCAACATTTCCTTCCGAGTTATACACGAGCTTGGCAATCTTGTGCCATAATATTGTGTCATGAGACCGTATGGTCTCACGGTACCAAAGCCATTAAATAATAAGCCCAGTCAGATAGTGTTAAATTTGTTAGCGACACACTAGCGCCAAACCTCTGCTGCGGAAGGAGGACAAAACAGAAGTGCGTCGCAGAGAAACGATACGATTTACTTATATCGTTATATCTATTTTTTATTTTTGCACTTCCTTTAAAAGCTTGCTAATTATTGGGATCTTTTACATTAAAGCTAAAACTATAATGAAAAAAAAATGGTGGAAATTTACTGGATTAATATTTCTATATAAATATAGTGGTGGCGAAGAAGTTGATTTATTTATTAAAAGTTAAATAAAAAGTGATGGAAATTTACATCACTATGCAATTAACCCTTTCCGGCACAGACAAATTCTGTTCGTAAAATGTGAAATTACTGACTGACACCGGAATTTACAAACGACTTTCTTAGAAAATATGAACTCCTTATTTTAAGCTTTAATTTTAGAGGCAAAATTTTATTAAAATATTCTTGGTGCCGAATGCAGCACTCCCAACCGCTAGATGGCGCTATTTTCAACTTGCGAAAAGTGTCCCATTTATCTGACTGTGCTTATTATTTAATGGCTTTGCACGGTACCTATAATGTAATTCACGCATGAGATTATATGGACTCATGGGCACGAGACCATATAAACTCATTAGACGGTCAACGTGTTGAGAAAAATATTTTTTCTTTATTTAATTACAGCATTTCAAAGACTAAATTCAGAGAAATATCTGTTTGAAAATACTGGAGTCATCAAGATATCGCGGGTCACAGCTGGCCCCTACTGTTATACATAATAGATGAGTCTGAAAAAAATGCTAATTAAATTACGACGTAAACCGTCTAATTTAAAATATTATTAAGTTCAATGGGTCAATTTTTTTTTAATGCCTCTTTCCAAAACAGTTATTTTCTTTTCAGATTTATCTTGCTAATTTTATAATAACCTATCTCAAAGGTTATTTCGGTTTCAAATTTTGTAAAATATACGAAAATTATCCTTTTGAAAAACTTATATTCGAGAAAAGAACAAGTGGAATCCCTCCATTATAAACCATGAACACTTTGCCCTGAAAAACTGCTTCAATAATTTAAACGTTGTTTATTTCAGTTTCTTTGTTTCTTTCGTTTTCTATAGTAAAATCATTATCAGTCAGTTTAGAAAAAAAAACATATAAACTTTTAAATGAATTAAAACACTAAGTTAGCATTAATTAACGTTACTAAATTATAAATAAATATATTAATAGAAATATCGCACTGCAAATTACGAAAAACCTTAAGCAGGATTTTCAATATCTAACGATTTTATTTCATAAAGGATATCTTCTAAATTATTTTTTAAACAATCGAAATTTCGACGTTTTTTGAGAAATTATACAAAAAATTATTTGTACCATTCCGAAAAAAAATATATAATCACTTAAATCGAGATTTATTTAATTACAAATGTCTTGTTTTCTTTTTCAGCTTGACGTAATAACTCTTAATAGAAGTTTCTTATTCATCAGAATATTTAGGATATTTTGGAGTTAAGATAAATAAAAATGAATTAAAAACAAATGAAAATAAATAAATATGAGTCTTGTACTGACCATCATGTCGCCTGCAGAATATCAATATTTTCAAATAAAAAAAATCTTTATTTATTCGCAGAAATTATCCGTTTAAACGCGGGGAAAATTTGGTATTAAAAAATACAGGTACTCCACGGGTACCAGGTTGAAAAGCCCTGGTAACGTTCTAATGAATTTACGGACAATAGTTTATAAGTAAATCTTATACAGTTAAATCATTGCCAGTGATGCCGACTGCTATGCTTTTCCATCACCACTGGATACGAATAGAAATCTTTCCCTGTTTAGTCGCGGCTTTCTGTGAATAAATAAGTTCATATACGCAGCGTAATACGCGGCTTTGTAACATTGTGTTTAATAAATTATTCATTTAAATCTTAATAGTTTGAAAAAGTATTCTTTTAAGTCTAAAATAAAACGTTATAAATGTAACCTGTCTGATATGTAAGTTAAACCGGTTGTTACATTGTTAAAAAGAGAAAAGTTCTTTAAAAAATAATATTTTTAAAGCTAAAATAATCGTTAGAATTATTTTTCTAAGACCCCGAGCATTACTTCGGAAATATATCGGAAGCAAGATTAAATATTTTTTTCATGAAAAAATGAAGTGAAAAGAGTGAAATATCTTAAACAGGAACTAAAAAAGTGTTTATTGGATATTTTAGGATGCTTGAGAAAAAGTATAAAAATGTGAACATCGTATCTGTTGTAAACAGAGGTGATAGATATCGATTAAACGATGATTACTTACGTGTTTCTGAACAAAATTTGTTTTTCTTTTAGAGTATCATCAGCTTAAAAACACAGGCAACTTAGAAATTTTCTCTAAAGCTAATTTTGCATTTTGTTCTTTCTTTTCTACTCTGATGTATAAAATATAAATTTGTGCAACATAAAAATAGTTATTTAAAGAAAACTAAAAGGAAATTTAAAGAAGGAAAATGTGTGGATAATACATATACAATTTTCTCAAAATGTAAAATAATGAGTACATATTTAATTATTTATGTAAAATTTGCACTTATTAAACTCGTTGAACCCTTTAATTCCCATGGTAGAATACGCTCTAGAAATTCCGTCATTCAGAAAATCTGTATTTGTACCAGAAAAATTCAATAATAAATTTAGCTTCATTTAATGACAGAATGTTTGTTATTAAACGAAGTAAATATTCTATTTTAAATTTCTGAAGTGAATATGCAATATCTGAATTAAAAATTTCCTTAATTGGAAATAATGGTGGTATCATATATGATACCATTGGCATTACAGGGTTAAAAGTTGTAAGAACATTTGCTTAACCCATATGTTCCGTTCGGCCATTTTTTCTGCCATGTCAGATATGTCAGATACATAGAATGTAAAAAATACAGTTTTTAAATATATACATACATAGTTTAAAAAATCAGATTTTTCGTGATATTATAGTCATATTAAAATACAGTATTTCATCATTAAATAAGGCAAAAATTACTTTACGAAACATTTGGTATTCGCATCACCTGAAACGAACGAACTCTGTTTAAGCAGCAGTTCTAATGTGAATATTGGTATTTTGATTTTTACACAGCAAAAGAAATGATCAATTACTGTTACTATCTAATTTTCTAACTAACGAAGAAAATGAATAGAAAAAGAAAGGGAAATGATAATGTAAAAAAATATTTCCGGAGTTTAAATCTTCATACCTTAATAATTATTTAGGGACGAAAATATTCTGAGTAAGTTCATTAGAAAAAAAACTAAACTTCCACTAAATAGTCAATTGTTTGTACACTGACCCTAAATCAGTAGTAAAAATTGAATTTTGAGAGTAGTAAAAAATAAATTCTCTTTAGCGTGAACAAAGTTAGGGAAAAATCACGTTTGTCCTAAAATTTACTATAATACACTCACCGGGAAGTTAAATAAAAAAAAGACAATTAAACTTCATAGAAACAAGTAGCATTTCTATAAATATATTTTATGGTTCTAATTATGTTCGTTTGAGAAGAACAATTCCGGAAAAATAATAGCTATGGTTACAAGTTTATAATGTTTGAAAAAGTGTGTACTGTATGTGTGTGTGCTGTACTTAAAAATAATTAATATATTATATAGCTTTATAGCTATATAATATATTAAATAAAATAGCCAAAATATGGTGACGGTCTGCATCAATCCGTAAGAATACTCAAACTAATTTAAAAATTTCCTAACACAAATATGTATTTGATGTTTTTAAAGCAAAACAGAATAGAAAATGGAAACTTTGTGAAATTTAAACTATATTTACATGTAAGATTTTAAATAAAAAAAAAATATATATATAATGAACGAGTAGCACTATTTGTTGGCAGAGGCGTAGCGTCAAGGGGGGGGCACGGATCACTTTACTACCAGTATTTTTATATACTATATTTGGCCTTATTTAATTCATACCGTTCAAAGATTAAATAAGGCTAAAGGTAATATATAATTATACTGGTAGTAAAATGATCGTGCCCCACCCCCTGACTCTACGCCACTGTTTGTTGGCTACAAAATTTTATTTACATTTGTTTTCAAATAAACTTCAGAAAATATACGAATTCTCTTATGAACCATGTTACAGTATATCATCTTGTTATTTAAAATGGTTAGTGTATTAGTGAATTTTAGATTTCGGGAAGCCTGTTTGGACATCATTGGTATATATTTTGTGTTTGCAATTGTGCTTATGTATTTTTTTAGGTTATATGATATTTGTCATATTTTCATGTAATTTATTTTTGCTATTTTTTATTAGTTAGACCATTTAACTGTGCTCCATTTTCCTAACATAACCCTTTAACCCTTTACGGCACAGTGGTCCCACTCCGGGCACACCTAATTTTAATTCCAAACTTGCATTCGACACCAAGAATATTTTAATAAAATTTTGTTTCTATAATGAAAGCTTAAAATAAGGAGTTCTGATTTTCTAAAAAAGTTTTCTGTAAATTCCGGTGTCAGTCATCAATTTCTCATTTTACGACCAGACTTTGTCTGTGCCGGAAAGGGTTAAAGGCAAGTAGTATAATATATATATCAACACAATTTTATTTCCCAACTGCCTCATTTGTAACAAACATTTTTAACACATTCGCATCGGGGGACGAGAATTCTCGTTTTCAATCAAACAAACATTATTGACTAAGGGCGTGTCATCTACCTTACAGAAAAGGCATTTATATCATGTTGTCCATATTTTTTTAGCTTATAAGACATTTTATAATAAATCCGTATACTTAATGATATTTACAGATGCATAAACTTGAGAAAACTATCTAGGAAACAATTTACGAAGCTGCCAACTTTTACGCTTTTTTGCTACCACTAAAATTTAATACAAAGTTTTTCCTTATGCAATCAAACGATTTTTTCACTTTAATAAGATAAAATTTACTATCAAATTTTAGTGGTAGGAAAAAAACGTAGAAGTTGGCAGCTATACGAAAGACATTCAGAAGTGAGATCACTTCTATTGTTTTAAAATAAAGATTTCATAAAAATATACCGTCGCGAATGTGTTAATAGAATTCGCTTTTATACGGTACGCAAAAAAATATTTATTTTCAAATTAATATGTTCGTAAGTTCTGGTAGTTTGCAATCTTTTCAACATTTTAGCAACACAACAACTTCCCTACTGAAAGGGTTAAAAATCTAGAAGTAAAATAAATGGAAAATCTCGATATCTATTTAAAATGTAATTTAATAGATGCATTCTAAGGAAGCCGAAATCAGCTCACACTTGATTGCGTTAGATTCTTTACATACAGTTACATTTTATTTTTTACTAAGCCTCATTCGTCCGTTAGTTAAATAATCACTGTTTGATAAATTTCAATCTTAAATCTACAAAATTTTTGTTTAAATTTCATATTCTGTTGTCTACAAAATTATTCTGAAGAAACTTAGACTGCCTGAAATCTAGTTAGCAAATACGTAAAGTCAGTATTAACCCCTTGGGGACGAGCGACACGTATACGTGACGCAGAAGATGCTCAGAATCCTCGATTATTCCCACCAGTTACTTTTTATTGTAAGAATTGCCTTATTTAATGACAGCATTTCTGCGATTCAATTAGGCGAAAATTTCTGTTTTGAAAAACCGGTCGCAGCTGATTAAAAATTCTGTAAAGGACGCTCGTCGCGAAGGGGTTAAAAAAATTGACATATTTCCGTTTATTCACAGGCGGTTTAAGATAAAATCACACGAAAGCTGTCATTATACTAAGAATATTGTCTACTTTCAGAAAATTAATGCATTTTTTTTAAATAGGGGTCGTATACTTATTAGAAATGAATTAAATCAACTTAGAATTTTCAAATGGCAACACCACATTTGACTCTTTATTTTTGTTCCTTGGATTAAATCAGCCGGAAAAGTATATAGTTTATCTATTTTTTTACATATTCATGAGTTAGAAGAGGTCAAACTTTGATAATGCTAATGTTAACTTCACATGATTTAAAATATTTTTTACCTTCCCCCCCAAAACAATCATCAGATTTAAAACCTTTGTTTTCCGTAAGAGAGACTGAATGGACGCAAATATTTTTTTTTATCAGAAGCATGAATTTAATTATAAAAATTAATAGTAAATTCAAATAAAAAAATATATAAATTCTGACCTTTATTACTTTTTACAAAAAACAGAATGGTCCCCGTCAAAAACACGACTGTGTAAGTTTATAGTATATTCCCTATCCTTATTTTTTGAGATTTCACAAAATTTTACTTTTCCAATGTGTGAAGTAAGGGTGTCCAACCAGTTGCCCGGACTAAGTTACCACTTTTTTTTACACATTATAATTTGGCTTGCTTAATGTCAGAAATTTTGCTATTAAAAAAGTTCAAGATTACCTTTCGGATTCAGTGGGGGCAGACGATTTTCAGGCAAAAAGATTCTGCAGCACAAATCTAAGGAGACTGTAATATGCTACCATTCAATCTTATACAAAAAAATCGAAACCAGAAACCAGAAACATTATGCCAAAATATATCTTGAATAAAATTTAGTACAAATACATTTTTTAGTTTGTTTTTTGGAATTGACTACCTCAACAATTTTACTGTTGTAATTCCGGAATTATTTTCGATTTACCCTTAAAACCCTTTCAGGGGCAAAGTATTGTTTTTCGTAAAAAGTTGAAATGATTGAATGACACCAAAATTTACCAAACAATTTATTTACAAATAATTAAAAGTCTTAGAATTAAAGAATAATTAAAAGACTTAGAACACCCAACCGGAGAGCCAACCCGTAGAGTTACGGTTAAATCCTCCGGCGGAAAGTTTCTCTCTGCGACTTAGCGAAGACACAGCCACATGACGACCCAGAACTCGGGCATACACTTAAAATAAACAATAAACGTGAGTAATCCACTCCCAAAACCACGAAAGTAAATATGCAAAAAATATAATACATTTCCGAAGCAGCTTGGCGTAGAAATAATACAGACACAACCATATTCTGTGCCAAAATTTCACAGTTTCAGGAATCAAAAGTCTAAATCAATTAATCTAAAATGACCTGTTAAAGGTCCAACAGTCTTATATGAATTAAAATCTTATGACAGTTAAAACTCATATAGTATCAACAATGATCAATAGTCATATCAATGTCTTAACAGTGGTCAAAAGTCATATGGTCTATAGCCACAGAAATTCATCTTTTCAAATATTCTAAAACCTTATAATCAGATAAAACAAAATTAGTATAATATTGTTCAGTTTTTAAAGTTTAAAAATACTTTGGTTACAGTCAAGCAATATCGATGTCACGAGACACCAGAACACATCAGGCACATCTTTAACATCTGCACACTGTATCATCACATCACTTGATGTTACAAGACAGCGGATTTAATTGCCACAATGTTGCACTGTGGACACAAATACGACCATGTCACTGTAAATACGCAATATAAATCAGCAAGCATGACTGTCAAAGTGTCAAACGGGATGCAGAGCACACGAATGAGCAAACATTTAGATGTAACAAAGTAATAGCTGAAAAACAAGAATAAATTAATTTTCTGTAAGACGACTGCAGCAAAAAATGCAGGTATCGTGATGCTGAATTCCGTTGATAAAACAAGACAACTGAAGCAAAAAATGAGGGCATCAAGATGATGAATTCCACCTATAAAACAAACTTAAAGAAGGTAAACTAAATTGTGCCAATGTGACACTTGTAAACTGTAGAAATAAAAAGCAGAAAGACGTTCATAAATATCATTATTTTGATTTATCGTGGCAACACACTGGAATCTCAATACTCTTTCTAACAAAAGAGGTAAAATTTATAATGAATGAAGGAGTACAACTCATTAAGTATAGTGTAATTGTCAAAGAGAGCTCTGGAGATTCTTTCCAAGTATCTAATTCTTTTATATATAATATAAACTGTATACTAGGATATCAACGCTTTTTAGAATATTGTGTTAGTAAATTTTATGAAAAAATAAGTCTTTCTCATTTTGCAGAAGATAGAGTTTTTTGAGCGTATGAGTTTAGGTTTCCTCATACTTTTCAAAGAGTTTGTTTCCTCATACATAATGAAAAAATATTTATACTGATTCAATTCTTTTTTCAGACTGGCTAAACATTTTTTTTTCTACATATACAATGACAAGTTGATCTTTGTATTATGCTACTAAGAGCAAAAAAGCAACAGCTATCCAGGTTTATATCGTACTTTCATTTGAACGCACCTATTTCGGAATAAAAATATTTACCGTATTTAACTGCAAAAAATATATCGTACATATTTTGTGATTAAATAATGCAAAATTTATTTTTAAATAGTATAGCTTCAAAGTAAGGACATTACGCACCCCAATTACAGACGAAAATATAATCCTCATATTTTACTCATCTATCCATTTATCACTTTCGAAAATATTGGCTTTTTTCTCTAAATAAGCAACAAAAATTGCTGTTTTATATTCATTATAAATAAGAAAAAATCATTGATAAAACAAAATCTTTCCGTTTTTACTAAAGATTTAAAATATCGTGTTAAAATTGGGTGTTGCTATTGAAAAAAACAATGTTTGGGCTGGTTTGGAAATGTAGATGGCACACTAAGCAAATTTTATATAAATCATTTAAAAATAGACTTTATTTCCAATCGTTTGGTACCAGTAACTTTCTTCTACGATAATTTCTTGAAGTGTTAGTGTGGGGTGGTGTTAACTTTTTTTCAATGACTGTACGTAACTTATTTTTCTGATTCCGAAACTGCAAATTTTCTGAAGATCGGATGGTAACTTTTTTTTATATTTCGTCAAAAATCTACCCGCTTTGAATGAAATGATCCAGACATTTGAGGAGGTGGTATTGTATTTACTTCCGTTTCGAAATCCATCTCTCTATTTCATTTCGAATAAAGAAGGTGTTACCAGACGGACGGTTTTTGGAAGCAGTTTTAAGAGGGATTTTGCATTTCGTATTATTTTTTAAAGGAACCGGGCAACGCCGGTTGGATCAACTAGTGTTTAAATAAATAGCAACACATTGAATGCTTACTTTTCGGTTGAATACACGGGTCAACAAAAAATACATTTTATCAGCTATTTCGACAAATGTAGGTGTTCCAGACTAATTCGAGTGTGGTGATTCCAAATCTGAGCTCCAAATTTCTATATCACGTGAGAATGTAAAGTTAGTTTCAAAAGTTAAAACTGCTTACGGATCATTACTTTAGTGCGGAAGTTGGAGATCAGGATAAATGGTGGGCACCACATATATGGTGCACTGTGTGCAATACTGAGCTAAAACAATTTTTCAGAGGTAAAAGAAAAGCAATGTCTTTTACCGAAAATTCACCTTCCAGACTGTTAATTCAGTATGACAAAACATACGGATTTTTAAAGAAAAATAAATATAAAATAACATATCCAGATTGTGAATCTGCTCTTAAACAAATAATATTGATTATGTTTCAGTTGTGTAAAACAGTCACATAATGTCAAATTTGATAAACATTAGTAGTTTCTCTAAGTCGAGATCCTGAAGTGATAGAAATATTTGGAATTCATATTTGAAATCAGACCACTCAAATTCGTCTGCAGCACCTATATTTTCCCCAGTAGGAAATTTTTTTTACCAGTGTTACGCGCCAAGACATATACAAATTACTTGACTATGTTTTTATTCAATTCGTACCACTATTTTAAATTTAATCACTTCCATATACGTAGTATACATAGTATACTTAAAAGTATTAAGATATTTTAAAGAAAAAAGATGTACCACAAAGAAACATTTATGGAGATTGTGGTAAGATTGAGTATAAAAATAATCGTATGTCCTGGCTCGTATTCAAATGGATATCAAAAGCAAATAGGTTAGAATCTTTTCTTTAACCCTTTCCGGCACTGACAAATTCTGTTCGTAAAATGCGAAGTTACTGACTGTCACCGGAATTTACAAACGACTTTTTTACAAAATAAGAACTCCTTATTTTAAGCTTTCATTATAGAAGCAAAATTTTAGTAAAATGTTCTTGGTGTCGAATGCAAGTTTGGAATTAAAATTAGGTGTGCCCGGAGTGGGACCACTGTGCCGGAAACGGGCAAAACACTTTCATTCCTAAAATATTGAAATGAATGATTGGTACCGGAATTTAGGTATAGATTTATTTGCAAATAAGAAAAAGCTATATTTCCTATATTTAATAAACAGAAAAATTTATACAAAAAATATGGTGCCATTGTGGCATTTGGGAATTAAAATTAAGTGGTTTCATAGCCAAACCAGTTTGAAAGAGTTAAACTCTATAATGCTATATGCAGTGGTGGCTCGTGACTGGCTACTTTTGGAGCACTGAATACACGGCTGTAAAATTTATTCTTTTCGTACCATTTTTTCTTAATTTTTTTTTAGTTGTTTGATGACAGAACTTTCTGTCAATAAATGAGGCTAAGGTTTCTTTTAAAAAATAGTGGTCAAAAAAAAAATTCGCAGCCATGCATTTAGTTCCCCAAATAAAACCAGTTACGAGCCGCCACTGAGTATGTGTACAATATTTGAAGCTTATACTTTCATTAGTTCAATATATAGGGATGTCGGAGTAGGGATGTTTTAATTCTGGCCACCCGGTATATTAAACCCCCTGATATTCTTTCTTTGGATTATCAGAAGATTCATTGTTAAGCTAACACGTTTTTTGATATCTGTAAATGACTATTTTTTTTCCAAAACCTTTAACATTTATCTTTAACACAATTCTTTAAATCGCAATTTCGAATGCTTATAAAGAGGAACTATTAAATATTGAATCTAATAGTTTGCATCTTTAAAATAATAAATGTGATCACATCAGTCAGGTTCCACTGGCAACTACATTTATATTTTAATTATACCATTATTTACAAACAATATCATTCAAGGTATATTTCTACGACATGAAATCTACCACGAAATTTATTGGTTGGTGAAAATAGTACCGTAATTTCCGGCGTATAATCCGCAGCTCAAAGAGTCGTTTTTCGACCCAGAAATTTTATTCAATAATTGTAGTTAAATATTTACAGCGATCTTTTAAGTTACATTTTATAAAATAATATTTCTGGGTCGAAAAACGACTCTTTGAGCTGCGGATTATACGCCGGAAATTACGGTACAGATAAAATATTAAAACAATCTGCTAAATGCAGCCCTTATCAGTGTTGTTGAAAATATTTCCTGGCAAAACTTACCATTATTAACTGCATCAACATACATTTACTTTAAATTTTAACACCTTTAAAGAGCAAAAATATGTAACGGACCTTTCATGCTTCAAATATCTTTGAACCCATCCCCTGCCAACTACGAGTATACTCGTGGTTTTTCAATCTAAAATTACGAATTCGTACCGGAAATTTCAAAAGAAGACTTTTTATTTTATGTAATCACAAAATGTCTGTAATTAAATAAAGTAAATATTGCTATTAGTATTTTCTGGAATCAATTCGAACTTTCTAAATAAATTACAATTTCGGTAATTTTAACCCGGCAGTGAACGTGTTAAAGTAATTTGTTCTGTTTCTAATGAAAAAATAAATCTAATCCACTGGTATTTAGAATTGATAGGATAAAATATTTTCACGAAAATATAGAGAAGAATCAAGAAAGCGTAATAAAATTAACTAATATGGTCAAACAATGTCCGAAAGTCGAAAAATGTTTTAAAAGAAATTGCTCAAATAAATAGGATTAAAACGAAAGTAATTAATCTTAAAGATTGCACCTAAAACAGTAAAAAGCCTAAAAGGCATTTTCGAAGAAAATTACCTTTCAATAATGGCACACTAAATGTGCTAAAACATTTAGTTTTTTCAACGAAAGCTAAGAAATTCTTATGCCTGCAGTAGAGCCGAAATCTTGAAGCTTTAATTAAATCATCTACTATTTTCGGTATTTACTGTCAGTATATATATAAAAAATTATACACCTGCATTTATTAGCAGACCGTATAGGATAAAATCAAACCAAAGGTGTCATTAGACTTTGAATATGAACTCTTCGTTCGGCATATGAATGCAATTTTTGAAATAAGGGTAACCTACACATTACAAACTGCACTAATTGTGTCTTTTGTAAAAGGTAACACCTACATTTGACACCATATTTGAGTTCTTTGGATCTAGGCAGCACGGAAAAAGGAGTAGTTTATATATATTTAATAAATCGCCATATAAATATTAAAGTATATCCATTAACCCTTGAAGGGCAGTGGTTCATTTTTGGATCACTTCATTTTAATCCCTAAATGCCATATTAGCATCAAATTTTTGGAATGGAAATTTAATTTTTATTAAGTAAGTGAAGAACAGTGATCTTCTTTCGGGAAAGAAATAAGGGTGACAAATCACCTAGATCTTACCGCCCATCACTTTACTTCCTATATTGGGCAAAATATTAGAGCGTATCATAAGGATACGGATAATGACAGACCTGGAGAACGTATTTAAAGCCAGAACAATTTGGTTTTCGAGAGGATAAGAGCACGGTTATGGTGGTGCTGAAATTGATTAGAATTGTACAACAGATTTTGGAAGAACATAAATACTGTTTCGTTGTTTCGTTGAATATTGAAAGAGCCTTCGACTCTATTAACTGGTATGTTTTATCGGAGATTATTGATGACCTTCCAGTATCTGAGTACCTCAAAAGCTCGCTGAAACAATACATCTCAGTCCGTTATATTAGATTTGTATTTTCGAGTGGTACTGAATGGTTTCGTATATTTATGGGCAGTACAGGGCTCGTGTCAGGGTCCTCTGCTGTGGGTGTTGGTAGCAGATAGAATTATTAAGTTATATAAGTTCCATAGTAAAGATATAATATCATACGCGGATGATACTACTGTACTAAAGGGTTCAAACACCAGACAGAACTTGGAACATAATGTGAATAATTCCTTGACAGTTTTCAGACAAATCGTCCAGGATCTCCAACTAAATTTGAGTGTGAGTAAATATCAGGCAATGCTGTTTGGCAGATTCACACTGTCTAATAGAAAGTCTATCGTCAAGATCAGAGGAGAATCGGTGAAAGTTGAGGATAATATTACATATCTGGGATTTGTTCTGGACACAGGATTCCACTGGAGTTACCACTTAGAAATGGTAAGGGAAAAAGTGCGGGATTTAGCCTCAAGTATTAAAAATATGAAATCTAGGGACATAAGCCTTAAGGCCGAGTTTTCAAAAATCTAATATTCTACTGTAATTGAAAAGAGGGTTAACCTAAGGGTATCAAGTTTGGATTAATAATTTGAGAATTCTGGCACAGAAGAAGTTAAGAGGCTTGACCTGTTGTCAGTGATTGGCAGTTACAGAACTGTTTCAACGGAAGATCTATATGTGTTAACTGGGGTTCCGCCATTATATACTGATCTAAAGTGTACAATGAAGACTTTTGTTAAAGAAGTGTTAAATTGTTCCTTTACTCTTTCTGGCACAGACAAATTCTGTTCGTAAAATGAGAAATTACTGATTGATATAGGAATTTACAAACAACTTTTTTAGAAAATAAGATGTCCTAATTTTAAGCTTTCATTATAGAAACAAAATTTTATTAAAATATTCTTGGTGCCGTATGCAAGTTTGGAATTAAAATTAGGTGTGCCCAGAGTGGAACCACTGTGCCGGAAAGGGTTAACTGTTAGTATAAATACTGTTGCAGAGGTGCCAAGTTCCCACTAATCTTCCGTAATATGTGGTTTAATCTGAGCCAGTTTAAGCCTTTCTGGCACAGTGGTCCCACTCCTGGCACACATAATTTTAATTCCAAACTTGCATACGGCACCAAGAATATTTTAATAAAATTTTGCTTCTACAATGAAAGCCTAAAACAATGTGTACAAATCTTTAAAAAAATTTTTGTAAATTCCGGTGTCAGTCCTCAATTTCTCATTTTACAAACAGACTTTGTGCCGGAAAGGATTAACAACGCTTCAAACCAGAAAAATTATTGGATAAAATCTTTATATGTTTAATTTAAGGTTTCTACATGGAATATATTTAATTTCATTTCTCAAATAAATTCTGGTGCGAAACGCGTTAAACCTGGGTCAAATTAACCCACATATTACGGAATATTAATGAGGGCTTGGCACCTCTGCTGTTGAAGTTTCAAGTCATAAAATTATGAGAAAACTGTACACATATAATTATCCTTAGTACTTTCGCTGTTAGACTTTGAGTATATTGCCTTCGGTGAGATCGGGAAATCCCAGCAAGGGCTGCCAGATTATTATAAATACAGACAGCTCGAAGATGCCTGCAGGGACAGCAGCGGCTTTTGTGGTGTATAAAAGGAATACTAAAATCCACGAGATTAATGAAAGGTTATATTCTTTGAATTCAGTTTATCAGACCGATCTTTTTGCGATAGATCTGACATTGACATGGTATTTGGCTGCTAAATATGATTTTGCCTATCTTTATACAGACAATCTGTCTTTACTCACAGTGTTACAGTGGGCTTTCCCGGCTGATCCACTGGTCTTTGGTATATTTAATAAAACTAAATTGCACCTATAACTATTTCTTTTGGATGGATAAAGGCTCATGTCGACCACGAGGGTAATGAGTACGCTGATACGTTGGACAAGAGGGCCATAGAGGATGACCACAATGATGTAATTGTGAAAGTACCGTTTCCGACATCAGTTTTGATCGTTCGTTATCGAATGGCACTTATATGTGCCAAACAGCAGTCTCTGATAAGCGTAGAGACACTTTCGATGTGATTAACAAAGTTTCACGTAATTGTATATGTACTTCAAAAGTTATTCAATACTACATCAGCGGGCACGGGGGTTTCCAGGTGTATCTTCTTAGAATTGAAACACGACAAAGTGAGTTATGTGACTGTGGCAATAGAGGTTCAGTGTTTCATTATATCTTTGAACGTTGTCCACATATGCCCCATTACTTTATATTTGACAGGAAAAAGACGGTAAGGTGAAATCTTCAGAGGGTTTTATTATCGTTTTCTGTTTCTTTTAAAACAATAAAATATAAGTTAAAATCAATAAGAACAAATCTGCAAGCTTCATTAAATATCAGAACATTTATTTGCAACACGTTCTATTTTCAAATATGCAAATATAACTTCTTCTATATTGTCACTGAACATTTTAAAAGGATTTATCAAAACAAAAAGACATTTCTAAAAATTTTTTTCTATCTCACATAAAGAGTCTCGTTGAGGAAGATTAAGTTTGACAGCTTCAATTTTTAATTCTCTATGTGTAAACCATAATCCAATTTGATAGATATGTCTAAACAATATATTTTGAAATAATAGCATGAAATATTTCCCTTTTAAAAAAATAATCGTATGGTTTAAAATTGATATAAATAAGTCACATTTGAGATTAAGTTTCGAATCATCTTAAATAGAGGTATGGAAAAATTATATTTTAAATATGAATTTGCAACGTGGATTTTTTTTTATATAATCGTAGGCTGAATTACATGGTGCTTTTTAAATAAAAAATGAAATAATAAATCGATAGCAATATAACGATATTAAATCTATTTATTTTAAATACGTATGTAATGAATGGCACTTAACGATACTTAAAATTACTTTCTAATTATATTATTTTAAGAAACAGACATAGGGGAAACTATGATAAAACCATATATCCATAGATGGCAATTTTACGCTTTTTTGTATTTTTTCACTATGTTTGAACAAAAAAAAAAAACTTGACTCAATCTATGCTAAATTTTCGGCTATTATAGAAGAAATTTTTTTAAAATTGAAAATACAGTGGTAGGAAAAAAGCATGTAAGTTGGCAACCATGCACATACTTTATTATTAAATGCTTCTTGAAAGAAGAATTTCCAAAAGAAACATATGCAACTTGCGTACATTATTGGCAATTATCCTTCTGCAGTCAGTCTATAAAAAAAGATACTCCAGCCTATACTCACAGACCGTTTACTATAATAACACACCAAAGATTCCAATAGACTCGGAATGACGTCTTCTTTCAGAATAAGAATGCAATTTTTGAAACAGATATAGTGGTTGGTTGGTTGGTTGGGTCGCTAACCGTAAGGCATGGTGACATCACGACGACGTCACTGTGAAGTGACACTGTGACTTTGTGACCGTCGATGTAAAGTCACAGAGACGTGAATGTGAAGTCTTTATGACCGTTTTAGGGCTCGTTTGTGACGACACATTGTCACAACTTTTTGAATTCTCGGTGTGACAAATTTATGAACAGTGTGTCAATTGTGACGATTTTGCCATTACCTTTGTGACGATTCTGTGACGAAATCGACAATGTTTTGAAGTCATGGTCAATGTGATGTCACTGGGGGGATTTTTATCACATATGTGACGTACCATTGTGACCTGCAGTGACGTCACATTTACTTGACTGCCCTCATGTTTGCGATACGGGTACGGTTATTTTTTACACAAGAGGGCTAAAATGACCGGGCCGTCCGTTTAATGTGGCATACCACTCATTACACACATGCATGCCTAAGCAGCGTTGCGAATTTGGCTTTATTTTAATTCAGAAATTCCGACTACCCGTATGGCATTGTGACTTTGCTACCGTCTATGTGACGTCACGTGACGGGGATATGAAGTCACTGTGACACAAATGTGAAGTCGTTATGGCCGCTTTAGAGCCTTTTTGTGACGTCATTCTGTGACTAGTTTGTGAAGTCACAGTATGACCAATTTGTGAAAATTGCAGCGTTTGTAATGATTCTGCATCGGGACGGGTGACCACATTTTCCCGGCACTCGATTTTTTTAGGCCTTATCCGGTCCTACTTTATTGTATCGGCTGGGTTCTTTTTCTTTTGGCTGTTGTAAGTAGGATTCAAATTAGGAGAGTCTTGTATCGATTGTGGTATCCAGACCATGTTCGGTTATGGCTAGACACTGCCTTTTGATTAGGGACCTTGGATAGTGGATATCCCCGCTGAGCGGGACTTGTAGAGCTTTAGCCAATCGGTAGGTCAATCCGCTCAGCTGATCCTGAACATGAACCTGAACCTGATAAAATCTGCTTACTCGATTCGATGCAATATTCTAATTTGAATATAACCTTCATCAATAAAATAAATTACAAATATACATAAAAATTCTATTTAATAAGTTAATGTCCTGTTCCGATATATTCACCTCACCCGTACTAAACTACACCTCATGTAGAATCGTAACAAATGCATACTTTGTTTTATGATAAAGGCATTAAAAAACATTATTTTCTTTTTTGCATTCTCTAAAGATTAATCAAGGAAACATAAGCGTAAACACGCCAGCAAAGGACACACCCGAATGTTTATGATTTATAAAATATAACCAATAAAAATTCAGCCATTATTAATTTTTTCATTTCTTTTCCTTGCGTGTTTTAAATCTATTTTATTGTTCAGAATCTTCATCAAACCAGTCTGCAAACAGAAAATAAAGTTTAATAATTTTATTGTTTTTCTGTGAAAATTGTACGAGCAAGCTGGTTTTACTTAATTAATTTTATATCTTCATTATTTTCTTGCAAAAATTTCATGTTTTTGTTTTGATAGCGATAAAAAAATCTTTGAATTTTATATATGAAGGGTCAATTACACAATTTATTTTTAACATTTTAGGACCAGTATACATTACTCGAATGCTTAATTATTCATTTCTAGTAATGGACACCTTATGTAACTTTTATTAAAAGTGTAATTTCAGTAATGTTCATAGAGCATAAAATCTTTTGATTTAAATAAACAGGTAAGTCATCATACTTAATTTTTTAATTGTACCTACCAGAATATAATAAGAACAAAATATTTATAAATAGTTGCTTTTAATTAATTTAATGGGGTTAATAAACTTTTTAATATTAAATTGATTTATATTTAATATTTTTATTATTATTAACTCTGCTTTACATATTTTATAATCTGACAAGTCAAACTGGAAGCAGTAATGATGTTCAAAAACATAGGAAAGGAAGGAGCTCATGGGGCTCAAAGCCCTCCCAATTAAAATTTAAAAAAAAATTAGTCACACAAGATTTAAAAAAAATTATTAATTTCTGTCTTCAGTGTTTGACTTTTCATTTCTGACAATGTAACTACACGTACAAAATGCTATAAGTTGTAATTACATTTATAATATCAGTGAAGCTAGTAAAACCGCAGATCAGGTGTCTCAAACGTCAGTTCCATAGTTTTATTTCGAAATAATTTTATATAGGAATTTAAAACATTCAACCCACAATTTTATTTGTATCATTTTTATATTGGTAATTAATACAAATAATGTATCAAATAGTTTCTGGAAATTTAACTTTTATAGCTGTTAATCAGTGAACTTCCCGATTCCCCTCGCAAATGCTAGACCTATGGGTATAGGATGCATTCGTATAATTAAAATATCTCCGCAGAAAATTAATATTTGTAACTTTTATTTCCTGTGTTTTTCTTGAAGGATGTCTTTTTTTTCCCTCAGTTATCAAAATATTTCTAAAATATGTGCTTAATATATAATTATATGTGTTAAAGTCTTAGCGAAACTGAATAAGATTTTAACACTTCACATAAAATTAAGAATATATTTTAGAAAAAGTTTGACAACTTAGAAAAAAAGAGACATCCTTTAAGAAGAGTACACAGAAAACAGAAGTTAAAAATATTAATTTGCTGAGGAGATGTTTAAAATATACGAATGCAACCTTCGCCTATACCGTCGCTACAGTGTTGCCAGATTGGGGACTTTTTTAATTTGGATTATTTGACTGTCACCACTTTTTTTAAAATAGTATAATTCGGCTTGTTTTTCAGAATTTTTAATCAATTTTTAAATTGGCCGCATATTTCTATTTAAAAAAAGCGCTCACAATCAAACAATCTGAATTAAAAAAGTCCCCAATCTGGCAACACTGCGTCGCTACCATGTCAAACTATCGAATATGAAAAAATGTATTTTTCATTACTTTTAAAAATGGGCCGTTTGTCACCACTAAATTTTGTTAGAATTAAGGTCAACAACGATTATTGTCAAGAATGAATGGCTAAGCTCATCTGCATAGTGTTACGTGTAACAGCAACTGTACTTGCGTATAATAGCTACTGACTTTGGAGACTAATTTTTCGTCTTTATTGGCGACGTAGCGTCTTTAGCAACCATTGTGCTTGCCAAATACTTATTTGGATATTTTGAAATCCGGAAACAATAGGAGGAAATTCAAAGAAATATCGACTACCTTGTTGAGTTTTCTAGAATCCGGAAATACACCCTCATTTCACGTTTAGCCAACGTCCTCAGAAAAGTCTCTATAAATAAAACCACTTCGGTGAGTCCAGTTGGATAGCAATATGTGACTATTATTATCTGTGATTTTCTGATTTCATTACGCTTTTTGCTTGATATTTTTTATAAGAATTTAAATCATTATTCTTTTAATTACAATTTGTTAAACGAATTGGCATTTACACTGAATTTCTAAAAATTTCGTCTAATAAAATAAGGTTCGCACACTCCTTATATTTTGTAAGGGGTCTGCCACCACTATTAACGATAATAAATTTTCTATTTAATTTTTTAAACACAGAATTCGTAACCATCGCGTTTATTCACAGAATTAGCAATATTTTTCCGCAGTTAAATAAAGCGTAGACAACTGTTAAAAATTTGTGGTACACTTATGCGAACCCTGTAAAAAGCATTCGTCGAGTCATAATCTACCTTTTAAATTACATATCTACTTTAATCACACTGAAACTCGTCGATTTTGTAATATAATATTTACATACTAAATCATGGGTGCAGTCTTGCCAGTAGTCTACTTCTTTTATTCCAATTTATTGATTGCTACAACTTTTTTGAAGTCGAAATATTCACCTAATTTAATGACAGATTAACTGATGCAAGTACAAGGTCAATTACACTATTTAAATAAACGAAAACTGCCCAGTTAAACTGACGGCATTGAGCTCACAGGCTATTCACACTAACTGTAAATTATATTCTTATTTCAAAGAATTTGAAATAAGCCATCGAAAAATGAATAAATCGACAATATATTAAGAGGGGGGAACCATCCCCCGTTTCTCCTTCTTATAATTAACCAATGAACCCATAAAACTAATCAGAGAAGCGCCTTACCACAATGAACCTATATACAAAATTTGAAAAAATCGGATAATTCTGCATGAAAAATCCATTTATCTAAATTAAGGGGGGGTTAGCCCCCCGTCCCCCCTTTATACTTAACCAAAGAACCCCCAAAACTAATCAGAGAATCGCCTCATCACAATGAACATATATATAAAATTTGAAGAAAATCGGATAATTCTGCTTAAAAAAACCATTTATCTATATCAAGGGGGGTTAGTCCCCCCCGTTCCCTCCTTTATACTTTACCAGTGAACCCCCAAAACTAATCAGGGAAGTGCCTTACCACAATGAGCCTATATACAAAATTTGGAGTAAATTGGATAATTCTGCATGAAAAACCCATTTATCAAAATTAAGGGGAGGGGGTAGCCCCCGTTTCCCTCCTTTACACTTCACCAATAAATCCCCAAAACTAATCAGGGAAGCCCCTTACCACAATGAGCCCATATAGAAAGTTTGAAGAAAATCGGATAACTCTGCATGAAAAAAATCATTTATCTAAAATAAGGGGGGGAGGATTAACCCCCCGTTGCCCCCTTTATACTTAACCTATGAACCCCCAAAACTAATCAGGAAAGAACCTTATCACAATGAACCTATATACAAAATTTGAAGAAAATCGGATAACTCTGCATGAAAAAAATAATTTATCTGAAATAAGGGGGGAGGATTAACCCCCCCGTTACCCCCTTTATACTTAACCTATGAACCTCCAAAACTAATCAGGAAAGAACCTTATCACAATGAACCTATATAAATACGAAGAAAATTGGATAATTCTGCATGAAAAAACCATTTATCCAAATGAAGGGGGGTTAGCCCCCCGTTCCCCCCCCCTTTATAGTTAACCAATCAATCCCCAAAACTAATCAGGGAAGCGCCTTATCACAAGGAACCTATAAACAAAAGTGGAAGAAAATCGGATAACTCTGCATGAAAAATTCATTTATCTAAATTAAGGGGGAGGATCCCCCCCGTTAGCCCCTTTATACTTAACCTATGAACCCCCAAAACTAATCAGGAAAGAACCTTATCACAATGAACCTATATACAAAATTTGAAGAAAATTGGACAATTCTGCATGAAAAAAACCATTTATCTTAATTAAGGGGGGTTATCCCCTCCGTTCCCCCCTTTATAGTTAAACAATCAATCCCCAAAACTAATCAGGGAAGCTCCTTATCACAAGGAACCTATAAACAAAATTGGAAGCAAAACGGTTATTTCTGTCAAGAGTTATCGCGTTACGTACGTACATACGTACATACATACATACAGAACGGGCGGGCACATAAGCTCTCAGGCTTTGATAGCCTGTGAGCTAAAAAGTGGTGAAACAAAGAATCTCAATTTAAAAAAATCAACCTACTGGCAACAATTAATGGTTGTCCAAAGTGTGGCTGTAGTATAACACATTTTTATAGTATTCTCGGTATTATTCTGTCCCATTTTATTTACCATCAAATAATGATAACCCGCGGACTACAATTTTTTTAACATCCCTGCATTAGATGGTACAGGTAACTTTACTGTCACTCAGCAAGTGCACAAGCGGGGTGTGTTGCTATTGCATAGCTACCAACTTCTAAGCTTTTATCAATCATATGAACATGTTTTGAACCGAAACATTTAATTAATAAAGTGTGTGTTGTGTTTACTAACCGAAACACAGCAATGACTTTATTTTATTTACTAGGTACAATTTATGGTTCAAATATATTTATTTGACTTTAAAAAAGCGTAGAAATTAACATTTTGATTATGTACCAAGACTGTAGACTAATTTTTATATCCACTTGTACCACAATTCAGAAAAAAAATCTTTGTAGTAAATGTCTCTTTATAAAATCCTAGTATAAATGTATTGAAAAAAATACCGTAATTTCCGGCGTATAATCCGCAGCTCAAAGAGTCGTTTTTCGACCCAGAAATATTATTTTATAAAATGTAACTTAAAAGATCGCTGTAAATATTTAACTACAATTATTGAACAAAATTTCTGGGTCGAAAAACGACTCTTTGAGCTGCGGATTATACGCCGGAAATTACGGTATGTTTTTCAAAAATAGCCGCTGGGTGTAACGGTATCCCAAACCCGTAATCAAACGATTAAAAGCAATACTAAAATTGTAGTATATGTATGAATGTAAAAGATATTTTTGATTACTTACTAAAAGCGACTTATTAACTCTGTTTACCCTATTAATAGTCAGACAAAGACACTCGCAAGTTAATATTAAATCAAATTCAGCGTTCTTTTCCGATTTTTATTTTGTAGTACAATATTTTTCAATGATTTGTTTTTCATTCGATAGTCGAGGTCATCTTTAACCAAGTCCGTTACGACTTTTATCCTAAAAATTTCTTTTTTAAATATAGAAATTTAAACGAGCAATTTGAAAAGTACTTTGCCATTGATTTAACATTACCTTGCGAGAGTTTTCGCATAGACCTTAAAACGTCTTTACAATTTCACGTAGGCTGTTAACGACCGGCGATACCACTTGGTTACAGCGTAGCTCCGAATATTTTTGTAGTTTAGATAAAAGCATTTTTGAAACGATATTGTATTTTTATAAGATAATTAAAACTCCGCGATGAAATAAGTTAAAGTATTACGAAATACAATTTTTGCTTTTGAAATCTGTAATGCCTTTGCATGGCCACAAATTTGCTACTTGAGCTGAGTTTCTTGGGAAACAGTAATATTGACCTTGTGTATTCTTTTATTAAATAAGGCGAATATTACTATTTTAAACAGTGGTAGTAATGAAGCAATCTGAATTTTAAAAAATCCGCAAATATGCAACATGGTAGCATATATATTACGAGCGGCGTTAGAGGATTAAATAGATCAATAATTCCGTCCTCAGTGCATTAAGTAATGCAACATACAAGAGTGTCAATATGAGGGGCTACAGTGTTGCCAGTGGGATACATTTTTTTAATTCGGATTGCTTGATTGGCACCACTTTTTTGAAATGGTATAATTCGCCTTGTTTTCGCCTTATTTGATCTGTCATTAAATAAGGAGAATTTTACTTTCTTAAAAAACTTGTGGCAATTAAGAAAACTAAATTAAAAAAGTACCCCACTAGCAACACTGAGGGGGGTGGAAGGTTAATATTTAAAATACTAAAACAACCTGCTGATAATGTGATAATATATCTATTTTTTGTGCGTTTTTCGCGCCAATTTAATGAAAAATCACTGATAAAATATATTAAATACTGAGCCAAAATTAACTGAAAATTATACTTTCTAAATTTAGCTACATAATTTGAACACATGCCTTCTGAAGAAAAAAAAGCAAATGCATGTATAAAGAATTTCTGTTTAATTTTGAGAAATTTGCTATTTTGTTATTATCATTGAACATTTCACATAAAAAATTATCATAAATCAAACAAAGGTTAACACATTAACGCTCAAATTATTTTCTTCATTAAAATTAAATTTTAGATTTCCCACCACTTTTAAATGAAGGGTGTTTTTTATATTATTTTATCAGGGGATATATCTCGTGAAAGAGAGTATATATTTATCTTCATATTTATTGGTGTGAAAGACGCTTTCCTGTCACTAAGTCTAGTGATCTAAAATATGCCACTGGGTGTTAATGGGTTAATGAATATTTCTCTTTTATTTGATGCCAGAAATTAAAAGTTAATTTTAAACAACTATTTACTACTTCACTATATCATCAACAACAACCAAAAAAATATATAAACCGCTTCCCTTTTAACTTAAGGTCTAAATTTTACTTTCAAAAGTTTTGCGATGCGAAGACACATACATTTAAATCTCAAAACTATAATTTTATAGGTAACTCAAACAAACAGCTGCAACGGATTGTTCGATATATATTCTCGTAGTTTTCAAATACTTTTACTATAAGAAAAAAATTCAACTTTAGAGAATTTGATATTTCTTGGTGTCTCTATATTTGTAAGAATACAACAACTAAAGAGGAAATTCAAGTTTTTAGTTTAGGAATTTTTAGCTCAAAGCTGAAATGAAAAATAAAATCAAAGCATATATTTTTATCTGAATCTCTTTTCTGCACAATACATTTTTACATAAAATTTTGATTTTTTTTAACTTTCCAGGAATTCCATTTAAAAAATATGGATTTTCTCTAAACGATACTGTGTTTAACGCAAATAGGAATTACATGGATTTAGTAAATATATATATATATATATATATATATATTGTTATGGAATCGCGGATAATGAAAAGTTTTAATGCAGGAAAAGCAAATATTTTACTTCAGACATACATTTACATAGAATGAATGTACATGATCCATCGCAGTTTGCGTAATACTGTAAAAATATATACCATTATTTGTACATAGTACTTTATTTAAATTTAATTGAGGCGTTCAATACTTGATGATATAACATATTGTATATGTTATTTACACATAACATTCAAATAGTTTAAATAATAATACATTTATAACATTAGAAATCATCCCCTCTTAGATGTCTACAACATAGATTGAATGACAATGTATTCCAATATTAAGGATGCTAAGCGTGAAGTTGCGTTGAATTCTATGCATATATTCTGGCGATATAACCATCGCACTATTCGAACAAATCATCGAATTTCAGCCCCACCTCTTAGATGACCACAACCAAAAGGTTAATGACAATTGATGATTCATTGATGATTCTAATATTGATGTTTCGTTGAATTCTGTGCTCATAAACTGAAGATATAAGCTTTACATAAATAGATCAAATAATCGAATTGTGGATTTTTGCCAAAAAGTAATCAGCAGCAGTTCACATAAAGATTGAAATTTATTCATATGAAGTAGTTTGTGAGTAAGAATGCTCACAATATTTGTGTCCCTTACAGTCTAACGGACAGACATTTTCTGAAAACAGTCCAATCGTGTTCAAGGTCTTCTAAAATTTATAAACCCGTCGAAAAGTCGAAGTCGATGTTTTTCACAAATCCAATACGTTCTTCATGTACAGGTAGAATAATGTAAAAATATAGATATGAATGTTTTAAAAATGATAATAAAAAGTAAGTTTCAATAATACGAAATTCGACTGCTCGAACGAATTTTTTTTTAATTGTCTTCTACTTCCGTTATATTTTAACAAACAAAAATCTTGCCAATAATTAAAATTTTGCTACTTTTCCCATAAACATTTATGCCATAAAATTTACACCTTGTCATATTTCCGAATGGAACTCGGATGTGAGTGCCATATTTAATTAATGAAAATAAAATAGGGTTCGTACGCTTTTACCACAATTTTTAATAGAATTATTCTATTTAATATTTACACAGCAGAAATTGTAGACAACTCGTTTATTTGTAGGATTTGTAATACTTTTCTTTATTTAAATGAGGCCAAAATGTGTATTACAAAAATTGTGGTACAGGCATATGAATCCTGTATAAATATACCGTAATTTCCGGCGTATAATCCGCAGCTCAAAGAATCGTTTTTCGACCCAGAAATTTTATTCAATAATTGTAGTTAAATATTTACAGCTATCTTTTAAGTTACATTTTATAAAATAATATTTCTGGTTCGAAAAACGACTCTTTGAGCTGCGGATTATACGCCGGAAATTACGGTACCGTAATTTCCGGCGTATAATCCGCAGCTCAAAGAGTCGTTTTTCGACCCAGAAATTTTATTCAATAATTGTAGTTAAATATTTACAGCGATCTTTTAAGTTACATTTTATCAAATAATATTTCTGGGTCGAAAAACGACTCTTTGAGCTGCGGATTATACGCCGGAAATTACGGTACATTTTGAAAGATCCAAATTTGTAGTTCATTAAAAATATGGATATACAAATTGTATTTGTGTGATTTTATAAATATTTAAATAAAATAACATAAAGCAAACATTAAATCACTTTTTGATCTAAATAAAATTTAAGATCATAAACGCAAAAATAATTTTATTTTTACAGGCATTTCATATATATGTTTAGAATTGAATTATGAATGACAAATGCTTTTAATTATAATGATTTTTGATGTAGTATAAAGTGCAGATATCAAACATCATTTTTTTCAAAAAAATCATTCTTTAAATAAAAAAAAGGAACACATTTGAAAAAAATGATCGTAACTGAATTTTTATTTCATTGCTTTAGCAGTATTTATTTATATACACAGATAATATTGCCACATTTTGACAAATAAATTTTTAATGCACGAAATTGTCATAATTATTGCAGAAGTACCAGATATATATTTCACAAAATCATCATTTGAAACGAAGTTTTCAATTCGTAAAAAAAAAAAAAAAAAAAAAAAAAAAAAAAAAAAAAAAAATACTAACAGTGTTAAATTATAAATTATTTCTTAATGTGAATAACTAAAAAAATTAAAGAACAAATAAAAAACAAAATATAATTAAATTGAAATTTTATATCGTTGTTAATAACACTATGTTTAGAATATGTATTGTTAGTTAATAGACTAAAGTAAACAATTTTCCAAAAAGCATCTATAAAAGGATTTACAAATTAAAGAAAAATAAATAATACTTGTCAATATAGTAGTAAGACCGCTAAGTAGGTGTTGAATTCGACACCCTAATGTCAGATTCCCCTTTAATTGGAGGCTCTGGTCTGTTTAGCCTTCTTATAAGAAAGATGACTATCCCTCCTGCCATAAATTTGAAAATTTACCAGCAACGATGTGTTCATCATTCAGCTCGTCAGGGGTTGACGCTCCATTCTCTCGCAGGGGGATACCTTCTTTAGGTATTCACGGGGTTTCAGAACCCCGTGCTCCTGAGCGATCTATCTCTTTTCTTTTTTCTCTCCATTCTACTGCCTAATCTTTCCCTTTTGTTTCACTCTCATTGTGGTTTCCTCTTTTGAGGTGAGGGTGATTCTGCATAAGCCGATATCATCCTGTTTATATCGACTTATGGAGAATTGTAAACCTCCCACGTGTTTGCCGTGCGTGGCGACCCGTGTCCCTTGAAAGAGGGGATCCTGGCAGTTCAGGGAAACCAACACACTGCTTTGGACTCTGCTTCAAGTAGACGGGAGGTGCATATTGGCCCCGTATGCATCAATCGCCTGGTCAGCTGATTTCTCACTGGCTGGGGATCAAGTGAGCGGTCACATACTAGTCATTTCGTTAAGGGTGGAGACTAACATAGGTGTGTCTTGTGAACGTATGGGCCCTGGTTAGCACTGGTGCACGAAGTGCATCCCCTTGTTGGGCTCGGTGGTGCGGACGGGGTCTCAATGGTTTTTCTCTCTAATGTGGATGGAAATACTTTTATTCCTTCTATCTCTCTCCCAGATGTGGAGAGCAACAGACTGTACAGAATAATTCATCCACACATTTTTTTGTAATTAAACGCACTGGTAGTCTCTCTGATAGTTTTGTTAAGAGAACTTTACCGTTTCTTATTGCAAAAACATACCAATCTGTATTTGAAGATGTTTATTCACTTATAAAACTACAGTCTGTGGATGTTGAGGTTTCGAAAGCCAAGCATTCACAATTTCTCTCAAATCGCACGACATTAGGCTCTTTTTCTGTTTCTGTTCAGACACATCAAACTCTAAATATGAGCCGTAGTGTAATATCCGAACCAGAGCTTTTATTCTCTACAAAGGAAGAACTTCTACAAAACTTAAAGATAAAAATGTCATAGATGCACGCCGTATTACTATCCGTCGGAATGAGCAAGTGCTTCCTATGAAGCACATTATCCTGACTTTCAATTTCCCTACTTTGGCAACCAGAATTAAGGCTGCCTACCTGAGCTGTTCTGTCCGAATTTATATATCTAACCCACCCTGTTGTTTTAACACTAGAACTACTATGAGCCTTCATTTTGACGGTTACCAAATGAATAAATTCCGATTCGAACCAGAAATTTCTTTTTAAAATAAATTAAATATAAAACTCACAGAAATATGATGAATGAATAAGTTAAGTAGTTTTAAATACAGTTTTTGGTATGAAATAGTTTAAAAAACTTGAGTAAAATTTCCGGTAGTTCTAGTGTTAACCCTTTCACGCTCAAGGGAAATATTTTTCCCTTCTACAAAAATGTTGAAATAAATGATAGACACCGGAAATTATGAACAAATTTATTTGTATATAAGAAAAAAGCGATATTTCACATTCATAATAAATGGAAAACATTTCTATTAAAATTCTGCTGTCACTGTTGAATTTCGTAATTAAACTTTTGTTGTTTCACAGGGAAACCAATGTCCGTTAAAGGGTTAAAGCGTATCACAGAGACATGGTGATATTCTCATACTTTACACCCACAATAGCTAAAATATTGTGTTGTATTGGCATGTTTAGTCTTGGACATCTTATGGTCCTGTAAGGGTTAAATGCCAGCACTATGATCAGAATACAACTACCTGTTCTGGTTCTGTTACCTGCGCACGTTGTACGGAAGGCGGCCACGATGGCAAGTCATGCGAAAAGCCTGAACGCTGTTCAAACTGTAAGGGTGACCATACAGCACACTCCCGCTCTTGTCCAAACTGGATTCGTGATAAAGAAATCCTTGCGGTCAAAAGCACTCAAAAACTTTCTTATCCTGAAGCTCGAAAACATATTGAATCCAGAACACCATCTGTAGGAGTTTCTTATTCTAGTTTACTCAAGCGACAATAAAAATCCTTAAGACATATAAGCACCCAGAGTGAATTCTCTTAACAACCAAATGATTCTTCTATTACAATAACCAGCACTATAAAGACAAAAAAAAAACGCAGTTTGTATTGTTCCGCTGGAATAAACCCTCTGTCCGCACTAGAAATTTTGCCACCATCATCAGAACCTATGAAAATAGAATATTCTAATCGTCGATCTAAACATTCAATCGAACTAGCGTCGGGTCAAACTTCTGATTCATCTGCAAAGAAACTTGAAAAACCTGTTTCCCCTACACATAAATCAAAACAAAAATCTTGTGCACAGAAAGAGAGAAAGAAAACCTGAACCCAAGCCTCTTCACGGTGGAAAACAGTGAAGGGAGAAAACAAGGAACTTTGTCTTGATACATCGCACTTTTCAGAGGAAGCTACGGAATCAGAATCTTACATCTCTAACTCAAATGATGATAATACTGTTCTTTAGGTATTCAAACCTACGTGATTATAATTATTTTTATTTTGGTAATCTACTGTTTAAGTTAAATATATTTCTGCTAGAAACTTTGGACATTTTATTAACAGTTAATTTAAAAATTGTATATATTTTAATTGTGAAAACTTGTGTTTATTTCTTCTTGACGTTGTGTTATATTTTTATTGAATGACTTTAAATATACATTAATGATCACATCACTGTTTTCATATAACTGTGTTATTTTCATTCATCTTGTTTTTATGACAAAGTTTTAAATCAATTTTAAATTTTAATTTGACTTTCTTATTACCGTAATTTCCGGCGTATAATCCGCAGCTCAAAGAGTCGTTTTTCGACCCAGAAATGTTATTCAATAATTGTAGTCAAATATTTACAGCGATCTTTTAATTTACATTTTATAAAATAATATTTCTGGGTCGAAAAACGACTCTTTGAGCTGCGGATTATACGCCGGAAATTACGGTATAATCTTTATTTTTTGGTGCAGCATGTCCCTAAAGGGACTTTGTGCCATAGAACCCCAACAATCACGCTTCCTTTACTACCAGATACTTCGTATTGAAAATTTAACCTTATTTTAAAGTGGAATGTAAGGGTGGTCCTTATTTTAGAAGTTTTAAAATTTATTGCTCTCAACTTCTAAATTAGTTCCATTCTATGTAACAATATTTCTTGTAAAATTTAATCGCTAAAAAATAATATTTATAGGTAGTTCAAGGAAGCATAAGTTTCATAATTCGGGGTCATTTTCTTGTTTTTATCTCATTTTACTTTAAAAAATATCTCTAATCCCAAAATTAATAAAAAATTTTCAATGTATTAAAAAGCAACTTATCTACACTATCAAATCCATAAAAGCATTTGTAAATGCAATTATTAAGTTAATTATCTAAAAATAATTTCATTGATATAAAGATAATAAATGTCTGGAAATATTTGAGGAATAAAGAATATTTAAGAAGAAAAATGGACGCAAAACGCCTAATCAGAAAGCCAAAGACAGGGATGAGAATTCTCCGTCTTTTTGCATACCAGTATAATCTTAGAGAAAATGTTTTCTTATTTAATCGGAACATTCGGTTATTTAACAGAACAACTTTTTCTCTAAGATTTTACTGGTATGCAAAAAGACGGAGAATTCTCATCCCTGCAAAGAGCACGCATTTTCTTCAAACTTAGATAACGTGTTTGATATTGTTCATGCCGATGCATTAAACATAATCAAAATACCTGAAAATAGAGATTTGCTAACACAACAAGAAGAATGCAGACGGGGATCAACGATTGATGTTGACATAAATAAACTTCTAGCGAAAGGAATGGATTGCTGATAAAAAAAAAGAATCTTCTGAAAAAAAGATTAGAAAAAATGAAAAGTTCACAATAGAAAGAAACAAAAATAGCAGTACTTGAGTCTTTTAGAGATAGTTCAAATGAAGAAGATGAAAATGAATAACACGATGGCGAAATAAAACTTATTTGAGGGTGCAGCATCAGATCCTTGTCCATCCACAGCTAGATATTATAACTCCAGATTTAGCAACAGCTCTAGACAGGACAAAAGTATTAGACAGAAAAGCAGTAGTTTTAGAAACTGCAAACTGTTTAGGATATGATATTAAAGAAGTCAGCCTGGTCGAAAAAGAATTGTTCGTAAAATTAAAGATTCACAAAAAATAAATGAATGGCTACAGAGAAATGTTCCCCTCATTGTGCATTGGGAAGAGAAACTTTTACCAGAATTAACCGGTACAGAGAAAATAGACTACCAATTATAATTTCCGGAAAATGAGTTTCTAAGATGTTCTCAATTATAAACTTCTTTTTGCAACAGGCGAAGCACAAGCCCATGCAATTTATAAAGCTTTGAATGAATAAGATATCGCAGATAAAATGACTGGAATGAGCTTTGACATCACAAATACTATAAAGAATGAAGGTGATGTCCTTTTCAGAAAAAAGCTTGGGAAGAAACGTTTTTATTTTGCCAGCCCTCATCATATGATGGAACTTATCATTGGAAAAGTATTTCATATTTCTTTGGGAACTTCGTCATCAAGTCCAGAAGTATCTTTATTGAAATGTTTCAAAGAGTACTGGGATTTTTTTCTAGTTACAGACAAATTTGAAACAGGCTTGAAAGATGATAATATTTAAGTTCTTGTAGAAGATGTAAAAGATGAATTTTGGAGTTTGCCACCAGACAAGAATCAGCACCTGGACCAAGAGATCATTATCAAGAATATGCAGAACTTGTTATTTTCCTTGGAGGAATACCTGTCAGGGGAATTCATTTCAAGTAACCAAGGGCAATGCAACATTCTTCTTCGATGTCTAAGGTGTTATATTCATTGAAAATATTCATAGTCCAATAGAAATAGCGCAAAAAAGGCTTTGCGTTACAAAAATTCGGGTAACTGTGATTTTTGGATATGTTGATTAGGTTGACCCTCTAATAAAAAAAACCAAGTTTTCGTCCTTCTAGACCTTGTGCGTTTTTCACAATATCGAAGAAACCAATATTTTTCGGCCCTTTTCTCAATTTTTCTTAAATAACTCTGTTTTAGTGTATTTTACAGTAAAATCATTTTCATCATTTTCTAGAGAATAAAAGTCTCTACAACATGCACTATTCATGCTTGTAAATTGTCCAAATAGGGGGTGAGATACGGAGCCGGGAATATAGGATAAAATTTGCAAAAAGTGCAAAAACCCACAAATGACGTTAGTTTTTGCTTAATAACCCACCTTTAGTGCGTTTTAGAGGCAAAAGTGGCATAATAAAAATTTTGTAAAGCATGAGGTAGTCTATAAGTTTCAGTTATGAGATTATTCAATATCTATAATAGACTCTAAAAATCAGAACAACACGATTTTTGTTTAAAACTGGAAAATACCGCCTGACAAGTAACTAATTTAAAAACGAGCTTTTATTTTTTATATTGATTAAATGATGTGGTTAATTAATTATAGCATGTACAATAAAAGGTAACTGTTGAATAGTTGAGGGGGGGGGGGAGAGAGAAGTTAACCAAAAAATCCTCGTCGGTAGATATAGGTGCGGCAAAGAGGTTGGGCCAAGAATTCAAAGTCGAAAGTAAAATTAATAGCTGGGAAAAATGTAAAAAAATACTTGAAAGATAAATTAGTTATAATTTAGAAATTTTAAAAGGGAAAAGGAATATTTAAAGCCGAAACTAAGGGAGGTGGCAGCAAAATGAGCATGCGGCCCGAGTGCTAGAATGGAAGGAGAAGAGGGCACACAATGAAGATTTGGTTTGTCATGCTTGTATTAATTTGTCTCACATATTTTTGTTATTTACTTAAAGTTTACATTGTTGGAAAATGTATCTCATGTTTAGAATGTTACTTCCAACAGAAAGACTACCAACAATTATATCTGATAAGACGGAACTCTGTATAAAGGGGAATTGTTTTCTAGGTTTTGAATTCAGTTTTAAGTTTTAAAATAAAGAAAATATTAGAAACTAATAAAATTTTCTGTGTAAATTTAATTTACAGAGGAGGAGGGGGGGGGAAATCCATGTTTGTCCAGTGTAAAAAAACAAAAAAAAACAAGTATCATCCCTAGGAGTGTCGAATAAGAATAACTGTTAAAAGTGAAGGAAAGTATGCGCAAAGGCACCAAGTCGATGTTTTACTCTGCTTTTACCCCACTAACAAGTGACATAATATTGGGAACGAAAAGAGTGGAGGTAGTTGATGGAGGATATATTCTACACAAAGTTCGTTGGGATTACAACGAATGTTTCTCTGCCATTTTCGCAAAATATGTAAGGAAGTACAGCCACATCACAGTGAAAATGCTGTCGTTTTCTTTGATGGTTATCCTGAACATAATCAAAAAAAGTATTAAAGGTGCAGAAAGAGCTCATCGATGGAAGATTCATACTTCAGCTGAGGTTCAATGAGAAGGTTCAATGAGACCATGTTTCCACAGATGCCACAAGAGAAATTGTTGGGGAATGAAAAAAATTAAGAACTTTTCATTTCTATGCTTCGAAATGAATTAAAAAAAGCACAAATGATCACTAAGCAGACCATTGAAGATGCAGATGTGGTAATAGTGAACACAGCTATATCATTTAACCCGTGAGTACGATGTTGTCATTGTCAATGGTGAAGACATTGACCTTCTTGTTCTTGTAGCTTGTCTAGCTCCAGACAATGTTTATTTCCAAAGGGCTGGGGGAAACTACTTGATGCTCTCTACTCCAACAAGTGTTTCAAGTTTAAGGAAGTTGCACAAAATATTGTTTTTCTTCCTGCAATAAGTGGTTGCGACAAGACTTCTGCGCTCTACCGCCATGGGAAAATGAAATATTGCTTCTTCAGAATAATTCTTCAGAACCCATCCCTGAACAAAGTTCAAATCTTTGCAGAGAGCCACATACTTGTTGAAGCCACAGAATGTGTACTTCTTGCACTGTATGTAGGTGATCCCAGCCAAAATTTTAATAAATTGCGGTATGTCAGTTTAGCTAAAGCAGCTAAGAATATTAAATTAAATTTAGCGAACCTACCACCTACTCGCGATGCTACTGAATACCATGCGTTTCGAACATACCTAGAAGTTCAGCCATGGCTGGGAAACGAAAAGGATCCTCTGGAATGGGGCTGGAAGTGGGATAGTCATGGGCTCATTCCACTCAACATGATCAATGAACCAGCCCCTCAAACTTTACTCGATTTCATATCTTGCCATTGCAAAAAAGGTTGCAGCAAGAAGTGTAGTTGTAGAAAGGCAGGCTTTAAGTCCTCAGTTATCTGTGTGAAGTGCCACAACTAACTATGTGTCAACGCTCCTGATATTATACTGGACCTTGAGGACTTTGATGACCTAGAACAACCAATCGAGTAAAGTACTGAGACGGACGATGAAGTATCCGAGACGATGATATTATTACTAGGCTCAAGCAGCAGAAAAAGGAAACATGTATGACAAAGTCACTATACTTACTATATATTTGTTTATTAATTTCTTGTGCATTCTATAATTAATTAACCACATCGTGTTTTCAATATCAAAAATAAAACCTCGTTTTTTAAATTAATAACTTGTCAGGTGGTATTTTCCTGTTTTAACCATAAATCGTGTTGTTCTGATTTTGAGAGTCTATTATAGATATTTAATAATCTCATAAATGAAACTTATAGGAAAATGCAATGCTCAAATGCCTCATGCTTTACAAAATTTTTTATTATGACACTTTTGTCTCTAAAATGCACTAAAAGTGGGTTATTAAGCAAAAACTAACGTCATTTGTGGATTTTTGCACTTTTTGGAAATTTTACCCTATTTTTCCGGCTCCGTATCTCACCGCCTATTTGGACAATTTACAAACATGAATGGTGAATGTTGTAGAGAATTTTATCTTCTACAAAATGGTGAAAGTGCTTTTTCTGTAAAATGCACTAAACTGAGTTATTTAAGAAAAATTGAAAAAGGGCCGAAAAATATTGGTTTTTTCGATATTGTGAAAAACGCACAAGGTCGAAAACTTGTTTTTTTTTATTAGAGGGTCAACCTTTACAATATACAAAAAATCAGATTTACCCGATTTTTTGCAAGGTAAAATGCTATTTCTACTGGACTATCATCTTTAAGTACAATTCAAGCTTACCAAAAAGAAAGAGAGAGGTCTTTGTGATGGTTGTGTTTTTATAGCCATGGAGTTTTACACTGCTTAAATAACAGAAACCTCCCCTATAAAGATTTTCAGTTAATGAATAGTTTATTCGAGTATTCTAGAATACATGAAGAAATTCCAAAAGCGGAACTGGAGAAATTTTCAAAGCATCTGTGGTGTTTGTCAGAAAATTTTTTCAACAAAAAGTAATGTGGTTGAAGCCCTTCAAAATAAAAACTGTACAAAAATTTCCGAGGAGAGGATAATTGTTTCCTTAAAAAAACCATGAAAATAAGTTTGAAGATTTTGTTACCAAAGAATCTTTCCATCTGTTCAAAGAAATGAGTCTACCATAATTCAAGTTGACCCTGAATATTGGAACACTTGGATATTTCTGATTATAAGATTGCGTTAGCAATGGTGCAATGTATTAAAGTGGTAAATGATCATGCTGAGAGAAATACTGCTTTGATCAAAGAATACACTGGAATCGTTACACAAAATTAACCTCAGTTTCAGCTACTGACGAAATTTGTGGAGGAGCACCGAAAAGCTTATCCTTACTGCAGAAAAATAGACTTAGCAAATTAAACTAATTACTAATACTTTCATACTTTAACCTTTTTATATGCTTAATATTGTGCTTTTCTGTTATATAAACTATAAAATTAATTTATTATCATAATAAAAATTATCATTTTGTCTTAGTTTTCTTTTGTCAATATTACAGTGTTTTTAGGTGTAATCGCTAAACTTCCGCAATCTTGAGCTACCTCTAACTATAGCGTAATTTACGGCGTATAATCCGCGGATCAAACAATCGTTTTTCGTCCCAGAAATTTTATTTTATAAGATGTATCTTACCAGATCGCTGTAAATATTTGACTTCAATTATGGAATAAAATTTCTGGGTTGAAACAGAATTGTTTGATCCGCTTATTATACGACGGAAATTACGGTATTTCTTTTTCATTCAAACTTATCCTACTTTGTTTTTTACTGTATTGGAACAAAGTCTGAGGGTGGGTCTAAAGAAAATTTAAAAAAAAAATTAATTGATCATATAAGGACCACTCTAGTATAGTGTATAAATGTATCGTTTAATTTACGAAGGTAGAAAATTGATTGTAAACCCGCTGACTTGACTATCCGCCGCTGGTTTTCATAGAGCTCATAAGTCAAATCTCACAGCTCTTACAAACGAACTCAGCTAGACACGTGGACAATTCTTTTTTTCTTTCTATAAATCATCTGGATTGATATCGTATTAGAAAAGTTTTAATATTTCAAAGTATTTTTAATGTCATAATAGAGCTTTCAAATGTTTCTAAATTATTAAATACAATTCTTAAAAAAATTAATGCTTCATATATTAAAAATGAAATTTCTAATTTTTTATGATTGGAATTTTCATAATTAAATTTTCCTAAATTGTAACTTATTTATGTGAATCTATATAGAAAATAATTTAGTTATTTATTCATATTTTATTGTTGTTTATACTAAGTTTAAATATTCTGAAATATCCTCTAAATATAAAGTTTGTTATAGTTTTCTTCTTCACATTCTTGAAATAAATCCATTTTTTTAAGATTTCAGAACCAACGATAATTATTAATTTTATATTGTTAAACAAATAACTTTAATAGAAATTGTTATTCAGTTATGAAATAATAATAAAATAAACGAATGCGGTTTTAGTTTAAGTTTTGAAAGTCAGACTATTTAGAAACCAGTAAAATGCACTAATTATGAAACAAAAAATCATTAAAATTCTGTTAAAAACTATAGTTATGCCATACAATACACATAAACATATGTTTAGATAATTATTAAATGAAAATCAAACATCATTCATTAATTTAGTTAATAATGCTTTCGTAAACTGATAACAACTGTCATTAAGGTTATCTCAATTCAATTATATAACGTGAATAATTTTTAATGCTTACTGAAATTTAAAATCTTCTGTGTATTTGAACACAAATATCACAAAGTTCACATTTAACGGTTAATTTATTTTCTGAACATTTTAGCTTGTTTTAACTAAGAAGAAACTACGGATAAATAAATTTCCAGGCAGATTTTTAAGAAATAAGTAACAATTGAATTATGCATTCCATATTTTTCTGCTGGAATGTAGAACGGTAATATATTTAGGGATTATGCAGAGATTTAAAAAGATGTAAAAGCATTAATAAAGCATTAAAAAAACTTAAAAATATTTAAATTTACTTCTGGGTTTGTACGCTGTTACCACATTTTTTAATACAATTTTTCGCTTTATTTAAACGCAAAGTATTACAAATCCTGCAATTCAACGAGGCTGCTACAATTTCTATTATTTAAATATTACATAAATAATTCTATTAAACATTATGGTAAAAGCGTACGAATCCTGTACTTATATGATATTAAACTTACATTGCGTGAATTTTTCGTCTGGAAGTATATTGTTTGTATTCTTATTTACGATTATATACCAGAAATTTTAAAGAGCATTTTTTTTGGTTACTAAATAACATATTCCTGACGTTACATTTAACACTATTTTTATTAAAATATAGAAATAGCTACTATATTTTGTTAAGTTTATTTACTGAGTTTATTTGTTAAGAATAAAATTTTAATTGCTGCATAAATGCATCAATACGTAGTGTAGGTTTACCGAAATTTCTGGCTTATAATCCGCGGATCAAACAATCATGTTTCCACCCAGAAATTTTATTTTATAAAATGTAACATACTTAATCGCTGTAAATATTTGACTACAGTTATTGCATAAAATTCCTGGGTTGAAAAAGAATTGTTTGAACCGCGGATTATACGTCGGAAATTACGGTAATAAAAACAGATATTATATCCTACTTAAATGTCAGCAGATTGTAATAAAATATTGATTGCTTTAATTATGTTCCACGAAGTTCTGCCCAGCATCTGAGCAGACACGCATACGCAGGTGTTTTACGCAAGTAAAATACTTGAATCATAACATTTCAAATGCCTTGTAATTCATACGATCGGTAATTTAACTTATAAAGATTTTATTGCATTCTGCTTTTATGTGAGAGAATTCTGCATTTAACATTATCTTCTTTTAAAATTAATTACAATTGTTGTATGATAATTTATATTTTTATTTTTTTCTACAGAAATATTAATAATGTTTTATAATATAATTTACTTAATAAGAATATACATATTTATACCTCACTGAAAAAAGCAATATATTTTATGGCATGTGGGGTAGGGATTTTATTAATTACAGTCTCGTTTCAGTCAAACTGCTATAGGAAGGATATCTTCAGGGATAAATTTTGAACGAAAAGTTGCACGAACTATCGTTCTCGAAAAATAAAAGCCCAGAAAGCCTTGTAGAGCCAACTCGTCAGACAGCCATGGTATCGAACTCCTGAACATCGTCCCATGCTCCACATTTTGTGGCTGGCATGCTAATCACTGAGAAGACTGGCCTTCAATAAATTTAATGAAAAATGGAGATTAAAAAAATATATATTTAGTGTTACAAAATTAGAAAATATACTGCATGCGACGGTGAAACATTATGAAACTTATTGTGATTAAAACTTTTAAAATGCTAAAAAACCTTTAAATTTCTAACACATATATCATAATGGGAGCTTCTGAATGATTTTCCATAAATTGTTTAAGTAAAATTTCTGTTTAATGATTTTGACATGTTTATTTAACATGTTTAGGATGTTTTTTGAAAAACGAAATGAAAATGTAAATAACCCAACTCCCGCAAAAATATACAGAGATTTATTTATTTATTTATTTATTTGTATATTTCTTTAATTATTTTGAAATTTTTTAAATAATTTAAATAGTCAGTTAAAATGTAAGAGATTCTGATGGCATATCTCAATACCACATTTTAAAAGATTTAAAAAAATATATTTCTTAAAATTAGAGATTGATTATTTATTTTATGTTTTTCTTTAAGAAATGTTTTTGTTTTCAAATACACAAGTTTTATCAGTGTAACGACACAGGCTATTGGCATTTTAGTCAGAGGTATAACGTTACGTACGTCACTTGTAGTGACGTTACAGAAACGTCTCTATGTGCATGCTTGCTGTAAGGGTAGTGTTGCCGATCTAAATTCGCCTGTTTATTGGAGAAATTTTCAAATCTTTAATAACACTGAAAACTGCCATAAGGCAGTAAACAACAGCCATTTTCGCTGATGAATGTGAAGTATAATTATTTCAAAGGTTCTGCTAAAACAAACATTTTCCATTTTTTCATGTAGTTTAACAGAGTTTTAATTACTCACAATCTCATTCAATTTTTAAAAGTTTAGAAAAGTGCATCTAAATTGCGCGAACGTGCGTCAACTTGTGCCAGGCAAAATATTCATCTGTAGATTGTATGTAAATCAAGTCAACAAATTCCAGCTGCGAAAACCTGCGAGTCTTCTTTATATATCAAAAATCGTATTAAACAAAATAAATATTTGAATTCCGTGTTGAGATGAAAAATCTCTTGATCTGAACCTTGTACCCATATAACCCATTCATATATTTTATAAATAAATGAATAAAGTACCTAAGTACGTGTTGGTACTTCATAAATATAAATTTTGTTCTTACTGTAAACTGAAACGTCTGAAATTTAGACACCTATGTGTGTGAAATGGAGTGTTCAATTTTAAGACGCTTTAAAAGTCTTTATAAAAAGGGTTTTTTTAAGTTTTTTTTCAGACACTTGAAATATCTGAAATATTACCATTTTTTACCGAGGCAATACCAAACCAAAAAAAGTTTGAAAAAAAGGGTGGGGAAAGCAAGGTGCTGCCCTAAAGGAAGTTATACAGAAGCAGCTCCTATTTATTGATACGGGAGAATAATCTCGTTTTTGTTTTTTACCCCAAGGTGGAATCGAGCTCATGACCTCAGAGTTAGAAATACAATGCTCAACCGATCTTGCCAATGTGACCATGCTTGAATTATATTTTAAATGTGGGTAATGGATAGTGAGATTGATTGACTGTGTGTTGATTGATATTCTTATGTGGAAGATGGTAATTTATCGGCGCTGTTATGATACTTCCTATTTTTAAATAACAAGATTAAGTTATTATTAAAGTTTTTCTATGGTTAATGAATAATTAGATTAATACAATTTATTATGAAATTTTTTTGCTTAACGAATGGTTAGAATTTTGTTTGATTAATTTGTTCCTGAGAAAATTGGAAGTTTTGAAGAGGATTTTGGGCAGATTTTGTCAACTTGAGATGGTGGCTAAGCTTTTATAAGTTTAGTATTTATAGGGGACATATTTTCAATCCGATTGTTATCAATATATCTCTTAAATGGAAAAGCGCTCCCTGGATTTTGAAATTTAATTGGCTAAAGTTTCTTTTTGACCAATTTTGAAAAACACAGTAAATTTAATCTTTTTGAGTAAGTTAATATAATAGAACAAGAACAGAAAGGAATCTAAGAATTTTCCGTTGAGGAGGGAGAAATTTTTAACAATATACCCCCCTTAAAAATTATTTTTAGTTCTGTTTTTTCATATTTATTTGTTAAAAAATGTATCTGAAATGGGTGCTCCAAGACAGTTTTGAATTTAAGGGGTAGTTTGCCCGGCGAAGACATCCGCCCCCGCCCAGGTTTAGAAATTGAACACTAATAGAAAGGCAGCTAATAATTTTCCGTTGAGGAGAGTCTTTTACCCGTAAACCGTCCTTGAAAATGAATTTTTAGTTCTGTTTTTTATGTTTACATGTTAAAAGTGTATCTGAAACTGGTGCTTCAAGGCAGTTATGCAATTAGCTGGGCAGTTGCCCGGCAAGGACATACACCCCCCAGCCCCCCCACCGGGTTTTGAAATTTAGCACTTAACTGCTGTTTGCGGTCTCACAGAACAATGCTTTTTCCATTTTCAAAGTTTAACTTGTAAACCTTCAGTTTAACTATAATTACTAGTAAAATTTTGTTTATTTTGGATCACTAGTTTAACGCTAGAGACTTCTGAATAGATGAATTTTAATTATAATAGTGCTGTACATAAAGTTTAGTACAGGAACAGTAACCTATTAGTTAATTGAGACTTTTATTCATTTTCCAATCAAGCTGCCTCAGAGACTGCTGAGAGCAAATATGGAATAATTTTTGTCACAGTAGTTAAGGGTTAATAAACTAACTTTTCTTTATATGTGATTTTTAAAAAAAAAATAATAAAAATCTTCGAATTGACTGCAGAATAATTAAACGGTAGCAGAAGAAGGAACTATACATTTTTTGTCAGGGGTACATCCATGAACCCTCCCTTCAAAGACAATTTTAAGCTATGTTTTATTTTTAATGTTATGTTCTTTTATCTTAAACATGGGATTCAGGGGGATACAGAGTCTCCTGACAGAAAAAAAGAGTTTCAGTTCTTTATTTTGAGAAATGTTGTTAAAATTTATATTTGAATATTTAACATTTTTAATTGTTAAATTTTTACTTCGCTTTCATGTTTAAAATTTGTCTTGCACAAGTAGCACTGACACAAACAATTCAATTTAGCTTATTTCATGTATATAATATGCAATTTAAAAAAGCGGACTATGTTGCAGATCACTGGCACGTATATTACAAAGCCTTGCCTCTACCTACATTTCTTTCTTGACTCTTAGTATTTCAAGCTATATATCTTATAATTTAAAAAAAAATAGGCGGTGTAGATGGCGGGGCTGCATTTTCCTGCGTACGCCTATGAGTGCAAAAAATATTTGGAGAACTTTATATATTTTTGAATACACCACTTCTTACTTAATACACCAAACATAGATTAGTTCCATGATTTGGTGTACAATTTAGACACACGTTCTATGGTCCAATCGAAATTTACTGAATGGAAAAGTATTTTTAAAACCTTTCGTCTATTCGAAAACATTTTCGGATGGTACTGGCATATATAGTGGCACGATTGTATCACATTCATCGCACATGTGATGCAATTATATCTTAATTTCAGTCATATCATCATCATTATTCAGACATTTTTCTCATTTCGCTTATACCATGATCATAGTAAGGCACATATGTTTCTTAAATTCAGACATGTATGAAGTCTGGAATTTCACATTCAGACCCCTAAGTTTCCGAATTGCTTTTTCAGATACATATATTTTCATTATTAATTAAATACTAGGTACCGTCATCATAATATACATTCGAAATTTTGTTATTTTACCGATTTGTTTTTCGTAAATCCGCCCAAAGATAAGACAATTCAAAGCCCTTGCACAGGGTAAACATTGTGTCATGGAAACTAATTATATTGTGAACCGTTTTTTCATAAGTTGAATTATAAGCTTCATCTTAAAAAAGGTTGATTGTAAAAACATGGCAAAAGTCCAGATCGATTGATTGTGCCCAAAAAACTAGATGAAACGGGCTGTTTCGAAATCTGCTAATTTAAACAGGGGTTTCCTACAATTTTTGCTATTTTTCTGTCATTTCAGACTACTTTGAAGCGTCCTCTACTGTCGAGATTTTGAACTAATATTTTATGACATATAAAATCTCGTATCGTCGTGAATATTCATCCTGAAACCGCAAGTCTCTCTCATCCTTATATATTTTTAATCGTATTTTACATTTGCTCCTGACTTTTGAAAAATACTGTATTTGTGTTCATATTAAAATCGGTTAAAATTGCATTGGCTCAAACGTATAAGAAAAAAGTACGTATTGTGCAGAAAGAGAAAATGAAAAACACATTCCTTATAAAATCTCCCTTTTATATATCTTTTTGCAAAAACAAAGTTTATTATTATAACCTTTTTAAATTTATGGCCTTAAAACTTCACAAACTTGATCTTTAAATTATTCTGAATTTCAAGAATGCCAAAAACTTCAAATAATAATTTAAAATTTCTTAAATTTTAGATAAAAATTAATGTTTAGGAGAAATTAAAAAGTTTTGCCATTTACAAAAAGATTCTTCCATGATGAAGTTTCAGTAATTTTAATTAAATTCCATATTTATAATAAAGAACAATGTGTTTTACTATCCCTTCTCTTGTTTACTTGAGAGCGTTTGGAGACAGCACAAACAGTTCTTTTTATTATTTCAACAATGGAATTATAGAGTAAAGTGCTAATAAATATGCTGCTAGAAGAAAAAAATTCGAGGGGAATTCAGTACATAATGAGATTTTCTTATAACATGTGCCAAATAAAGAAGGACGCTTCATTAGTAGGAAAAGTTTTACGATAAAGTTTACATAATAAATTAACGGATAAAATAATTTAGGCGAATTCACAGTATAATGACTCGGATTGAGATAATTCTGCAGCACAGTAAAATTTGTTCCTGGTAAAAAAGTTTTAAGTAAATGGCTCTTTTGATGAAACAATAAAACAAGAAAAATATATTATGCATAAAGCATAGACTATGAAACAATTTCCAACACAATTCGTATAGGAGAAGTTCGGGTAGTACCGGACAGCGTGTTGTATCGGACAAGTAGTGTTTCAAGCATTTGCAGATGCAGCAATACCTATCACGTTAATGTCGTGTTTATTAAGTCAGAAGGAAGCCCTTTTAGCCATTTTGGACCAAGTAATCTTTGCGTTTGCAACTGATAGTAAATTATTAGTTTTTTGCGAGTTTTCTAGTGCATGAAGATAATTTTGGAGCTACGTAGTTTGTGTAAAAGTAAGTACAACAATGTTGTTATTATTTTGTTAGATATATGGGTTACTATGATTTATACTGTAGCTGTAAATATGTCTAAACCTGGCAATATGCATGATAGGTAGTCAAAGTGTCGGAGTGTAGAGTTTGGGTTGTATCGGACAAACGGTTGGAGGGTTGTACCGAACAAAAGTTTACAGGATTAAAAAGTAAAATTATTACGGTTTTCTCTGATTTTTAAAAAATGGAAAAATGACGTTATATGTGGCAGGAAAATCACACGAAGGAAGCTATAAAAATGTTCGACTTCATATAATTAAAATCAAGGAAGCTAGTGTAGGAAATTGTGTATCAAAACGTACCTTAGGGGATATACTGAAAAACGTTAAAATGAAAAGGACAAAGTAAAGTCCACAGCAAATAAACAACAGAGGAGTGTTAGGGCTAATTCTAAAACCAAAGAAAATCCTCTCGAAGGAAAAGCTAGAAAGTCTTTGAACTTTGACGAAGAATTGTGGGAGGAGGATGAATTAACTCATTGTATTATCTGCACTGAAACATTTTAAGAATCCAGTTTACTGTTTGCAAAAGTTGGGGCCATGAAAAGTGCGCGAATCTTAAGCTTAACAGGCTTTTCTTACGAGTGTGATACTTGTTTTTTATAAAAAAAACCATAAGTATCATAATTCAAATACTAAAATGTCTTTTCTTATTTATACATCCGATACGTAATGACTATGTATTTTCTTTATTTTTGTATAAGAATGTATACATGTATTAATAGTAAGTTGTTTTAAAATCCAAAAATGTCGTTTATTCAAGCACAACATCATATCAGATACAACCCTCGAGAGATCAGAAAAGTCAAAATGTAAGGCTTATAAAAAGTCAAAGAAAACCAAGTAAAGATAATTCTACGGGAAATGAGCTTTTTAAAGTAATGAAATAACATGTTAAAGTTTTCCAAATGAGTGGAAAATATTCAAATTTAAACATAATGTTTTTTTAAAATTCTAAATAGCTTAAGCGTACGAT